>OX638368.1:40668474-41287065 GCA_951812925.1 Calliopum simillimum
TTATTCATTTATTCATTTATTCATTTATTCATTTATTCATTTATTCATTTATTCATTTATTCATTTATTCATTTATTCATTTATTCATTTATTCATTTATTCATTTATTCATTTATTCATTTATTCATTTATTCATTTATTCATTTATTCATTTATTCATTTATTCATTTATTCATTTATTCATTTATTCATTTATTCATTTATTCATTTATTCATTTATTCATTTATTCATTTACTCATTTATTCATTTATGCATTAGTTCATTAGTTCCTTAGGTTATTTATTCATTTATTCATTTATTCATTTATTCATTTATTCATTTATTCATTTATTCATTTATTCATTTATTCATTTATTCATTTATTCATTTATTCATTTATTCATTTATTCATTTATTCATTTATTCATTTATTCATTTATTCATTTATTCATTTATGCATTAGTTCATTAGTTCCTTAGGTTATTTATTCATTAATTCATTTATTCATTTATGGTTTTATTCATATATTTATCCATATATTTATATGTTCATTGATAAACTTTTCAATTTATTTGACAAAATTGTTGTAAACATTACATGGAGTTACACTGAAATTTAAATATTTTATAAGAACAAGTTTAATCTAACGCGAAACATTTAAATTTCCTTTTTTTTTTTGTATTTTGCAGGTTCGAACCCTGTTTGTCAGTGGTTTGCCCATGGATGCAAAGCCACGGGAACTCTATTTGTTATTTAGAGCTTACGAGGTAAGAATTTTTCCCATAAAATAATTTTTCCATTAAATATCTAATGTTACTCAATTGGTATATGCTTTCAGGGCTATGAAGGATCTCTATTGAAAGTTACAAGTAAAAATGGCAAAACCGCTTCGGTAAGTAAAAAGTTCAATAAAGCCCATTCATCTAAAGTTATTTTTCTATAAAAATTAAAATTCCAACTTACAGCCGGTTGGTTTTGTTACATTCCACACAAGAGCTGGCGCAGAGGCTGCCAAGCAGGATTTACAGGTATTTAAAAAAATTATCTTCTAATACTTTTTCACAAACCTATATATATCTATCTATTTTCTATATATAAATATTTATTTATTAATTTCAAAAATGATATAAATTTTATGCAAATGCAATTAAAACGTAAATTTTCCAAAAATAATGCAATTCCCAAAATTATGCAACTATCGTACAAAAGTAAAAAAACAAAAACAAAACCAACAACCTCCCAGCAAATATGTATTACACTGCAAAAAACAGAAATCAAACCTTCTACTCTATCAAACGACACATAAAACACACAGTTAGGTACATATCCAAAACTTTACATAAATATTGTATAATTTAAATATGTTAGTGTTGTAGCAAATGTGCAAATGCAATTTTCAAAAAAAAGAAAAAACTAAAAAAAAAACCTATTGGACTCTATTTTTAAAAACAATACTCTATAGAAGAAAGAAGAAGATGTGCAGGGTCATTTTGCAACACTTGACACTATGGTTGTATAGCACGTGTGCTTGGCGGTCACAATTTCCTAAAAGAAAATACTCAAACATCTCACTCTTTGCTTGCGTTGACCAGTGTAAAATTTCATTCACACCAAAAATGTGACACCTTAGTATGGCTTTAAGATTAATAATTATTTTTGCATTAAAATGTACACATACAAATCAATCACTCATTTATAGTTTTAGTTGTTATTTTAGTTTTTATTTTTAAAAAACTATCTCTTAATTTTTTGAATTCTTATTTTAATTGCATTCAATTTAAAACAGACCTCTTTAAACCATTTACTATATTCCCTAACGCTCACATTTTGACAATCATATTGATCTTAAAAGTATTAATAATTCTTTAAAAAAAAAAATGATCGGATTATAAGGTCAGAAGTCATCACATATCGTCTCTGTTCAAAGGAAAAACACTGCCAGTTTTTCACATTTTGTGATATTTAAATTTCAAAAATTTATATCGTCACCTCAATACTACAACTAGGCAACTTCAATTTTTCTATTTTTAGATAATTCAATTTCGACTTTTTTGAAAAAAATTACGTTTTTGCAGAAATATTCGATATCCTTGCTGATCCTTTGTTAAAAAGTGGTCGAAAAACGGTACACTAGAAAATAAAAATAGTCCCTTTCTATCACGTATATTTTTTAAGATATTCTAACCTAGAAGATCAAAGAGCGCAAAAATCTTTAAAAATCTTCAAAGTTATGAAAAAAATTTGATTCATTGAAAATTAAGGAAGCTGCCAAAGTAGCAAAACTACCCCGAAGCTGTCCCTTTTTAAACATTTCGGAAAAAATAACTAGCGAGGGTGTTTCCTTTGGCCTAGCCAAAAATTAAATACAGTACACTGCAGCATTTTGAAAAATTTACTTGTAACGGTGATGCCGCGCCCTTTTCTCCTAATTCGCTTGGTTTTTGTTCTGAGCTTCCACTAAATATTTCAAATATCTGTTCGAAATTTCGATGCATTTCCTCAAATAACTGTAGCATTTTGAAATTTTTGGGTGAATTGGAGGTAACACGGCCTCTTGTTCGAATGAAACAAGTTTCTGATTAGCTCTATTATTTCTAAAAACACTTTCAGAATAGCATTTTGAAACTTTTGCTTGTATGGGAGGTAACTCGCCTTCTTATCCAAATTCACCCAGTTATAACCTAGAGCTTGCACTCAGTATTACGTAGGCTGCTATATATATTTCTGGCCTAGGCAACACTTATGTCAATAGCTAAAATCTGGCAACACCATAATAAAGTTTGACATTTTTAGCATAAACGTACTCACAACGTTTTAATGTACAAGAGCTATTTGTTTTGTTTACAGTGAGTTAGAAAATTAATTTTTCCATTGAAAATTTAAGCGATTGATAAAGTATGGGGTTTCCAACGAGAACAAACGTTTTTTACAACTAAGTGTTCATGCAATATCGAATGTATTGAAGTGAAACTAATGTGCAAGGATGCTTCTATCTCATAATATGCCACATGACGATCTTGCATTATCAGTTCATGCACTGTATCGATGTTTTGTGGCACAACAACTGATTTTGGACGACCTTCACTGAATTCGTCTTTGAGCGAGCGTCGGCCACGATTTTATTCATTAAACCTGTTTTTCACAGTGCTATAACGCCATACAAAGATTTAAGTTCGTCGATGCACTCTTGTCGTGATAATTCACGTCGAAAGTTGTGAAAAATGATCGGACGAAATTGTTCACGAGTTAATTCCATTTTTCTGCCAAATTGATTTTTTCAAGTCACTGTAAACAACACAAATGATGGTCGTACGTCAAAATGTTCTGAGTAAGTTTATGCTAAAAAATGTCAAACTTTATTATGGTGTTGCCAGATTTTAGCTATTGACATTAGTGTTGCCTAGGCCAGATATATATATAGCAGCCCACGTAATGCTGTGAATAACGCTCATCAAATTGCGCCTTAGATGTTTTATTTGTATGGACGGTAGGCGTATCCGTTAACGGATTTCACTTCCAATATCGACATCAATAAATATCATCGAATTATCTGCTTTCTTTTTTCGTGAAAAATATTTCTACAGACGGACAGGCTGCCAACCAGATGAACAAACAGACTGAAATGGCTATATCGACTTAAGTAAAAGGTGACGATGATCAAGAATATATATTAGTATGTACTTTTCCATATATTTTACGCCTCCTTCTCTGCGTTACAAACGGGAAAATAAGGTGAATATGCCCTAGGTGTAGGGTTTAATAATAATTCTGAATTTTTGGGCTTAAATTTGGTAGCATCCTATGAAGACATAGGACGAGTCTTCATAAAAAAAATGTTTCATATCTTTCCAAAAATTACGCAAAAACTGCATCCTGTACTACTTCATCGCGGTTTAATTACTTTCCGCTCAATACTTTTCTATATTTTGGCAAGGTGATCATGAAAATTTTTATATAAAGACTGTTTAATACTTGCAAATTTTTCAGCGCTAGGCAAAAAAATACTTTCCAATGTTACTGGAGCCTACAAATCGCTTGTTCTTGAAAAGTATTTTTTTCTGACCTCAAACTAGCGAAGTGGTAAGACAAATGTACCATCAAATTAAAGAAAATTGAACGAGGTTTTCAAAAAAATTATAAAAAGGTATGTTAGTAGGACCTTTTTCATACTAAAATGGCCGCCAAATTCAAAAATGGGGAATAAAAAATTAAAATATCTACTTTAAAGGTCAAGAAATTTGCGAAATCCTTTTAAGCCCTATAAACCATATACACTATCTGAAAGCTATTACAAATAGCTAAAACTTTGCTATTAAAATGTTTTCTCTAAAACGTTAGGGATACAAGAAACAAGTCAGAAAATCAGTTTTAACCCTATAACTCCTCAGGGGTACATTTAACACCACCCCCCTCCAGGTCTAATTTTTTGTTAGTCTAGGCCTCCTCTATTACCTCCCAGAAGCTTCGTAACCTTATGTAATACACCCTGTATACTTTCAGAGAAAAAAAAAATCATGTGGAAATCTTTTGTAAAATTTTTTATTTCAACGGCGAACCTTTTAATTTTTACAATAAATGCCATCATTATCATTGCGTTTGCACATTACATGCATATTTAAAACCGAAAAACGAAATTTTTGTAAACTATAGCAGACTGTCACATCAAAGAAACATCACAAAAAAACGATAAAAAATTAATCAAACAAACACTTGAATTTGCAACAAAACCTACATCACAACGAATGATCAATTTATCACTACCTTGAGATTTAATTGGAGTGAAAAACTACACACACCATCAGCGCAAGCAGGCCAAACCGTGTTTGCACCAATTTAACTTTATTCCCAAAAATATATACAAATACATATAAACCTACAGCGAGCACTCCCCTTTCAATTGAAATGTTAAAAGCTAAAAAAACAACAAAAAAACTGCTCAATTATAAAACAGAGAGTTAAGTTAAAAAAACTACCTTCAATAGCAAAGCAATTTTATTACTGAACACCTGTCATGCATAGTGGAAAAAAATTATTTTTGGCGAATCGTAAAATATAAAAATTTTTGTATTAAAATTTCTTTATTGAATTTCGAGTTTTTTCCGTCAACAAAATGCAATTGAAGCACTTAACCATCAAACCTGAAAATACTAAAGTATTTACAATATATGTCAATATTCATAAAATATTTTAATTAAATTTTTTTTTTTCCGAAGTTATATTAAAATTTATGAGGTTATGAATCTGTAAGCTGGTATGTTAAAAAATGTTAAAATATAAGATGCATTAGAGGAAGTATACATTGTATCGTGATGTGTCATTATGTAATACAGAAAAGTGCTTAATGACATAGTGAAACAAAATACCAAAAATTTCATACATTAGATATTGTATGTATGTAGGTCTAGTCGAGTACCTAATTTGCCTACATTTAAAAATTGTAATACACCCTCAAAATCTTAAGTTACCCTTAAAAAACTGTTTTTGGGCGCATGTATGGCGAATATTAAAAAATGATCTTGGATACACGAAGAAATCTGCACGATGGGTTCCTACAATTTTAAATGATGCTCAAAAAGAGGCAAGTGTGCGTTTTGCTAAGCATTTTCTTTAAACATTCAAAAACAGAGAGTCTAGCACTTTCAAGAAAATTGTAACAGGTGACGAAACATGGTTTTACAAGTACAATACTGAAATCAAACAACAATCCATGGTATGGAGCCTAGAAGTTGCAAATACACCTGTTAAAGCAAAGCAACAAAAGTCAGCAACACAAGTAATGATGTCAGCTTACTACACCAGAGAGAAAGTTGTAGCCGCTATTCCTTTGGAACGGACGGCTTATGCTGAGTGGTATACTGAAACCTGCTTACAAAAAGTTTTCCAAAATTTATTGGGAAAACGCCAAAAAAGGAGCTACGCAGCTACTTTCTACATCACGATAATGCGCCAGCGCACACTGCTCAAAAAACGACCGATTTTAGTTCGCCTTCAGGCATCGAAGAAATTCGTCCAGCACATTATTCCCTAGATCTAGCGCCTTGTGACTTCTGGTTGTATCCAAAAATAAACTAGTACGGGTGTAACTTTTGGCCTAGCCAAAAAATAAATACCCTACACTGCAGTATTTTGAAAATTTTGTTATATGGGAGGTGCCACGCCCTCTTGTCCGAGTTCACTCAATTTTTGTTGAAAGCTTGCTTTTATATTTCTTAGTATCTGAGTATTTGGTTCAATTATCTCAAAAAACATTTTCAGTATAGCATTTTGAAGCTTTTGCTTTTATAGAGGAGGTGCCAAGCCTTCTTGTTCGAGTTCATCTAGTTTTAGTTTATAGCGTTCATTTGTAGTATTTAGTATTTGAGTTAAATTTAATTGGATTATCTCAAAAAACTCTTTCAGTATAGCATTTCGAAACTTTTGCTTATATGGGAGTTGCCACGCACTCTTGTTCAAGTTCATCCAATTTTTTGTTGAGAGCTTGCATTTATATTTCTTAGCGTCTGAGTCAAATTTGGTTTGATTACATCAAAACACGTTTTCAGTATAGCGTTTTGAAGCTTTTGCTTATATGGGATGTGCCACGTCCTCTTTTGTTAGGCCCCTCGTATTCATATTGTTTATGGCAGAATACTCCAATCTTTTTGGTTCTTTTTCATGCTTAATTCTGCCACCTGCATTTGAAAAACCTGTTTTCTTGATCAACAAAATGTTTAATATCGACAATGCTAGATTTAATAAAAAGATCAATTTTTTATGATAGCCCCCTAGGACAAAATGCTTTCTCTTGTCCTAAAAAAACTAAGTAGTGACCTCTAAATCTTCATCTTAAGTTCTGAAATTTTCTCATTTATCTTATAAAACCCCAACGGAGCATTTTAGTCGAGCACAACCGACAGCAGACAGCTTCGATATTTTAAAGTCAGTTTCCACTTAAAAACCCAGTTTTTTGGCGTGAAAATCTGTCAAGAAACATTGAAGCTCATACACGCCAATTGCGAGCAATCGCTAAACTTATATTGCAGAAAGCTTTTTCTTGTTCGGATAATAAAGAGTTATAAAGGTCTATAATATTCATAAAGGCTTCAAAAAGTAATTGAGTATATTAGAACTGTAGTTATACCCATTCGGTGATCGGTATTTCAAATTGAGAAAATAGATGTTTAAAATTTTAAATTTTTTGAACTGTACAATTTGAGCGAAAATTTTATAATCGAAAATATCAATTTTTATTATTTCAATGATGATTTACCATTAGTTGATTCACTAAATAACTGCATGATTAAAAAGATTTGCTTAGTTTTGTATATTTGCATACTACAAAAGTAAAACAAACTAAAAACTGAATAGGTTTGATGGTTAAGCGTAACAAATGCTAAAAATAAAAAATATTATTTTGCATCAATTTACTTTCAAAATTAACTAAATACATATTTATTATAATCTTAAAAACAAAATAAAAATTAAAATCACTTAAATAAATAAAAAAAAAAAAATCAAAGCAAGTAACTATTCCCTGTATGTAAACGCTCATTTACAGCAGGGTGTACGCTTCGATCCCGATATGCCCCAAACAATTCGCTTGGAATTCGCCAAGAGTAACACGAAAGTGAGCAAACCCAAACCACAGCCCAATACAGCGACAACAGCCTCACATCCTGCATTGATGCACCCACTCACTGGACGTAAGTAAAATAAAAAAAAAAAAAATTAGAAAAATTAAACAAAAAAAAGTATCAAATTAATATATAAATCATTTCATTAATTAATTAAAAAATAAACAGCCTAAAAGTATGCAATGCATCAAGTTGTTACTTGTGCTTTCTAAATTGTTGCATATATATTAGTATCTTTTATTGCATATTTTTAGGCTGTAGTCAAAAAATGTTATGTAATACCACTTGTATCGAAATGATTTTATATTAGTCCAAAAAAAAATATTGTTATGAATCTTTATTGTATTTTTTATTTTTTATATTATTTAAAACAAGTAGTTTTTGTATAAAATTGGCACACTAAATGAGTTGAGCAAAGAAACGCACAAAATAAATCCTATTAAACTTAACACTTAAATCCTCAAGAAATGCTTTTCAACGCGCACAAATATCTTGAATAATATTTTACTATTTAGTAGCCCTTTTTGTCTAGGTCGTAATATATATAAATACTTTTATATAAACTTATATACAATGAATATTCCGCGAGATGTAATTGCACCAATTTGTTTGAATCACACATACACAAAACACAACAGAGCATATAAGTACTTACATGTATTGTCTGTCACAAATGCCATACAAAATCACAAAAATACACTCAAGTCCATATGCATATATGTATGTATGTATGTACATTGTACATATAAGTAGTCTTTGTATAATTGAAAATATAAATGAGCACTTTTTCTTTAAAAACATACTTGCATATAAATTTTAGATGACTTAAAAAGTTAAATGTGTTGTATGTATATGAGGAACAATTTAAAAAATGGAGAGTTCAAATTGAAAGTCAATCGAAAAAAAATATTTTTGATTAACTTTATTTAATAGATAGAATTTTATTGTAACTAGGTTTTACTAATGGCATCATGGAATTAAAAGAACGCAGTAGCGTAGCTGCCGGCGCAGAAACAAAAATAGCATTGATCCGAAAAACTTTGCTATCATCATTCAATCTGTAATGAACAAAAATGTTTTCAATTGACAGATAAAAATATAACTTTAGAAAAATGCTCTTCGATTGAACATTAGAATATTTCTCTTTATTTTGCTGAAAAACACTCATGTATCAGATGACATGTTGGATTGAGCGTACTGTTCAGTGATTTCTATTTTTTGTTTGCAACTAAATGATTCTGTTCTTCAGTTTTAACCGAAAGTTTCACTGGTGATATTGTAAAAATAAATAATCTCTTTGCTTCTGAGGCATATTCTGCTTCGTTTGCGAGTTTTTTGTGGCCATTATTTGGCATCATCGCCTCTCTTACTTTTTGAAAGAATTTAAGATTTTTTAAGACATTAACTCACAGTAAAAAAAAGGCAAAATTTAAAAAGGAGGCATATGATTGCACCGTCCGATAAAATTCAACTTTTGGTTGCACAACTGAACAAAAAACAAATATATGTGTTATGAAAATATGATTAAAAATAAGTTATATGTGGCTTCCCGATTTTCTAGAGCAGGTTGAATTTTTTTTTATCGATTTTTGAAGTTATCTGTTCATATGTTGAGTCGACATACTAAATTTTACAATCCTTACATCTTATGGATCCTAAACTAAGCCATTATCTGCAAAATACTCGGAAGGAAACGTGCGATATCTCAAATTTTCACCTTGAGTCAAGAAAAAAAGTAATATCTAATAGGTATTAACGATTGGACATAAATATATTGTTTTTTAGCTAAAATACGCACAAGAAACGTTTTTTTCGAAATTTCACCCCCACGGAAAAAAACAAATAGTACTTGCTACTTTATTTCTCATAAATCTTCCCAGAACTTCAAGTCAGAATAGTGACAACTCCACACCGAAATAAATTTCATATTACTGTTTAAGTCAATTCAGAATGAAGGTACGCTTGCTAGTAATTTTTTTGAAAAAAATGTACGTGATATTTACCTTATTGTAAAGTTCAAACAAAAAAAAAAATAAATAACAAAAAAAAGTGAACTGACCGCACTAGGGTACGAACCCTGGCTCTTCCGTGTGATAGGTAGATACACACCCTCCTTGCGCATATGATGAAGAGGCATAAAATTTATATATAAAGTAAATCTCTGTCTGAAAGGTTAACCTTTTCTGCAAAAATATTCTTCTTAAATCCTGCATAAGTCCTCAGAGCACGTGATATACATCAGATGTAAGGATCGTAAAATTTAGTATGTCGACTCAACACATGAACAGAAAATCGATCAAAAATCGATTAAAAAAAAAAATTACCTGATCCTTATAACACGTAAAACTTATTTTTAGCCATATTATTAGATGTGCCGGACGATGTTGTAGGCAAAACACATCATGTTTTTGTGTACTGAAATTCAATGTATACCAGTTCCAGAAAAAAGCCATCATTTTCGTCCCACTAATTTTGAACCTAAAAAATATCCAATTTGACTTTCAAACGGTATAATTCAATACTGTCTAACGTTCTCTTACATAGGTTACTGTCGTCATTGAAATATGTTGCAACGATACAAGGTCAAAGGGCCTGCATCGTGCCAGTCCTCAGAAACAAAAATTAAATTAGGACCAAGTTTGACTGCATTCAAATTCGAAAATTAGATAGTTTCATAAGGCTATTTCAAAATATTTCTATTTAACAAGCTCTTTGCGTGATAATAAGCTTGTAAAATTGCGAAATAAAATCGATAAATGCCGTGCAGAATTGGTTTGTAAGTTTTTATGTTAGTTTTCAATACAGAACATTTCGTAATTTTTAATTATTCAAACAAGTATGGCTTTACCATGGTATAAAATCAGTCTTTTTTTCAGAATGCCTCGCCCATATGAGTATATAAAATATTGGAACTTCAAATTTATCCAGAAAAATCTAATTCCATCCAATAATAAAGCCCTTATGATTATATCTTACTATCCCTTCTTGCCAGGGGGTTGTGTATGGGGAAGCTCAGCGTGCTTTTGCCACGCGATATTCTCTAATTAACTTGCAAAAAGCCGTACGTGACTTTCATATGTGCGCAAAAACGACTTTGCTAAAATATGATCATATCTACGCCCCTAATGCTTGCTATTGCAATTTAGTTTATTCTAAAGCATATTCTAATCAACTTTTTGAAAATTTGAAAAGCAAATATTTTGATTTCGATTGACTTTTAAAAATTACTCTCGAAATTTTTGTTACTAATGAAAAGTCTGTGTTTTTTGTGCGTGTGTCAAACTTTTAATACATTTAAGGTGTACCTTTTTCAAGAAAAAATCTGCTGAATAAAGACGAAATAGCATAGGTTTATTTATAATATAACAAAATAGAACGGCATTAGTCAAACGCTTGTACACTACATACATAATTTAAAATCTCAAAGCGAAACAGCATAAGACCTATATTTATACTATTTTTCCCTACATAAAAGTGTTTTAAACTGACAAACTTACAAGTGGGTCAATCTATGTGTAATCGATTAAGATTTGGGTTGGCATCTCCAATTTTTTTGAAAACTGGTGAAAAATTATTATTTCACATTTAACTGAATTTTAAAATATTTTAAGAATATTTTTGTAGAACATATCAAACAAGTTTTTGGAAAAATAGCGTCAAACAGACCAATAAAAACGCGATATAAGGGGTTAATATTTCAACGTGAAACTAAGCAAGAAAAACTTTTAGGAACATCTTAGCCCAGTATATCGTGTTTTTACGGGTCTTTTAGACCTGTTTTTCAAAAAATTTGGTTTAAATGGGTTAAAATATTCCAAAAATTTCACTGATTTTCCACCGAAAAAAAAAACAAAAAAAAAAAAACAATGAAATTTACTTTTAAAGAAAGTAATTTTATTAAAAAAAGGGTGCTCCAAGCCCCAAATTGGCTTTAAAAAAGAAAAAAACTTTTTTTACACCTAAACAAAACCTATTTTTTTTAGTGTATTTTTTTTTTTCAAAAGCTCATACTTTTCTGCACTAACACTGAAAATTTAATAAAAATTTTATAAAAAGCCGAGAAGCTATGAATTTTCAAATATGTGAGTAGCCAAAAGTTTCTTCGAACTTCCTATGGCCGCCATCTTAAATTTTTTTTGTAATTTCGGAAAATCATTTTACTAATACAAATACTAACTTCTCACCAATTTTCAAAAAAATCAGAGATTTCAACCCAAATCTCAATCGATTACGCAAAGATTGACCGAAGTTTATAATCAGTAAATACCACTTAAATTCCTAAGAATGAAAGAATCTGTATAGTAAGCCTTTGAAAAAGAAAATTTGTGATTTATCATAATGGATTAATACCTATGGGGTTAGCATAAATATAGAACTTATGCTGCTTTAGTTGTGATCAACAATTGACTTATGCTGTTTTAAGTGCGGCCACAAACAGAGAGCTCAAGAGCATAAGCAAGGTAATGGCTCAAACGAAAGACTTAAGCGAGAAACTTTGTAAATACATTTTTGAGTCTAGTTTGTCCAGTAAAATGCTTAATTATCTGTTTTTGTTTCGAAAGGCAATTAAAGCGCAAATGAATTAAATTTAAAATCTTTAAGAAACTACTTAATAAAAATATATCTATATGATAAAATTACCATGAAAAAGATTTTTGATTAAAAAAAAATTAAATCTAACTTTATGGATAACATATAAATACTTTATTAGTGATGTTATTTATTTAACTGTATGGAAAAAAAAAATATAAAAGAAGTTTGAAAAGTTGAAAAAATTATCGCTTTAGTAATGCTTTGATCTTTTCTTTTAAAAAATTCTTTTTCTTCGGTCATTTTCATTAAATTTAAGAAAAAAAAAACCACAAAAATACTTTTAATAAAACAAAAATAATTTCACAAAAATTGTTCTCTAACAAAGACAATTTTCTGCAACACTTTTCTTCCCCGCACTCACTAGATCTGGGCGGTCCTTTCTTTTCTGGCGGACCTGAATTATGGCATCACCCGTTAGCGTATTCTGCAGCTGCCGGTGATTTACCAGGCGCTGCTGCGCTGCAGCATGCAACATTAGTACATCCGGCATTGCATCCGCAAGTGCCAGTACGCTCCTATCTCTGACTAAATACAGATAAAGTTATGGAGCAACCTATGCATCAAGTAAGTTGATTTTCCTCAACATATGCATACGCATGATATAATGCATTAATAATTAAAAAAGTCCAACTATTTCTCTTAATTTCAACTCAATCACCACCAGACCCAAATGACAATGCCGCAACATCATCAGACAACAACATCAGCAATACAACAATATGCCGCCGCTGCTGCTGCTGCTGCTGGCCTACAACCAGGCGCTGCTGCAACAGGACCTCAAGGTCCACCAGGTCATCATCATTTTTTATCCAGCCCCGCTCTAGCGAGTCCAGTTGGTTCAGCAAATAATCCATCAAATCCACCATTAGCTGCAAATGCACCATGCTCTACGCTATTTGTAGCTAATTTGGGACAATTTGTATCGGAGCATGAATTGAAAGAGGTCTTCTCAAGGTGAGTTTTGTAGTACACTCAAATTAATAATGTTCTTGAATTAAATGAAATTATAAGGTTTCAGTTTGTTTTGAAATTTTTTTTTTTTATAAGGTACTGATACTGTTACTGGTACTCTATTTTCTCAAACCAAATTTTATGTTTTATTTCAATTGTTTTTTAAATACCAATCTATCCAATGAACAAAATACCAGAGTTATTTATATCAATACACAAAACTTAATTGCACATAAAAATAATCATTAACAACACGAGTTCCGAAATAAATAAAAAAAAAAATTACTTGTATATTTTAAAAGTTTCGAAAGAAAGAACACATTTAAAATTACTTATGTATATTGTTTGCCTTGTTTTGCACCAAATAAATTTAAAGTGTAAAAATGTAGCACACTTTACACAAGTTATGAATCACCTTCATTTATACACAAATTCATACTTTTTAGTTTATCTAAAAAAAGTCATATCGAAGCATAATTTTTAAGTTCTTTAAATGGCGTAAAGGAGAGAAGACCAAGTGAAAATCTGTTTCAATATAATCACTTGCACTTTTTAAGACTTTTGAGCTACTTTATTTTCATAAAAAAATGTTGTTTTTTTTTTGTCCGGAAAATACGCCTAACCATCTTCATCGGTAGTAAATTCTTCCCACATATTTTTAATTTTATGGTTACAATTTCTCAGAGCCAGGTTTGAACCATTCGTGTCATTCAAAATATGGATGCAGAACAGCCAGCGCAATACGATTCTTTTGGGCCGAAGCATTCTCGATACCACTTCCTTGCCTTAAGAGGCTGCGTCACTTGGAAGTCATGGTATTTCGGAGGAAGATATCTCTCATAAGGCGATGACATCTCTTTTGATATGGTTTTAACAGACTTTCCATGTACAGTAAGCCAATTTTCAGTGGCGACATTCGATTTCCACAATATTTTGAACTTTCTGCCCGATTAAATGATTTGGTTGAAGATAATTAATATAAAAGACTATAATCCGCGATGGTCCGCGTAGACACTGCCGTGTGGTCAATTAAGAACAACGTCTCTGGAAACATCACTGGTTATGATAAAACAAAATTAGTATCAACATACATAGTATATTCATAACAAACTGTCTCATAGAGTTCATACTATAAAACTCTGCCATTCTGCGAACTTGAAAATGCACCCTAGAAGATAAGTTTTTCATGTATGATAACCGTCAGGCCAGATCGATTAAAAAATATTAAAAAAACCGACCCCATTTCCGGAAATCCTGTCATTGACGATTTTATAGTTGTTTCCGTTACCTTTTTGGAGGAGCCGGTCCATTTACGCATGAAGTCAGATATGTCCTGGGATAACTTTACTGTGTTCTTGAATTCATTTTTCACGAGCGCCCAATATCTTTCCACAGGCCGAAGTTCTGAACAGTTGGGTGGGTTTGCCTCCCGTGGTACAAAAATTACATTATTATTCGCATACCACTAAAGGGCCTTTTTTTCCATAGTAGCACTATGCTTAATCGGGCCAGAAATATGTAGGCACTCTGTGCTGTTTTAGGAAATGCAAAAGCCGTTTTTGAAGACGCTCCTTAATATACATTTCTGTATTTATCGTTCCTGATGCTTGTCTTCTTTTGTCAGAACTGCAAATGGCTTGCGACACAAGAAACTTCTTGAGGAATTTTGTTTGCTTTTTTGTCCGGTATTTTTCCTGAATATTACCTCGTTCATCAGCCACATAAAAATCTTGATCCGGAAGTTGTGAAAAGTCTGCCAGAACATAGATTTCATCATCCATCACACAGCACGTAAATTTTTTTTAAAAATTAGACCTCAATTTATTAAATCGTTTTTCGCTTCTAAATTCTTTACCACATTGCGATCTGGAACTTTCTGAACTTTATACGACTTTAACCCAGTATTAGCTTTCGTTTTGCATACAAAAGAATCAGAGCATTTAACTACATGAGCTGCTTTTCTGAGCTCTGTTCGGAGCTATTCGAAAGAGTTGTTCCACATCTTTTGCCTTACCAATATTTGTTGAACCTTTTTTCTTCCTGGTCCAGGTTTTTGTGCAATGTTTAAGTCTTCTATGCTCTGTTAAATGGCTTTTGAAACAGTGATGAACCTTGAGATCTGTTGCTATTTTTTTGAAAGCCCACAATGGATTTTTTTGAAAAGTTTTAAATATTTTTGAAATCGATTACAGTACCCAGTACCAAAATTTCATAGCAATCGGTGATTTTCAACCAAAAATTTGGTTCGTTCTCTCGTGGAATACTTAGGTCATATGTTAAAAAATTACACATGTGTAAGGAGAATAATAGAAAAGCCGAAGAGCGTTAAAAATATGTTATATAGTCTTTAATATTTGAAATAAAAGAGTGCACCACATTACTCGCATAGTCCACATTAATCTAACTTACTTTACTTTTGTCATTTATGGACTAACTCATTTTTCAAAAAAACCCATTCATATATTTTGGCTTTTAAAGAAAATGGTTTTTGTACTTCGGATTTAGCAGTTTTTTATTTCCGTTTTGCTTTTATTTCTTGATGATTTTTTCCGATATATTTTGTGAAGTTTACCTAACCTCAGTTTGATCAGGTTATCAAGAAAGTAAATGGCAACATGCAAACATATGGGACATTCTTTCACAAAGCGTACACTTTTACGTACTCCACATTGTGGAATTCTTCGAGCATTTTTTTATTTTTTTTTTTATTTTTTTTGAGTTCTTTACATGTTTATCAAAGTTCCTCTATCTACGCCAAATTATTTCAGAGATAGACAAATTATATATTATCAGGGCTGTTCCGTAATCCGTGTGGTTTCAGTTACTTTTCAGGAAAATGGTGAGTCCCACGATAAAAAGTATCAGAAACGAAAAAGTAACCGTTTAGGAAATATTATTAAAAAACCGCATAAAGTCAACTTTATCGAACATTTCCGAAACAATTACTTTTTCGTAAACACAAAAGAATATTATTTGTAGCACCTTCAATTCTCCAAAAAAAAAAATTAATGTGTGACTCACCATTTTCATCAAAAAGCCTTCTAAGTGAAAAGTAATTGAAACCACGCGGATTACGGAACAAGCCTGTATGGTTGGAGTGGCAACGCCAACGCGGCAGTTCTGAAATTAATTTTCAAAATATTTTTTCAATTTGCCATTTCATATCTACATATATTAAAAATCGTCTGTCACAATAGTTTTTATTGTAAGAACCATAAGAAATCGTTTGATTGGGAAAAAACCTAATTTTTGGTCTATAACATTCTATTGATGACCTCAAAAAATAATTATTAAAATTTGATATCATAGAAAGCTTTCGAATTTTTTTTTCGGATCATTTTTACTCTTGGAACCCCTCATATTCAAAATTCCTTTGCTCCAGTTACCATTAACGCATCAATCCCATTATTTATAGAGGGTGTTCCATAATTCAAGCAAGATTTGAATTATATAGAAAACCTATTTTTTATAATTTTTTTTTTTATTGGAACAGAAAGTAAAAAAATACGACATACGCACTCTATTGTAGGAATTTTCCATGACCATTTTACAAACATATATGTGGCGGAATTTCGTTGATGCAGCGTTGAATCTTTTGATTCAATACATTTTTACTGACCTTAAGCTATCCAACTCTAGTTTCATATACTCCTAGGAGTTAAAGGAGAATACATACATATATACAAGCTGTCCAACTGGTTTTTTTGTTACACACATGGCGGCAAATATAAATCTTGCGTGAATTATGGGACACACCTTATAAATTGGTTGTTGATATGTTCACATTTTTGTTTGATTTCAAAATATGCAGGATATAAACGCCAAGATAACGAAGTTTCTGTTAAGTGATAGAGGAGGCCTAGACTAACAAAAAATTTTATTTGTGTACCCCCTCCACAAATAATGCACCCTGAAGTTATAGGAAAAACAAATTTTCTGATTATGAAGTTAGTTTATTGACTGTTTTTTATTGCTTGTATAGTACTAATGAAAGTACCAACGCGCTTTTTCTAAATTGAAGTATGATAATTTTTTTATATTGAACTAATTAAACAGTCATTTTTGCAATTTTTCAACAACAGACGAAAGCAAGTGTTAACATGGAAATTGATTACATATGTTTCGGCTACTTCCACATACTTACATATTTATATATTTTTCATATATAAACATGTATATAGCCTCATCAGATCAGTTTTAGTTAAATCTTGCCAGAAACCGTACTCGAACCCGTGACTCCGGTTTTCTAATGAAAGAGAACGCGGTGCTTAAGCGATTGTGCTATAGGTCACGAGTAAACTCTCTGAGCAGGATCGCCATTATGCATAAATCATAAGGCTCACTAGCGCCGTCTGTTGTGAAAAATTGCCAAAATGTTAGTTGGTAACACACTCTGGTTTTGAGACATGCTACGCTAGCTACAATTAAGATGTAACTAAAATTGTAGCTAGCGTAGCATGTCTCAAAACCAGAGTGTGTTACCAACTAACAATTTGGCAATTTTTCACAACAGACGGCGCTAGTGAGCCTAATGATTTATGCATAATGGCGATCCTGCTCAGAGAGTTTACTCGTGACCTATAGCACAATCGCTTAAGCACCGCGTTCTCTTTCATTAGAAAACCGGAGTCACGGGTTCGAGTACGGTTTCTGGCAAGATTTAACTAAAACTGATCTGATGAGGCTATATACATGTTTATATATGAAAAATATATAAATATGTATGTGGAAGTAGCCGAAACATATGTAATCAATTTCCATGTTAACACTTGCTTTCGTCTGTTGTTGAAAAATTGCAAAAATTACTGTTTAATTAGTTCAATATAAAAAAATTATCAATTTTCTGATTGTTTCACCATAACGTTTTAAAGAAAGCTTTTCTTAAAGAAAGTTTTACTCATTTGTGTGAACTTTTAAATGGTGGAATTGGTTAATAAGTTTGAAAAGAACTTTGAAAAGCAACGTACTTTTAAAGTTGAAAAACAAAATATTATAAAAGTTAGGGCTTTCCCCATAACTCCTAAGGGGCACATTTTAGACTCCACCTTACCGAAGATTTTTTGTAAGTCTAGGTCTCCTCTATAACCTCCCAAAAGTTTCGTAACCTTAACGCTTACAACCTGTTTAATTTGTGGGGCAAGCCTGGAAAATCTCCGTAAGGTTTATAAATGAGTGTCCCATTTGTATGTTTTTTGATTTAAGGGACTTTTAATTATATTCTTTCTCCATTTAAATACTTAGATCACAATGCGGATACTTGACAGTAATATTTTCATTGGTAAAATTTCAAGAATATAATTTGAGTTTTTTACAATTTGTTAAAGTCACATTAAATTTTTGTTTTCTGTTTATTTACACAATTCTTTAGTTAAATTATTCTAAAAAAAAATGTATCATTTATAATAATATTTTTATCTGTAAACCTTATACATATATCTATCTATATAAATATAAAAAATTATACTCGTATATATATAAAAAAAAATTGCACAGTATGCCTGGCTTTTGTCGCCTACGAATGCACACAAAAGGTTGTTCGCACAATATCACTTCTACTACTACTTCTTCTACTACTACTTCTACTACTACCAATATTACAACAAGCACAAATTCTACTACTACTTCATCTGCATCAGCTACAAACCAAGATATGGCAGCAGCAACAACTTCATCCAAAACAGCAGCGAATCTAAATGGCAACAACACCAACTATATCAATAACAACAACAGCAGCAATGTCAATGGCAACAACAGCAACAACAACAACAGCAGCAGCATTGCCAACAATCCTGTAGCTTTTATTGAATTTAAAGATGCTCTTAGTGCTGCCACAGCAATGCAACAATTGCAAGGGAAATATTTGCTATCATCTGATCGTGGTTCAATTCGTATTGAATTTGCAAAAACAAAAATGATGATGATGAATGACAACAACACTCCAACAGCAACAGCAACATATATTTGCAATAGTAATAATAACAATAATAATATTGCGATTACTATGAAACCACAAGCAACAATAAATGTTGCTACACCAATTTTGACAGCAACCAATAGTTTAGCTTTATTCAATCAGCAACAACAGCAACAACAACAACAACAGCAGCAACAACAACTTTCACATCCACATCAACAACAATTAATAATATTGAATAGCTATCCACCACAGCAACAACAACAGCATCAGCCGCAACAATTGCATATGTTGCAGTCTTCAGCACATCAGCAACATTTTTTAGCTACAGCTGCTGCTGCTGCTGCACAAACATCACCAACAGCAGCAACAATTTTTAGTAGCACCTCTTCTCCAAATCAAACTCTTGTTAATCGTTCTACTGCACTACCACCACCACAACCACCACTACCGCCCACTGTTGTTGTAAACTCACTACAGCACCATCATCCAACTCAGCACCAAAATCATCTTTTTAGAGACGTATGTATTCGTGTGTGTGTGTGTGCGTGTTGGTTTTTTGTAAAACCAATCACAAATTACTTTTTTTGATTTCATATTTTCATTTTACTACTAATACGATGCTCCAGACGAAAAGTAGGATGCTTCATTTCTCCCACGAAAACTAGGACATAATAAAAATTGACGAAAGTAGGACGTTTAAAAATTTGGACAAACAGTATGATGTTTCGCGATGCCTCTGACGAAAAGTAGGATGTTTTATATTTTTGGAAGAAAAGTAGGAAGTTTCAAACTTTTTGACGAAAAGTAAGATGTTTCAAACTGAATGAATACAAAATGAAACAACCTAGTTCTAGTTTTCGTCAAAGATGTTAAGACTTTCTAGTTTTTGACATAAGACTTCAAAGAAAACTGCTTTTCGTCATATATGTATGATGAAACAACCATGTTTTCGTCAAGATTAGTTTGAAATGTCCTGCTTTTCGCCGAAGAATGAACGACAATCTAGTTTTAGAACAAATGAATCATCCTACTTTTCGTCTCATGCATCGAAAAGTACGTTTCCACTGGAGATTTAGCTGTGCTGATACATATAAATCTCTTCATGGTATAAATATTAATCTTCAATTTGGTTTGTTTTTAATGACATTTAATGACACCTGTCAAAAGGAAGAGGTGCCGATTGGTCGAAAAAAGCCAGATTCTGTAGCCCTGCTGAGATTTATTTGCAGATTTAAAATAAATCTTTGCATAAATAAACGTATTGATTTGAAACACTTTATGAATTTCCGTTGGAAACGTAGTATAATACTGATACACTCTCTACTAATACTGGCAAAATGTATTACATAGTAACATACTCATATGGGCATATTCGAAAATAATCTTCCCTTATTAGACCCAGGTTTGAGAAATTTTTTTTTTTGTTCATATTCTATAAAAAAATGTGGTGGAATAAAATCCTTCACATGTAAAATGAAATGAAATATCGAAATGAAAGTTTTCAGACGGTGGATTTACCTAAAAATTTAGCATTCTTCGTTTTTTACTCGGCATTGGGGGCTCAAATTAAAAAAACATCCTGAACAAAGTCGATTTATTTTTCATTAAGAAATTTGCTTGAATTTTTTCAGAATTTTAGGACCTGTTATGTGGCCGTAATGCTCGATTTAGACTTTTAAGGCCTTTCCCTCACCAAACACAATTTTTCTGAATTTAACTGGAGAGTATTCGGAAAGGTGCCCTGTAACATATCTACTACTTCTGAATTGTGTGCTCTCCCGTATTATAATCTCGATTTTCCCAAAATGTTCATGTTAAACGACCATAATGACCTATTTAGACTTTTTAATCTTTTCCCTCACCGTGTGCCGAATACAATTTTTCTGAATTTTACTGGAGAGTATTCGGGAAGGTGCTCTGTAACATATCTACTGCTTCTGAATTGTGTGCTGTCACGTATATTATCGGAAATCTCGATTTTTCCGAAATTTTCAGGTAAAACGACCTCCTGACATCATCTCATGTCGAAATAGGAATATCATTTTCACTTATATTCTACCATATTTGGTTATAGAAAATGAAAAAAAAAAATTTCTGAAATTCTGCTTCAAAAAAGAGAAGATTATTTTCGGATATGCCTATATACTCATAAGCAAACTACTTTTTGAGCTTAATTAGAAAGGCTTATAAATATATGCATTTCGAAAATGGTCGACTGGGTAGTGAATCATAAAACACTCTTTTTGTATTCTTTTTGAAGCAGTTCATAAAAAGCTTAAGAATGATCATAAAATTTTCTGCAAAGAGCTTCTTTTTCTTCAAAATTGATTCATAATTAAGAGCTCTTAATAATTTTGCACAGATAAACTCACAAAACAAGCAATATATTTGAGCATACTCAGAAAGGCTCCAAAATAGGAATTACTGTTGAAACTTAATCAAAAATCAAGTCTAATTTGATCTTAGTGACGAGATTTATAAATAGTATAGAAATGTTGAAGTCGAGAAAGAGACCACTCGAAAGATATTTTATTGCACATATATTTTTAAATGAGTAATTTTTTTTTTTTTTTTTTTGGCGTGCATAAGTTACTATTACATTTTGCTAAAATAAACAGATTCATACTATTATTTTAAACACAATTTAATGTTGTTGTACTAAAATATTTGTACGTATTATATCTTAATCGATTATATGTTCACCAAAAGTTAAATGTAATTTTGCACAGTTTTTGAATGTTAACTTAAGAAACACACTATTAACATACGATGAGAACATTTTTTTTTTTTTAATTTTACGTCATTTGTATGTATGTGTACAATACCATTCTGAAGGAAGACTTTTGATTTTCTGAAAAAACATTTTTTTTTTTGTGTTATTATTTCGAAAAGCTGAAGAAATTACTGGACTTAAGTCCAAAAGAAATTCAGAGGTCTTCCACAACAATAAACATATTCTTCTTCAACTAATATACATAGATGTAAGCATTTAGGAAAATGTATTCAGCAAAGACAAATTAAACTCAATTTACTTAGAACACAGAAAAATTTTTGAAACAAACTGCAATATCTAGTTACAATTCTACACAGAGCCAAGAAAAAAAGCAAAGCTTGCGTTGCTAAATGAGTTTCTACCACGTGAGTGTTTTAACTACGTTTCGTTGCTGATTTGGATTAAACAACGCACAAAGATCATATTTATATGGTGCATTGCTACAGTGGCGGACAAAACTCTACGTACGACCCCTTTTTTTGAAATTTACCATGTCCTAATGCATTTGAAAAAAAAAGTAATGATGCAGGTTTATTTTAAATCTTATAATTGTATAAAAAATAGCAAAATAATATGCATCTCCAATATAAACTTTTAAAGTTTTTCACAAAAAACTTAAAAAAGGCACTGACAAAAGTGTACGTACGAATTTAAAAAATGAGAAATAATATGAAAAAAGTATAATAAATAACAAAATTTAATATTTTGTTGGCACACCACCAGCATCGATGACCGCTTACAACCATTGCATTGAAGTTACTAAATTTTCAAGCTCTTCCGGCGATATTTTCTACCACTCCTCTTGCAGCTTCTCTTTTAAAGTAAGAGCACCACTAATAGCGTGCTTTCCGATCTTTCGCTCCAAAATTTCTCAAACGTGTTCTATTATGTTCAAGTCCGGGCTTTGTTTAGGTGAATACAGCTATCGTGGAGCATAATACAGCCGCCAGTCCTTCACTACATGCGAAGTATGCTTAGGTTCATTATCCTGTTGGAAGATCTAGCTCGTTCCTAGGCATAACTTTTCCACGGATGGCTTCAAATTGTGTTCCAATATGGATTTGTATTTGAAGCGATCCATAATGCCTTCAACAAATACCAGATTTCCAACGCCTGAGGCTGCAACTGCTCTCAAGACCATAACACTGCCACCAACATGCTTTACAATCGGTATTAAGTGCTTGAGATCCATAACAGTGTACGGTTTTCTCCAAACTTTGGCTTTCCCGTCGTATTCGAATATGTTGTATTTGGACTCATCCGTAAATAGAACATGTTTCCAGAAGTCAATTTCCTTATTAATATGCTTTTTTGCGAATTCTAAGACAAGTTTCCGGCTTTTGTTGCTTATAAGGGGCTTCTTGCTAGAAGTTCTGCAGTGAAATCCTTCATTATTGAGGGTCCTTATTACTGTGCGTGGGTGAACAACAATTTTGAATATCTCAGCTATATCATGGGCCAACATAGTGGCATGAACTTTGGGATTTCGGTCCACTTCTTTGCGAATGAATGAAACGTCTCTACCGTCAAGTATTTTCGGACGACCAGTGCGCGGCTTAATCTCGACGGATCTTGATTTTTTAAAGTTATTAAATATGGTCTGCACCGTCAATTTGCTTAAACATAATAATTTTGCTATTTCGCTTTGTTTAATAACTAATTTTCGCACATCCGCAGAAATTTCTTTGCATGGAGCCATTTTTCCGATCGTACACTTTTTAAAATGCCAAAATGCAATAAATTCCAAGAATAATACAAAGTATACACATAAAATGAAACAAACGGTAATTTACCTTCATGTTTCAGCAGAGAAAAATAGCAAAAAGAGCGAAACCAATACATCGTATGTAGACTTTTGTCAGTGCATTTTTTCAGTTTTAAGTGAATAACTTTTAAAGTAAATATTGGAGTATTATACTTTTTTGTTATTTGCTGTACAATAATAAGATTTAGAGCAAACCTGCATCATTACTTTTCTTTCTTATCCTACAGAACATGTTAAATTAAAGAAAAAGGGGTCGTACGTAGAGTTTTGTCCGCCACTGTAAATCACTCACGAACGTAGTTGAAACTTATTTAGCAACGGTGGTTGCCAAGCGTTGTTAAATCCAAATCAAAAACGAAACGTGATCAAACCATGACGAACGTTGTAAAATCCTACGAAACGTTGTCAAAAATTTTAAATTAAAAAAGAAAATAAGTAATATCAAATTTATTGTTGACAGGAAAAAATTAGAATTAAAAAAATAATATATAAAATATATTTTTTTTTTTTTTTTGTATTTTATATAGCAACGCGCGTTGTTAAATCACTCACGAACGTGGTTGAAAGCCATGCTCAAATTTTGGGTCGCAACGTTGTTAAAATAACCACGTAGCTGCCACTTTTGACAATGTTGTTTTCTCTGTGTAGTAATTTCTTCTACATACGAATATCAATTCCTTTGAAAGAATTACTCTGCAGAAATTTTATACTCGTGTTATATAGAGAGTGTCTCAAAAATACAGGAATGGTCAACTATTTTAAAAGCCGCACATTAAATCAGAAAACTCGTGTTTTGATATTTTTAAGAGAGCTATTCAACATTAACAACCTTGTCCCCTACCTTGTCTCTACGTTTAAATATACGACACTTTTGTCTTAATTTTTTCTTATTCGGCATAGATGGCGCTGTATTTGTTAAAAACGAAATTAAAAACAAAATAACACTTATTTAATATTAAAATAACACACCTCCAGTATTTTTTTTTTTTTTTGTATTTTAAATTTTGTTTTTGTCCATTACAGTGCCATCGATGCCGAATAAGAAAAGTTTTTTTGCACAAAAATGTTGTGTACATATTTGGACGTAGAATCCGAATCCGCAATAAAAATTGGGGGTTTCTTATTTAAAATTATGAGGTTGCCCCGCTCGCCACTCGCGGGTTGGACAAAATAGCTCTTTTAAAAATATTGAACACATATTTTTTGTTTCTTCTTTTATCGTGCAGCTTTCAAAATATTTGACCATTCGGGAATTTTTGGGACATCTGGTATATGATTAAGTACCAAAATGTAAAATTCGACTATTCACGAAATGGGGATTCAAGAAATGGGGACTATGTCCGAATTATTGGCGGACATAATCCCCAGGAAAAAACGGACATAGTCCCCATAACGATATTTTGTTATTGACAACAGCCGCAGCTCAGGATTTACAAGTCCCAAAAATTCCAATACCGTTTCCGCGGCGGCCTTCAGCCGCTGATCAGTCTATAATATATCCAACACCTAGTTTACCAGCCACAGTAATTTTACATAAGAGTAGGGGCAAGTGGGCGGCCTGCGGCCGCGACTCAGGATTTAAAACTCCCAAAAATCCAACACCGGCTTCGCAGCGGCCTTCGGCCGCGGATCAGTCTATAACATCCAACACTATATAAATTTTTAAATGGATTATTGCAAAAATTTTTTTCAATCTTAATTACATAATCGTAATAGGGATTATGTCCGAAAAATTTGGGGACATAATCCCCATGACCAAAATGGGGATTATGACCGAAAAATTTTCGGAGATAGTCCCCATTTATGAAGTGGGGATTATGTCCGTTGGGACTATGTCCGTTGGGACTATGTCCGGTAACGGTAACCCCCACCTATTCAGAAAGTTAACTGAACAGAAACGAAAAGATGAATCATAGTTGCAAATATGGTTTTAATTTTCAGTATAATATTTTCAGTATAATTCCTTCAACTCCAATACCCTTATTCCAGCGATCCTTCAATTTATGGATCACATTAGTTTAGTGGTTTTCCGGAAGATTTGACTTAAATAAATAAGTAAATAAAAATCCTCTATGACAGCTATTAACACTATGCTTGATGCAAACCTTTTCCACGAAATAATTTTTTGGAGGCGTGAGAACAGCCATAAGTCAAAAAGTGTTAAATCTGACGAAAAGCTTGGATGTTAAAGCAATTTGTAATTGCGTTTATAAACAAACCACTCCACTAACAAATCATTGTTTTTCAAGATGCAAATTCACCTAACACCTTGACCATTTCCCATAGTCTTTAAAACTTTTTCCATTGGTAAAAAATGGTAAGCAAGGAATGAATTGAGAGATCGAAATGACATTTTGGCTATGTTCTTTTGAAATGTGAAATATTAACACTCAAATCCCCATTATGGGTAAATTTTACCCATGCGAAGTTTGTTTTCGTAATAATTCGCTAAAAAACAAACAAAAAAACGAAGTAAGCGCATGTAAATTACCTCACTGTATTCTCCTTTTGTTGTGGGCTTTGTCGCAAGCGGTCGTCGTCGGTTGTCGGAGGTATAGCGTGGACTTATGTAAGTTTTTTTTTTTCGTTTTGATTGAAAATAGTGAAAAATGACATGAAAAAGAGTAAAACATGGCGACAAAAAAGTTAAAATTTTGAAAAAAATTGAATTCTCATTGTTTTAACCAAAGTTAAAAAGCAGATACCAAATCACACAACTTCGAAAAAGTTTGAAGGAGCTTATAATGAAAATTTTTCGTACTTTTAGTCCACTCTGAAAGCAACCAATGTTGTACTAGAAAAACCTGTCAGATGTTTCTAATGTCCGGCAAAAAAAGACTGAAAAACTAAAAACCTTTGAATTTGGTGTAAAAAACCTTTTTGCTCTGAGCATAGGGCTATGATTTGCAGTACATGCACATCCTTATTTGTTTTATTTTTTTGGTACTTTTTTATGAGCTTGTATAAAAAATTTTGAAATGTTATTTAATTGAATTGATGATAATATAAAAATAATTTATTTTGTTTATATAAAAAATGTAATTTGTTACAAAAAACATTATATTTTTTTTTTTGTTTCAAAAAATTGCCAATGAGTTAATGTAAAAATTATTTATTTTTAAAGTTTTCTTAAAATATATGTAAAAAACACCAGATATGACTTATTTTCCTTTCAGTTCACCTTGGTATTAGATTGTTAAGGTAGAAATAACTAAGTTTCAATAAAAATTTGGGATATTGACCTAAACAGAATGTTTTTAAGTTATAGGTAAAATTTACCCATGATGCGTACTTGTGTTCCTAAAAATATGTTGGGGAGATGAGGGTTAAAATGACATCAAAGTTTTAGTTCTGCTATTAAATTGTAGGAAATAATGCGATATATGTTACGGCTATTGATATTTAAACAATTAAACTAAGTCATTTTTTGACTTAAAATCATCTTCTTTATAACAATGTACAGTAATTTTTTTCATATTTATAACTACCAGTGCGGTAAATGATTAATTTTACGTTATCGTTCGGGTACCCTTTTTAATTCGTTTAAAATAAGTTTTTCTTTATTACATCAGAAAAACATTTCAATCAATATGATATATACAGATAAGCCTTTTTTTCCTTTTTTCAACTCTCAAATCCATATGTATGTGGATCACATCAATTGGCAATAAATTATTAAATAATATTCTTCCATATTTTGCACCTTCGTCTCTGCATTGAGCATACACAAATGTGGCATTCTCTGTTTTTAAACGGAACATTGACTGCCTACGTTCATATCTATTTTTTTGTTATTTAATACGTTTTTAAAATACTTAACTACTACATAAATTTATTTTTCAATTTGCACAGAAAAATAAAGTTTATAAAAAATTCATGTTGCTCTGCTTCCCTTAGCTTAGCAGTGTTTGGGGTATCTTTTGCATTATGATATCATCAGCCTACTGTGAGAATACGCTAGACAGCAAAGGGGAAAGGAATATGAAAAGGTGGCATTGCTTTAAGTTTTTTTTTTCGTATGCGCGACAGCCAGTACGTATGAAAATTAATTTAAAAAGAGGTTTTGAACAGCCCCAACAACAACAAAAACAACAGCATTAGAGAATATGAAAGTAAGGCAGCTATAAAGGATACAGTTTGATGTCCTAGTTTGAATACAAATAGAAAGATGTTCGTAAAGTAAAAAAAAAAAAAATAAAGCTAAATTCAATAACTGACGGCAGGAAGCGGATTAAATTTATCAATTTATAAAATGCATAGGTACCTCATAAACTATTTACAGAATTTTTTTGAAATATATAAGGAAACAAACATTTGTTCAGACAGACACATCATAAGCAAAAAATTTCAAAATGATTAATAGCATCAAGTGTGCATTTATTAATTTATCAGAGAGGCCCTTGGGTGCTATCTTTTAATTCGATTTTCAGTTTTTGCTGCTATGTGTGATTTATTGTATCTTTTGATGCTGAATCTGAGTCTGACAGGATTTTGAGTTTTCGGATATAGTAAATGCTGATATGTCTGTTCAAAGTGCTAATCTTTTCTTTCAAAGCTCTGTTAAAATTATATCTGTATTTCGTTTTTCCTCTGAAATATCTTAAACTAAATATTTGAAAAGCAAAAACATGATTTTTGGCTGTCTCAAATATTTCATCTTGATTCAAGGTATGAAGGAAAACACGCCAGGTGCACCAGCTGAAATTTGTTTGTCACCGATTTTGCTCAAATTCGGCAATACTATAACTAGTTTCGGTGTGCAAGCTTGATAATACAGGAGGATTTTGTCCCAGTATCATTTGAGGCGCTGCGAACATTGACACCCTAAGTCGACTTAGGGCGTTTTTGCGCTCAACGCTTATTTAAAAAATTTGGGTCCTCAAATATACGTGTACTTATTGTAATTTCAACTTCCAATTCCAACCACAAAATATTGTAAAGCAATATGTATATATACTTTTTGAAGAGTTGCATGCAAGAAGGGCGTAGTGCAACTTGAGGCTTTATTGCATAAATCAGTTCGCGGTAGGAAAAACGGTTTTTACGCAAAACCAAGGTGCCTAACGGTAAAAGTTTATATGGCAAAAAATACTTAGAATTGTGCAGAGACTACGTGTGAATTTTTTTAGATTTTTTTTTTAGCAATTCTAAGCATTTTCTGCCTTATGCACTTTTTTCGTAAGGCACCTTGATTTTGGATAAAAACCGTTTTTCCGACCCGTTAAAAAAATTTCTATATTCGAGTGGCCATACTTCGATCAAATTTTGACCTAAGAAATTTTTCAATAAAACATTTAATATGAAATTTTATCTTCTGTTTTTTATATGGAATGATATCTTTACCTATTTTTGATCTAAAAAAATTTATAGTCAAAATTGTAAAAATGTATTTACCAGGTGCAAATTTAGATGCAAATGTATGTATGTATTTTATAAAACTAAAATTTTAAAGAAATAAAGTAAAACGCTCATTTGTAAATAGTAGAGGTTAGAGTACTTTTCATTCCCCTCATTTAAAAAAAAAAAAATCATTAAAATCGGAGTAGTTTTCTCGGTTTCCCAAACTCCGTAACTCCAGTCATAGTCAAATGGTTTTATGCAATAACGCCCTATAATTTAAATTTTCCTTCTTCGATAATTATGTTAATATGTGTTAATATGCATAAGTAAAATATTTTAGCGGTAATTATTAACTCATTTTGTTAGTGTTAATTTGTTTTCCAAGGTTTAAATGATGGTTTGTTCTTTTTACATTATTTAGAGACTTTACATTGCATTATTTCGAAATGCAATTCTTTAACTTAGGGCGTTATTACACGCAACGCCAAATTTTTTGTTAAAGTACATGTTGAAATTGGCAATTTTCTATCTGCCAGATAGAAAGCCTTAGCAACTTGCAAGATTTCCAGAGCAATCTAGCCTTCATTTAACAACTATTCAAAAATTGCACTGATATTGCAAGAATTACAGTGGTTTGTACTAGGCACTGGGCGATCGGCAAGCATGCTGAAAGTCTATGTATGCCCTTTAATTACTTCTGATGATACTAATTCTCTGATATTGTCTCCCTGCTCAACGACCTCAATAGAACAAACTGGATATAAATATCCTTTACAGTTTCTTTTAGAAGATAACAAATCCAGTGTTAGACAACCCCTCCTACAACCCCCCTCCCGATTGCTTATATGGCATTAAAACAGCACTTGTAGTTCTACATAGGTTTCTAGCATCATTTGCTAAGCACCCACTCTAGCCTAACCTCTAATATCAACGATACGTTTGGGAGATTCCTTTAAACGTGTAAAAGCCACGAAAACCTCGTAAACTCGTAAAAGTTTTCAAAATCAATACAAACTTTGACAGTTTTACGAGTTTACGAAGTTTTCGAGTCTTTCACATGTTTGAAGGAATCCCTCAATTGTTTTTTTTTTTTAGGTAAAATCTCCAAAACTAACGAATTTTCGAAATTTGACCCTACTATAAAGCTCTAAAACTACATTTTGGATAAATCTTGTCCAAATGTCATAATGAATTCACAAAAGAAACAATTTTCTAGAACATGTCAACCCGTAATCTCCTGTTTTAATGGGTATTTTTTACTCTATTTTCCAAAAAACGATTTACAAAGGTTTAAAGTAATCTACAATCAAAGTATTTTATCAATTAATAACAACCAATTCAGGAACAACATTAGAGTAATTTAAAAATTTTGAAAAATATAACTCAAACTCTTATCATAGGGTAAATCCGAGAAATATGGCACCCTTTTCGTTAAACTGTTATAAAACTAGAATAAGAAGAACATACTTTAACTAGAATAAAAATGATTGCATTATAAAAAAATGCTGTACAGCGCCAAATCACCTGAGACTAAGAGTTGAGCACCTGTTATTACAGATGCTGGTTGTTGGCCCTTCAAAGTTCAGTCATGGTATTATTGAAAATCCAAAGACAATGATTGAGCACTAAAAAAGAATATTTGTACTCCCAAATGTCTTATATCATATCATCGGCAGGAATGGGGTGCCATTTCTCCCTATCGGTATATACAGAGTAAAAGTGCCACGAACCGAATAAACATTTTCACGCGTGTTCGTGTTTATCCGAAAACGAAATCACATTCTATTCTGTTTGTTTTCATATATGCAACATAAAGCTGTATCAAATACTCACCGCTCTGCTGCCTCTCGAAATATATGTAAAACAAAAGTCAGTCGTTAGCATTCCCACAAACAAGTAATTATTCCAACTACAGCTAAACGAACTACCCACCACGAAGTCTCTCGCGTAGCTGAATTAAACTCTGTCCATATTTAAATGCTATGAAAGCTGCAAGTTTTGGAATTAAAAGGGGTGCCATATCACCTGGGGGTGCCACATCTCCCTGGTTTACTCTATATACTCGGTTTTCCGCAACAAACTTAATGTAGTCTTTTGTATGGGGGTTGAATTGGCTTCAAAGAGTAAAATCTTGAAGAGCAAGGGTCCAATTTTGAAAGTTTTAAGGTATTGTTTGATGAGGAAGATTATGGCTATCTGATACCATTATAAAAATGGAATTACACCTTTCCACAAAGTTCAATGATTTTTTTCAGGGCTTTGCTGAATACATTTTCACTAAACATATTGGAGTAACGCTATGTATGCATAATAGTAATTTAATTTTCAACAGAGTTTTATAAAATTAGCAAACGAAAAAAAATCATATAAAATCAAAAATTCAAAATTAATTTTCTATTTGCGAATTCTTACAGAGGAGCGGGTATGGAATCAAGGCATGATTTAATTAGTAAAAAGGCCGAACGTGAAATGCAGCAACATCATCAACATCATCATCAATTTCTAATGACAGCACCAACTTGACCCGTTACGACAACAACAGCAGAGCAACATCACCACCAAATACAACAGCAGCATTATCATCAGCAACAACAACAACAACAACAGCAACATCATCAACTACAACAACATCAGCAGCAACAGCAACAACAACATCAACTTTATACAACTAATAGTGCAGCAACAGCAGCATCATTAGCAGCAACACATCATATACCAACAACATTAATTACTGGTGCAGCGCCTGGTGCAACAACAGCTGGTCTTTATTCATATGTGTTGCCAGCAACAACGCATATTGCTGCATAGTACGGACAACAATTTTATTATTAAACCAAAAAAAAAAAAATAAACAAACTAAAAAAATCAAATAGTTTAAATAGTTCAAAACAAAACAAAACTAATTAGCAGAAAAATATTGAAAAACTAAAACAATAGAAAAGCGCGCAAAGTTATACCAGAGTTTAAAAAAAAAAATCTAAAAAAAAATAATAATAAAGTTGGTTTGTTTACATTAGAAAGTGGTAGCAATAAAAATATTCAAAAGAAAAAATTAATTATTATTTTTATTAATTGTGTGCAACATAATACATAATAGAAAAACTAAGTAAATTAATTAGTTTGCGGCATAATTAAATGTTTAATTTGGGGTTGATATTATAAAAACAGCATGAAGGGTTCTCCACATGTCAAGGTTGACATGTTACATCAAGAAAAAAATATATGAAACATGTTTTTTTCGAAAAAACCCAGTATAGTTTCATATAACAAAAGAAAAAAAAATAATTAATAAAAAATCAATGTAGAAAAGTACAGAACAACTAAAAGCAATTAAAAAAGAAAAAACAAGTACATATAAATAAATAAAAAAATTACTAATTTAATAATAAAATATAATTTAAAATAAAAAATAGACAAAAATTAGGAACCAAAAACTAGTTTAAAAATAAAGTAACAATAAATATTTACATATGAAATAAGCGCCGTTTACCCTACAGGCTATTAAAAGAAAGTTTTGATTTTTAAATTTATTTTTTTTTAACAAAAAAAAAGAATTATTGTAAGTTTGTAATTTAATGCAGTAAATTAAAATTTATTATGGAAAAATATTTAAAAACTTTTAAATAACTCATTCAATAAAAATGCATAGTTCTTATGACTGTGAAGGCATACATAACACAACACAACAAAATATGTGCATGTATGAAAAGAATTATTAAATATACAATACAAATAAAAACTGTAACAAAGAAACATAAAAATATTGTATAAATGCGCATATGAAATAGAATTCAATTAATTAATTTAATTATAATCATATTTTTATTTTTAAATTGTTAAAATTCATATTGTCAGAATTGTTTGAACATACTTTCATCATGCAAATATTTCATCTTTTTGTAATTTCCATTGATTCAGTGCTGAAATTAAGTTTAAATTATTTTACTACATATACATTTCATTATTGAAATTATGCAAAATTTTATATTTTTACAAAAAGTTTACAGAAAAACATATGTTTTGTTTTGCGTTTTGTTTTTGTTACTAAGTTCCTGTTTTGTTTTTAAACGCTAATTTAATATCTTGTTTATTATATTTATTTGAATTTATTTACAAGTTTTCCGCTTTTATATCATTTTATAATTTAAAAGATTTAGTATTTAGCAAGTTTTTTTGCAACAAAATCGTGTAACCATTCGTGCTTTTAGGAAAAATTATTTGTAAAAAAAATTTTAGTTTCTAATTACACAATGAAACAAAATTTTGAATGAGATTTCTTAAACTTTTTTTGGTTAATCTGGCTTACGATTTTCTCCATCAGGTGTTATTCTTGTTTTAAAGTGCAGAAAACACTTTTTTCAGCCTTATGGCGCTCATCCGAACAGCAGTTTAGTTCAATTTTGCCAATGACAATGATTCGACCTAATCATTCTGCTTAAAACTTACCCATTAACTTTGCCGTTTGCATTATAAGTTAAATTTGTATTTAATTGAGACACCATTATTTCAATCGGTGATACCTCGGAAAGTAATGAAACAATTTCAAAATAATGCAGGTAAAATTTAATGCAAAAGATTATGGCTATCCAAAGCTGATGACAAAAATGAGCTACACTGCTACACTGGATATGCGCAATATGTATGCAAATACATAGTATTTTCTGTACTTTATAGCAACGTTAAGTCGAAACACAGACAGATTCGGAATTAGCAACCGTAGATTAACCAAAAAAAGTTCCCTAAAACTTGTTTTTCACAATTTGTTGCACCGTGTTATTAAAATGATTAATTTTTTTAAAATATTAATAACTATGGCCAAAAGTAGATGTTTTGTGGGAATTTCAAGACACTTCTTTTAACCCCTTGAGAACGATGGGGTCACATAGGATTTCAAACATATTTTGATATATCACTGTTTTAATTAAAATTAGTATCATGGAGTAATCAGTATAGAATTGGCTACAATTTTGTTTTAATTGTTTGGCAAAATACGGAACAGTTTTTTAGCTATTACCAAAAATGTTAAAATTTGTCGGCATTTTTGTGATTTTGAGGCTCAAACCCCAATTTTGTCGGGTTTGCTTTTGAACACTTTCTTTCCTTAAGCCAATATCTACAACTTCGTTGCAGATAGGAAAACAAAATCTCAAACGTTTTACGACTAACAGCCGTGGCAACTTTGAAAAAAGCAGTTTTGAAACAATTTTTGTAGTACTATAAAATTCGACCTGGAGCCAACCAAGCGAAGCACGGATAGGTTTTTACTAGTAACATCATGTGCTTTCAAGAACTGCATTCAAAAAGTTGTTTGAATTTTTTTTTTTTTTGTTGCGTTTTGTAATATGACTCCACCATTTCCGGCTATAAGGGGCTTTCCCGGACTTACTTTTTTTTCTTAATTTAAACACAAGAAAATTGAATCCGAATTTCATTTTGCGATATCTACAAGGGTCTAGTACGTTATTTCTTGTGCCCTTTTTTTATTTATCAAATACTTCAGTTCAGTGTCGCGTACAAATGTCTTGACAGTACTTGGACATGAAAGAAGAAAAATCGTATGATATGTCTTGTTTAATTTGATTCAGTTTAATTCAGTGCATAAATTGTAGCTGTAGTGTATACTACAAAATCGTCCCTTGGGTTACCAATGCGTTGCAACTTGCAAGTGTTACCATATCATACATTTTTCTGTAGTTTTTCTTCTCGCATGTTTTACACTGACCTGAAGTAATTGTTCGTACGAAATGCAGCACACTGAAGTATTTGTTAAAATCAGTTTTTTTTTAGACACACTAAAACATCTCAGTGTCAAAGTGAAACAGTGAAGATTTGAAAATTGAATATATTGGGTCAAATACTTTAGTTCAGTATAAAACGTACTAGTAAAAAAAGTACACTACGTATGTCTCAAGATGTCTTCATCGAGATAGCTTGAAAAATACTCTACATTCAAATGTTTCGTTGAGTACCCAAAATCGCATGAGTTTTTATCGAACCAATAACATTGCCAGTTAAGAAATTATACAGGGATGTTCTCAGTTCCGATTTTGATCGGAGTCGAAATGGAATCAATCTTAAGGTTCTCTGCGTTTCGAAAAACAAAATGGAATAGGAATTTTATTGTAATAAAATAAATAAAATAAGCTACTGGTTTCAATTCCGTTGTGGTTTTCAATATCAAAACGCGGAGCACCTTAAGATTGATTCCATTCCAATTCCGATCGAAATCGGAATTGAGAACATGCTTGATAGTTTTTTTGGTTTACACAAAATTTTTATTGAGACAAATATTCAAACTTCAGTTTTTTTAGATTGTGTTTCTAAATACATTACAAGAAAGTGTTCTTTACAAAATACATATATCAGTTTTGAAAAAATTAATTTTTGCATAACTTATATTAATTTTTCAACACGATTTTTTAAAACATTTTACGTTTTATTCACTCAGGCTAAATAAAAAAGCAGTTCAAGTCAAAAAAGATTTAATTTTTTTTCGAAAACATTTCATCATAATAATAAAATTTTCATTCAAAGGAATTGAACTTACATGAATTTAGAAACTTTTTTAAAAAAAACTAATAGCTTAAACTAATTAAATAAAATTTACTTATGCGTTTAACTACTTTTGTTATTACTTTGTAGTAATTTGCATGTTCTTTATATGTATACAAAATAATTTAAGCTGGAAAATATTAAAAAGAAAAATGATATTCAAAAACATTAAACAAAATTCATAAATTAAAAAAAATTTAATAATATAAAACAAAATTAAATTAAATATTATATAATTATAGCTTAACCGAATGTGCCCTTTAAATAGCTCTCTTTCTAGATTTTTTAAAATTAAATGAATAATGAATTTAATTATAAACAAGACGATACATTCAAATATCAATAAAAATTATGCATTAAATTGATGATGAAGTTGTTTAAATAAAAACAAACAAAATAAAAATAAATTTAAAAAAACACGATTATGACAAACTACAACTTTTAAGTGTAGCAAAATGCTGAATTACACTGCAAAAACAAAAGAAAAAAACAAAAATTTAAAAAGTAAAAAAATAATTAGACAAAAAAAAAAAGAACTTAACAAAAAAAAGGGTTTCAAAATTAAATTATGACAAAAGTTTTTGTATTGAGTATTGAAATGAATACATACATTGGAAACAAATCGAATTAATGAAAAAGTTAAGCTGAGAGCAGTGTTGCTGAATTCAAGAAAAAAAACAAACGATAAAACAGGCGCATGCAACATATGTGAAAATGTAAAAGTTTAAGACTCAACCAACTATTTATATAAAACTTTTATTAAAGAAAAAAGCAAAAATTATTGTGAAGACACAAATTACACTGTGCAATTTTCTATGCTGTACTACATGAACTTTATACACATACATATATATCTATGTACAATTTAATTTTCATAATTTTCCCACACTTGCAACTTACAAACTATGTACCCTACAGTGTACTATTACTAAAAACAAAAACTACTTTCCGCCCACTATGAATATATGTAGTTTAAAAACAGCAGGAAAAACATAGCAACATAAATGCGAAAAAGAGACTACGACAATTTATTGAAAACCAAAAACAAATACAATTTCTCAACGGAAAAAAAATGAACTTTTATGAAAAGTTATTTAAATATATTAGAAAATATACAAGAACAACACACAATGCAAGAACAATCAATTTTGTACTTGGGAAAAACTGCTGGGGAAAAAAACTTATTAAAAATGCTAAATTCCAAATTGAAAGAACGAAAATTTGTACTGAAAAAGTTGCATGAACCAATTGAGAATTATAATACATACAAAAAAAAAAAAAGAAAAGAAGAAAACAAATTCAAACATTAAGCAAAAGCCTGACAAAAGAACAACAGAAAAAGAGGCAAAACAAAACGTATCAGAACATATCATCTTATGTAGTGAAGTAAATAAAGCAAAATTCAATTATTTATATGAAATATACAAGAAAAAATATGTAAACATATTGTGAATTATGTAAAATTTATAGAATTAATAATAACAAAATTTAAAAAAAAAAAAAAACAAATTTGTTAAAACAGCATTAATATTACATTCTAAGTTTGTTGTGCTTTTATAGTAAATCATCAAAATAACTCTTTCAACATGCATTTGATGTGGTCTTTCTAAGTTGTTTTTTGCTTGAAAGTGAAAATTTTAAGGGCCATCTATGAAATATGTCTAACAAAATTCAACCTCATTATTTCCACATTCTTGAAAAGACATACAACTCCATATATCTTAAGAAATTTATTCGAGCTTTTAAAATTAAAAAAACTTTTCGTTAGGCTGCAGGTCGTAGACACACAATTTCAAGCCTTCATTTTTGAAAAAAAAAATTCTTCTCGTATTTTTTTTTTTTTTTTTTAATTGGGTTTGTTATTTATTCACATTTCTTGGCATACTAAAGATATAAACGCGATTTAATCATATTTGATCTCTTGCCCATGTATTATTTTTATAATATTTAAAGATATATATAAATATTATATACAAACAAAAAAACACTCTTATAACTTAGGTACATTATAAAATTTCACTTTCAAGCAAAATTTCATTGGAATTGCACGACGAATGAGGCTTCTTTTTCAAATAAATTTTTTTTTATTTTACATATAAACATTATATTTACAACAACAACAAAAGAAATCAAACAACCAACATCCTTTAAAGTTTTACTTATTTGTTTTAGTTATAAAAAAAAAAGAAAATTAATTTTTACCAAAGTTGTCCTTACTAATTATCAATATTAATTGTTTAGTTAAAAACTAGAAATACCAAAGGCATAAAAATAATAACTATTTATATGTATTATATTCATAAATGTGAATTATTCGTTTTTAAAGAAAAACAAAAAAATGTGTTTTAAATTAAAAAAAAAAAAAAACAAAATAACAAACATAAACCCAAAGTTTAACTTATTTGAATGTTAGCTGAGTTTCAATTTAACAAAAATAAAAATCCTTCTTTAGTTTTAAGTTAATGTTAAATAAAATTTATTTTCAATTGCGACATAAATATTCCGTCCAAAAATTTTATAAACTTTAATTTGCTAATTTTCCAAACATTTGTTCTTTATAAATATAATTTATTTAATTTAATTTTAGTTTAAGTGTTGTAAGTTTATTAAAAACGAGCATAAAAACCAAAGTTGATGATTTATTTTGAATTGTTTTATCACGACATTTATTTTACTACATATAAAAAAAACCATAGGATGAAAACTCTTCTTTAATGAACAAACAATTATACATATTTTGAAAAAAACATATATTAACATATAAATAAAAAAATATATATAATTAAAAAAAATATATATATACGAATGCATATCAGAAATTGCGCCTTTCTAAAATTTTGTGTTTTTTAAAAAAAATATTAGCATGTAAGTTTAATATGTAAAAAAGAAGTAAAAGTTTTTCTTAATTATTAAGTAAAATTTAGATTAAAAAACAATTAAAGCAATCTGTTTTTAAAGAAAACATTAAATTATTTAGAACAAAACACATGTGCATACTTAGTTACTTGTATAGTATGCATGTGTAATGAGAAATTTAAACATAAAATGTAGTAAAATATGTCGTGATATTCCAAATATTCTTCAATAAGCCTACATCTGTGGAAAGATTGCAAAATATTATATGTTCGATTTTTTTCTTCATCCATAAATCAAAAAATCTCAAATTAAATTTTATTGAATTTCTAAAAATTTAATTTGACTGAATATATTTTTTTATTTATTTTCCTGTTTGACATTTTCGCCAAATGATGCATACTTTTATAAATATTTAAGGGATGTTAAAATGTGAACATTTTTGCTCATGCGAACGAGTTACAGAGTACGATTTTATTTTCGCATCGCATCTGGTTTTCGCATCGCATTGCTTTTCTTATCGCATTAGAGAGTAACCCCCCTGTATACTACAAAATTTATAAAAGTGGATTTATCATATTTTGCCATCTTCCTACAGATATACTTAGTATTATGTATGACAATTACAACGTTAAATGGTTTTGTTTAGTTTTCGAAATTTATGTTGATTTTTAAACATAATATCCTTAAAAATTAACATAGTTGGATATATTGATTTTCATTTTGAAGGCTCAGGTCTTTGCGTTTTCCATTTTGAAAAGATCGGAATCCATAGAGCACATCTTTCGAAAAAAATTTTCTCGGGAAAACCATTAACAGATTTGAAAAGTTTGTTATATTTATAACAAATTAATGAAGAAAAAATTAAGTCCTTACAAAATTTTCGATCAGAGTTTTTGAGAATTTTCTAACCCACAAAATTAAGCAATTTACATATTGACAAGTGAAATGAATGTTCTTCAGTTTTAAAAGCGCTAGATTTTGTGAGAAGAACCGAATAATCCACCTCTAAGCATAACTCCGTATATTAAGAATTTGGTGGCCCCGCACGACCTCAATATTCATTTGACTATTAACTGTACTTTTTTTCCACTCAGATTATGAGAAGACTATAGCAATGAATATGATCAAAAAAACGCTAACGAAATTTGCCGAACAGCGTTTGAATGAAACTCGCAGGACGACATAGAAATTTGACTGACAAAATATAAAACAACGCGCCAGGGAAAGATATGTGTAACTAAACAAGTTTTTTTAAGCCCTGCGCTGGTAAGGCCAAATTCATGGCCAAATTCGACGATCCTCACTGGCGAAGCGAAACATAACGAATGATGATCTGTTGCAGTTACAAAACTCTTAACTCTCTAACTGCCAAAGTTGCAAATTCGTTCCCATAAACATGCAAGTGGTCCTCAGGGACCCCTTCCTATTTAAGTTTCCAAAACATTATGTGAAATTTTTTCCCAATTGCTTCAATTTATATTGAAAATAGAAAATGTTTTCTACCCAAGAAAAAATTATTCACTAAAATTTTGGTGTTAAAACTATTTCTTAATTACTTCGGAAAAAATTACCATGGAAACCCATGACTGTTTACAGCAATTATTATATTATCCACGATGCAGATGTGAAATTATTGAACAGGTCCTCAGCGACCTCTTACCAGTTAGAGGGTTAAGTTGAAGAATTTAAAATGCTATAATTTTGAAAGAAAAAATTTTTAGAATCACATTGCTTGTAAACTGAAGTAATTTTTGATCCGTAAATGGTTTTATCAAAAAAATATTTTAAGCTTGGCAAAACTAAAACTTTAAAATAAAAATTATACAGGCCTACCAATTTACTTTTTTTTTTGTTTCATTTTTGAATTTTAAAGCTAATTGGGAAGGTCCGGAACGTTCTATTTACGAATCTTAAATTATTTTTTTTTTCTCGATCATGTGAAGATTTTGAGTTATTCTTGCTTCAAATTACTAAAAGAGCTGAATTCAAAAATATGGCGTATGCATTAGATAGCCATGTCCTTAATCATAAAGCGTTACTTCTTCACTTTTTGATTGGAATCTTAACTTTAGAAGTTAACATCCTTTGGAGTACAGACATCTCAACTCCATACAAATCCTATTTCGCCGGTGCTTACGAAGGAAATCTTCCAACCGAAAGTTGCGGCGAAGAAAATTTTTTTTTTTTGAAATTGCGGCGAAAAAAATCTTTTTTGTAATATGCGGACAAGAAAATCACTTTTTATAAAATGCGGCGATGAAAATCACTTTTTACAAAATGCGGCGAAGAAAATCTCTTTATTAGTGAATACTTTTTCGACGAGTTACGAAAATAAACATTTCACTTAAAATCTTAAAGTTTTAAATTTTTAAAAAAGAGATTTTCTTCTCCGCATTTTGTAAAAAGTGATTTTCTTGTCCGCATTCGCACAAAAAAGATCTTTTTTCTTGTCCGCATTTGAAGAAGAGATAGTCTTCGTAAGCACCGGCGATTTAATCTTTGTATGAAGTAAAAGATCCTTTATTTCAATGGACGATAATTTCGAAAGTAATGATCTAAATGGAAAAGTTAAAAGCTGATTTTTAATGACTAACGTTATGGTTATCTGATGCAGTTAGCAAGTATCAATTACGCCATTTTCTCTAAATGTGCAAAATAGCTTAAAAAATGCCTCGAAACAGCGATTTCTGCCTTTGAAGTAGGATATCTTCGATTCCTAACGTGATAGAGAAAAACCAAGCTCAGTTTCATAAATATGAGGTCCAGTGCCTTCATAATCAGCTTTATAATACCGAAATGGGAAACCATTGTAGGAATATTCAACATTTGTTTGTGGAAATACTTTTAGTTTTTAAAAGTGTAGATATAGCGTTTGAGCCATTTTCTTTGCAAATTAAATCTCTATTCTAATAAATCATCAACTATTTTTCTAATTCGTTTTATTTTCAACAATTTCTCTCTCTATCACTCATACTCCCTTTCTCTCTCTCCCTCTCTATTACAAACTTATGAAAAGTAATAAAAAAAAGTTTAGAAGCTAAAATCCGTATCATATTATCATGAAAAAAGAAAAAAACTAAATTAGTTAAGCAATAACTTAAGTCTTAAATATATTGAAGTGATTCATGAACATTATGAAACAAAGAAAAGACAAACCAAATTATTTAAAATAAAAATAAAAGCATAAAAAGACAACAACAACAACTAAAGAAATTGTTGTTTTAAATGAAATTTTACTAATAAAATTGCAAACATACGTACATACATATATGTATGTATGTACATTATACTAAAAGCAAAATAAAATAATTTATACTAAACAATATTTTATGAATTATGGGAACATTTTAACAATGCGAAAAAACAGAAAAAACTATTAAAACCAATACATATCAGTGAAAATGATAACAGCAACAACAAAACAAAATATATACATTCATTAAAAATAAAAAATTACTACTAATATGTAGTAAAAACAAAAAAGAAAAAAAAATTAAATATTTAATAATGCAATATAGTGAAAAAGTTAATTAATTAAAGAAAAATATTTAACAATGATGCGAAAAATATTTGTATTGTAAAGCAGCAACCAAATAAAAACATACATACATACATACTTTAAATTGAAAAGCAACATTTTTTAGCGTAAATTATTAGGGAATATGTTTACAAAATGATAAAAACAAAAAACAAAATTATTTATAAAAACATACTTACGTACATATTATTTTCATAAAACTGTGTTTCTACTAAAATATAATTTCCAATTATTTTGTTTTTACACCTTTGTTTCTTTCCAAGTTTTTTCCATTTATTTTTATTAATTTAATATACAGTGTTAATTATGTTAAATTATATTAATTAATATATTTTGCGTTCTTTCTTTTTATTTTTTTGTTTATTGTTTAAAGAATTAATACATATATAATAAAGTTTTACGTTCATTTGCAAATAATAACAAATTTGTGTTTTATTTTATTAATTTTTTTATAATTTAATTTTTAATATTTTACTTCTCTGAAAAAAAAAGTCAAAAAAAAAAAAAAAGAATTCTTCAATGGGAACAAAACTTACCAAATAATATTCCGCCATGTCTTATTTTATAATTTTTTTTTTTTTTTTATTACTTAAAAAAATACTCAGGGGATAGCTCCTATAAATGTAATGCAGCACGTTGATTTCTTAGACAAGAGATAGGTAAGAGGGTTGGGGAAAAACGTTCACGAGTAGATTATTCCACAGCTTTATCGTGCGGCCAAAGAAAGAACTATCCCAATAATGCCATGTTCGATTTAACACCGTTGCAAAGTAGTAGGTATGGGCTTGATTAGACGCTCCAGTGCTGGAAGAGTATATACGCACTGATGGAACCAGCTTATAAATTTCTCTGGAGCACATTCCATTATAATATCTATAAAAAATGGTAACACACGCAACGTTATAACGGTGTTCGCGAGAATCATCGGAATCCTCTATTAGCTTCATCGCACGTCGTTGAAATCTGTCTAGCAGCTCCAAAGTAGTTTTGGAGCCTCGCTCGGTTCAAATGTGCGAATTGTATTCTAGCTAAGGTAGTAGCCAAATGTAGCCGAAATAAACAGTCCAAAGATGAACAGGAGTAAAGTATTTCCAACACCGTTTAAGATAACCTAAGCAATTCGCCGCTTCTTTCGACACATCGAAGACATGAGGTCAACTTGAATCGATATGTGCAGAAAATCTTAAAAGTATTCTATGCTGATATCAAAGAATATTTTATGCGTATTTTATACCAACTCAACATAAGTTAATTTTCATCTATGTCAATCATAATTATTTCGATAATGTGAAAAAGAGCTTCGGATTTTTTAATTCGAGTAGTTAAGACATTCATCTAGATCTAGTCATGGCTTCTCATTTAGCGGTTGAAAGCCACATCAAGAATATCTTACTTAGAAGACTAATGGAACAACCATAAAAAAACGAATGGAAAAAATCATTAATTTAAGAGTATCTCTCTTATCCACTTTTGCCAGATTTAAAGAGATACTCCCTGGCTGCGAGCATCTTTGAAGATTACTCCTGACAGTGAAAGCGATGGAGGCAGCCCTTACATAATACAGCTCGTACATAACTGTGCACTTCAAAGGGAAGAAATCACGACAATTGGCGATATTTTTTTACAGAATATGGATCTAAGCCATGGACAATTCAAATGAACATTGTCAAAAGTCAACTCTCGAAATCAACAAAAATCACCGGAAGCCTTTGAGATCGGGCGAAAAAAAAAATTATTCTTCTGCAAAGAGTTTTATTGTTCGTTATTCAATTCGTTGACAGACTTGTGAGCCACTATCATGTCTTTAGAAGTATTTAAGATAATGAGTTCGGGATTGGACCGTTTGGTTATGAAACTCATACGAGGTTCAAAATATTTTCGTTCCGTATGGGTTATGGTTCGTTAACGTTGTATTTTCTGAATAATGTGACCATTCTTTTTTGCATTAATAACAATTTTATATGCCTACTTCAAAAATGTAATCAAACATTTGGGATTATTTTTTTTTCTTCAAGTTATTTATATTAGCAATACAAACATATATATCTATATATTATTTTATTTTTTTGTTTGTTTTAGATTTTCTGAACTATCTTCTTAATATATACATACTTTCAAATAAAAAAGTAATAAATTGAAAGAAACCTAATGAAACGAATTTTAAACTAGTGAATTTTTTTAATAAAAAAATATTTTAAAATAATATACAGTACATTTACCATTCACTTTACAAAAAAAAACTAAAACCATTTGAAAACCATAAAAAGAATATACATAAATGCATACATTAAAACTAACGTTGACATTGTAAGGAAAGTAAAAAAATAATAAGTCTATAGAAAATAAATGAAATTACTTAATTAAAAAATGTATAAAGATGTGTAATATCTGTTTATATGTTAAGTAGTAAAATTCAAAAGAGTAAAATAAATAATTAAATTTATAAAAAAAAAAATACTTATATAGTAAAAGTGTTAAGAAAGCGTAGATTTAGAAAATAAAAAAAAAAAACAATTATATAAATAAGTAACCAACATTTATGGAGAACAACAAAAAACTACAAAAACATATCAAGCTCGTGCCCGATTATGAGTGTAGAAAGTTTTTTTTTAATAATAAATATAAAAATTAAATTTTTAAAGATATGAAAAGTATTTTAATCTATTTATTTAATAAAAATGACATAAAAAAGCTATTTATTATTAATTTGTTTAAAAATATCAAAAGAAAACTTTTACATTTTTCAAAAACAGTTTAAATCAATATTTACAAAAATTTCATTTAATATTGTATTAATTAAAAACATAAAAAAACATTAGCAAGTAAACTAAGGAAGAAAATACATCTAAGCAAATAAATTTCAGAATATTTTATGTTGAAATTTATAATATTTTTTGCTAAAACAAATTTTTAATATATATGCATACAACTAATTAATTATTAATTAATAAATCTACAAAACAAACAATTCATATCAATTAAATGAAACAGTTAATTAACAATTAAATGAAAATAATCTGTTTATTAATTACAGAAAAAGATCCAGAAAAACAAATTAATATTTATAAAAAAGCCTTGTTCTTTATACATACATATATATATATATTATTGAATATGAAAATATCTTAAAAACATATATACAAATATAAACTATTAAATAAATATTTAGCAAAAATGTGAAATTGTGAATTTTAAAAGAATTATTGTTGCATTATAAAAATGAAAAACAAAAAAAAAAAATGTATGAACTATAACAAAATATTTCATGAACATGTTTTTGACAAAAACAAACAAACAAAAAAAAAACCTTATTATATATTGGCAAAACAAAAACTGCTATTTCATGACCAGCAATTTTTTATTTTATTTTTTTAATTTAAATGGTAAATACATTTTTCAAATGGAACAGACAAATGCTGTAACACAATACATTGAAAACATCAACCAAAATAGACGCCGAAAATTATTAAAATACAAAATAAAACTCCATGATCATGGAAAAATATGATATTAACATATGATAAATAACATAAGAATTATATAAAAAAAAAAATAAACTGATATTGCATAGAAATGACGATAATGTTTAGAAAAATGCAGGCAATTAATAATGACAACAACAAAAAAAACACAGAAACATATATTGCTGACAGCTGATAAAAAAATTATGTGAAAAATACAAAAAAAAAATAATAAAATATTATATAATATACAAAAATAATTAAAAAAAAAATTCAAATAAAATTTTAAAATTGTTTTGTGTAATTGTAAAAGAAAAAAGTTGTGTTTTATTTCAAAAAGGAACAAAAAGGTCGGGCAACTATCATGTCTGAATCGTGTTTGTATGGCAAATCGCTCGTTTGTTTGCTCGACTGTTTTGTTGCCGTGTAAGCCAGCATTACCGCAAAATTGTTTTCAAGATTTTCTAATGCTTTTAGAAATTTTTCCACTAACATTTTTGTTTTTTTATACCCTACAGCCAGGATATATTCACTTTGTCCTTCCGTTTGTAACGCGTAGAAGGCGTATCAGGTATGGAAAAGTATACATATTCTTTATCAGCGTCACCTCTTGAGTCAATATAGCCATGTCAGCCTGTCTGTCTGTCTGTCTGTATGTCCATTGAAATAATTTTTATATTTTTTGAGAGCGAGATGATTCGATGAAAATTTGATACACTGCCTCCGTCGTTAAAGTTAGTTCGATTTATTGAAAATGAGCAAAATCGGTCCATGGGCACGCCTACGGCCCATACAAAAAATATATTCAAAATGCAGCTTTAGGAGTACTTTGCACGACATACACATAAATACTATGGATTGTAAGCGCAAGCTCTGAGCAAAAACTAAGGACAATAGGGCGTAGCATCTCCCATATAAACAAAAGCTTCAAAATGCTATACTGAAACGTTTTTCGAGATACTCCAACTTAACTTCACTCAGACAATTAGAACAGTAAAAGCCAGCTCTAAGCAAAAACTAGGCGAACTCGCAAAAGATGGCGTGGCACCTCCTGCTTTAAAATACTGCATTGTAGCGTATTTAATCTTTGGCCAGGCCAAAGGTGACACTCTTACGGTGCCGTGACATAGTCCCCACGGACATAATCCCCATTCACGAAATGGAGATTATGTCCGTCAATGATTTGGACTTAGTCCCCATTTCTAAAATGGGGATTATGTCCGGAAGTGTTTCGGACATAATCCCCAGGAAAAAACGGACATAGTCCCCATAACGATATTTTGTTATTGACAACAGCCGCAGCTCAGGATTTACAACTCCGAAAAATTCCAATACCGTTTCCGCGGCGGCCTTCAGCTGCTGATCAGTCTATAATATATCCAACACCTAGTTTGCTAGCCACAGTAATTTTACATAAGGGTAGGGGTAAGTGGGCGGCCTGCGGCCGCAACTCAGGATTTAAAACTCCCAAAAATCCAACGCGGCGGCCGTCCAACACTATATAAATTTTTTAAAAGGATTATTGCAAAAATTTTGTTCAATCTTATTTACATTTACATTGGGATTATGTCCGAAAAATTTGCGGACATAACCCCCATGACCAAAATGGTCATAATGACCGAAAAATTTTCGGACATAATCCCCATTTACGAAGTGGGGATTATGTCGTTGGGATTATGTCCGGTAACCCACTCTTACTTGTTTTTTTTTTAAGTAGCATTTCTGATCTCATTCATCTGACCATTTTCTTTAGGAACAAATGAGAATTAAATTAAAACAGCGGCAATATTTAACCCTTTCGCGCCGGCACATATTTTAAGTTTTTAGTTTCCTAGATATATTGAGTCACTAGATATCGGAATTTGCTTATAAGAAACTTTGGGCGGTTTAGGAAGTATTTTGGTCATAATCCCCAACAAATTTAATTAAGATTCAAGAAAATTTTTTGCAATAATCCATTTAAAAAATTTATATAATTAGTGTTGGATATAATAGACTGGACCGCGGCCGAAAGCCACCGCGAAGTCAGTGTTGAATTTTTGGGAGTTTTAAATCCTGAGCTGCGGCCGCAGGCCGCCCACTTACCTCTACTCTTATGTAAAATTACTGTGGCTAGTAAACTAGGTGTTGGATATATTATAGACTGATCCACGGCGGCCTTCAAGTTTCAGAGTCGATTTCGAGTAATCATGACCTACTGAATACGAAAATATTATCAGATTTGCCGAATCGACTCTAGTTCTCCAGATATCTTTGTTTAAAAGTGCAAAAATAGCTTTTTTGAAGCATATGTGATGTAGTATATCACTAACAGTATACAGTGTAATAAATTTTTGTCAATGAAATCGAAAAGGCGTAACCTTTCTCATTAAAGCTTACCTTTTGAATTTTTTTCGATTAGGTCCTTACTTTCCGAGTAATCAACCATTGAAGTAATGGTATTTAAACTCCATACAAAGGAGTCTTTTTTTAAAAAAAACAATTGAGACGAACACATTTTTGATTTTAGCTTTAATTTGCTTTTTCTTCTTCTTCTTCTTATTATATGCTGAACATTACGAACAGCATAGGTATCAATAAAGGACTATCACAGACTCTAGGTCCTTTTTATAGTCCTTCGCGTGTACCACCAGTACGTATCCGAAAGGCCGATACCAAATCCTGAACGGAAGACTGATGTTTTCCTTTTTTCCCGCGTGATTTTTAATTGGAAAAGTTTATTTCTTTTAAAATTACCCACGAACGGTAAAATTGACCATTTTCTTTTAATGCAAAAAAAAATTTAACTGAAATTTTGCGTAAAATATAATCGACCGATATAACTGTTCATTTACTAAAACATATATATGTATTAAACAAAATGACGACGTTTATAAGGTTAGAAACCGAAAAACGCGTGGCGTTTCGAAGTATAACGCTCAAGGACACATAACAGAATGTTCTTTTATCATGTTTGCAAATTTGCAAAACAATTAATCACGTCCTTAAAGTCTTTTTTATCTCATTCGGTATTACTCGCGCCAATAAAAGGTCTTTTCCATCTTAAACGCTTCACAGAATCACTACCAACTCAATTGGTATCACACTAAATTTTTTAACATATAAAAACGCGTCAATTAAAACTAGAACTAAACTAAAAGACTGATAATATTAATCCACATAACATTAAAAATTTCCTAAACAAAATAACATAGTTCTTCTTTTTATATAATTTGAAAGTCTGTTTTAATTTTCCCTAATACTATTTTACGATAACTTATTAAAAACCCGTGCTTCGGCTTACGCGGTCAGCCGAAGAATCATCTAATTTGCTTTTTATTAAAAATGTTTCATTTGTTTACATTTTGCATTTGTCAAAAGAAAAGGAAATTTCCTAATTTCCCTGGGATTTCTTGAATTTAGAGATGCCACCTGCCGATTTTTTGTGTTGAATGATCTAATATTTAAAAATTAGTTAATCTTTTCGATACAAAGCAAAAAGCTTTTAGATGGAAAACTATCTTAATCAGCATTCATCTGGTTAACCAGGCAAGTGAGAATAGAGTATCAGTGCTTAATCAGCGTTCATCTGGTTAACCAGGCAAGTGAGAATAGGGTATTAGGTTGTTTTGTCAAAAGTCCATAGATATGTATATTATAGATCACTGATACCTCATGAGTCGATTTAGTTAGGTAGGTCTGCCTATTTGGCCGTACGTCTAGTTATCTGTCTATCAATCTAAACTTTTTAGTTTAGATATAATTATATAAATATGTACACAAAATTTTTTAAAATTTCTACAATTTCGGAATTTTCCATCTGACTGTATTTATTCTCATTTTAGTCCACGGAAAAATGGTAACTTTTTGCACCATTAAACACAATTAAAAAATCACTGAAGTTAATCAGTGTATTTTTTAAACTTTTTATATTTACAGTATTAAAGTTATTCACGATCTGGAGTAACGAGCTGAGTAATAGGGTAAAAGTGCACTCAGTTACTCTGAATAGTGAGCATACTCAATACTTTGCACGTATATTTGCTTTTTGTTTCTCAAAATAAAATTTTAGCTGACAACAAAAAAAAAAAAAAAAATTTTAAATGAATATTTTGCTCTCATTCAAATTTTTATTTTTGATGAACGAAAATTGCCTCTCAATCATAAAAAAGTTCAAACGTTTCTATAGAAATAGAAATACACCAATACCTCGCTTTGCGTCGTTTCATTTTGCGTTTTTTCGAAGTTGCGTCGCTGCTTAATTAGTACTAATTTTCACTGTGCGTTGTTAGATTTTCGAAGTTGCGTTGTTTTCGGTTCGGGTCTTTAATTTTTTTTTTTTTTTTTTTTTTTTTTCTAAAAGATAACACCACTTTTGTTTCTAATTATGCTTCCCTTGGGATTCCCTTTCTAACTGAAAATGAAGAGATATATAACCAAGAGATGCAAGGAAGCACTGGAGCAATTTTTTGAAGTTTGTGTTCTCCGCAGACGGTAGCTTTGATTAATTTAGAAGTTGAACGACAGCGTAATTCAATCAAAAAATCTGTATGCATCTATAGCCATATAGACTCATCAGACAGTGGTTAATTTTAATTTTGTTTTTCATAAATTAATTGAATAGTTTATTTTGTTTCAATTGAATACGTTTTTTTTTTGTTTTTGTATGTATGTAATAAAATTTTATACTATTTTTGTTTTTTAAATGTTTACTTTGTTCAATTTTCTTTTTAAAAAGTAGTATTTTCGTAACCCTGGAACCTATCTTCGATCTCTACATGGTTTGCTATAGAAAATCTTAATTCACTTTGCGTCGTTTCAATTTGCGTCGTGTTTTTTTGGAACGTAACCCCGACGCAAAGTGAGGTATTGGTGTAGTAAAAAAAGGCAAAAGTGTAAGATTATTTTACACTAGAAAATAGCTTTACCAAAAGGGTAAAAGAGTAACAGAGTAACTTACGTATATTTTGTTGTTGTGGTTGTGCACTGTTACCCTGTTACTCTGTTACTCAGGAAGTTACTCTAGATCGTGAATACCCCTCTTGTAAAGACATCTTTTCTATATCTATTTCTAGATTTAATTTATTTTGTTTAAAATAAATTTTTTTTAAAAAAAATTAAAAAACAATGTATCTCATAAAGCAAAAAATTTAGTTTTGAAAAACACTTTACTTAAAATGTGTTATTGTCGTAGAGTTGGCTTCAAACCAAAAATTTTTAAATTTCTGGGTGATCTTAATACTCCAAAGAACCATAATAATCAAAAATATATTCAACAGATTAAGCCTACATGGCTCCAGAGCCGTCTAGCCATATGGCTACAAATGACCGAAACGGTTAACTACGTGTTAACGCGCTGCCGCACACTGCGTTGGCTAATGGGCAAAAATCCAAATTTTTTGTGACTCGAAACCTAATAATATTGCTAATAATCGACAGGTAATTGCATCAATAAAATAAAAACCAAATATTTAGGGCAAAGACTCAGTTTTGGCAACGCTGTGACACTTCAAAGTTGAGATATTTTTCAAAAAAAATCATGTTTTTTCAATTCGTTTTGGGTTCTCTTAAACAAATGGTTATCAAAAATTTGTCTTTTGATTAAACTAAGCGAAGTAAAGTTTTTTATTATAAATAATATTTGAGTAAATAAACAGAACTAAAAAATTTTGGAAAATATATAATTTGATACATATTGTAGTGATTTTAATGTATTTATGATATTATGAAATGAAAAACTTCAGAAATTGACAAATTTCGATGAAAAAAAAAAAAAAAAACAAATCTTATAAAAATAAGTGCCGTTTTTTTTAATCTACTAGTACGGATTCTATATAATCAAGAACTGCAAATAACTTTTCCTACATCGTCCTACAAATATTTTTTTTCTTTTTTTAAAAAATGCTACAAATGAAGAATTTGCATGATATATAAAATTTATGTTGAAAATTTTTTTTTTTGTTTTAATTAACACAAATGGTCTTAAAAGTACAAAAAACATTATTTCTTCTTTTGTTAACATTAAACATTACTTTTTCATCATCGTTATTTATGGAGCTTAAGAATATCGTCCTAAATACCTGGTTTTTAGCGAAACTAAAAAGTTTACAACATATCTGAGATCATTTTTGAGCTCAGCGACACCAAATTACTTTTACTACCAAATTTCATTGATATCTAACCACTCCTTCTATTTTTGACCATTGCTTGTATGGGCTCAACGCACTGTGTGCCGTCTAAACCATAGCTATTCTACATTAGGAAAACAAAGAGAATAGAAACGAATCTATGGAACAAAAATCAGTATGCGTTAAAGTTTTAATCTGGCAACGCTATCTGGTATTTCGAATTAATATATTAAACACAGCTCACTGAATGAACTGTCAAAGATTCAATTCAACTTTGTTGCGAACAGCTGATTTCTAACGAAACTCTCAAAGTAGGGGATGAAAAGATTTAGCAAATATAAAACATTTTAAAAAGCAGCTGCAAACTTCTTAAAATCTAAAATTTATATTAAAAAAGTTAATTAAAATTTATGCTTTAAGATAAAGTTGTTGAGTTAAGTGTAAAGTGAAGTAAAACAGAATCACAAGGAAGGAAAAAATGTTTTGCTGCATTAGGACGTGTTTAAATGGGGGTGTCAGAAAGCCAGCCTCCACAAATCGTGTGCGGGAGCCCGAGATTCATCTGGATGCAGCACATATGGGTCAGTTTAACAAGTTTCCATAATAGGCGTACTTTGGTTGAAGTGATTGATGGCGTCACTTTTTTTTTTAAACATGCAAAACGATATGCTGCTGACAGCTGTTGCTTCCCAAATTTTGTTATCTGATATCTTTTTTTCTATAAGGTAGTAGTCGTATTTATAAAACAAAAAGCTTTGCTGACACGCTAAGTCCAAATTTGTTCCCTTAAACATAAAGCAGATACAATCACTTTTTCGCAATGAGGGAATCCAGGGTAAATAGAGGCCGTAGATATCATCGAGGAAAATGTTAGAGAAGTAAAATAATAGAAGTTGGCCTTACATTTTACTTCGCCAGAGGTACCCTGCGATTAGTGTGTATAGGTATGCATGTTCAGGGGAAATTTAATGGTTGTGGCTTGACGTTTGACTCCTCTAAAGCCGACACCTGTGAAGCTACACGGAAGGATCTATTTGTAGATCATTCTCATATTTATTGTAAACTTTAACCTCGATGAGACGCCAATTAACAACACCCAATCTACCCCATTTTATGATTCACGCGTTTTTCTTACTAAACCTTATAAAATAGAGAGTTCCAACGTATCCAAATCGAGAAATCGTGCACTAAATCAGTTCTATTGTGGCTGTAACTAATTTCAGAATAAAATTTTGCCAACGAAATTGGCTTTTGAAAAATTTAGCTTACAGTTTTGCGGTTTTCGGTAAATTTTTGACTGTGAACTTGAATCAAATAGTTTTTTCTTTGTTTTCTTTCTTACAATAATTAACACATCTGTTTGTCTCTCAACACAGGACCTGATGTCATATTATTATCGAACCAACTGCGCATCACAGGCTCTGGTGGTGCTTTGGCTACCGCCCCATTGGTACAATCAAAATCATATTTCGAACTTAAAATACAACAAAGTGGCAGCTGGTCTGTCGGTTTGGCAACACGCCAAACAGATTTAAGTAAAAAATTTGGTGGCTGCGACAAGGAGTCATGGTGTCTTTGCTCCGATAATGCAACACGACACAATGATGAGGAATACCGTCCTGTAGTGGCGATGGCCATTACAAAAGAACCGCATTTTAATAAAATGCTAGAAAATACAGAAACTGCAGCTGCAGCAGCAGCTGCTGGTTTAATTGGTATTGAAGATATAGCTGATGACATTTTACTTACTACTGGAAGCAATGATTCTTTACCAGCAGCAGATGATTCAACAGAACTGCCAAAAACGGAACAGCGTCTTTTTCCTGATGAAGGCGATATCATTGGTATTGCATTTGATCATGTTGAATTGAATTTCTTTTTTAATGGCAAAAATTTGGAAGTACCATTTCGTAATGTTAAGGGAGCTGTGTATCCTGTAGTCTTTGGTAAGTACTGATTGTTTTCAAAGGGGAAACATTTTATAAACTATATATTCTATTTTCCAGTGGGTAATGGCGCGACTTTGGATATAATTTTGGATAATTTTAATTATGGACCACCACCTGGTTTTGATCGAATTATGATTGAACAATCTTTACTTTAAGACTTGTATAATTTTCCGATTTAAGTCACAGGTTTTTGAATTATGATTTTAGGAATAATTTAATATTTTTTTATTTCTCTAAGTTTAAATACTAAAATTATGAGGGCATGATTTCATTTTTGCTAACAAGCAAGTTTTCCTAGTCAGAACATCAGCTCTTAGTCAATATTTTTCACAAAAATCAAAGACTGATTTTTTCCTGAAAATTAATAATTGAAATTTCGTAGTCTCGTTAATTTATAGTCCTCATTATTATATATATTTTATTTAATTTCAAAAACTCAGCTATAAATGTCAACTAAGTCATTCAGTCTGATACAAAAAAAAACCTTAAGTTAACGTTGGATCCCAAGTATGGTATAAAAAAGTGCAAAAATAGTCAAAATCTATAAATTCCTAAGAATGACTTGCATTTCTGTAACAGGAGCTATAAAAACCGCACCAAATGCTGCCTGAGAAGCGTTTGATATACCACTTTTTCATCTTAAGCTAAGAAAGGAAGCGCTGAGATTCGTAGCGATACCTTTGTTACTGGACAGTGACATACGCTTGAGATCCTTATGCTTTGGGGAAGGATATGAACACCAACAGGAAGCTTGTCATCACTATCAATGATTACTGCATACAACTTTCTGCATAACTTCCAAGTTACATTCCCCAGCAGAAATGCCTGGGAAAAAGAATGAACTCATTTCGTTAGTGATTACCATCTGTGGTACACAGACGGTCCCAAATCGAACGAGAGAGTTGCCGCTGGTATATATGGAAATCAGACCACATAAAAACATATTTGCATGCATGAGGCAAGAAAACTCAGTGTTTCTGCCGGAAGTACATTATATCGAGCTTTGCCTAAGGGAATATAAAAGCGGCACTTTTAGCCTTAAACTCCTTCAAAGGTTTGGGAATGTCTTTAACTACTAATTCCGCCTTGGAGTTTAATAAAATACATCCTAAATAAGTTCAAGAAGCCGACGACACCTTGGGCAACAGACAAGCAAATTTATTTATGCCAAGAACATAAAAAAAAGAACAAAACAGTTACTTATGCTAAACAGGAAAGGTTTATGGATTGTATGCCGCGGTGACATTTGGCGACTGGACCACAACCCTTTTCTAGTTCTAATTCGAACCCTCAAGTAAAAGAACGTCCCTTAATGTTCATACGATTCGACTTAACTTAAACACGGTGGTGAAGAGCTGATGATTTTAAATAAATTTGTGCCGTCAAATGTATAGACAACTATCTCTTCAGTTTCTTCTTCCTTCCTTTGATTCGTCTATTCTATGCGTTCCTGCGGCCGTCTTTGAATAAATGGTATTAACGGCACGCTTCTTGGAAGTCTTCATGAGATTTGCTGTTTCAATCCATGGTATTAAACGTGTTGAGGTTCCAATTGTAGGAAATTAAAAATAAAAGCTTTAATAAGAGTTTATTTTAACAGGTCATTCAATAAGTCCGTAGGATAAGTAAGAAAAAAACAAAATGTGGACAAAACTCGATTATTTTATACGATTTCTCTTTCTCGTCAAAATAGGCCTCAGCTGACTGTCTTTTGGATTCTGGTGTGTAATAGTGAAGCCATGTTTCATCCATTGTCGCATATAGACGATAGAATTCGATTTTATTGCGGTTTAACAGCGCTAAACACTCCAAACACTGAAGCATCAATTCTTGTTGTCTTTGGTCGATTGTAAGCTCAAGCGGCACCCACTTTGCACAGAGCTTTCGCATATCCAAATGTTTGTGTAAAATGGTAAAAACACTACCATCTGCTCGTGCACCTTCAATTTGCAATTTGTGGACTTTTTTTATGTTTCCTGAATAACAGCCTTATTTGGGCGTCCACTGCAATTCAGCAATCCACTTCTCTACCATTTGTCTCGATGGAGCAGAGTTCGGATAATGTTTATCAAGCCATTGTTTGGTTTCCACTGTTTTTTTTTTTTTTTCATCAAATAGCAATGCTTTATCAAAACTCGAAATTAATTTTCTTTCTATTTTTTTTTTTTTTTTTTTCACTAACAAATGTTGCTTCACAGAAAATGTTATAGCTCACGAATCAATAGTCAGATTGCTGTCAAATTTATACACGTATCATTTGAAAGTTAGTACTAAATAAAAATCATATGGAAAAAATTCTTGTAACTCCATGTATGTGGCATCCTATGGACTTATTGAATGTCCTGTTATACCCAAATAATATGAAAAATTAAATGACTTATGAGAAAATAATAAAATGATTCTATTCTTTATTGAATCATGATTCTATTGATGGCTTCTTTATGAATGAAAATTTGAGTCGTTTGGTTTGCTTTTGAAAACATAAAATACTTTAAATATAATTAACAAGTGATTTGTAAGCACAGTGGTCGCACTAAGTTTACCAGGAGCAACTATATTATATTTTTCTTTAGTTTTGGTTTATTTACATTTTTTTAATAAAAATTGCCCTAATAGTAATCATATTGACTTATTCAAGTAATGTACGTGAGAAAATGCTTTACATACTTATATTGTATAACGTGCATAATTTTATGCTTCATCTTAAGAGCTTAAATAATCTTATTTTATTATATGATAAAGCATTATTATAAAAGTATAGGTCAAAAGTTGAAAACACAATGCACTATTTAAAATATACATAATTAAATTTAAACAAGCATAATCGAACAAGCATCTTTAATATAATGAAAAAATAAAGAAAAATATAATTATATAGTAGATAATTAATTTTTCAACTAAAAATATTTATAAAAAAATCCTAAAATCATCTTTAAATTTTAGTTATATACTTATATAACTAATGCTAGTATTAATGTCTGTCTCAATATTTAATTTAACATTCCTAATTTGTCAATCGTCTGCTAACTTATGATCTTGTTATTTTAAGACAATAAATATTTATTACTATAAGCAAATAATACATATGTATTTAAAATGTATTCATTACTTTATTTATTGAATTAATATCTTAAAATTTTTAATTATTAAATGAAATCACTATTTACAAAGCATTATTAAAAAATAACAATTGTTATATAATGAAAATATTTAAAATATCTCATATTGTATTTAGAAATAAGAAAATACGAACAATATGTAAAATATATATTGAGTTAACGAATGCATCAAACTAAATTATAATTCATGTACTTAAAACTTTAAAAAAATACTAGCTATGTAGTATGCATGTCAAATTTGTCAAGGCTTTCTAATGGTAAATGCGGACTTTTATAAAACTTCTGATTTCTATTTGAATAACATTAAAATATTGTATGTTTTCTAATAATACGTTTCCACCGGAGATTTAGCTGTGATGAGAACTATAAATTCCGTTGTTAAATCCTACCTGTTCCGAAAAAGATTTATTTTTGACTGTAAATGTCATAAGTGTGAAAATTAAATTTGTTTTTCCTTTTCTTTATATTAATCTTCCATTGGCTTTGTCTTTGATTGTCAAAACTAAGGGGTGCCATTTGGTCGTAAAAAGCCACAATCGGCAGCAATATTCAGATTTATACGAGGATTTAAAATAAATCTCGCCAGAAGTACATTTATTTTTGTATGGTAAATCACGTAATTTACAATGAGATCTAACAGTGCGTTTCCACCGTAGATTTATGAGGCGATTTACGGCTATTTTGAAATTTATTTGACGTTTAATACATGAAGAATGAGGTGAGATACGGCAAAATCACCTCATAAATCTCCGGTGGTACAGGCTATAAGGCTTAATCTCGAAACAGTCGTAAATCAGCTCTTAAATCTCCGGTGGATACGTAGTATAACCAAGGAAACTAATGTTGAAATATTTCAGACAGTTGAGATAGTGTTTGGTCAGAAATATTGCAAGATATGAACTTAATTTTAAGGCGCTTCTTATAATAAGCGTACAACATTTTTTTTTTACTTTATTTAGCGAAAAAACAAACAGAACAAACACCCAATGTTTTTTCTTAAATTTTCACCCTTAGATGATCTTCATTTCAGACTTAGAGTATGGAAAATGTATAATCTTGGCGCATTGTAATCATTTCACATCTTATGTATGTATGTATGTATGTATTCTCCTTTAACTCCTAGGAGGAGCATAGGGCCAATATGAAATCTCTCCATTTGTCACGATCCCTTGCGATGACTTTGATCTCTTGCCACGATTTTCCCGATTCTTGGATTTCCTTTTCCAACGACCTTTTCCAGTTGGTTTTGGGTCTACCACGTCCTCTACTGCCTTGTGGATTCCACTCAAGGGCCTGGCGACAAACTTCGCTGTGTGGTTTCCGGAGAGTGTGACCAATCCATCCCCATTTGCGCAGCTTGATCTCGTTTGCTATAGCCTTCTGTTTGCATTTTTGATGTAGCTCGGCATTTGATATAGTGCGAGGCCACCAAACCTTTAATATACGCCTTAAGCATTTGTTGACGAATACTTGCAGCTTGTTTGTTAGTTGTTCAGTAACAAGCCATGTTTCGCACCCATATAACAAAACCGATTTCACATTCGAATCAAAAATGCGCACTCTCGTTTTGGTGGATATAACGGATGAAGACCATATTTTGTTCAGTTGAGCAAACGCGCCTTTTGCTTTTGCTATTCTTGAGTTGATATCCTCTTTTGCTCCACCATCCATGGAGATAATGCTGCCTAGATACGTGAAGCTATCGACGTTTCCGATGTCATCACTGCCAGCTTTAAACGTCATGTCATTGCTTGCGTTTAGCTTCATGCTTTTAGTCTTGGATACGTTGATTTTTAGGCCGGCCTTTTGTGATTCCAAGACAAGGTCTTCAATTTTGCTTTGCATATCTGAATGTTTGGACGATAAGAGGCAGATGTCGTCAGCGTAGTCGAGATCTTCCAGATGTTCGGTAAAGTTCCATTGAATACCCCTTTTGGCCTTATTAAGAGCTTTATCTAGGATATCATCAAGAACGATAAGGAAGAGTGATGGTGATAGTAAACACCCCTGCCGTACGCCTGAATTAGTGGTGAATGTCGGTGACAACAACCCGTTGTGTAACACACTGCATTTAAAGCCTTCATATTGTGCACGTACTAAGTTTATGGCCTTTGCGGCAATACCTCTTCGTTGCAGTGACGCCCAGATGTTTTCTCGGGAGACACTGTCAAAGGCAGTGCTATAGTCAACGAAGACAAGTTGAAGTGCAGCACGCCACTCGCATGATTGTTCGACAATTATTCTGAGCGTGTTGATTTGATCCACGCATGATCTGTTTCGCCGGAATCCTGCTTGCTGCTTTCGAATGGCTGAATCAAGTTTTTCGCTTACCCTGCTCAGAAGCACTTTCGTCAGTACTTTTGATGGAACTGAGAGCAAGGTGATGCCTCTATAGTTTCGGCACTCGCTTAGGTCACCTTTTTTCGGTAATTTGACTAACATGCCATGTAGCCAATCTTCTGGCAAACGCTCTTCACTCCAGATTTTGTTGAGCAGAGGATGGAGAATTTTAGCTGATGTTACGGGGCATGCCTTTAGCAGTTCAGCTGTTATTTGATCTATACCGGCGGCCTTGTTGTTTTTCATGCTTTGGATAGCTTTCACAATTTCATCAATTGTAGGCGGCGGTGTTTGTATTCGACTACTACTGCGAGTCATTGCGGCAGTTGTAGTTGGTGATTCTGGTTGCAGGGATGTGGTAGACATGGGATTTAGTATATCGCAAAAATACTCTTTCCATCTGTTTAGTTGGTCGTCTGCAGATGTTAAGAGATTTCCGTTTTTGTCTTTGATAGGGCGGCTCTGTTGGAGTTTTCTGCCTGATAATCTGCGGGTGATATCGTAAAGCTGCCTGAGATTTTGAGCATTTGCAGCGCTTTCGGCTTCGCTCGCGAGGTCGTTATACATTCTTCTTTTGTCTTGTCTGCACGATCGCCTGACTTCTTTATTGAGAGAGTTAAAGACCTTTTCGGCGACGTTCTTTTGCGCTCTAGTTTTAGCGTCGTCTCTCAGTTTTTTCGCGCTTCTTCTTTTTTCGACAAGACCCCACGTTTCCTCGCTCATCCAGTGCTTCTTGTTCGAGGGTCGAAACCCAAGTATTTTTTCACTGGAGTTTAAGAACGCAGCCTTAGCGGCCCTCCATGATGTTTCAATACTTCCACCACAATCGAACGGAACTGTTTTAAGTTCTTCTACGAAAGATCTGCGTACCTCATCGTTCTTAAGCTTAAGCACGTCGAATTTTTTTGCTACAGATTGTTCGCTGGGACGTTTATTAGCGGCAAGTTTTAGTCGAATGACCGCGACGAGAAGATGGTGGTCGGAGCCTATGTCAGCGGCCCTCTTTACTCGTACGTCCAGAAGACTCCCTCTCCATTTTCTGCTAATGCAGAAGTGGTCGATTTGGTTTTCAGTGGTGTTGTTTGGAGACACCCAAGTAGCTTTATGGCATTTTTTGTGTGGGAATAGCGTACCTCCAACGACAAGACCGGCTGTATTGCAGGCGTCAATGAGAAGCTCTCCATTGTCGTTTCTCGCACCCAAGCCATGTCTTCCAATCACGTGCTCTAGGTTAAGGTTTTCTGAGCCTACTTTGGCATTCAAATCGCCCATAACCATTATGATGTCGTTCTTGTGAGCACTGTTTATTGCTGCAGCGAGCTGGCTGTAGAATTCATCTTTGGTTTCTCTCTCTGCCAACTCTGTGGGCGCGTATGCTTGGAAGATGGTAATATTTCTTGCGGGGGTTCGAAATCTGCACCAAATGAGTCTTTCGTTTACAGGTTTCCATTCCATTACTGCCTTTACTGCAGTTTTACTTAGCAAAAATCCAACTCCATCCCTATGGATGTCATCTTGCGATCTACCGGAGTATAGAAATTTTTCGCCGTCAGGAAGTACATATTCGCCGGCACCGTTCCATCTACACTCGCTTAATCCCAATATCTCAAGGTTGAATTTGTGGAGTTCTCTAACGGCTTGGTGTATTTTGCCTGGTTCATTTAGAGTTCGGACATTCCAAGAGCCGATGCGTGTTCGAGTTTTCATCGAAAGGATTTTAAAATTTTGAGAAACCATATTGGTTCCAGTTATAGGAGAATCATTCCTAACTATGCATGTTTCTTGCACCTCCAAATCCGATGTGCATGCTGCCGAGGCAGGTGGATTAACCACACTCTGGTGGGTACCACTTGGAGAGTTATTTCCCATCGTTTTCCGATCCATGCTTCATTAGTATAATCTTCTCGGCAACGCCCCACGCAGTAAGTTATAAGCTTTAAGCTGGATCCGGCAAGCGCTGCAAATATAGTGGCCAAATTCACTTTTAATTTCAGCCGTCCAATCTGGAACAGACGCTGACCTGGGAGCCGCCCACTCTGGATCAGACGCTTCAGGATTTCGACAAGATGCTTATTTTAAGGCGGCATCGACTCGCCTTGTCAGTGCCAGTTACGGGCATTGTGGGTTTTTCTTTCGAGGCGCAACGCTGTCCAACGCTACACCCTTCCACACCCTGGCTGGTCACCCGCTTTTAGTCGCCTTTTACGACAGGCATGCTTACCTCGGGCATATTCTGACCCCTTACCCGCCTTAGTGTTATTTGCTTTTATATAAATTCGATTTTTGAAAAAAAAACCTATGTTGCCAATTACATTTACAATTAAGAAATTATTTAACATTTTAACGTCTCTGTTCCAATAAACAAATAAAACTTCAAATGTCAATCAATTGAAAGAAATTAAAAAAAAAGACATTTTTCAAAATTTTTTGTAAATAATAAAAAAAAAAAATTTAAATTTACAAAATTGTCCGTTAAAACCGTTAAATTTAATAAAGTAAAGATAAGAAAAAATTAAAAAAGAGTGTCAATTTTATTGTGCAATATATATGTACATGTTGCATGTATTCGCGAAATTCAAAATTTCTTGTTTTGCAACCATATGTCACGAAGGGTAAAGCAATCATTTATTTTCTTTTCTATTGAAAGATTCCTTTGAATCCTGCTTGCATTTTTTGCTTCAAGGGTGAAATTATACAAATACACATAGGACAAGCTGGTGTACAAATAGCAAATGCCTGTTGGGAACTCTATTGTCTGGAGCATGGTATTATGCCAAACGGTTGTCTGGGTGTAATGCCCAGCGATGATTCATTTACAACATTCTTCGATATATCTGGCATGGGTCTTAAAGTCACACCACGTGTTGTGCTGGTCGATACTGAACCTACAGTTATTGGTCGGTACGTTTTCAGTTGTTTTCAATGCAATTGTTCTAATTGAAAAAATTCCACCATTCCATTTCAGATGAAATACGTACTGGCGCATATCGTTATTTATTTCATCCTGACACTTTAGTAACTGGCAAAGATGATGCTGGCAGTAATTTTGCACGTGGTTACAATTTACTTGGTTCAATGTTAATAGACCGCACTATGGATGCTGTACGTCGTCTTGCCGAATCGTGTAGAAATTTACGTGGTTTTCTTATATTTCGTGCCATAGGTGGTGGTACGGGTTCTGGCTTTGGTACGCTACTTCTGGAAAAATTAAATGAAGCCTATGGTAAAAAAACAACCAAAATTGAATTTATTGTTTTTCCTTCACCATCGTAAGTCGTGTAATATAAGCGGAAATATTTTAGAATATTAATTTTTATTTATTTCCAGACTGTCACCAGTTGTGGTGGAACCTTACAATTCTCTGTTAGCCACTCATTTTTCTATGGACTATTGTGATTGTACATTTATTGTGGATAATGAGGCTTTATATGAGATTTGCGCTACAATGTTGGATGTTCCAGCACCAACGTATACGAATTTAAATCGTCTTATTGGTCAGGTGAGTGGTTATTTTAGTAATAGGGTGGTACCGTCCGTTTTTCTATCAGATAACCTTCCCCTGATCTACACTAACATACAAATGCTCAGAAGATGATAGGAATAACGCCAAAAAATAAAAACGAAATCATAATATTATGAATATAATATGGGCGATAATTATTTTGGAAATAACGTCTAAAAGTTGGGCTTTATTTCGTTAAAGGCTTGGGCGTTATTTCGTTTCTATTTTGGGCGGTCTTTCATTTAAAAATTAAAACGAAATAATACCCAAAAAATTTAAAATAAAAAACTAGTAAGGGTGTAACATTTAGCCTGGCCAAACATTAAATACCCTACACTGCAGTATCTGGAAAATTTTGCTTATATGGGTGGTGCCACGCCTTCTTGTCCGATTTCACCCAGTTTTTGCTCAGAGCTTGCATTTATAGCTCTTAGTGTCTGAGTAAAATTATTTTCGATTAACTTAAAAAAACTTTTTCAGTATAGCGTTTTGAAGCTCTTTTCCGATTTCACCCAGTTTTTGCTCAGAGCTTGTGCTTACAATTCGTAGTATTTATGTGTATTTTGGTTGCATTCTTAAATTTGCATTTTGAATATATTTTTTGTATGTGCGGTAGGCATGTCCGTTGACCGATTTTGCTCATTTTCAATCCCACGAGCTAATTTTGACAACGGAGGCAATGTACCAAATTTCAATTATTATTTTGCACAGTTTTCCCAAAAAATGTATTTCCACACACAGACAGCCACCCATCCAGCCAGACAGACGGACATGGCTATATCGACTCAGAAGGTGACCCTGATCAAGAAAATTTATACTTTTCTACATATAAGTATACTTTTTTGTATTTTAGAAATAACGCCCAAAGTAAAAACGAAATAAAGCCAAAATCTGGGAGTTATTTCGTTTTTGTTTTTAAACGTTATTTCATATGGTTTGGGCGAAATTTCGTTACAATAATTGGGTTTTGTTTGTTTTTTTAAAATTTTTTTGGGCTTTATTTCCTACCGTCATAAATCGAATCTCATCTATCTGCGTCAATTAGTTGCAGTGATATGACAAATTTCATTTTTCAAGGTCGTTGCACCGCCACTTTCCCTGCATTTAGTTTTATATATGGATACCAGAGAGCAGTGAAACGCCTATGCCCGCGGGCATATGATCTTTTGTGCTTAAAAGCTTTCCGTATACGTATTCACTCACAGATAAGCTATGTCAGCAGTGGTGCAGATCTGCATCACTTACTTGCAGCTTGTGCAAAATATTAAAGCTTCCAATGAGCTTTTATACATTGACAAAATACCACTGCCTTAGAGCGCAATGGTCCTATCTCCACTTGCTTGGAATTTTAAGATATTTTTAGTTATGGGAACGTGGTGGGCTTTTTAAGGGAGCATGCTATCACCACTGTTCAACAATTTTTAAAAAATATGTGTGACAGTTTTAAAATAATCAGCATTTGAAAACTTCTTTTTACATTTGCGTAAAACTGAAGATGGGACTATTTCATTCTAAGTTATCGATATGTAGATTGTTACGAACCATGATCAATGTACAGCGTTTTTTAATTGAATCATTATTTTCTCTTTCAGGTTGTTTCCTGTTTTACAGCGTCACAACGCTTCTATGGTTCGTCCAATGTTTCATTTGATGAATTTCAAACAAATCTTGTGCCATATCCACGTATACATTACCCTTTGCTGACCTATGCCCCATTGGTGCCAGTTAGTAAATTTCAATATGTCAACTATAGCATTGAACAACTAACAACTTCCTGTTTTACACCTGGACATCAGCTGGTCCGTTGCAATCCCATACGTGGCAAATATATGTCATGCGTGCTACTCTTTCGTGGTGAAGTCAATCCAAATGAAGTTAATACGGCCATTCAAAATATAAAACGAATGCGTACAACACATTTTGTGGATTGGTCGCCGACGGGTTTTAAAATTGGCATGAATGCAATGCCACCAAGTTATGTGCCTGGTGGTGATTTAGCGCCAGCTACGCGTGCCGTTTGCACTATTTCAAATAATACCGTTATACGCAATGCTTGGTGTCGTCTGGTGTCAAAATTTAATCATCTGTATCAGCGGCGTGCTTTTGTTTATCATTATGTTGGTGAAGGTCTAGAAGAGGGTAGTTTGGGTGAGGCGTCGCAAAATATTTGTCAATTGGTGAATGATTATCAAGAAGTGGAAACATCGGCTAGAGGTTCTGTAGCTAATGATGGCGAGGACTAAAATGGAATCTGTCTGTCTGGTATATAAATAATTAAAAAAAAAAACTAATAAAGTTGGGAAAAGTAAAGCAATATAAAAATGTTTATTCAATTTTGTATGTTGTCATTTGCATTTCGTCGCCCCAGTGCTCGTCTGCCCAATATGCGAAGGGGATATGTAGGTATTTTAGCTAAAAAAATAATTTGTGGTTGATTTTAGGTTCCAGATTTTATTTTTTTACATACTTTTATTCAAAAAATTTGAGATATCGTAAAACTCATCTCAAGCATTTTTTAGATCGTTATAAAATAAAAACCACATCAAGCCAAGATTTCGGTGTTGCGTGATCTCTAAATTACCTTCAAAAGAATTTTAAAAAGTCTCAGTTCACTTATTCGACACCCACTTTCATATTTTTGGGGTAATACTGGTTTTTCCAAAAAAAAAAAAAAATTGTTTGAATCAGTCTACTATTGATGCATTTCCCACAATTGAATCGAAGCAACTCAAATGTTATACTTATGTAAGCTATGAATTTATAAATAAATTTTGGTACAATTATTTTTTGTTAAAATTTTTTCCCGTCTCGTCCTTCCCACATAATTTAATAAAAAATATGAATCATTGATAATCTTGAAAAACGTTTGTGCTGATGATGACGAAAGTTGAAATGCTCAATAAATTTTAAAACTTATTAATTTTGGTTTTAATTTTTCACAAATAGCGCGGTCAATAAGGATGTTTTTAAGAACTTTTTTAAAGAATTGCAAAATATCGATAATAAGTATTAATTTTTTTGTTAACCCCATTTAAGTCATTTCGTAGAGTTATTAAGCCGAAAATTTGTCGAATAAGCAATACATTCTTTGTGTGCCGTCCATCCCAAACTTTTTGAACTAATTCTGCGGAGCACATGCTTCATTATAGGATTGAATGTAGACTATTATACGAGGGGTATTATTTATATTTCGGAAACTAGCAACACTAATGCCAATAGCTAAAATCTGGCAACACCATACTAAAGTTTGACATTTTTTAGCATAAACGTACTAAAAACGTTTTGATGTACAAGTGCTATTTGTTTTGTTTGCAGTAAGTTAAGAAAATCAATTTGGCCAAAAAATGGAAATTCAAGAGAAGGTTTTCGTTGGATTATTTTTCACAACTTTCGACGTGGATTATCTCAACAAGAATATGTCGATGAACTCAGTTCTTTGTATGGTGATAAAGCACCATCAAAACCAACAGTATATCGCTGGTATAGTGAATTCAATCGTGGTCGTAGTTCGGTCGAAGACGAACTTCTTGAAGGTCGTCCAAAATCGGTTATTGCGCCACAAAACATCGATGCAGTGCATGAACTGATAATGCAAGATCGTCATGTGACATATTGTGTGATAGAGGCATCCTTGAACATTAGTTCCACTTCAATACATTCGATTTCGCATGAACAGCTAGTTTTAAAAAAAAATTTTTTCTCGTTGGATAACCCATAATTTATCAATCACTCAAACAAAGGCTAGCCAAATTGATTTTCTTAACTCACTATAAACAAAACAAATAGCACTTGCACATCAAAACGTTGTGAGTACGTTTGTGCTAAAAAATGTCAAACGTTATTATGGTGTTGCCAGATTTTAGCTATTGACTTTAGTGTTGCAAGTTCCCGAAATATAAATAGTACAATACGTATCGTTTGTTATTATAAAAATATACTCTAAAAGAAAAACAATATCGCGGTTCATGCCTCTAAATCACCACTTTCTATTATTATATCTCTACCACATGTCCCCTACATCTCCATGGAAAGTCCGATATACATACATACATGTGTCGTAAAAAATCAAAACTGCCAAGTCAATCTCTGTTATGTAGGCAAAATAAAAAAAATTTCATTGAATTGATTTTGATTTATTTTATTTTGCCTACATATCAGAGAGGAGCTTAGGTAGTTTTGATATTTACCCAACAAACAATTTTATAACCTTTACAATTTTCAAACGTTGGGAAGGTGTTTATTTTTTAGAATTTTCACAATTGATTTCCAAGGTTAAAATCAACAATTACAAAATGTTTATTTCCAAATGTTTTTGTAATCGTTTTCCAAACTTTCGAAATATTCGTTTGTTCAGTTTTTATAATTTTGCGAGAATCATAAACTTTAATTTGAAGTTTGCTGAATATGAATCGCATTTTTCAAACCCAAAATCTGAGGCTTTTTATTTAGAACTAATAATAAGTGAAAAATTATTTTTTTTCATGAAAAAAAATTTTAATTTTCGGTTAACTTTTTGGTGCTGAATTGAATCCTAAAATATCTTTTAGATTTTTTCTCTCTCACTTTGTGGATACGGACTTTTTTTTCGCGCCGCACATTTGCAGGTAATTAATTATAGCAACACACACAATTTGTCAGGTGCGTTCAACTTTTCAGCGAAAACCCCACGCAAGCGCAGCTGTAGACTTTTGTTATTGCTATAGTTTTTTTTTTTGCGAGCAAGGTATTGATTTAATTAATTGCCGACGTGTGTGCCCTATTGAGCCCATTTTTTCCTGCAGTAACATTATGGGATTTTCTAGCTGTGTTAAAAGAAAAAAGAAAATATTCAAAACAAAAAAAAAAAACTTTTTAAATTATCATGTTAATTTTATTGAAATGATACCAGTAATTTCTATGTATCGCATGGTGTTAGTACCGCAACTATTTTGTAACATTATATGCTTGTTTGAAACGAAACCGAAACTTGAGCTGATATATAAGTATCTTTTAGATTTCGTAAGATAACGAGTAACATACTTTTAGTTTGAAGATAAAAATGTACTTAAAAAAACATTGTATACGATTTTTTTTAATGCTGCGTAGCGGTGCCTTTTCAAGTTAGTGGTGACTCCACGCAGTAGTTGCCAATGTAAATAAATTGCTGTTTTGGTTGTTTTTATGCAGCCAACGCCGCATGCATGTGACGTCGTCATCGTCGTCTTCAAGCATATGCGTATGCGCTGGCTTAAACCCCCCATCGATAGCACGTCGACTGCAGCATATGACACGGTAGGATGCCATGTTTGATTTCCGCAAAATAAAACAGATCTTCATCTAAGCATTTGAGTTTTTTCCTTTAAATTTCAGAAGTAAATAATTTTTTTAATTTTCAATTTAGTCGATATTTAAATTTACGAGCCCTCTTTTTTTCGTACATATAAACCACAACCTTTAACTGCCTGTCTGTCTTAATGCTCCCGCACAAGAAGACACTAAATTTTGCCAACTGTCATTTACTGCACTGTCCGTGTAGCTCTAGTTTTGCATCTTTTTCCCATATTTTCCGTCTTCTTCGTTTTTCTTTCAAGCTGCTTGCAAAAATTTAAATTATTTACATAAATTTTATGACTTTTTCAAGTTGATATGACAGGAAAATTGCCAACGGTGACATTTTAAATGTTGGCGAGCAACAAGAACGACAGCAACAACAGGGAGAGCAGCGCTACAGCTTCACGGTGCAACATCCATCGGTGGAAGCTGTAAAACTTTAGCTCTAAATTCATGATCAGCTGCGAAATTAGTTTTTCAAACAATAACAAGAACAACAACAACAAAATATAAAAACAAAAGAATTTATTTTTTTACCACAACAACGCAACAAGAGTGAAATGTGCTATAGCAATTTGTTGCAGCTGACGACGATGGTGTTGCTAGTGTTGTTTTTGCTTGCAACATTTTTTTTCTTCTTTCACTTACTGTTTGCTGTCGCCTGAAACGTTTGTTAATAGAAAAGTTTTACTTTGCAATTGTGACGAGTGAATGAAATGAAGTATTTGTTAAAGCAAGTTCGTTGCTTAAGTCTTTCGTTTTGGTACATGCAAATTGAGAGCACACTTTGTAAAAATATAAAATTAAGTTTTTTTTTTTTAAATAATGCATGCATATGGATAATGGGAAGAGCTGTTCCATCGCTAAACTAACTTTTTTGTTGTCCCAGCAAAAGATCCGATTTCTTGGAATCATCAAAGATCCAAAAAAAGATCTACTAACTTACATGATGTTACTTAGGTCCGGATTTATAGCTATTAGTTAACTGATGAAAAAAGTTTAACCACTAACATTTTACTTTTAGTCATTGGTAAACCATTAGTTAAACCCCCAATTTTCATTGGAAATATTTAATCCACATTAGATTCGTAAAAATTCTAAAAAAGCGAGGCAGATACTAAAAATTTGGAATATTGTGGTTAATGTTTTAGGACCAAGTTTTTCGAAACTGTCCGAATTTTCTCCAAAACTACGACGCCAAGGAATTTTGTGCAAGGTTTCGCTTGAAGAAAGAAGTTGTTTGGGAAGTGCTGAAATGCATACGATTGAAAATTTATAGAAAAATAACATAGTTTATATATTACATCGCCGGTGCTTACGAAGAAAATCTTCCAACCGAAAGTTGCGGCGAAGAAAATCTTTTTTTTGAAATTGCGGCGAAAAAAATCTTTTTTGTAATATGCTGACAAGAAAGTCACACTTTACAAAATGTGGCGAAGAAAAAAATAATTTTTTCAGAGACATTTTTCCTATTCCTTTTTTCGAAAAAATTTGCATTTTGTAAAAAGTTATTTTCTTCGCCGCATTTTGTAATAAGTTATTTTCTTCTGCGCATTTTGTAAAAAGTGATTTTCTTCGCCGCATTTTGTAAAAAGTGATTTTCTTGTCCACATTCGCACAAAAAAGATATTTTTCGCCGCAGTTTGAAAAAAAGGATTTTCTTGTCCGCATTTAAAGAAGAGATAGTCTTCGTAAGCACCGGCGACATACAATTAAAATCAAGTTATATCTATATATTAATATGCAAGACAAAAATTTGTCCTTCCTTTTTTACTATTTTAGAAATGATGTACGACTTTGAATTATACACCATTAAAAAAGTATTTGTGTGTGGATGTGCACAAAGTTAAAATTATGTTAATATTTTGACTTTAAGGCAGGTAAAATTAAATACAAATTTTTCAATATTAAAAAAACAAAACAAAATAAATGGTCACACAGAGCTGAAAAAAGGTCAGAGCACAAGGAGAAAGACAAAATGCATAGCACTGACAACATGTGTTTTGTTTTGATTATATTTCACTTGAATTATACTAGGGATGATAAATGAGCTTTTCTATTTCGTATTATATAGCAAAAAAAGTACTAAAAGTGTCCAAAAAGTACCAAAATTATGTAATACATTTGTGCTCGAATTTTGAACATTGGGCAATTCTAGTAAAAATTATACCTTGAAATGACGCTGTCTTGCCGGTGCAAATGCTTCTGTTAACCCTTTCCTTACCATTCCTGAACCGCTGGAAAGTTTTTTTTTTCTGCAGATTCGTGCTAAGCGATACGTGTATAACATTTCTATTCAAATGTGTTTTCAAAAGTTAATTTTTTTAATTCCAAAAAATGATGGGACACATATCGTCCCCTTTCAGCCTTAACCACGTAACTGCGATTTTTTTAAATCTTCGAAATAATTTGTCAATACGTCATATGAAGGTCTCTGACAATTTTATTGATTTTATATGTTTATAAGGGGGCTTAAAAGAAAAGAAGGTGAAAACGCATAAATCCAAAGTGTTGGTTTGTATCCAAATTTAATTATGAACAAAATGAGCCGTGTCCTATCAAAATCGGGTCATGTTCAACAAAATTTTAATAAGTTTACCTAGTTTGGCTGGACTATTTTTGTATCACAAAATAACAAAATTTGGTTCAAAATTAACCGTAGATGATTTCTGTATAGTTTTTTTCTTTAAATTATTTGGAATTAATTATATTTGTCAGTATTTTATTTAAAAAAAAGCCAAAATAAGAAATTTTTGCGAAAAAAAAACCTAACTTTTTATCTTTAAAACCAAAAGGACACGGGTGCCCCATTTTTTTAAGCACCTTGTAGGAAAATAAGCCGGTGAATCGAAAATTCCTTGACATTTCTAAAAAGCTGGAAGTCTGTTACACTTCATATCGTCTATGTAACAGTATTCGAGATAAAATCTACTGAAAATTAGTTAAAAAAAACACAATTTTTTTGGTTTGGGATCACCCTGTGAAGTCCTGAGGATATAAAGCTGATACACTTGAATATCTATATCTATTCGCTATTGACGAAGACCTGTTTGGCTCCAATCGCAAAGAAGGTGTGGGTCTGACATTGAAAAATTCAAATGGGACATATATGTCCCGTTGGTCCTGAAAGTGTTTACACTGTTTGTTTTTAAGTGGGCGGTGCCACGCTTCTAAATGGATAATGGCTATAAATTGCAATTATTTCATTGCATTTTTTTTTTTTTTTTTTTGATTTTAAGTTAACAATGCCCCGCTCATAAAGAGGAAATACGCAGACATGGTTACTAATGAGATTTTGTTTGCTTATATTTACAATTGGTCGAAATTTGGGTAAAAATTATTTTTAGTTTCTTAGACTGATGTTATAGAGATCTCATTGAAAATTTATCTTGTGCTATTGCCTAAATTCTTAAAATTCGTTCCTTAACAAATTGTTTAACTTAATATCGTTAAACATCACTACATATTATCATTTTAACATAAACATAAAATTAACGATCTTTTCCAAAATGCTTGGCAGTATTAAGCAGTAGTATAACTAAAAATACACCAAAGTAATAATAAAACCCATAAGGAAAAATAAAAACCATCAAGTAACCCAATGCCTCAAGTGATAAAACTATAAAACGGATATGCATTTATGCTTAGAATGGTCAAAAATGCACTCACCGTATGAATCTTACGCACACTCAGAGAAAATTTTAATTCAAATTTTTATACATACAAACATGACAGATTCTACGTGAAGACGGCACACGGTTCTGCGGAACGGGTTTTAATTGATCTTGTTGTTTGCGGAAATCCTGATATTTTATTTTTATATAATATGATGTTAGCTTCAAAATTCAAAAAATTTTAAATAGCAAGTAGGTGCACTCAAAATAGGTCGAAAATCGGCATTTTTTTTAAAAAAAAAAAACCTAACAAACCAAAACAAAAATTTTTTTTGTCATTTGCGATGTATTTGTCAGTGTTGAATCTTAATTCAATCTCGGAGAGGCTCCATCATGTATGGTTTTTGAGATATTCTAACCTAAAAGTTCAAAAACACGATTTTTGTTGTGTTCTTTTCTTTTAAATACATCGTACTATACTTTGTCTTCAAAATAAGCTATGACTTCTTCCTGCATAATTCCTCTTTAAAAAGTTATGACCATTTGAAAATGATAACTTGTAGTGTAAAATCATATGAGAATCCACATACGATTTTTAACTTTGAAGACGAAGAATACGTGTAGTAGTAAGCAATGCATTTTTTAAAAAACAGCAAAACAATTTTATGCTTCCTCTATATAGCCCTCAACAGTTGAAAACTTTTTTGGATGTTTGGCGACTTTAGAAGTGTATATCTCGAAAACGGACACACCCAAAAAAAAATGTTGTATGAAAAAACTGGATCATTTTCAAATATCTTTAAACGATCATGAAAAAGTACACTTAAAAAAACTTTTTATTCCCAATTTACATCAATGTTACCAAACTTCAAGGAGCTTCCTGGATCTGAGGAATTCCTTTATATACGTTCGCATTTTGATGTCTAATGACAACTTTAAAGACCCACAGGTATTTTGATTTTCCAAAATTTTGCATCCGCGGCTCACCATAATGAGCATTTATCTGAAGCGTTTTTGAAATTTGAAAATAAAAATATTTCAACATTTCTGTGACAGTGCCCACAGTAGACCGGGTCGATTTTGAATGAAGCCAAATTAAAATATCCCGAAATCAACTGAAAAGTTAGAGGGACTCTTAGAAACAATATCTGAATAATTTTTCAATCATTCCAAGAAAAACCAGTGTGGCACTTTTAATTCTACTAAAAGTCCATTTTAGCTAAGGAAACATATTTCTTGGTCAAAACTTTTCTTTTATTACAAAATACCCAAGGGTACTTTAGAAATAAAGACTATGTTTTTACAGAAATTTTGGCGTTTAAAAATAATAATTTTTTTTCGTGTCCTAAAATCAATTTTTTTACGTTTTTCAATTACGCTGTCAAAAAAAAAAAAATGATTTTTTACTCAAAAGTAAGGCATCTAACAAAAAAATTTGCACGTATTTTTTGGACAATTCTAAGCATTTTTTGCCGTATACACTTATTTCGTTCGATGCCTTTCTTCTGAGTAAAAAATCATTTTTCTGACCTCGTTATTGAAAAATGTAAAAAATCGATTTTTGGTACCGAATATCATCTATACATACAAAAAAAAAAAAAAAAAAAATAAAATTTAAACGTCAAAATTTTTGTAGGAACATAATCTTTATTTCTAAAGCACTCTTTTCCATATCCATTTTCTAAAGAAAAAAAAAAGTTATGACCAAAAAACACACTGGTTTTTCTCAGAATGAAAAAAAAAAAAAAAAAAATTATGCAAATATCGTTTTTAAGAGTCCCTCTAACTTTTGAGTCAGTTTCGGAAAAATAAATCTTAAGTTCGACCCGGTCCATACCACACGTTACAAAATTGGTTTCAAGCAACATTACAATAACTTTTTTAAAAAAGTTTCAAAGTTTCAGCGCGATCGGTGTTGCTAGACCTTAATGTTGGTTCGTATTCATGTAACTAACAATGAAGCAAGTAAACGAAGTCGCCCGAAATCATCGTGGAATTGATCATTACAAAAAGGGGTAAATGAAATGGTGGTGTTTAGTAAGTGCCTTATACTCCGAATGGAGATAAACTCGATATTTGATTGCAATTGGAGTTCTTTTTTCTGCAAGTGCGCAGCTTAACAGCTGGGTGCAGGCAGTGCAACACAAAAATCAAGTGACGCGTAAATCGATCGTGAGAAATTGCCGCCAGTTATATGGCAACGGCCGTAAAAACAGTCAACTGTTTTCCAATTGTCCATTCGACCAACAAAAAAGACACATGAACATGAAGGGCGTCTCTTCTTTGCATTTGCAATTGCAACACAACAAAATAAAAAAGTGAGGGTGTGGTAGACTGAGTATAGATGTGATATTCATTCGTGCTATACGAGAGTGGATACATTAAGGCGCTTATCGAATGAACGATATTCCATTTCTATACTACTGACTGCCCTGCCAATACTGAGTGGTTTCTTTGATTTTTATCGATTAAGGTTGGTTGTTCGTTGTGTTGTTGTTGTTGTTGTTGATATTGCTGGAGATGCTCTTTAAGATAATGATTCATGCGCAGCCCGTAGAGATATGCGTTGTATGGCGATCATCGCAATAGCGATGTCGTAAAAGATCGTTGCACTTGTTGTGTTGAGAGTTCAAGTTTTTAGTGTTGTTGTTGCTCTTGCATATATTAACATAAATTAATTTGTGTCACAGATTACACTGTCCAACAATTTCAAACTTTTTGTAAAACACATGAGAAAATCCGAAAGTTTTTAAAGTAGATGTTAATAAAAAATACCCGTGTCTCGTCGATTTTTGTAGTGTTTTATCCACTGTATATGAAAAACAAACAAAAATAACGCAATAATATGTTATATCGATGAATTTAACTATATGACCCTGACATCTGAGGTGTATCATGTGTTCAGTAAACTTATGCAGGATATTGCAAAAAAATCGATAAAATCGACAAGGACTTCTGACCATGAATATTTTAAAAATTTTAGCCTACTGTTAAACTCTAAAACTACATTTTGGATAAAACATGGTTATAACGAAATCATACAAGGATCATTTTCCTAAAACATATCTTGTCTTCAAGAGTGCCACGCCCTCTTGTCTGATTTCACACGGTTTTTCATTTATAGTTCTTAGTTTCTGAGTGAAACTTTGTTGGACTATCTCAAAAAATGTTTTCAGAATAGCATTTTGAAGCTTTTGCTTATATGGGAGGTGCCATGACCTCTTGTCCGAATTTGCTCAGTTTTTTAGAGCTTGAGCTTACAATTGGTAGTATTTATTGGTATTTCGGTTGCAATGTTGTGAAAAATACTCCTAAAGTTGCATTTTGAATATATTTTTTGTATGGGCGGTAGGCGTGTCCGTTGACCGATGTCGCTCGTTTTCAATCTCACAAGCTTACTTTGACGAGGGAGGCAGAGTATTAAATTTCATTAAATTATCTTGCTCAGTTTTCCCAGAAAATGTATTTCCACTCACACCCAGCCAGCCAGACAGACGGATATGGCTATATCGACTCAGCAGGTGACGGTGATTAAAAATATACCTTCTGTATCTGCCACGCCTCTTTTCTGCATTACAAATGGAATAACAAAGTGAATATACCCTGGGTGTAGAGTATAAAAATGGGTGATGCCTCGCCCCCAAAATATTTCGTCCTCTATATGGAGTCTGAAATACCTTCTCTTCAAAGAATCATAAGTAAGAATCTTATTGGAATAGTACGAAGAAATATTTTGATAAGGAAAAGTGTTGCTTATAAGTCTGAAAATAACGCTTTCTACGACTTTAAGTAAAGGTATATATAAATCCTGTGGGTATATTGACAATTCTGAGGATGCAGTCGGATTTAGCTGAATAAAGTTAATAAAGTACATACGAATTCATATAAGAAATAAAAAGTTCATTCTACTCTATTTTTGTGTGCCGTGTTAAGTATTCGCGCTTCGAATTCGCTGTAAATAAATTGGAAAATAAAATCTTACAACAAATGTCAAAATATTCCTTTACCTTAGCGATAACCTTACTTTCCAGTGAATTTTTTCCTTCTACAAAAATTTTTTTGCGATTGTATACAAGGGAGTCCGAGAAAAACTTACTGAAAATGTTTTTTTATGATTAGACTCATATCAATATATGTGACGTGGTCTATGAAAAGGGGGCTTACGTGCGAAAATAATTTTTCGTGAAAACAGCTGGAAAACAACTTTTAAAGGTCAATTTATTCGAATCGGCAATTTTAGGACATTTTTTTTTTTTTGACACCTAAGCACCCTTTTCATAGACCAGGTCACATATGTTTAAATTGGAAATAATTCATGTGCGTATTTTTATTGAATTTTGATGTAAAATGAAAATAGATCGTTCCAAACTAAATGTGTAACATATACATATTCATCATTCATCAGATTGCTTAACAATTTCTTAACCATTTTCGGTACTAACCACCTTTAATTTGAAGCGATCAGCTACTGCAATAGCTAATCTTTGCTATCAACACGATCATTATCATTATCGTCACATTGCGGAAATTAAACAAGCGTAGATGGAAGCGTTTATCCCCCAATTTTTTTTTTTTTTTTTTGCTTTTTGATTGTGCGATCGCACTCAGCGGCAGCAGCCGCAAAACACTTAAACTGCTGACTTCTTGAACGCTCTGTAACCATTTTGAAAAATGTTAAGTCCATTATGTTTAACACCAGCTTAAATGTTTTAATTTTTGTTGTTGTTGCAGTTGTTGTATTATAACAAAGAATGTGTGCAACAAGAAACATAAAAAAATTGCTAGTAAAAATTGTTGCTGCACGATCGTTGCACAGTAAACGATGACGCCATTAGCTGCGGTTGTACGAGTGCTAAGAAGTTTAAGGTGGCGAGTTAGTTACTTTGACTTGGAAAATGAAAACCTATAAGATTTCTATGATGAAAAGTTTTTAGAAAAATTAATTTACGTAGAAACGTTTTAGAGACAAACTTGTTTATAACACACACACATGGCTATGACTGCGTTATGTAGCCAAGTGAAAGCCAGATACCAAGTGTTGGAAATTTATATGGATTTGAAGGTTTAAAGCTCTAATGGTTAATTTAGAAACTGTAACGGTTGCATATTGGCAGTTGGCTGCACGCATTTGCACGATTTAAAGTTTAAAATAAATTATGACATTATTAACAGCTCATAAAAATTTAATTATGAAATGTAATTTGCAAAAAAACGACCAATACAATTATGAGCAGTAATATTGTAAAAACCAGATCCAGAACAATATGCCTTAGTCAAATTGGTTGATTGGTCGACTTCATGATTTCATCACAAGCAGCAATTTCTGGAAGAAATTTCAATAAAGCCGAATTATGTTTATGAATTTTAAAAATGTTGATACCTTTTGTCGAAAAATGTTGATAAAATAAAAATATGTTGATAAAAGTTTATTATGCTGAACTACGTTGATAAATTGGAAAATGTTGATAAAGTTGAATTATGTTGATAAATTAAAAAATTTTTATGAAATCGAATCATGTTTCTAAATTGGACAAATGTTGACAATTTCGGAAAATGTTGATAAAATCGAATCGATTTATATTAACGAAGTCTAAAAATCTTGATATAAATAGTTGAATTATGTTGATGAATTGCAAAAATGTTGATAAAGTAAAATTAAGTTGATAATATCGAACTAGTAAAGGTGTTACCTTTACCCTGGTCAAACATTAAATACCCTACACTTCAGCATTTTTGGCTCGTACGGGATGTACTACAACCTCTTTTAAACTCACATACCTTTTTCTCAGATATTGCACAAAGTGTTCTTAATGTCTGAGTGAATTTGGGCTAGATTATGTCACAAAACGCTTTCAGTATAGCATTTTGGATCTTTTGGTTATATGGGAGGTGGCAAGCCCACTTGTCCGAGTTTGCTTAGTTTTTGCTCTGAGCTTGTATTTGCAGTTCTAAGTAAGCATTTTAAAGCTTTTGCTTTTATGGAAGGTGCCACGCCTTTTCGGTCGATTTCGTCTAGTTTTTGCTCAGAGCTTGCATTTCTAGTCCTTAGTGTTTGAGTGAAATTTAGTTTGATTATCTCAAAAAACACTTTCTGTATAGCATTTTAAAACGTTTGCTTATATCGCAGGTGCCACGCCCTCTTGTCCGAGTTCACCTAATTTTTGCTCAGAGCTTGCGCTTACCATTTTTTGTAGTAATGTTTATATTGGTTGCATTCTCGTGAATACTACTCCTGAAGTTGCGTTTTGATTATAATTTTTGTATGGGCGGCAGGCGTATCCGTTCACCGATTTCGCTAATTTTCAATGAATCAAGCTAGCTTTAACGATGAAGGCAGTGTACCAAACTTCATTGAATTATCTTGATACCAAAAAATATTAAAATGATTTCAACGGATAGACAGACATCCAGATAGACAGACGGACATGGCTATATCGACTCAGATGACGCTGATCAGAAATATAAGAAACATTAAATGGGGGAAAGTGGGGTAAAGTGGGAAATTTTTTTTCGAAGCTCCATAAAATGAACAAAACTTCTTATTTTTTCATGTCTCAACTTCCCATAATAAGAAAATTAAATAAGCTATATTTTTGCCGAAGAAACGAACCAAAAATATGGATTTTCGGTTGAGTATGACGCTTCGATCGAGAATGGCAAAAATTAAAAATCGTGGGGTAAAGTGGGAAAATTTAAAAACTCATAAAAACTAATACAAATGTTGGAAAAAAGTTCTAATATCTTTATTATAAGTCAAAAAAGGTTCAAGGAACACACCCATAGGAGTAAATATGAAAAGAAGTAATGATTTTGCTGAAAAAAAATATATGAAAAAATGTGTTTAAAAAAATTTGTGAAATAGAAGCTTATTCGTCGTTCTCTGATGAAACATCAAAGTCCGAGTCACAGTGTTAGTAATAAAAGAAGCTTGTAGTGAGATTAACGCATTTCAAGTGAAATGGGCGTTGACAATCCTTTAGGTTGCATGTGATGGTATTGTATCTGGCCATGATTTCGGGCATGAGTTCCATGCAAATGGTGCAAAAATCACGATCTTCATCTGAGCTAGAACTTCTTTGTTTCTTCTTTGACGCTTTCTTTGCTGTTGGTGCTTTTTTGCTCCTGGTACTCTATTTTTTGTGATTCGTTTCCCTCTTTCTTCCGTTTATTTGCTAAACATTTCTCAGCTGCTTTTTGCAACTCGCTTAGCTTTTCCGGAGTGTTTACTCACAATATAAATGTACAACACTTATTTGGATCATGAAATAGTATAATACGTTGACAAGTGGGGACTAGCAATCGTGAAATAACATTTCCCACTTTACCCCATAAAAAATTTCCCACTTTACCCCGATACCATATTTTGCAAGAAATGTGAGCTTCATTCTTTCACTCTATGAATTACACGGAATCCTTTTGCGTTATCAAAATTAAGACTACAAAGAATATTTTTGTGTACTTACAATCGGTTTATTTCCAGAAACAGTAAAAATATCGATGCTTAAAAATTTCAGAATGAAATTTCAAAATCACATAAAAACTTTACATGATTCCAGAGATCACAAAAATACGTATGCACGCATCGCTATACCATAAAGATTTGCTTACGGTCATTGCAAGTACATGTCAGAAGCGCATGACAACTATACTTTGCTAGTTTGCCCAAAAAGGGGCATTTCCCACTTTACCCCACTTCCCACTTTACCTCACTTACCCCTACAGTTCCGGATAGCATTTTGCTTTTGCATCTGCGATTTTTTTTGTCTTATAGTAGATACTAGTTGAGATTAGCATCTTTGATTTTTTTCATTGCGCCTTTTCCGAGACATAAATTTTCAAAAAAGCTGCAAAAACAACATTTAGTAGTTTTTTGAAATGCTCAAAACTCCGTCAATTTTGTTTTAAAAAGTTTTAAAAAATCGGAGATGGAAAAGCAAAATGCTATCCGGAACGGTATGTAATGCCCTATATATACTTTTCCATACCTTCCACGCCTACTTCTCCGCGTTACAAACGTAAGAACAAAGTGAATATACCCTGCGTATAGGGTATAAAAATGTTGATACAGTCGAAATATGTTAATGAATTGTTTAAATGTTGATAAGTTGAAAAAATGTTGATAATCGTACTAAAAATTTCAATTTATTTGAGTAACAAAAATTAGTGCATAAAAAATACTTCTTTTAAGTTGGGTACCTAACCCAATGAATACATACGGCAGGAATCACATAGATGGTAATAAGAAGGAGTCTCCAACGGAACTGCCATATGGCAAAGAAACTTCTAGAATGTGAACGAACTTTAAACGAGATCAAAGCGGCATTGCAATATCGGTGTGTTAAATACAATTTTATGGAAAATTGGCGAAAAATATTTTTTCTCGGAAAAACTTTATTAATATCTAAACAAGAAATTGTTTTTTTCCTGCATTCAAAATGTTATAATTCAATTGTTTTATCACATTTTTTCTTCTTTGCACTGGTCCTATAGCTTAATTCATATATAAAAATGCGTGAGAAGATTCTACAAGGCATGACCATATGGTCACTGAACGAACGCAAAATGTGCCCTGAAGGAACTTTATTGTTTAGAGAGCGCACTGCGCACATGTGCACATATGAATATTACAAGTATGAAAGCACTTTGTAGCAACTCCCGCACCAATTGATTGCAAGTCGTCTAGGAAAAGAAATGAATTCATAATAACGCAACTCTAGCGAATAATGAAAACTTTTAAAATGTTCAAAAATTTTTTATTTTCTTTTTTTTTTAATTTCTTACCGCTGGCACTTAAGAAATGTTTGTGTTTTTGTTTTTTTTTTTGTGGCTTGCAACGCAATAACGCATTGTGCAGTGGTAACACCTTCGAAATTTGTCTAAAGACCAACAACCAGCGCGCAATGAAGAAGAAAAGCTGGAACAACCCTGAGCTGCGCTCTTCTGATCACTTTCATAAATCCACGCAGAGATGTTACAACCTGTTGCTGTTGGATGTACAATAACCCTCCTTGCCCCTTTTCAAAAATGGAAATTTTTGCAAAGTGTTTCGATTTATGTTGCGCATGCGCGCGGCGTTTTGTCATTTTTTTCTTTTGGTTTGTCTATGTATTTGTTTTTGTTTATTTACTTATAATTTTTTTTGTTGCTTTTGTATTTTGCTATAGTGCTGGAAGCCACGCAGAGTTGCTTATTAGCATCTATCTGAGCATATGGCTCTATGTTTGTCTGTCCGTCCGTATTGTCTGTCTGTCTACAGAGTCCTATCTATCTATTCAACAAACCGTTTGTCTAGTTGTCTGTCCGACCACTTGTTGCTCCTTTATTCATTCAATTTGTCAGTTGAACACGTTTTTTGTTTCATTCTATTACACTTAAAGAACATAATTGTTAGTGACGAGCAAAATTAGTCTTATTCTCTGTTTTGCTAATAAGTTCGGACATTCCAAGAGCCGATGCGTGTTCGAGTTTTCATCGAAAGGATTTTAAAATTTTGAGAAACCATATTGGTTCCAGTTATAGGAGAATTATTCCTAACTATGCATGTTTCTTGCACCTCCAAATCCGATGTGCATGCTGCCGAGGCAGGTGGATTAACCACACTCTGGTGGGTACCACTTGGAGAGTTATTTCCCATCGTTTTTCGATCCATGCTTCATTAGTATAATCTTCTCGGCAACGCCCCACGCAGTAAGTTATAAGCTTAAAGCTGGATCCGGCAAGCGCTGCAAATAAAGTGGCCAAATTCACTTTTAATTTCAGCCGCCCAATCTGGAACAGACGCTGACCTGGGAGCCGCCCACTCTGGATCAGACGCTTCAGGATTTCGACAAGATGCTTATTTAAAGGCGGCATCGACTCGCCTTGTCAGTGCCAGTTACGGGCATTGTGAGTTTTTTTTTTTTTTTCGAGGCGCAACGCTGTCCAACGCTACACCCTTCCACACCCTGGCTGGTCACCCGCTTTTAGTCGCCTTTTACGACAGGCATGCTTACCTCGGGCATATTCTGACCCCTTACCCGCAGGGGTTTTGCTAATAAGACGCTCATATAATATCAAGACCAAGACATCCATTGTCTTTATAGTTTTGGTAATTTATACTTAGTTAGTAGGTGTTCAACGCCTCTTTCAAGCACTAAATTATATCTTAATTCGAAATTTTGGCATCTTGAAAACCCAACTGCTTAGAATCATTAGAAATTTTTTCAATACCAAGAACGAAACTTAATAATGTCCAAGACCAAGACTCAATATCAAAACCCAGACTAAGACCAAGACTGCTTTGGTCTTGGTCTTGTTCTTGATTTGCTCAACACTAACAATTGTTGGTGAAAAAAGTTGAAAAAAATAACTGAAATCAATTATTCAATAGCCATTTGAGGAGTTCTTTAAAACTTTTATATTTATTAGAGCTAGAAGGACAATAACTGATTGAGAGCCAATCCAGTGAGTGAGTTTATATAGAACTCTAATTGATTGAATCCTATTATCTTATAATTTAAGTGAAATGGACATTATAAAAAAGTCCAAGATGAATCCATTTTAAGTGCTTGTCTACTCAAAGTGAAGTCGAGGCCAAGTAGACAAAGAAGTAATAGGAGTATAATCCGCAGTTGAAGTCGTAGTTGATTCTAAGTATGTATCTCGGAAAGTAATGATCCAAAAATATGATTTAAAGACAAAGATCATGGTTATTCAATACCGTTACACTACTTCCTAGATGCATGCCATGTGTCTGAAAATAGCGTTTTCTGCACTTTGAATCAAGGGTAACTCGGATCTCAGACGTGATAGAAACAAACGGTTGCCAGATTCGGATTTTTGAATTAAAAGACTAAGCCATGAGGATGCGTTATAAGGTTTTGTGATAAAGTAATTTTAAGGCCGGATTCCGATTCTGCATCATAATTTGCATTGAAAATGATTTTTCTTTTAAAAAAAAAATCCATTTTCTGAATATTTGGACCTCAGTGAACAACTTTGCATAAAAAAACATGGTGTGGAACTACATCGAGGTAAAACCGAGTTCAAACGAGATGTGAGAGGCATCAGCCGAAATCAAAGATATATCCTAATTGGAAGACTTAGGTTAGGTTAGGTTAGGTTAGGTTAGGTTAGGTTAGGTTAGGTTAGGTTAGGTTAGGTTAGGTTAGGTTAGGTTAGGTTAGGTTAGGTTAGGTTAGGTTAGGTTAGGTTAGGTTAGGTTAGGTTAGGTTAGGTTAGGTTAGGTTAGGTTAGGTTAGGTTAGGTTAGGTTAGGTTAGGTTAGGTTAGGTTAGGTTAGGTTAGGTTAGGTTAGGTTAGGTTAGGTTAGGTTAGGTTAGGTTAGGTTAGGTTAGGTTAGGTTAGGTTAGGTTAGGTTAGGTTAGGTTAGGTTAGGTTAGGTTAGGTTAGGTTAGGTTAGGTTAGGTTAGGTTAGGTTAGGTTAGGTTAGGTTAGGTTAGGTTAGGTTAGGTTAGGTTAGGTTAGGTTAGGTTAGGTTAGGTTAGGTTAGGTTAGGTTAGGTTAGGTTAGGTTAGGTTAGGTTAGGTTAGGTTAGGTTAGGTTAGGTTAGGTTAGGTTAGGTTAGGTTAGGTTAGGTTAGGTTAGGTTAGGTTAGGTTAGGTTAGGTTAGGTTAGGTTAGGTTAGGTTAGGTTAGGTTAGGTTAGGTTAGGTTAGGTTAGGTTAGGTTAGGTTAGGTTAGGTTAGGTTAGGTTAGGTTAGGTAAGGTTAGGTTAGGCTAGCAAAATTAAAAGGCAAAGTAGATTAAAGTCGAAGTCGAGGAGAAGTCTGAGCGAAATAAAAACGAATTCAAAGCAGTTGAAGCAAAAGCAGAATACAAAATGAAGGTCAAAAAGATACCGAAGTCGAAATAGAAGTCAAAGGTGAGATCAAAGTAAGAGTTGAAGTTAAGTTCAAAGTTTTAGTTAAATGTTTTTTCCCAGTGCATATGTTTGATGTTGCTTTTTATGCTTGGAGCATATTTCATTTTTTTTTTTGTATTTTTCTTCTGCATTGTGGAAGTGATGTGCTCGAGTCAAAAGGTTATCGCTCGCCGCAATGTAAGCAGCGCTAACTGCAACATATTGGTGCTCACTGTCCGCCGCAAAGCACAACATTTGGCGCGCATTTGCATTTGGTGCGCACATACAACATGAAAAAATTGCCAATAAAAAAGTAACAAAATAAAATAGAAAAAAATATATTACATAGTGGTAATATTTGTAAAATATTTGTTTTCTAATCTGTAAACACCAATCATATTAGCAATTTGAATATGACAGGTTGAAACAACAACAACAACAACAACAACAACAACAATATCAGAGGTGGGGCGTGAATTATTAACTATTCAATTGTTAAGTTTTTTTTATATTTTTGTTAAGTCTCTAAAAGGCGGAAGATTGGGTGGATATTATTAATTGGATGCAGTCGCTTTTGGGTAGGAATTTTTTTTTTTTTTTTTTGAGTTAACTTTAGTAGTTTATTTGATGGCCTTGGATAAAGATACTTTAACAAAATTACATGTGAAAGGTGGATTGTTTTTTGCAAGAAAGTTTTGTACTTACCTGCTCAAATTTAACTACAGTAATATTAATAAGAAGTCAGCGAGTATCTCCACTCTTTGTGTTTTCGCCCTTGCCCAACTTTAGTATAATTGGTGTTTGCTGATCCTTTGTTTGTGAATCATTCTTTATCTGCAACATCAACTGTTGGAGGTCTCTAACGTCTTCATAACATATGGCACCCGCTCATTAACACTTGTTTCAAAAATTTTTATAAAAAATATGAAAAAAATCCAAAATTTACCCGAAAAGAGCTAAAGCTAAAGAACACCCGCATTGGTTCTCACGATCAAATCTTAACCAAAACCAACAGACGCAAGACAAAAGCATATAAAATCAAAGATTGGCATCAAAAAACCAACAAAAACGGCTTTTATTTTAATAAAAAAAAAAAAAAAAATATTGAAACATGAAATAAAATAAAAAGTGCAAGATCAACCAAGGATCATTGCAATAATCCACAAAAAAAAAAAACAAAAAAAAAGTACGACGATAAACGCATATTAAAGCATCACGATTTCAAAGCCCTAATACAAGAGACCTTGCCCTTGGTGCCTTAATGGTTCAACGCTCAATTGAACAGGCGATGACGACGACGACGACGACGATGAGGATAAAGGTTGCTGCCATGATCATCAAAACACTGAATGTAATGCGTAATGATCGCGATAAGCGCGAATTTTGTGCGAGCGAGCGTTCGATCGATCGAGTTATGAGTTCAAACCAAAATAGTAAGGGCACCGCAGATTTTCATTCCTTTTGCTTTTAATTATGGGTTATTACAGCAGGATATAATGGGCATGATCGGTGTGTTTCGGCGGCATAGGAGACAATGTTTGTTTGTTTTTCTTGCTGCGTGCAACCAAACATAAATACTTAATTTCATGCTAAGGCTGTGGAAGAAGAGACAGACAACAAAAGGACACACCACTAAAAAAATATTGCAATTGCGGGTGATGTGCAGCATCTGACTGGCATCATCACCACCGCATCGATCGTCTCATATTTGCACGTCTCTGTGACTTTTTTTTGTTTTGCGATTTTGGTGTTTGTTTTTCACGCATTTTGATGACATGCCTCTGGTAGGTGCGTGTGACCCGTCGCCGTATGTCGTCAGTCGTCAGCAAGAGCAAAAACAAAAATATGATGAAGTTAAGCATTTGATGATCCTCATCGATCATGCCATACTTGATGGATTTTCTGTTTGTTGAGTTTTACCGCATTATTGCTGCAGTTGATGAAGTAATTTTACACAGCCAATTACTGTGATTATACAATTAGGTGTGTATGTGTTCCGTTTCATGTTATTTTTGGTGTTTACGATCAATTGAGTTTAATAATGATCGTGCTGTAAGGGCCCTCGAAGTATTAAATACAACTTTATTAAACGTTTACTGGGTTTTAAGCTCTAAGGATTGCTCTCTTGATGAAAGCTTTTTGATATGCTGCTGTCATTTGAGATGCATCTTCTCTATTTAAACTTAAACTGCCAGCTCCGCATAGTTTTGAAAGAAAACTAGTAAGGGTGTTACCTTTAGCCTGACCATAAAGAAACACTACAGTATTTTGAAAATTTTTCTTTTATGGGATGTGCGACTCCTTCTTGTCCGAATTCACTTAGCTTTTGTTAAGAACTTCCACTAAGTATTCCACGCATCTATGCAAAATTGGGTTGCATTGCCCCAAATAACAATTGCGCTACAGCATTTTGAAAACTTTGAGTGTATGGGTGGTTGCACGCCCTGTTGTTGGAATCATCTAAGTTTTTTGATCAGAGGTTGCAATTTCTGAGTGAAATCTAGTTGAACTATCTCAAAAAATATATTCAGTATAACATTTTGAAACTTTTGGTTATATGAAAGGTACCACGCCCTCTTATTTGAACTTACTAGTCGTAGTATTTTTGTGAATTTTTTTTGCGTTTTCGCGGATAATGCTCGTAATATTGCGTTTTGAATATTTTTTATATGGGCGGTAGGTAGGAATGTCATATTGGGATCCCGGCCTTTTTTCAGTTACGAAAATATCGGGATCCATTGAGCAAAATCTCGGGATTTTCGGGATTTTTTAAAAGAATAAATTTTGACAAGATATTGCTTTTTAAGTAGACTTAAAAAAGATTTACAGAACAAGTTATTCATTTTGTCACGCACCGTACTTTAATGTTATTTTGAATGGATTGGAAATAATAGTTTAGAAGTTATTTAAAAAAAAGTGATTTTTTGCCGTTTATCGGCGCTTAACTAGTTTTTATAGAATAACTCCTGAAAGATAAATTTTTTTAAATATAAAATGAACAGTTTTTATTGTGCGACGCACTGTTCATGAGTTATCGCAATTTAAAATATCCACAATTGTATACACGCGTCAAAAGAAGCACGGCTATTATCTCAGTTTTTACCACCCTAAGGTGCCAAAGACACATCATAGAATTGAAGCCCACAAAAAATCATAAAATTCATTTATACAAAGTTTCCTCAAGTTGTTGAAATTGAAGAAGTTACAGCGAATCTACAACCTCAGTACAAAATACGAAAAACAGGATATTTCAAGAACAAAAATTGCCCCCTAAAACTATGCAAGATTCTTTTTTTATTTCTTTACCTACTGTTTGAAATATCAAATGTTGAAAAAAAAAATTGCATAGTCTTAGGGGGCGATTTTCGTTTTTGAAACATCCTGTTTTTCATATTTTGTACTGAGGTTTTAGATTCGCTATAAATTCTTCAATTTCAACAATTTGAATAAACTTTGAAGAGATGAATTTTATGATTTTTTGTGTTCTTCAATTCTACGAAGTGTCCTTTGCACCTTAGGGTCGTAAAAACTGAGATTTACAGCGATATACTATACTTGATGAACGGACGTCAAATGGCGGAGCAATACGAAAAAATCATTTAGGAGCTTAAAAAATTTTTCAATTGCAATTTCAAAATGGAGGGTTTACGGCGATTTTTGTTTTTTTTTTTTTTGTGATAGGTACTATCTAGTAAGTACTCACCTATACAAATATACAAACAATCTTTTAGTTAAGCGTTAATCAATAGAATTGAATAAATATGTTAACTAATAAACGTGGTATATTATATGCATAAAATTTCAAAAACAACCTACGACTTTAAAGAAGAAATTTGCCACTGAATTTGCTCTAGAACCATTCAAAAACTTGCAAGCATCAACGGTATAATTGTAAAGAAATGGCTTATATATTGGGCTTCTTTTTCACTGAAAATGTCACCTAAAGAGTTAAAATGAATAAATAAATTGCAGTGCATGGAACTTTTGATATCATACGGAAAAATTTGTGAGCGGTTTTTGGAGCAGTTCAACTTTAACTGAAAGATATTGATATGTTCGATTTACAGCTTTAATGTAGCAATAGGGAACATTTACAAAATCCTTATCAATAGCTTCACAAACAAGATTTGTAAATTTAGCACCAGACTGAACCTATAAGAAAAATTATTTCGAGATAAAGAAACTATCCAATAAGAGATTTTCTACCTTATGTGCGTTCCATAGCAACAAAAAGTAGGCAAACCTTAGATAGTTAGCCATTGATGCACGTCGAAGGAGTTCACTCTGTATGATGAAAAACTAGACTAAGTATTAAATATTTTTGTTTTATTTCAATTCAAATAATACTCATGTAAAGTTATTGAAAAATCAATTAAAAAACAATTATTTCTAAATTTATGCAAAATTTGCGCATGAATGTTTACATATGGAATTACGGGTTCAAAGATGATGTATTCTACTTTTTACCGTTTGAAGATATTGAAGAAAAACAAAACTCGATACTTAAAATTCCTATACGAATTTATCTTTTTTTTTTTAAATTTAACTCGAAATTGGTTAGGACTTAATAGAAATTGGAAAACTTTAATAAGAGCCAACGGTAGTATTGAAAAGTGGAATACAAAATCGGTTGCTAACCAAATTTTTTATTAAAAGTGGAATTCATCACTTTTGAATCTATACCTACGACACATACATATATCGTATTCTCAGTAGCTTGTCTATATTAGTATTGTACATAAATATATATCCTAACTTCTAAATAAAAAACAATATGCATAATTACATATTAGGGTGGGCCGATTTGCCAACCAACCGAAGAACCATACCTGTATATTCAACGTTCGTTCGGCGCATTTTATATTAAAAATTTTTCCCTGCATTCAAAGTCCATAAAAATAAACTGCTCATACATTCAAAAATAATGTAATAATATGAATTGGCGGACATTTTGTCAGAAATGAATAAAATTAGGCTTTGTTGTCATGAGATGTGTGGAATTGATAGCATGAATTTGAAAAAATAATATCGGTCAAATGACCGATTATGGCACGTAATGTGTGTGACATTATTTTTATCGAAACACCAATCCGAGTGTTTTTGGGTACTATGATGTGGAATCTGACATCCATTTTAACTAAGGTGTCATCTGGTGGCAGTTTTTGGAACTAAATTTAAAGTTTTTTTACAAAAATTTGGTAACAATTAATAAATTATATATTTGGATGCAAGCGAATTGAATATTTGATATTATTTAGTGAGCGGTTCAATCGTATATTTGTTAATTATCAGAATCAAAAAGGGAAAATTTACAAAACTCTATAACTTGAGAACCATTTATTCAATTTTGATGACTTTTTAATACGTTCCCCATTGAGGTCTTGTAAAACTTATTTTTTTGGTTTGTGAGAATCTTAATGACTCGGGAACCATTTACCCGATTTTAGTGATTTTTTTTATCGGTAGATATGTTGTCCGCTAGGATTTCGAAGTTTCATTTTTTTAAAACTCCCCCTTCTTTGTCCGGGAAAATTTAATAACTCGGGAGTTATTAGACCGATTAGCATTTTCAATGCTCTGATATGCTACCCGCTGAGGTTTTGTGGCATTTTTTTTTTTTCAAAGTTCCCTCGACAATGTTTGGGAAAATAAAAAATTATAAAAAGCTGTTATGATTAACTACGTTTTTATGCTGAGGTTGGATAAGAAAATATCAGCTAGTAAAAACTTTCGCTGAATCGTTAAGGGCCGTTCAAGTATTACGTTTGGCCATTTTCAATAAATTTTGGAACCGCTCCCACTCATATAAGCAAATATAAGTAAATCGTAAACACCCTACCTATGACATTCAATGTTTCAAATCTTCCGGTTAAAATAAAAATTTTATTCAGGAACTTTATTATTTCAAAATAAAAGCAATAGCGCTTGAAACAAAACCGAAAATTATGAATAAGATCATCAATCATAAGGAAATTGAGAAATTTTTATGTTTTTGTCTTACGTAAGATTTTTGTAGACCCTTCCCCACCTGTATAAGCGAAACTAAGCAATTCGTTAATCCCCTCCCTTAATTCTTACTTAATACTTGAAAAAACCATAAATTGTATTAGCATGACCTAATTCAAGCTAAATCATAGCTCCTAAACTGTTCTCAGTTTTGTATTTCAAAAATTATTCTTTTGTTAATACTAGAATCGCCCAGTGGTCGAAATTCGACCAAAAATGTATTATATAATTTTTGTACTATTTGGACACTTTAAGTACTTTTTTTTTTTGTTATTTGGTACGAAATAGAAAACCTCATTTATAATCCCTGATATAATTCAAGCAAAATAAGAACAAAACAAAAAACATGAAGTCAGTGCTATGCTTTTTGTCTTTCTCTTTGTGCTTTATAATTTTTTAGCTCTGTGTGACTGTGTATTTTGCTGTTGTTAATATTGAAAAATTTGTATTTGATTTTATCTGGCTTAAAATCAAAATATTAACATGATTTGTGCACATCTATACACAAATACCTTTCTAATGGTGTTCAATTTAAAGTCGTACTCCATTTATAACATAGTAAAAAAAGATGGACAAGTTTTTGTCTTGCTTTTTAATATATATAAATTCGATGAAAATTTGATCAATATTAAATAATAACTTCGCCGGAAAAACATTAATGTATCATCTAAAAAAAAAAAAACAAATATCATTGGTTTTGTCAGATTTCTGAATCAGTTTTTGACATGAAAGAATTTTGACTTGATTGAAAATTTGCTGATGTTAAAAATCACAAAAAAAAAAAAACAAAAGCAAATAGAATCTGCAATCAGTATTACACCACATAAATCCCCTCAACCTACCTAATTAGCTACTGCTAAACATAACTTATTTGCAAGCTTATCACTACATCATATCTCTGACAAAAAGCACCGGCTGTATATTGGCCAGTGTATTGTTGGCTTTGTGGTAAAAAAAACATGAGCAGAAAAAAAAAAAATAAAAAAACGCGCAACCAAAAATGGCAAGAATAATGACATAATTTGTAGAAACAAATCACTGTTTGAGCCAAAATGGAAATAAAGCGTTAACAACAGATAGCGATCGACATCATTTCTTAGCATTCTGTTGATTTTCTTCGTCTTTTTTGTTGTTTTTTTTTTTAACTTTGCATTTGGTTGACGCTGACTGGCGTAGTGTAGCGCGCGCACTTGAAATGCAATTCATTATGCAACAATTTGCAAGCCAAATTGCATATTTTAGCCAAGTTAAGGAAACTCCAACTCCAAGTGGTATGCAGTAGACTTGCAGTGAATTCACTTTTATAATCAAATTACTAAAGACATTGATGATGCGGGATGCTGCTGTGATGGTAGAATGCGCTTTATACTTACTACGACTATGTAAATAACATGAGGCAACAGGGTTTCAAAGTTAAAGAAATGTTGCAAAAGTCGAAAAATGTTGAAGCCGTTGGAGAAATTTTGATACATTAAACAAAGTATTGTAAAAAATGGAAAAAGTTTTCGAAAGTTAAAATAGCGGAAGATATGAAAAATGTTGCCAAAGTCGAAAAATTACTGATGAATATGTTGCTAAAGTTAAAAAATAGTGAAAAATATTGCTAAAATTGAAATATGAAAAATGTTGATGAGCATGGAAAATGTTGCTGATGTTCAAAAATGGTAATAAATATGAAAAATGTTGATGAACATGGAAAATGTTGCTAAAGTTTAAAAATGGTGGAAAATATGAAAAATGTTGATGAACATGGAAAATTATGCTAAAGTTTAAAAATGGTGGAAAATATGAAAAATGATGATGAACATGGAAAATGTTGCTAAAGTTTAATAATGGTGGAAAATATGAAAAATGTTGATAAACATGGAAAATTATGCTTAAGTTTAAAAATGGTGAAAAATATGAAAAATGTTGATGAACATGGAAAATGTTGCTAAAGTTTAAAAATGGTGGAAAATATGAAAAATTTTGATGAACATGGAAAATGTTGCTAAAGTTTGAATATGGTAGTAAATATGAAAAAAGTTGATGAACATGGAAAATGTTGCTAAAATTTAAAAATGGTGGAAATTATGAAAAATGTTGATGAACCTAAAAAATTTCTCTAAAATTTAAAAATGTTGGCAAATATGAAAAATGTTGATAAACATGGAAAATTATGCTTAAGTTTATAAATGGTTAAAAATATGAAAAATGTTGATGAACATGGAAAATGTTGCTAAAGTTTAAAAATGGTGGAAAATATGAAAAATTTTGATGAACATGGAAAATGTTGCTAAAGTTGAAATATGGTAGTAAATATGAAAAAAGTTGATGAACATGGAAAATGTTGCTAAAATTTAAAAATGTTGGAAAATATGAAAAATGTTGATGAACCTAAAAAATGTCGCTAAAATTTAAAAATGTTGGCAAATATGAAAAATGTTGATAAACATGGAAAATTATGCTAAAGTTTAAAAATGGTGAAAAATATGAAAAATGTTGATGAACATGGAAAATGTTGCTAAAGTTTAAAAATGGTGGAAAATATGAAAAATGTTGATGAACATGGAAAATGTTGCTAAAGTTTAAAAATGGTGGAAAATATGAAAAATGTTGATAAACATGGAAAATTATGCTAAAGTTTAAAAAAGGTGAAAAATATGAAAAATGTTGATGAACATGGAAAATGTTGCTAAGGTTTAAAAATGGTGGAAAATATGAAAAATTTTTATGAACATGGAAAATGTTGCTAAAGTTTGAATATGGTAGTAAATATGAAAAAAGTTGATGAACATGGAAAATGTGGCTAAAATTTAAAAATGGTCAAAATTATGAAAAATGTTGATGAACCTAAAAAATTTCTCTAAAATTTAAAAATGTTGGCATATATGAAAAATGTTGATAAACATGGAAAATTATGCTTGAGTTTAGAAATGGTTAAAAATACGAAAAATGTTGATGAACATGAAAAATGTTGCTAAGATTTGAAAATGGTGGAAAATATGAAAAATTTTGATGAACATGAAAATGTTGCCAAAGTTTGAATATGGTAGTAAATATGAAAAAAGTTGATGAACATGGAAAATGTTGCTAAAATTTAAAAATGGTGGAAATTATGAAAAATGTTGATGAACCTAAAAAATTTCTCTAAAATTTAAAAATGTTGGCAAATATGAAAAATGTTGATAAACATGGAAAATTATGCTTAAGTTTAAAAATGGTTAAAAATACGAAAAATGTTGATGAACATGGAAAATGTTGCTAAAGTTTAAAAATGGTGGAAAATATGAAAAATTTTGATGAACATGGAAAATGTTGCTAAAGTTGAAATATGGTAGTAAATATGAAAAAAGTTGATGAACATGGAAAATGTTGCTAAAATTTAAAAATGTTGGAAAATATGAAAAATGTTGATGAACCTAAACAATGTCGCTAAAATTTAAAAATGTTGGCAAATATGAAAAATGTTGATAAACATGGAAAGTTATGCTAAAATTTAAAAATGGTGAAAAATATGAAAAAATGTTGATGAACATGGAAAATGTTGCTAAAGTTTAAAAATGGTGGAAAATATGAAAAATTTTGATGAACATGGAAAATGTTGCTAAAGTTGAAATATGGTAGTAAATATGAAAAAAGTTGATGAACAAGGAAAATGTTGCTAAAATTTAAAAATGTTGGAAAATATGAAAAATGTTGATGAACCTAAAAAATGTCGCTAAAATTTAAAAATGTTGGCTAATATGAAAAATGTTGATAAACATAGAAAATTATGCTTAAATTTAAAAATGGTGAAAAATATGAAAAAATGTTGATGAACATGGAAAATGTTGTTAAAGTTTAAAAATGGTGGAAAATATGAAAAATTTTGATTAACATGGAAAATGTTGCTAAAGTTGAAATATGGTAAGAAATATGAAAAATGTTGATGAACATGGAAAATGTTGCTAAAGCTTAAAAATGATGGAAAATATGAAAAATATTGATGAACATGGAAAATGTTGCTAAAGTTGAAATATGGTAGGAAATATGAAAAATGTTGATGAACATGAAAAATGCCGCCTTTCTTGTAAAATAAAGGACAATAGGAAAAAGTTGCAAATCTCAAAAAATGTTGATGGATTTGAAAAGCTTTGCTAAAGTTAAAACTGTGGCTTAAGTTAAAGAATAGAGGATTATATGAAAGTGTTACGGTCATCGAAAAATGTTGATTCATCAATGTTGCTTACGTAAAAACAAAGTGAAAAAATTAAAAATATTGATCAGTTTAAAAATAGTGAAATATATAAAAAATGTTGCTAAAGTTCAAATAAACTACAAGATATGAATACTGTTGCTAAAGTTTAAAAATGGTGGGAAACATGAAAAATGTCGCTAACGTTAAAAAATAAAGGAAAATATGAAAAAAGTTGCGAACGTCGAAAAATTGGTTTTTCATAGTGGAAAATATTAAAAATTTTGCTTAAATAGTGATAAAAGTGCTAAAATGTTGCTTAAGTTAATGAAAAATGTTGCGAATTTGAAAAATGTTGCTTAAGTTCAAAAATGATAGAAAATATGAAAAGTGTACCCAAAGTTAAAAATAAAGAAAAATTTGAAAAATGTTGCGAACGTCGAAAAATGTTGATAAAGTTGAAATATGGTAGTAAATATGAAAAAAGTTGATGAACAAGGAAAAAGTTGATAAAGTTTAAAAATGTTGGAAAATGTGAAAAATGTTGATGAACATGGTTAATGTTGCTAAGTTTTAAAAATGGTGGAAAATATGAAAAATGTTGATGAACATGGAAAATGTTGCTAAATTTGAAATATGGTAGTAAATATGAAAAATGTTGAAGAACATGGAAAATTTTGCTTAAGTTTAAAAATGTTGATAAACATGGTTAATGTTGCTAAGTTTTAAAAATGGTGGAAAATATGAAAAATGTTGATGAACATGGAAAATGTTGCTAAATTTGAAATATGGTAGTAAATATGAAAAATGTTGAAGAACATGGAAAATTTTGCTTAAGTTTAAAAATGGTGGAAAATATGAAAAATGTTGATGAACATGGAAAATGTTGCTAAAGTTGAAATATGGTAGGAAATATGAAAAATGTTGATGAACATGGAAAATGTTGCTAAAGCTTAAAAATGATGGAAAATATGAAAAATATTGATGAACATGGAAAATGTTGCTTAAGTTGAAATATGGTAGGAAATATGAAAAATGTTGATGAACATGAAAAATGCCGCCTTTCTTGTAAAATAAAGGACAATAGGAAAAAGTTGCAAATCTCAAAAAATGTTGATGGATTTGAAAAGCTTTGCTAAAGTTAAAACTGTGGCTTAAGTTAAAGAATAGAGGATTATATGAAAGTGTTACGGTCATCGAAAAATGTTGATTCATCAATGTTGCTTACGTAAAAACAAAGTGAAAAAATTAAAAATATTGATCAGTTTAAAAATAGTGAAATATATAAAATATGTTGCTAAAGTTCAAATAAACTACAAGATATGAATACTGTTGCTAAAGTTTAAAAATGGTGGGAAACATGAAAAATGTCGCTAACGTTAAAAAATAAAGGAAAATATGAAAAAAGTTGCGAACGTCGAAAAATTGGTTTTTCATAGTAGAAAATATTAAAAATTTTGCTTAAATAGTGATAAAAGTGCTAAAATGTTGCTTAAGTTAATGAAAAATGTTGCGAATTTGAAAAATGTTGCTTATGTTCAAAAATGATAGAAAATATGAAAAGTGTACCCAAGGTTAAAAATAAAGAAAAATTTGAAAAATGTTGCGAACGTCGAAAAATGTTGATGAACATGAAAAATGTCGCTATAGCGTATAATTGGTGAGAAATGTCACCAATGTTAAAAAATGGTGAAAAATATGATAAATGTTGCAAAGGTACAAAATGTTACTAAAGCCTTAAAATGTTAAACAAGGTAAAAATTCCTACAAAACTCATGAAATATTCCTAATGTCGGAAATTCTAGCAGAAGTCAAAAAGTGTATTAATGAAAAAATGCAGGCATTCCAAAATGTTGAAATCATGAAAAATGTTGACGACGCCGAAAAATGTTGCAGAAATAAAAAATTTAACAGAAGAAGAAGAAAATTATTGAAAAAAACTGAAAATATTGCAGAAAGTTCAGAAGTGTTGCCGAAGTCGAAAATTGTTTATAGAGTTAAATTACATTGTAATAAAGACTAGTTAAATTCATATAATGTTGCAAAGTCGAATAATATTGGCAACTATGCAATAGGTTAAAGAGTCGTCGACAAATGTTAATAAAATTAATTGAACTCTTAAAATTTGTTAACTTGTGTAATCGCAATCATGCAAATCAAACTGAGCTGTTTGCATATCCGTACTGATCGCTGACTGCTGCTCGCTTCATCGTTGACTTAACAAGATTGGCCATTAATGCTGGCTTTGTTGACATAACGCGATGGCAACATCAGTTTTCCAGTTGATGTATTGTTTCTTTTGATGGAAGTTTTGCAAAACACTGCAACACTGAATATAGTGCGCTAGTACAAGTATTCAAATACCTTTTTGAAACAATTTGAATGCACATAAGTTGTTTATTAGATTGGATTTTTTTTCATATCGAGGTTAAAGAAGTTACAAAATTTTATCTCTAAATTATAGAATTTTCTTCAACTTCTGGGTCTGGATGCAATCAAAATTATATCTATAACCTTAACGGTTTCACTCTACTTCCTTTGCACAAAATTATCTTTGCATGTTACTGTACTAGGTAAACATAACGTACTCAAACTAAACTTATAATTGTAAAGCATTTCTACGAGTAACTCAAGAAATATTCTTAGTTTTCTTCACTTTACCTGAAATCAAATCTTATTCATATGTGTAAAACAGTTTCAGAGATTTGACAAATTTGTTTTTTTTTAGAAGGAGGAGGTGTGGCCACGCCCATTTTTTATTGAAAATTTTTTTCCCAGTGCCAATTCCATATGTATCGAATCTCATTCCCCAGAGTCCAATATATCCAGAGATACGACGAATTTTGGGTGGAGGGGCGTGGTGTCGCCCATTTTTTTATACGATGCAATTTACTCAAGCATTGTTCATATATATACCAAATCTCATTCACTTATGTCAGATAGTCTCAAAGATAATACTGATTCTTTTGATTAAGGCCCCATTTTTTTTTTTATATAAATAGCGTTTTTCCGACCTTCAACGGCCAGTCAAATATTTTCCGATCGAGACCAAAATTTTTATGCTTGACACTTACATTAATAGAAAACTTTTTAGCCCTTGGGAGCGAGGTTTTTCTCATTTTTAATTTTTCCCATATTACATATTATAGGTCTAGTACATTGTAATTCCAATTTGTTGCACAATAAAAATTCAACAAAATTACCACACATGTACCACCGATATCATTGATATGCTCTAATTAATTTTCAAACATCATAATAATTTCGCCATAAGTAATTGTAAGTATGCAGCGTGCAATTGGCAGCTGCTGCATTACCAGTATCTCATCAGTGAACATCATCAAATTTAATATTTTATCTCTTGTTATCTGTTGACTGATCACCAAATCTAACATTGTTGATATGTACGTAAAACAACATTTTGTTGCTGCTCACTTATGTCGCAAAAATTTATCAACATGTAGATGCAACAATTTTTCAACACTTCAACTGTTGAAGCTGCGTCAGCCTGCCAGGCTCCATCTAGCATACTGTCGCTGCTGCTGCCTGCCATTTCCTGGCAAAATGAATGTTGTTGCACATGCGCAGTAGCACGTTTTTGTCTACCGTTTTCAACTTGATTAGTTTTAAATGTGAAAATTTAATTTCGATAATTTGCGGCAAAGTGTGCTGCTGCACTTGCTACTACATACAACGATCGTACATATACATATGCAATATATCTTTGAAGTAAAATGTGTTGCCATTACTTTTTGTTGCTCAAGTTTGGTACTGATGCTGGTGGTGATGGTGGTGTTTCAGAGATTACAAGTCTTAACCATGCAATTCAGCTCAACAGTTTAAGTTGTCTAAATCACTGGTATTGACAGGTTTATTTGTATGTGCGCAACTATATCTGTTTGATATCAGAAAAGCCTTAGATGTTATACCAGTGATCTGATTATGATCAATATGAATCAATGATGTAAGTAAGTTAATATTGGCGCAGTCCAAGTAAATTGAGGTGGTGTCTGGTGGTAAAAGTTTGTTTTGAAAATTACTGTATTTTGAATATTGATTTTAGAGCAGCTTTAAGATCTATATATGTATGCATGTATATGGCGTATTCCATGAAAGATTTACATTTGAAAAGTAAATGATTCTTTATTAAAAATTATCATATACAAAAGGCCCACATTCCATACAATGTTGGGGAGTGGTCTAAGTTTTTTTCCAAAATTGGTATTAATTTCCAATGTTGATAATTGATAATGAAAAATATTACAAATTATGCGCAATATGTTATAGTTTTCAAGTTATCAGAGAAAATCGAAAATTGCATCCTATAAATGTGCGAGTAAAAATAAGCGAACAATATTGCAAGATGTCTTGTGAACGCCTCAAGTATTCACGCATCGTTTTATTATGAGGCTAACCATGAAAAAATATTCCTATAATAAAACGATACGTGAATAGAGTTCATTTTTTTACTCGCACATTTAACATGAAACTAAAGTATTTGATCCAAAAAATTCAAGATTCAAATTTTTATTGTGCACTGATTCCATTCTGACACAGAAGCGTTTTATCGGTGAAAAAAAAAACCCTGAATCTAACAAATATTTCAGAGCGCTGTATTTTATACAAGTGAATACTTCAGGTCAGTTTCAAACGAACGAGTAGAAAAACTACAGTGAAATTTATGATATGGTAACACTTGGAAGTTACAATGCATTGATAACCCAGGATTTTAGTAGCATCCACACATTTTCGCGAGAGAGAGAGTGACCGTTATCTAAAAAGAGGCACAAATAAGAGAGCTTCATCACTAAAGTAGCATTTTGTAGTGTACACTACAATTACAGTATATGCACTGAACTGAACTTGACTTAACTGAAGAAAATCAAATAAGATAGGGCAGTGCAGTATTTGTTTTATTTTTTTTTCGTATCCAAGTACTTTCACGACATTTGCACTTTTTATTGATCTGAAGTATGTGATAAGTAAAAAGTGGGAACAAGATATCACGTATCTTAAAACGAACTGTCTTGAAACTTCAAGAAGGCGTCTTGTGAATTTATACTATTTTTCTATATGGTGACAAAATGTTCCTTCAAATATGTATGTATATTAGGGTGGGCCGATTTGAAAACTGATCTCGGCTACCCCCCCTATGTGAAAGTTGATTCAATTCTATGAATATTTGCCCCAGAAACTATACTTCTGCGTTCAACTTTAGTTCGGCGCTTTTTTGATCGAAAATTGTACCTTTCATCCATAATTTTTTGTTATTTTCATACTAAATTTAAAAAATTTTTATAAAGACAAAAGTAATGTCATTATATAATTTGGCTGGTTTTCTGTCAGTAATCAATTAAATTGGGTTCTGTTTACACGAGAAGTTTACTTGATAGTGTGGAATTGATGCTATATATTTAAAAAAGTGATATGGGTCAAATAGCCGATTATTATGACCGACTTTCAAAATGAACGATTCATATTTTTGGATGAAGTTTTTCAAACAAAACACCAACCTATGCTGAAAGTTCATTCAATTCTATGAATATTTGCCTAAGGAACCATACCTCTACGTTCAACTTTAGTTCGGCGCATTTTCGACTGAAAATTTTACCTTGCGTTTAATATTTATTTTTATGCTTAATTTTCAAAATTCCTATAGAGACACAAGGAATATTATGATATGTTTTGGCTGGTATTCTGCCAGTAATCAATAAAATTGGATTTTGTTTTTACAGAAAGTTTACTTGATAGCGTGGAATTGATTATATTTATTCCAAAAAATTATATCGGTCACATATCCGATTTATTATAAACGATTCATATTTTTACATTGATTTTTTCAATCTAAACACCAACCCAAGTGTTTTTGGATGTTAGGATGCTGAATCTGGCACTCATTTTTTCCAGGGCAATATCTAGTGGCAGTTTTAGGAAATAAATTAGCCGATTTTTTTAATTTTACAGAACAATATACCAAAAATCTATGTAAAAATATGAATCGTTTATAATAAATATATATAATTTGACCGATATAATTTTTTGAAATAAATATAAACAATTCCACGCTATCAAGTAAACTTTTTGTAAAAACAAAACTCGATTTTATTGATTACTGGCAGAATACCAGCCAAAACATATCATTATATTACTTTTGTCTCTATAGGAATTTTGAAAATTAAGCATAAAAATAAATATTAAACGCAAGGTAAAATTTTCAGTCGAAAATGCGCCGAACTAAAGTTGAACGTAGAGGTATGGTTCCTTAGGCAAATATTCATAGAATTGCATGAACTTTCAGCCTAGGTTGGTGTTTTGTTTGAAAAAATTCACCCAAAAATATGAATCGTTTATTTTGAAAGTCGGACATAATAATCGGCTATTTGACCCATATCATTTTTTTAAATATATAGCATCAATTCCACACCATCAAGTAAATTTTTCGTGTAAACAGAACTTAATTTAATTGATTACTGACAGAAAACCAGCCAAATTATATAATGACATTACTTTTGTCTTTATAAAAATTTTTTAAATTTAGTATGAAAATAAAAAAAATATTGATGAAAGGTACAATTTTCGATCAAAAATGCGCCGAACTAAAAATGAACGCAGAAGTATAGTTCCTGGGGCAAATATTCATAAAATTGAATGAACTTTCACATAAAGGGGTAGCCGAGGTCGATAAAATTTCCTCCATACAATTTGGCCAACCCTAATGTATTATTTATTATTATTATTAAATATATATATAAATTTACAAAATTTTACAGAGATATAAATGATAATGATTATGATTTTTATATGTATAATTTATTGGCATAACGTTATATGTTGTGTGCCAGATTGGCAGAATCTTTTTTGTGTACATCAAAGTGCTAAATCTTTACTTATTACATACGATAATTCAAGTATATGTATATGTATATGGAAAATAGTAATTGCCAAAAACTGTCCCCTAATACAGTTTTTCAAAACTTTAATTTTAACGACCAGAACTCCTTCAATTAACATTTTCGACACCAGATCATTTCCAGCGTCTTTAAGATATTAAAAATAACAAAAATAATTTTATATTTTTATACCCTACACCCAGGGTATATTCACTTTGTCCTTCCGTTTGTAACGCAGAGAAGGAGGCGTGGCAGATATGGAAAAGTATATATATTCTTGATCAGCGTCACCTCCTGAGTCGATATAGCCATGCCCGTCTGTCTGGCTGGCTGGCTGGCTGGCTGGCTGGGTGGCTGGCTGGCTGGGTGGCTGGCTGGCTGGCTGGGTAACGGCTGTGTGTGGAAATACATTTTTTGGGAAAACTAAGCAAGATAATTCAATGAAATTTGGTACACAGCCTCCGTCATCAAAGTTAGCTCGGGGGATTGAAAATGAGCGAAATCGGTCAACGGGCACGCCTACCGCCCATACAAAAAATGTCTTCAAAATACAAATTTTTGAGTATTTTTCTCAACAACGCAACCAAAATACACATAAATACTACGAATTGTCAGCGCAAGCTCTGACAAAAAACTGGTCGAATTCGGACAAGAGGGCGTGGCACCTCTCATATAAGTAAAAGCTTCAAAACGCTGTACAGAAAGCGTTTTTTGAGATAATCGAACCAGATTTGACTCGGACACTAAAAACTATAAATGCAAGCTTTAAGCAAAAACTGGACAAAATCGGACAAGAGGGCGTGGCTCCTCCGATATAAGCAAAAGCTTCAAAACGCTATTCTGAAAACATTTTTTTAGATAATCCAACCAAATTTCACTTAAATACTAAGAACTATAAATGCAAACTCTGAGAAAAAACTGGGTGCATTCGGAGGGCGTGGCACCTCCCATATTAGCAAAATTTTCAAAATACTGCTGTGTAGGGTATTTAATGTTTGGCCAGGCCAAAGGTAACACCCTTACTAGTTTTAATTAAGATCTTAAAAAATCACAAATATAATTTAAATAATTATCATCTAACTTTACAGCTTATTTTCACACCAAGCGTTTAAGTTTTTTTCAAAAGTGGCAGTCCAAAATCCAACAGGTCGTTTACTAATTGCACATAAGTTAGAGTTTATGTCAGTTCAGACAATTTTTCGTTTTTTTTTTGCTAATGATAAATTCATTATGATTTTTGCTTTGTGCATGCGTACAACCATAAATGTTGCATTGCGAGCAACATTGGGTTAAATTTTAGTTTAAGCTGTTAAAAAATGTCAAAAAATTTCAAAAATATGTAGGGCTAGAGACATTTATGAATATTTTGTATGTTTTTGAGGATTACACAGGTTTACAAAAAAAAAATGTCATGGCGTTTAGAGGTGTTTTAAGAATGTATGGAGATCCTTAGTAACAACATTTTGATACTTGACACCCCTCGATTTTGTGAGGTTGGAAAAAAAAATTAGTTTGCAAAAAAAATTTTGGGGGTGGGGTGAGGGTAAAGGTTGGCGCATCGAGGTCAAAGGTGAGAGAAAAATAGAAAAAATTAACACACAGCCCGACAAATGTTTAAGGGTCACCTCTAGAGGGGTCAGATGTATGACCGATCTACATTATTTTTCCCCCTAACATTTTTACCAAGCGTACTTACCTCCTATCCCTAACCCCTAAGGGGGCTCCCATACAAAATTGAAATTTTTAGGAAATCGACCCCCACCACTCCCTGGCTGTCCCTAGAAGGGTCAAATGTATGACTGGTCCCTAATATTTTTTCCTCTCGAACAATTTTTTCCAACATTTTTACCCCCTATCTCTGACTTTTTAGGGGACTCCCATACAAAAAAGATGTCATACACATGAAAAATATGGAAAGGAAAACGTCAAATAGGCCCATAACTGCCCAGAAATCACTCCTAGAGGAGTCAAATATGTGACCGACCCCCATTAGCCCCCCTCAAAAGTTTTTTCTCAGCATACCTACCCCCTATTTCGAATCCTTAAGGGCGCCTCCTTACAAAGTTACAGTTTTTATATAAAATGCCCCCATTGCCCTAACTGGCCCACGGGTACTCCTAAAAGGGTCAAATGTACGACCGACCCCCATTATTTTTTCGCGACCTCTGTTTTTCCCCCATGGTCCAGTTAGGGCAGTGGGGGCAGTTTTTAAAAAAACCGTAACTTTGTATGGGAGCCCCCTTAAGGACGTCAAAGGCTCTAGGAAACACATAGTCTGGTCAAAACGCCATGACATTTATTTTTTTTTAAGCCTGTGTTATATAAGCGTTTCATTTAGTTTTTTATAGCATATCTTTCAGCGCTCTGGTCATATACATATGTATATAAAAATTACAACGTAAAATGACATTCAAATGTAACCTTTGTACATGATAGCACGTCGAGCTCAAAATTGGCGCAAATTCCATATATTTCTACAAAAAAAATTTATCCACATACTTGTTAATGTTTGAACAATATGAGCGCGGGCCAATATTCACAAAAAATCATTACTATTTTGAGTAATTACAACTTACACTTTCGACATATATAGGTTAAATGTTTCTGACGTTATATTATTTTTTTTTTTCAAGTAAAAAATACTGCGTAGTCAACTTTGTCGCTTTATAAAACATCTGGGGAGTCGTCTATAGACTCTTCCTGGGGATCATTTGTGGATTCTTCTAGAAGATTTGAAGCTACCGGACAGTTTCCCATGCCAAAAGCATCGCGAAAAATCAGCAATTCTCGTTGTTTCTTTTTACAGCATGCTGTTGGGTTTAAACACTTGTTTTAGTTCGGCACAGGCTGTGCAAAGGGTTATTTTAGTTACAATTTTACTATAAGTTTTTTGCCTCGCTATGAGAGACCACGTTTCATAACAAATTATTCTGACAAATCAAATGTTCCGAGTTTTCTGAATTCAGACTTTTTCGGAGCAAATTAAAAACTGTTTAGAGTTTTCGTTACGAATTCTTTAAGAAATTTCTTCACGAATTCTTTACGAATTCTTTACGAAATTTTGTTACGAATTCATGCCAACCCTCTCATATGAAATTTTGTAATTTCGGTACCGAAATCGAAAAGATTTGCCAAATTTTCGCAACAAATTTGGAACCTTTGGCTTACTGGTTAGATACCTTAACCATTCCTATTCTTGATACTGCAATATTATACGTTTACGCTACAATGTTATAGTTTTTCCCACTGTACAAGAGCGCTCATTATTCTTTAGTCATTTGCGCAATGCGTTACTTGCAGAGTCTTGTGGCATAATTTTGGCAACACCTTACACATAAATGAAGTCATTAGCAAAAATGCTCATATTTTACAAAACGCATACAGTCGTAAAGGTGGTGTTCGTGTCAAGAGGTTCAAATTAAAAAAAAAAAAAAAAAAAAACAAAATTTAAGACCAAACGAAATACATAAAACAAAATGACATTGAAGCAAAGAAATATGACCTTTTTAGAGAAAAAAACAATACCAAATCAAAAATGCATTAAAATCAATTAAAATGCATTTTATAATAAGAAACGTATTAAATGACATAAAATGTAGAGTCGACCATTTGTTTTTTATTTTTTTTTTTTACTTTTCAATTTATAAAAATTCAAATCATTTTCCAACAATTTCAAGTTCAAACCGCTAAGTGGTAGTGCTGCTTTTGCATGTCAATGCATCCGTTCGCTGTTTAGATTTTTCTCAAGATATCATAAATTTTTTGTTGCAAATTGCAGTCTCAGTATCGTCGGTTTTTGCCATTTACGGCGCGGTGTTACTTGTAGATTAATTGCATTTTGCTACAACAACAGCAACAACAACAACATTATGAATATTAGACGTGCAACATATCTGCAATGTCAGTGAAGTCATTTCGGTTACTTTGTCTGACGGTCGGTTAAGTTGGTCGGTCAATTGGTCATAACAAATATTTTGTTGCAAAAATATTGGCAAATTACAAAAACAAAAACTTGGTCAACTGCTCGTTGCACATGCGTATGCATATTGTATAAAGAAGTGATGTCATCGCAACATTTTTATTGATTTTTTTTATTCGAAACTTCTCACTTACTTTATTCGAATAATATATTGAGCTGTCTGAAGTTTACCTTTGAGTTTGTAATGAAAAGCGTTACATATTTCCGTTTGTTCATTTTAAAATAAAATATTTATTATTTATTTGTTTATTTACAAGGTATACCCTGTGTCAGAAAATTGGTATCGTCACACTCATACTTTTGAGCGTACATTCGACAGAAGTTTGTCAGTTTTAGTGTGTTTTGAAAAAATATTTATTTGAAAATAAACGGTTCACGCAAAATGAAATATATTCCAAACCGCACTGTAAATTTTAAAATGGCGTACAACAGAATAATTATAAAGTTAAGTAGATGACAATTGTCAAAAAATATTGGTTTTAATTCTCAATATTTGAAAATGGATCTCAAATAGGTGTGAAAGTCTTATAACCTGAAAAAAAAAAAAAAAAAAAAAAAAAAAAAAATAGTTATGCACCCTAGAGATCGCTGGCTTTTGCATATTGATAAAGGACTATTCTATTGAGACCCAAAATCAATACAAATTAGTTCACGCACAAGTGCGCCAAAAATTTTATGTACGTAAATCTTATGCGATGTGGATTGAAAAATTGTTTTCAATTAATGCATTTTTACATAAATTTTAATGAACAACTTAAGGTTATAGATATGCAAATAGATACTTTCGTTTTTCTATATTTTTTCTTAAGTCCTTGATTCGTAGGCTTTGAGGTTGATTATAGTTTTTAATAATTTTTTACTGTGATTTTGCTGTGGAATGAATAATTTTGCAGATCGAAAATTTTGGGGTGTTTCGAAAATTTTAAATTTTTTCAGTGTAAAAATTAAAAAATATTTAGCTTGGAATTTGCAGCTTTTTTTGTGACTTTTTTTGGAAACAAACATTTTTTAGCTGCAGTTCTTCATTAAAAAACTTCCCCCCTCCCCCTAATTTGACTTCAAGCTTCACTTTTATTCTTAATTTTTTAAAGATAAATTACAGCTAAAAAATTTTGTTTTTCACGGAAGTCACAAAAAAAACTGCAATTTCCAAGCTAAAAACTTTTTCATGTTTACACTGAAAAAAAAATTTGAAAATTTTCGAACCACCATAAAATTTTTGAAATTTTTTCCACAGCATAGTCACAGCAAAAAATGATTAAAAACTATAACTAACCTTTGAGTGAAATTTTTTCATAATTTCTTATAATTTTTGAATAAAATTTGAATTTTTATGTAAAATATAATCATGATATTGTCGGCTTAAAACTACAACTAGACATCTACATTTTTGATATTTTGAGTTCAGTATACAAAAACATCGAGAAAAAACGGCTGTATGCCACAGTTTAGTCGGTTTTTCGATATGTAGTATTCATCTAATTTTATGTTAAGAATAAGAAGCAGAAAACTTCAAACATACAAAAAACGAATTTCAAAAAACTGAAAACTTTTTTTTCTCAAAACATGAAAAATGTAGATGTCTACATAATTGTAATTTTAACCCGTCGATATATTGTGTACCAAATTAAAATACTATTATGGATTCTGCGATATTTCCTTGAGATTAATGAAAAGCTATCTAGTGCATAGGCTGCAAAAAGTCAGAGTGGGTAAAGTCTTCTCTTACATGCTGTGATCGTATCAATTGTTGTTGGTTGTTGGTAAAATCTACTCGACTCTACGATGCCTTCGCTTGTCTGCTGATTTTACTCCAGTTGAAATTAAGCGCAGACTTGTTTTGTGTCTCTAAGTTCCTTTGATTACAACTTTGATGTAGTTTACAGTAAATTGGACTCGAAATCATTTCACAAATTACAAGTAGCGTTCAATAATGCCACCAGATATGTTTACTCAATACGTAGATATGATCATATCTCTTTGTGGAAAGAAAAGATTCTTGGGTGCTCGCTTGAAAATTATCTCTTGTCAAGAAACTGTATTTTCTTTTTTAAACTGATGAACTCTAAGGCTTCGCATCATTTTTTTGAAAAATTACAATTTATCTTATCCAATAGATCTCATAACTTAATCATTCCGCAATTTAATTACTACAATTTGGTCATTGAATATTTTGCTTCTAATTAGCTACTGACTTATAAAATTGTAGACTCATCAAATTTCAAGATATCGTCATATAGTAAGTGTATTTTATTGTATTTTAATGTAAAGCTATTTTAAATTTTTTATTTATTATGTATATGAGGGGTATAGAAGCAAAGGCAGCAATCTCCATTTTTTTTTTTTCTGAGTGTATCTGTTAGTGTTTGATCACATGGTATCATCAAATGCAAGAAGATGGTACAATCAAAGAGGTACAGAATCAAAAATGACATTCACTCCTTTAATCATGGATATGTTTGATAGTGACATCTAGTTGCATTTGATGGTAGCTTGTGATCAAACACTATCAAACATGTTCATGAACAAAATGGAGATTGCTGCCTTTGCTTCTATACCCCTCATATACATATTTATTTTTAATAGGTTTCTCAAATTTAATAATAATTTCATTAATTTAATTTGATTAAATAATTTGTAACAGGCCACTTTAATACGTTGAACAGCAAAAGAATTTAAACATTAAACATTAAAGTCCGCCATATTGCATTAGCCATCATAGATTTTCGATAACAAAGAGTCTCGGAAAGTAAGAGTTCAATTGGATAAGTTTAAAGGTATAGTTCAATAAGGTAGATTATGACTATTCGATGTCATTGATTTATTTGGCATTATTTCCTTATGCCTGTATACTAGACTGACCCAAAAAAACTAAAGGTGTTCCGATCTTAGGTGCTCAACACTCAAAATGTTCGGTAGGGTCTAGAAACTACGTATGCAAATTTTGGTAAAAAAATATTGAGGTTTAGCACTCGCGCAAGCTCGATAAGTAGCGCTGCCTTGACCGTACGAGAATGGGGCTCTTTCAGCCCGTGGAAATTGATAAAAAAGGATTGGAACAATTTTTTTTTTATATTCTACTTTATGTTTTCGAGGTTGCTGAAGACAATGGCATTGCCAGTTTTTTGGAAAAGATTCCAAGATTTCAAGATATTTAAGATATCTCTCGAAAAAAAAAAAAAATTTGAGATTTTTGTTAGATTAAATTGCCATTAATCGTAGGAACATTTTTTATTTTTAATTCTCGGAATGTAGTCTTGTAGCCTAAATTGTGACAAATAAAATGAGTGGTCGCACAATATTTTTTGACAAAATCTTCTCGAGATATCGGCCACAGACTGAACCGCCGTCCTGCCGTATTGCCGGTCACTGGGGATATCTGCCGATTTTACGCTATTTTCATTGATTTTTGAGATCCTACCTTGTACTTTCGACGTCGCTGGAGATGCGGAACATTTATTTTCACGATAAAATACAAGTGTTTCAAAACATTCATGATATTCCTATGATAAATTTCCCTAGTGGGATTTCCAATGAAAAGCAGAACTAGCTCTAAAACCTCGACATAATTTTTCCGCGCATGATTCATCTGCAGCTAGTGATTGATGTCCATCGCGGTTTTCTTCTGGAAAGGTGCCATTATCTCCCAAATTTTTCAGTGGAGGATAGAAAAATTACTTCAGTGGAAGATAGAAAAATTTGGGAGACATTCACCTTTCCAGAAGAAAACCGCGATGGTCATCAATCACTAGCTCCAGATGAATCATGCGTGGAAAAATTATGTCGAGGTTTTAGAGCTAGTTCTGCTTTTCATTGGAAATCCCACTAGGGAAATTTATCATAGGAATATCTTGAATGTATTGAAACACTTGCATTTTATCGTGAAAATAAATGTTTCCGCATCTCCAGCGACGTCGAAAGTACAAGGTAGGATCTCAAAAATCAATGAAAATAGCGTAAAATCGGCAGATATCCCCAGTGACCGGCAATACGGCAGGACGGTGGTTCAGTCTGTGGCCGATATCTCGAGAAGATTTTGTCAAAAAATATTGTGCGACCACTCATTTTATTTGTCACAATTTAGGCTACAAGACTACATTCCGAGAATTAAAAATAAAAAATGTTCCTACGATTAATGGCAATTTAATCTAACAAAAATCTCAAATTTTTTTTTTTTTTCGAGAGATATCTTAAATATCTTGAAATCTTGGAATCTTTTCCAAAAACTGGCAATGCCATTGTCTTCAGCGACCTCGAAAACATAAAGTAGGATATAAAAAAAAATTGTTCCAATCCTTTTTTATCAATTTCCACGGGCTGAAAGAACCCCATTCTCGTACGGTCCAGGCAGCGCTACTTATCGAGCTTGCGCGAGTGCTAAACCTCAATATTTTTTTACCAAAATTTGCATACGTAGTTTCTAGACCCTACCGAACATTTTGAGTGTTGAGCACCTAAGATCGGAACACCTTTAGTTTTTTTGGGTCAGTCTAGTATACAGGCATAAGAAAATAATGCCAAATAAATCAATGACATCGAATAGTCATAATCTACCTTATTGAACTATACCTTTGAACTTATCCAATTGAACTCTTACTTTCCGAGACATCACCCTTTGAAGTAGACGCATCTCAGCACCCATACAAAGGACTACGTTATATTTGCATCATAGAACCGATTCAACACTTCGAAGGCAGATAACTCGGAAAATAAGAGTTCAATCAGAAAAAATTGCAAGTATAGTTTGCTAAGGAAGATTATGACTATTCGGTACCATTGAAAAATGGAACTAAACCTCTTCGTGGAAGTGCACCATATGCTTGAAAACAACGCTTCTTGCAACTTCAAGCAATTACGACATTTTGATATATGAGCAATTCAGACCTCGGATTCGGATTCAGCGCACTTAAATACATATAGGTTGGTGTGTCTGGTCAAATGTACAGACCGCTTTAGTTTTTTTTTGTGTTATCTCTAACGTCCATTTTTAAATACCCAAAATAAAAGTCTTACCAAGTTTTTATGGTTTTTTTCTTTAAATTTTGTGTACTCAATAACATAGATTTCGAAAAGGTCACATCTCTGTTAAGATATCAAGTCTTAAATTTAACGTTATCACTTTTTAAATGTTCGACCTCTATATTGAGATGCAATCAAAATCAAAATGTATGTTGTATACAAATTTCACTGTGCCATGCCCTTTCTATCATATTCTACCCCATTTCGACATTAAAATAACTCATTATATTCTAATTAGAAGTCAATGTCAAAGATGTCAAATTATTTGTTACCAAGATATTAACCTCTGAGTTTGCCAAATAAGAAAAGATCAAATTTTATACTGGTGGAACTATCTATTGGTCGCTGTTTAAATGCATAAAATATTTAAATTGAAAATCACCAACAGCGGTGCTGTCAATAAAACTCCAATTTGTCGGCTTTAGAGATATGACACAGCGCACGCTGTTGTTGCAAACCAGAGCCTCAACGTTAGGGCCAAGTTCACGAGTACGAGGATATTCAGAGGAATAAAAAAAAACCCCAGTCAAAGATAAATAGAAACGTCCAATCAATAATTCACATAAAGTTGTAAAGCAGCACAGTTGGGGTTGCAAAACGAAAAAAAAAGAAAATAAAAATCCATAGATGCACAATCGCCAGAGAAGCTTATTTATTTAAGCCAAAGTCAAGACTGAAGTTTGATCTAGAAAAAAATAAACGTAGGAAAAAGAAGATTGCATAACAATGAGTAGAAAATTGAACTCAATAACTGAAAATTGAAATTTATTGAATGGCAATTCATACTACCAATAACAACAATTTGCCACGTTAAAACAAATATCCTAGCACTTGGCGGCTGCAATGGTGGCTGCCTAACTAGACGCATAGTTGGATAGTCACGATTTGAACATTTAGAATTCTGAGTGTCCATCCGTCCTATTGGTCAAAGAGTCATCTGTTGGTAGATGCCTTCAATGCACTACGATTAACTTTTTGTTGGTAATGTTGTTCTTAGCACTTCTTTTTTAAGTTGCAGACTCAATGATGAGTTGAGTGCAGTATCGAAAGTATAAGATTTGAATAGGTTCTAATGATTTGGTAGCCACTCGTACCTACTATGTATAGGTGTCGAGTTTACTTCTTATTGTATTCATACATGAAGTATAAATCTTTTCTTTCATCTGCACAAAATCGTGATTGACTCGCGGTGATCGTGACATATATCGACTGTTTTTATGCTACTGGGTTTGAAATCTTGGACTTTTATAATAAAAGTGTTTAAAGCGCAGAATGGAGTTGCACAAGAAAGCATACCTCGTCTGCCCTTAGACTTTATTTTTTCCAGCTGATTTTTAAATTATATTCATATTCTTTACTGAATCCGCAATTCTGTAATCGAATCCTAACTCCCAGACAGATGTGTTTGATGAAATAAACTGAAAGTTCTGAAACGGAAATTGTTAGCTAAGCGAAAAAAGTTGAAAAAGTGGAGATCAGTTACCCTTGGAAATCTAAAAGATTGTGTTTTGTAAAGGTCGCTCACATTTTATGCAAAATGACGGCTTAGTAGGATTTTTATTTTATTTCTAGCTGATCCGGCAAACGTTGTCCCGCCATTTCTCGTAGGTTGTGCGATGATTTTAGTATGGATGATGTTCATCTTTGCTGTCTAGATCAGAGGTCCGCAAGTAGATTTAAGTAGGGTCTGGGTACTATTGAAAATTTAGGTCAAGGTCCCGATAATCCAAACACCCAAAATTGATTCCCAGTTCGGATTACCGAAGAGTTTGGATTATAGTATGTATGCTGTATTATACAATAGATAGGTATATTTTAGTGGAAAAATATAAGGGTGTCCTATAATTTATGCAAAATTTTAAAATAGTTTGACAGCTTAAAACTGTCAAGTTATTAAAAATTTGTTAAAAAAGAAGATTTACTCTCGCGAAAAGTTGCCAATTTCAAATTTGTACTCAAAAATCAATGCGACAAATCACATTCGCGGTTTTGAGCCAGTTTTATAAAGTATGGTACACGCGGTGTCTTCAAGGTGGGCGACCGTTAATCTTGAGCGTTATTGATCCTTAAAAAATGCATTTTTGAAGTTTTACAAACAATGTGGAGAGAGCCCACTAAAATTCTTCGAGGGATGCAGTTCTATACATTTGCAAGGAAGTATCTCCTTGCACGACTATTGTCTTCATTTGGAGTAAGACTTTGAAAGACTCAAAAATTTCGCAGCCCAACAGTGCATTCTGCGGCTCGAAAAACTTCAAAGAGATTTTCAGAGTCACAACCAATATTCTACTTATTTCTGTTAAGTTTTGGAATCTTGCCGCAAATTTTTTCCTAAGATCTCACATAAGATTTTAAAATTCTACAATGTCTATTTCAGAAATATTTTCATATTCAAGGATTATTGCAAAGTGATTAAATTCTTGACAAAAGTAATTCTATCCGCAACAAAATATATTTTAAATAATTTATTGTAGGCAAAATCAAACACTTTCGTTGATGTTTCACGTTCAAAGTTCAAGATAAAACTGTTTTATTTAAATATAATGCCGTGTAAGGTCACAATAGTTTTTAACATGATCAGTTTACAATATTAACATGATGAGTTCACAATGTTGTATGAAACTTAAATAAACTTATCTGATGAACTATAACGAGCTTATGCAATGACTATAATGAACTTATTATAACTTAAGACATATTATAACAGTGGGTTATCTTAAAAATGCTATGCTGTATACATACAGTGTTATATACAGTGAGTAACCTTACATATACTAATATTGCTACATTATTTAAGTAACCTAAACTTTAAAATATTTTTTGACTATCCAGTTTTTTGCGATTCGCGGTCCGGACTTGGACCGCGGTCCACCAGTTGCCGACCGCTAGTCCAGAAAGAAGATGGACAATGTAATGCTCCAAGTTTTGTAATACATACCAGTTTCAATTAAAATAAATCGTACAAAATTTGTGAAATGTCAAAACGACACGATGCTTCTGAGCTCCTCGATTCAACAACATACATAATTTCGGTCTGTTTGAAATACGAACAACGGTTTCGCTATTAAAAAATGGGATTATGGTACTACTACTGTGATTATAGGCATTTTTTGATGCCAAATCAAAAGGAAAAAGTAAAAAAAATGTTTGTGAAAAAAATAGAAAAATTTTTTGTTTAATCACAAAGCGGTATGAAATATACTTTGCGACCTATTCTTATACCAACCACACTAAATACATTTTTTTTCCACCACCCTAAATATTTTATTTTTTTTTTTTCAAGAAAGCTTCCTTTTAATCTTCTCCTACACTTAACTCCGTGAAAATCGGTGTAGCAATCTAGTCTTAAAAAATATTTTTGTGTGAGGGGTCACCTTGTATATACATAGATGCAATTTTTTTTCTCAGAAACCTTTCCTTCAATCCCCCTCCATACTAAATTTCATGAATATTAGTGCAGTATAACCTTTAAAAATATTTTTGTATGAGAGCCTCCATAAATGTAGCTGCTAAATTAAAGTTTCTTAATCTGAGTTATGCCCCTTTATAAAAAGGGCAAGTGTTGTAAATTTCATCCGAATCGATTTTGCAGTCATTGAAAAAATGCGACTTAAGAATATTTTTGTACGACGGCCACCCTAAATAAAAGTTTTATAGTCTTAGCTGTGCCACTTAATATAGAAGCCACGTGGTCGGTATAGAATTAATGTGAATCAATTAACCCGACTGTGAGAAAATGCGATTTAAAAAATATTTTTGTATCATTGCCACCCTAAATATACACCCTAGTGGTATGAAATATACTTTGCAACCGATTCTCATATCTACCAAATATACACAAAAAGTTTCATAAAAATCGGTTGAGGCGTTTCGGAGGTGTTCAAACACTAACACAGTGACACGAGATTTTTATATATAAGATGATCCCAAAAACACTTAGAATGAGTCGTGTGATTGATATATCAAATTTTTCGTTTTGATTTGAGGTACTAATATCTCAAACTGCTTTTGAGTTAAAAATCGTTTTTCCGACCGCGAAATTGTTATTTTGTGTTTTTAACTTTTTAGTTTCTTAGATACTGAATTGTATCCTTAGGGAACGTTGTAAGCAACTTTGTATTTATGGACTGGGCGAAAAAACAAATGCTTTCAATAAAAAACATAGATTTTAAGTATCACAACTGGCAACAGATTAAGCGAATTAAGCAAATTCTTTGAACAGCTCTTAAGCTATGAATAAATTGAGCTGCTCTCGAATTGTCACCGTAATGGTGGTGTACCAATAAATTCCCTATAATCCAACACAGATGCGAGCTGAGCAAACATACAAATATTCAGAATATTTATTTACTAATAGGTGGACTTAGCGTCTTTACATTGAGAAAAAAAAAAAAAAAAAACAAAAATTAAACTGGAAGCAAACCAATATAATATCGACATGGACATGGACAACAATTAATCAAAGATAAATCCGACCGAGATAAATGACATTGGCCACAACCACCACAAATGTCAACGGTGGCAGCGAAACCAGCAGCATGTGTGTAGCAGTAAAGCGCACATGTGCCGCCGCGCAAAAAGCAGCAGAGCGAACACTTGTTGCCACTGCACTGTGCAACAAATGTGCGTCTTTCACTATGGTGGTGGTCGTCGGTCGGTTGGTCGACAAAGCGCGCGCGCAAGAATGTTGGTCAACTAAGTCACAGAACAAAAGTCGGCCGGCTATCGTCGACGAGGAACCACCGCCATGTGCAGTTGTCATAGAAATCGACGACGACAATAACACCAACAACAACAATAATAAGAGCAATAACAACAAAAACAAGCATTGACAAGAAAATTGATTAACATACGCGGATGTAACAGTGGAAAATGGGAAAACTTGTCGTTCGTTTTTTTCCATTTGATATATAAAAAATGAAACAGAACCGACTTCGCTCGAGGAATCGCTGTAATCAAATGTTAATTTTTCGCGACATCGAGTGTCAGCCCATGTTGTTTGCGAGCTACTGCTTGCGCAGCCGCCACCACTGCTTGAGGGTGCATGCAGATTCAAGTCGGTAGAGATATTTCATTTGAAAGTAAAATTGCACTTATATAGTCCTGCTTTTTTGCTCTGGCAAATGGCGAATTCGTTCTGTCTCTCTCTAATTGTAATTGCAACTGTAATGCATGATAAATGCAACGCTGATGAAGCTGATGACAATGCCAGCAGAAAAGTTTCACTGATAATAAAGTACGTTACTTAAGCATTGAACTTCACCACACTCAGCTGCAGCAGTTTTTGCCTTTGTCAATTTTTTCTTTATTGGCATTTTATGCTAGGTCGGTAATAAACAAAGCTTTTTCAGCTGCTGTACACTGGAAAATTTGTCTCTAATGGTTTGTTAAAAAAAAAGTTAAATTCTATATTGCGAAAAAAAGACTGCTTGATTCAAACTGTTGTGCAACCACTTGACAAACAGTTGGACGAGAATTGTAGGATTAACGCGTGCAGCAGCAATCCTGGTCCCAAAACAGTGAGTGCCAACTGTCAAATGATATCGATAAAAAGAAAACAGCTGATCGTGGATGTAAATGGAATGGTAGAATGTAAGTTCCGGCGATGGTATCGTTCTCTAATAACTTAGCTGGGAACGAGGTAAGACCTGTTCCTCGAATATTTCAACCATCCTTAAACAAAACAAAGACTTTCAAGGACAGTCCGATACAGACGTGGACAGTGACTGGGACCGTAGGCTTTGTTTTTAGGAAAAAATTCCTGTCCTGACGTCACGGGTTCTCGCGAGACTAACAAGACATACGATACAGGTTAGCAGAGGACAACGGGAGGCAGCGGTGTCACGACTCTCTTGTATACTGACATCTGGACGGAGCACGGACCGGCGACGCGACAAGTCCACGATGAGGCAGTGGCAGCATGACTCCTGGATTGGTTGATTTTATTATCCATTCTATTCATCCATTCCATTCATCCATTTTCAGCCCATTTGTCACTCGTAGCGCTAAGTGTATATTTTAACATATTTTAAGAGTCCTTTTCAGGCTAAAAATAAAATGAAAAATAACACCAGTGAAAACTGTGAAAAATGTTTCTCTCCGCGGCGGGGAAAAAACCCTGAGCACAGACGGCTACACCCCGTCTAGGGGAAAAAAAGTTCATTACAACATACAAGCTTTAAATGTATCACTGTGTCGTTTGCTTGCACTTTTGCAACGGTAATTCACTTCTTAGGCACTGGATTAGGTACCCTGTCGGGTTACAAGGACGTATCTTTTCTATGTGTTGAGAGCAAAGCCCATCTAAAATTTCTGTCATCCATTGGATCTAAACAAAAAAAAAAAATTTGATCTAGACGTGTATAATTCATCTAGAGCAAGACTCTAATACAATTTCAAGACCAAGACAGTTTTCAGTAGCAAAACTTATATTCAGTCTTGGGTCATTTATAGTTTATACTGAATACCCTTTAGAAATTTTTTAATAGTTTTTTATTTCTAAGGTCAAGATCAAGACCATAATAATGAAGAAGTCCAATACCAAGGCTCAATATCAAAATCAGAACCAGTACTCCATGTTCCGGTAGCGGGGAATATACAGGAATCCGGCGGAGGCTAGCTACTAGCCACTGGGCGGGTCACAGGTTGCGGATAGTCGACGGCCTCTTGATATAGATGTTACCGCGAATACATGAATAAGCGGTCCCAGACAGGAAGCGGGTGATCAGCCATGGTGTTGAACAGAGTAGCGTTGTGTTTTAAAAGAAAAACCCAGAATGTCTGTAACTAGCACTGATTTAAGTTCCAACGTCTGACCCAGAGTGGGCAGCTCCCAGGTCAACTTCTGCTCAAGATTGGGTGGCTGAAATTGAAAGTGAATTTGACCACTTGTATTTGTAGTGCTTGTCGAATCCAGCCGTAAGCTTATAACTTAATGCGTGGGACGTTGCTGAGATGATTATTCTAATAAAGCATATATCAAAAAACGATGGAATCTAACTCTTCAAGTAATATCCACCAGAATGTGGTGAATCCACTTGCCTCGGAAGCATGCACATCGGATTTGGAGGTGCGGGAAACGTTAGTGGATAGTTCCTTTAATCGAAACCAATATCGTTCGTCAAATTTTTTGGGTCTACATATGATCCTCCTAGAAGTTACAGAAGAATTAAAACTCAAAATTGCTATGGGCTTGGTCTAATGATAGCGCTGTCGTGGTGATTGTACCCTTTTGTTACCAAACGAAAGTGTGATTATCTGGCGGCAACTTTTCTCTCTGGTGAGAGTAAACACATCAAAAATTTGCATACGAGTATTGTATCAAGAAATTACTGCACCGGTCAAATGTTTTAAACTGAGCTGTGGCCTAGCCAAGTAAATGCTCCAAATACATTCCCCAAACACAGCCGCCACGTTTGCGCTATAACGAACCAACCAAAACTGGCCAGCCATGGCAGATTGGTTACACTTAGTACCAGATACTAGTGATGAGCAAAATTAGTCTTGGTCTTGTTCTTGGTAATTTTGCGAGACCAAGACCAAGACGCTGATATTTTTGCTATGGCTGCTATGGTCTTGGTCTTGGTCTTGCACACGATAATCATCAAGATCAAGACTGCTTTTCAGTCTTGGTAATTTATAGTTAAAAGGTGTTTACCGCCCGTTTCGAAGATAAAATGATCACTCAATTTAAATTTTGGCATCTTAAAAACCCAACTGCTTTGGAAAAATATGGTTTTGAAACTTTGAATACTCAATATCTCTAGCAATTTTTTCAAGGCCAAGACCAAGACCGAGACCAAAACTTAATGAGCAAGATCAAGACCAAGACTCAATATCAAAACAAAGACCAAGACTCAATGTGCAAGAAAAAGACCAAGACCAAGACTGCTATTGTCTTGGTTTGCTCATTACTACCAGATATGTAGACTCCGGTCGATTCTCATCGGTTGCACTTTGTACAGGAACCGTTAACCTCCTTTGAATAATACTATTGCCAGATTAAGCGCACTGGACAGGCATTTTCTGCGAGACATACCACCTAATTGAAACAATAGGCCACTTTGCAGCCAAAATTGTTATCAGACTGAGAAACACTGATAGACTTTCAAAGTACTTTCTTCTTTAGACCGCATACCCTGCACCACGAGACATGCTTCCTGTCCTCGAAAGGAACTACACACGCACAGGTCTCATAGCCAGTAAGCGCTGTTTTCAACCGGATTTTATGCTGTTCTGTGAAATCAATTTATTTCGTCGAAATTAACAAATCAACCAAAAGGTGATGTGAATATCATTTATGGGCAATTTAATTATCTTTAATTTGAAAAATAGTACGTTTAAGCATAGATGTTGGTTCTTGAGGTATTTGTTATTAAGTAAAACCATATTACATAAAAAATGTATAATGATATTCAAAGTTCATTTTGGCTGTAAACTAGTGTAATCGTTAAATACTTCTCAAAAAATCCAAAAATTACTGTTCTAGAAAATTTTATAAAAGAGACTCAGCAAACTTCTTTCTGTGTAAGTAAGCGCTTCCAAAGATGACTCCACTACATACGTACCAGCGCAGCAGCGGCTACGTCTTTTATGGTCATTGTTTGCTCGCATGTTATTCGGTTAGTTAACCGTTTGTCTGCCATACAGTTAATTGCGCTTGTTTCCTCTTCCATTACGGAAGGTTCACAATTTCGTAGTTCTTCAGAGATCTGGTTTTCATATTGTGGGTGGTTGGTTCGTTATGCCGTGTGCCGGCTGAATCATAAGAAAAAACGAACGAAAATTCCTTAAACTGGATTTGCATACGTGAACTGAGTATTTCCCCAGCTCAGCTGTGTGCACTCTATTCGCAGGCTATCGAATTTTTATGTCCAAAATGAGAATTTTTGTGCATTTTCTTTTTGGATTTTCTGCCTTTTGGGCCAAACACATAATTTCAGTTACGTCTCTATTACGCGTTTTTCGTTTCGTAGATATCCAACTATTTCTGTTGTATTCATGGCGTAGTTTTTGCACTTTTGGTTCGTTTACTTTAAACAGAGAGACCTGGAAGCTTTAGGCTGAGTTAGTGCGCCGCTATTCTCTGGCATGCAATCAAATCTCATTATTACAACTTCAATATGGAGTTGTTTGTGGCTTTTGTCTATTATTGTTTTTTTTTTTCCTTTTTTTCTTTTGGTTGTCTTACCTTGAGTTTGATTCCACCGCCCGTTTCATTAGATGTATTTCGTACAATTGTTTGGTTGAATTATTTGGCTTTCATGTTGCCGATTTGATTGCAAATGTGGCTGACCTTTGCATATCATTAGTACATATACACTTGCATATGTGTGCATACATGCAGTTTGGGTCATTTAAAATATTTGATTCGTTTAAATAATTTTAAAATATCAAATGTTTGACCCATCACTGTTTACTATCTTATCGGTTATCAGGAGAAGAACTTAGAACACATGAGAAATCTAGACATAAAACTTTTGGGAAAACAACAATCTTGAAGAACGCTCTGAGGTCTGTCCTTGATTACAAAGCCTGTTCAAGCTTAATGTGAACTAAGAAACAATTAACTAACTATATCTATGTGACTCAAAGCCTGAAATGATGTGCTGTCATTATGGACCTTTGTGGTCAATGTTAGGCTAGTGAAAACATACGGAGTACAGTAGGGAGAATATGGGTCTTGTAGATGGGAGCATTGTCATGCAGAAGCAATACAGCTTTCGTAATTTGTATTAACTTCTTTTGCTTCAATAGTTTAATTTTATTATTTCAGTATTGAGGTGTAAGATCGTCGCCATAAATATTCCGTACGGTTGCTTTGAACTCCTTATGTACCGCATGCTTGAACTAGGATTCATAACGATGATCGTTAGTAATGTCCTCAGTAAAAATTTGATTCTTGTTGTGATCCAATATCGTAAGAGAATATTCCATGTACTTAATCATGCCAAGGTGGTAATTAAGAATACCGTCGTGACCGTTGATCGTCTTTGAATGAGTAATTGAAGTCTGCTAGAGTCTGGTTAATAGTTTTTTCCTGCGAAGCATCTCCATTAGCCAATGATATCTCTGCTAGAATTTTTTGAACCGATTTTCATTGCTTAGTATTCAAAGTAAAAATCTTTATAACAGCGCGATACTCGATTACTCCACGTTTTACGCTTCCCGATTGAGTAGACGCTTGATCGACGATAATCTGAGGGCTAATGGTATAAATTTATATTTATACTAGGGTTGTTACGGATGTGGTTTTATCGGAACCGAAACCGGAAATAAATATTATAAATTTGATTTTTCGGAGTTAGAAGGTATAAGTCTACTATGTGAATTTTCATTGCTTTCTTCAGTTTCTTTCGAAATCGTTGCTGCGAGACCAAACATCAGGGATTCCCCAAAATATAATTTTATTCTCCAGTGCATTTCTTCTTTCTTTTATTTTCAACAATTCAATGGTGCAAATTTTGAATCAAACTTTGTTATAACTTCCGATTCAAAACTTTCGGAACTGAAGTTGGACTCGTAAATAAAAGCGAATCGGAAGTTCCAATCTTTCGGAGTCCGAACCAAAACTACGTAACATTCCAAATTTATTCTAGTTATGAGTAACTGAGAACATTAACATCTAAAATAATTCTATGCCAATCGTCAAGCTTCCTCATTCTTCCCAAACTTTAAAAAGTATCCTCGTGTCACATGTTTGAATCATTAAGAAATCCAATGACTTAATTAATCTTATCAGTTAGATGTCAATTTTATGTCAATTAGTGTCATATTATGCAAAGCAAATCTGGATTCTGAGATAGTTCTAGATCTATGCAAAGCAAATCTGGATTCTGAGATAGTTCTAGATCTATAGAATATTAAGAAACTTTAAAATGTTTCGAAGTTTCTGAGCTAAAGACAAACTTCTGTTATGACATATGGTCGGCTAGTCTGTTATGTTATGTACAGAGGACTTAAGTTCCTTATAATATGGTTTGCACAAGGCTTCCATTGACGGATAAAATTGTCTGTATTGAGATGCTTAAGTTTTTCCAAATGTCCACTTAATATTCCTAATGAAACTCTAGGTTGACTACAGGTAGAAATCTTAGTAATATCACAACTGAGCGCAAAAATTTTCTGCACGAACTTAGCTATCACGAAAGAATCCTTTTCTTATCGAAAGGTACTCAGCAGAACATTCTAATTTGCAAGTATCCTTCCTTTCGTTGTTGAAAAGATTCCATTCCGAATACTGATTGGAGCCTGATGACATAGTATAGCACATGCGCTGAGAAGATGTTTTACAAAACTGTGACGATCCAAACTCTTTCGAGGTTGAGAAACAAAGACAAAAACGACACTTTCTAGGATTGTCTAAAAACAGTCTCTCATTCATGGTAGATTTCATCGCTAGCTAGTTCAAATTAAGTTTGTTTCATTAATCCCATAATATGAGTGGCGTAGGAATAACGAAACAAAAAGCTCCAAACATTCTTTATAAATCGGTTCATCTGGACCTAAACTAAGTAGAAATAATATAAAGAACAGGAACTCTTATTCAATCTTAAAATGATGTACAAATCACACCTATTCAATATGTTACCCCCAACGACCCTGACCGAAAGTTATCCTCCCAAAACAAGAGTACCTATGCATTAAGTATTACTGGTGTTAAATACTTCAAGAACATTCATCATTTTCGGCCAGAAAAAGAAAAAACCAAACGATACATATTCATTTGAAATAAAGCGAGTATGAACACGCACAGAATGTTTACTTGTAAGAATCCACCAAATGGAGGATGATACTCACATGAAATGAAACGAAAGTTAGCACCTTTGTTGGAATATTGACCAAAAGCGAGAGGCGACAAAAGGTAGCACACCATAAATTAAACGCACATTTAGATGTTCCATGTAATGGTGCGGTTCGGTGCGGTGCGGCAACAGATTCACACAAGTCATGCTAAGTAAGGTCGTGATACCCATTAAGGATGCTCAAAGAAGAGCTTAAGTGTATGCATGATTTGTGTTACTGTTGTTGTTGTTGTTGCTGTTGTTGTAACTATTGTTTTGTTGTTTTTCAAAACAAATGTAATGCCGATCTTTTAGTTGAAAGTTTCATTCCTAAAAGCTCATCATCATGTTACTCAAGCAGGTGGCCCCGAAATAGTTAGCCACTTTGCGCAGAAACAAATTTCTTCTTTCTTATGGTTGTTGTTGTTGTATGCCAAAAAAGCCAAACACCACATGAATATTCTGACGTTAAAGCAGACACATTTGGGCACCGCTTGCTTCCTTGCCAGCGTAAGATGCAAAAAATTTAGTACAAATTCATGTTTGCGCTAATTCGTTTGGTGTAATGTGAATGTTTAATGCCTTCGCCATCGTAAATCTTGAATTGTGGTGCCTCATGCTTTAGAAATTGAACTGATTTGCTCTAAATGCTCTTGTGATAGAGTTTCCCATACTTTGTGTTTCATGCTTAGCTGAAGCTTATCGCTGGTAAAAGTTATAATTGTTGTTCAACATCTGCGAGGAGATAGAAACCGAGAACGCTACGTCTACGACTTTACCGATCTTAAGATATCTTTTCTAATAACCTAAGCGTTCTTGATACTACTTATATACTGACGGTATTTATTAAAACTTTTTGTAGAAAACTCAACTGGGCTACCGATTTTGCCTGCTTTGGAGCAATTGACATCCCTTTTTCGTTGACCAATATCGCTCTTTTTCAATCCCAGGAGTTAAAAGTATGTTCTATCCAAATATATCTTTACTTTTTTATTACTCACGGCTAAGAAGATATCATTCTAGAATTTTTATTGTTCCAAAAAACTGGAAACGGTCAGTAGCTTGATAAAAAGTAAAAGCGTCCTTCCTGTGGTGAATTATATATTTAATAAATAGCATTCGTATATCTCAGCAAAATAGTAACAGTTTAAGACATAGTCATTTGTGAGCTTTTGCTACGGCCGAGATATTGGCTCTCCAATGGCCAAAGTTCGTACCACAAATATTTATATTCGCGGAGGGAAGGCTTGCAATGAATATAATAGTTTCAATTGAATACAAGCACCGGTTTTCGTTCTTTTATTTTTTTACGTTTACGGTATCTTAAGAATAATCGCGCGTAACAATTTATTCGGATGTCCTGCCTTGCTCTTTTCTCTCCTTAAGATCATTCCCTGCCTTAATCGTCTCTTACTTGCAGTCCTACTCATCCTTATGTCCGTTCCGGCTTCGCAGTATCACCATTGCTTAATACAAACGAATCCAAAACGACCAATGTTTTAGTGTCGTCTCTTTTTCATAGATGCCGAAACCCTAGTAAGAACGAATCGGCGATATGTCTACCTCGACTATAGACCTGTTCACTCTATTGTCCATTCTGGCTTGGCAGTATCGGCTTTGCACTAGGGCTGTGCAATGAGCTGATCGAATCTGTTAAAGTTTTCGCCACACACAACGAACCAAGATCGATCAGCTCAGCTCAACTCAATTCGTAAGCTCGTGAGTTTTGAGCTGATAGTTTAATCGTTCAGCGAATTCATTGTGAGCTGATCGTTTGTTTGTTGAGCTCGTTAGTTATGAGTTTTCTCGTTTGTTTGGTTACGTTCAGCGTGTTCGATATGCGTTGGATATGATTGCAATCAGCGTTGTAAGAATTGCGTACGAATTGGGATAAGTATTAAGATTTAATATTATACACGAATATTAAACATATATTTTGCATAGTTGTTTTTCTGGTCTTAAATCGAAATTGTGACGTTTTGACAAAAGTTTTTGAATGGAAAAGTTAATTTTTTTAATAAAATCAAAATTTTCTATCAATAAATTGCTAAAATCATCATTTTCTCTCTATAAATTGACAAATTGAGTCCAAAAACGACGTAAAGCTGCCTTTCTTGTTTTTAATTTTCTTGAAAAAACGATTACCGCAGCATTACAAATAAGCGCTTCAAAAACCATTTTTTGGTAAGGCTGCGGTAAGCTTTTTCTCGTTTACATCCTATGACATGCAATATTAAAAAGAAAGTATAGTTCTTACGGAGCGGAAGCGCTTGTTAGTGAAAAGCACTTCTTTTCACCTTGGGTAACTACTACGCTCACAACCTTCACTCGCTGCTAGTCACCGACGGAATGATCATATTTTCTGTCAACATGAGGCTATAATCATCCCAACTCACCTCAGTGAGGTGAACAGCTGAAAAGTTTGTCAGCTTTTCCATGAGCTAATTGAACGCTAAATAAGTGCAGATAATTCCCATATTTCGGGTAAGCAAAGATTGAACTTCTAAAAAATCTCAATTAGAACCACCCTGCACTCGTATTATAACCAAATAGGGATTATGTGCACAAATGTGTCGGATTTGTGAACTCATTTTGGTCAATGAAAATTGTTCGCATATCTAAACGATGGTTTTCTCTTCTTCTTATTTTTACGTTTTTCTGATATAAAATGCGATGTTGTAGTCAGTAGCTGCCACAGAGTAACCGCAAATGTTGCAAGTTCAATAATTCCTGCGGTTACATGATGCGCGGCAGATGAAGAGCTACTGCTTCTGTTTCTTATTATGGTGGCGCGCGATTGGTGCACAAGATGGTGCTGCTGCATTTCACAGATTGCAAAAGATGCAGAAATTTATTAAGGAGTTTTTGTTTCTTTTTCGATTTTACTGATATTTTGTGTTGACTTGAAAATCTACGGCAGAAAATCACGCGATACTCATTGAAAAGTCCTTTATTGTATGTGCAATTGAGTGTGGTTTTTTTTTTTTTTTTTGTAATATTTTATTAACAATAAAATGTAAAAAGGTATGTCATTGGTAATTCCTTTGACTGCTTTCTGCCTGTCATTTAGGTTTCGTGCAGGAAGATAAACTGCGTGCGCACACATAATCGCGCAATGAATCAAAATCTCACTTTGCGCATGCGCAGATATATCCTTTTTTTTTTTTGTGTAGCTGTTAAGAAGCTTTCAAAGCGCCCCAGTTTAAGTACACACTTTATTTTCAGGTGCAGGGATTAAGATAGTGGTTCCCTACCTATGCAACCAAATACAGGAATTAACAACAAAGTTCTTATAGCAATCATGTCCGCGCATTTTTCATAAATGACATAAATGAATAGGTTTTTTTAAAAGTGGAATAAGTACATAAATGAACAAAAGTTATGTCGTAATGTGAATTGGATGATATTTTTTAAAAATATATATGTTTGCACAGAGAGTTTACTTAATGGCATTAAGTTGAAAAAATGATATCATCCAAACAACCGATTCTTATGACACATAATATGACATTACTTTTGCTCCTCTATGGAATTATTTCACTTTCTTAAAAATCCATTCAAATATTGGTAGCATATTTTTATTTAAAGAGCGTGGCTTCAGCCACAAAAAACAAAAAAAATTTATTATCTCTTCTTAACCCTAATTAAATCGCGACACTTTTATGACAAATCAAACCAGAATGTGCCTCAGAAGCACATAAGCATGTGACGCGTAGTGGCAGGGATCACATTTGAGTTTTTGATACCATTGGATAACTCTTTAGAAAACTCAAGCTTCTCATCGCGATAGTTATGTACATATGTAAAACCTAACTTAGGAGCTGACAGAAAACTCCTTTCATGGCATCTGGTAAGCTTTTCTTGATGATTCTCGCACTCTCTTATAAAACGTGTCTATTCAAAAGCTACGTTTAATTCTAATGTAAGTATTTATTGTGCAGTTTTTTCTCAAAATTTTCTCTTGCATTTTTGCGTAGATTCTTTTCCTGAAAATAATATAAGTACATAGCATATTTTTAAAAATCTCCCTTAAAGTGTTCGTTTCACTTTTGAAAACTTATTTCATTTAGTGATCAGTAAAGTAAATATTATTTTCAATTTCAATTCTATAGAAAGATAGGGAATCACTAGGTTGAATTATTGTAAAAACTATAAAAAGTTTAATATTTATTTAATTTTTAAATAACTTTTTTCCAATTTCTGAAAACTTAATAAATAATTCCACCTTCTAAAAGCATCCATTAAGATTAAATTAATCTAATTATTTGACCAAAAAGGGAAAAAAGAATCTATGAAAATTTTTTAAAAAGAAATTACCCTAAAAACTTTGAGTCTAAGCGAAAATTCAAAACTTTTCTTGAACACTCTTCAATATCCGAAAATCTCACTACCGCCCCAACCTACAAATTTTTTCTGGAAATGCGCCTGATAACTTTAAACTTGACCAGTCAAATGAGTTTCTTCTTCTCTACCACACTTAATCAAAACACGCTTATTCGATATTATGATATATTTTTTCGGTTTTGTGTACATAGTAGGGATTTCAATCCCGGGATCCCGGGGTCCCGAAAATCCCGGGATTAGGGCTACCAATCCCGGGATTTCTTTTGTAAGTTTTTTTTTTGTTTTTAATAACAGAAAAATCGCATTAAGTAGAGATAAAACGTATTCTCTCTAGATTTGAAACTGAAACTTCTTGCGAAATTGGGGACAATAGCCATACAGTTAAAGTAAATGCAGCAAAAAACTTAAAAGAAAAATTAAATCTAGTTTTGAATAACACTTCAAAAAATTTGTTTTCTAGAAAGTCTTATATTGTAATTTATCCGACGTTTTAATGAAAGAAATTGATATATTTTGTAATAGTGGTGATAGGGGTTATTTCCTCCAGAAAACTTTCGATTATCTTTCTTCAATTCAACCAACAAGTGTTGAATCAGAAAGATGCTTTTCGTGTGCAGGTTATATATCTGTGGACTTTTGACAAAACAACCTAGCTCGAAATTGGAACTTTTCAGGAGAGCCTGAAAACTGATTAACTACTTTTCAATAATGTGGCTCAATTTCGTTGATGCAGCGCTGAATCTCCTTTTTCCATAATTATACCCTACACCCAGGGTATATTCACTTTGTCCTTCCGTTTGTAACGCAGAGAAGGAGGCGTGGCAGGTATAGAAAAGTATATATATTCTTGATCAGCGTCACCTCCTGAGTCGATATAGCCATGTCCGTCTGTCTGGCTGGCTGGCTGGCTGGCTGGCTGGCTGGCTGGGTGGCTGGCTGGGTGATGTGTGTGGAAATACACTTTTTGGAAAAACTAAGCAAGATAATTCAATGAAATCTGGTACCCTGCCTCCGTCATCAAAGATAGCTCGGGGGATTGAAAATGAGCAAAATCGGTTAACGGACACGCCTACCGCCCATACAAAAAATATATTCAAAATGCAATTTTAGGAGTATTTTTCACGACAATGCAACCAAAATACACATAAATACTAAAAATTGTAAGCGCAAGCTCTGAGAAAAAACTGAGCGAACTCGGACAAAAGGGCGTGGCACCTCCCATATAAGCAAAAGCTTCAAAACGCTATACTGAAAGCGATTTTTGAGATATTCAAACCAAATTTAACTCAGACACTAAGAACTATAAATGAAAGCTCTCAACAAAAATTGGGTGAAATCAGGCAAGGGGGCGTGGCACCTCCCATATAAGCAAAGCTTCAAAATGCTATACTGAAAGCGATTTTTGAGATATTCAAACCAAATTTAACTCAGACACTAAGAACTATAAATAAAAGCTCTCAACAAAAATTGGGTGAAATCGGACAAGGGGGCGTAGCACCTCCCATATGAGCAAAAGTTTCAAAATGCCATACTCAAATACTAAAGACTATAAATGCACGCTCTAAGCTAAAACTAGAGGAACTCGGACAAGAGGGCGTGGCACCTCCTATATAAGCAAAAGCTTCAAAACACTATGCTGAAAACATTTTTCACTCAGACATTTAAACCTATAAATGCAAGCTCTGAACAAAAACTGGGTGAACTCGAACAAGAGGGCGTAGCACCTCCCATATGAGCAAAATTTTAAAAATACTGCAGTGTAGGGTATTTAATGTTTGGCCAGGCCAAATTTGACACCCTTACTAGTTTTTAACTAATCTTAAAGGGTCAGCTGTCAAATTATTTTTTGGTTCGTAACACTTCACCGCACGAATGGCGCTAAGTTCAAATCTTGCGTGAACTATAGGACACCTTTATACCTCTGAAACAAGAATTTATAGAGACATGTCGATTATACCAATAGAAGCGTATACAAATTTTATATTTATGACTTAAATCCTGGAGAATTGTCTTATCTCGACTTAGGTTGTTTTGTCGAAAGTCCACAGATATGAAATAAATTTAGATCTAAATTGGATGATAAAACAATTAATGCTTTAATTTTCCTAAAATCATATTTTAATAATAAAAAAACTGATTAACAGAAAAGTTAATTCTTTCAAGTCCAATACTTGTTAAAACTTTGATCTCACTATTTTATATAATTAAATATGTATGATATTTTATATAGGTATTTAACTAAGCATACAATTATGCAATGCACCGTTATGTTTGTTTTTGAAGTAAATAAGTATTTATGAATTTTTGTTTTTTAAAAAGGCGTGAATTGCTTGATAAAATTACATGTTTTAAGAAATTTTTCTTTAATATTTTTGACACTTTTAAATAAAATATCTTTGTAGGGGTGTAGTAGGGGTATATAAGGCAAAATATTAGGAATTTTTAATACTAAATTCTGCTTTATTTAGGAAGAAAAAAAAAATTCATACAAATCCCGAAAAATCCCGGAATCCAGGGATTCAAAATTTCTGATCCCGAAATCCCGGGATCGCAAAAAGTCCAAAAATTGGAATCCCTAGTACATAGTATAGGAAAAGATACTCATTTCGAAATGGCTCAGTGTTAGAAGACTATGGCTGAGATTTAGAGAAAAAATTGAGAGCGAGGGGCGCTAGCGAGTTATCAGAAGCTGTGGAGTGTCTTGAAGTTTAAAAAAATTTACTAAAATTTGAATGATGCTGAAATTTTTAAAACTGTAGGGACGCAAAACTTATTTCTTGGACTTTTTGACGGCTTTAACATTATCTCTTAATCTTATCATCATCTTCATATTACGTAACTCTCGATGAAGGTTAACCAAGTTTTATTCTTCTACCGCATGCTTTAAGTAAACAAATACTAGTGAGACTTACACAAACATCAAACTGACCCAACCCAAGAGGAAAAATTTCTAGCGCTTCTGATCCAGGCACTTCAAAAGTGCTTGTCCCATAGAAATTTAGAAGCACTATCACATTGATTTTTTATAAGGCTGCATAAGAATAATGTGAGTTCGAACCCAGCCCGGATGATTTTTATTTTCGCTTTTTTATTTGTTTTTGGTTTATTTTTTTTTTTTTTATTAAAATATTTTTTATTCAACCATTTTTTATTTCACTTTTCTATTTTCCTTTCTCATTTTGATTTACTTTTGCTTACTTGAATTGAAACTGATTGCACAATAATTCTATGTAATGCTGCAGGAGCATTTGTATGTCAAATTCTGTTTGGACAACATTTGCTTAATATACAAATTTAATACCTCCTCATATCATCGGGCGTTGGTGCAGCGGTATGTAGGGTTGGTAAATGTAAGAAAAAATATCTAGCACGCGGAGGGTCGTGGATTCAAATCCTGGCGCGGCCAGTTTTTTTTTTTTTTCTTTTTTTTCTTTTTTTTTAATTTTATTGAAAAAACGCTTACCGCAGCATTACAAATAAGCGCTTTAAAAACTCTTTTTTGGTAAGGCTGCGGTAAGCTTTTGCTCACTTACATCCTATGACATGCAATGTTAAAAAGAAAGTATTGTTCTTACAGAGCGGAAGCGCTTATTGGTGAAAAGGATGCACTCAGAAGGGTTTTTGAAGCACTTATTTTCCCCTTTTGAAGTTATATACATACACGTACATATTTAAACAATGGAACCTATCCATCAATAAGACAAACAATTTGTAACTTTTCGAATCACTTGCAGTGTTGCTAAGTAGAATGAACACAGTCAAGAGTTTGGTTAAGCAAATTAGATGGTTTAACGGTTGAACTTTAACCAATAAATCTTAAGTTATGTGCAATATAAAGAAAAAAACAGCAACATAAAATAAATAAAAACAACAATTTTAACAAATAACACTACAACAACAACATGCAAAATAATAGCACATTTTAGTCAAATTAATTGATCGTTGAGTGCATGTAGCGCGCTGTGTATTGCAGCGTTGCATTCAGAGTTGTCATGACTTGAGTGATTACGCGATTATCCGGTTATGCAAATGCTTTATGCATTTGATAAATTCAAAAAGTTTTTGCTTCAATGAAAATTTTATAAATTTCTTCCAAATATGTGTATAATATGGTTCTATCAAATATGCCGTTTGTTCAATTTTACCAAATTGTGTTAAGAAAATTCATTGATGTACTTTCTGTACCAACAAATACCTTATTCTTTTATAAGAAACATAATAGACCCGTTTCCACTAGTTTGGATAAGCCCATGATACAAAATACGGTTACGAGAAAGTGGCCCTACTTTTTCTATTATTTTGTTATTGTTGTTTTTGTTGTTGGGTGGAAATCGGGGAAGGGGGAAAATATACCCTTTACAGGTTTTTCAAAATATCTAGCGAGCGAAGCAAAACTTCGATATTTTGGAAAAGTTTTTGTAGAGAATTAAATTTGCCATCGAAAAAGCTTTTTCAAAACAATTTACAAAAAAATTTTTTATACCAAAAACTTTTGGACAAAATGAAAAAAAAAAAAAACCAATTGTGTTTTTTTACTCTTTTGCCTATCACTTTTCTAGGGTTAGAGATAGGTAAAGACATTGCGCAATATAAGAAAAGGAGATAAAATTTCGTTTCAAATTACTTACTAAAAAATTTCTTAGGTTAAAAATTTACCGAAATATGGCCAACGGAACATGGAAATTTTCTTCATGCGGTCGGAAAAACGGTTTTTACTCAAAACCAAGACATCTTACGAAAAACCAAGACATCTTAAGAAAAACATGACAATTTTCTCAGAATTTTTCGGAACTTTTTTATTTTTAAGAAGCAAAAGTATAAATTTTTTCTGGGGTAGTCCTTATTTGTTAACAAAACGCAGAAATTTGGGATTTGGTTGGGCTTATTTTGGTTTGGTTGACCAATATAACAATGCATAGGGTAAGGGAGGGAAATATGGACCACCCAACTTTATTTTTTAAATAAAACCCAAAATACATAAAACAAAACAATTAATTTAATGTCATTCAATAAAGGAAACAATTTACCTTTATTCTGATTCACTTTTAGATAAATATCTCATCGGGATAAAGAAAAAAAATTAAAAAACTGAAAATACTCAAAATGAAGATAAAAAAAAAGTGTAGTGTAATATGGACCATATAGTCCATTTGGTATAGAAGTTGCATATAAAAATGTCACTTCCACATTCGGCATATTTTTCATGGCTTCAAGAACGTCAGATTACACATTCAACCCAAAATTCGCCACGTAGATCTTCTGAGTAAAGGGTATTACATTGTAAGCATTTTTTATAATTTTTTTCCTTTGTAGTTAACGAATTACATATAATGTCCATCAGACTCATCATGAAAACTGCAACTAGATTCTTCATTTGAAAAAGATGATAAATACATTTGTTTTTGAGGCTTTTTTCTTTGGTGGTCCATATTACACACAGCACGTGTTGGTGAAATAATTGGTTTTTTTATCAAAAACTCTTTTGGTTAATGAACTTATTTGTGCTAATAAATTATAAATGGTATTCACTGACTTTATATAATTAACCATTTATTTAAAAACGCGATGTCTTTTAAGTGAAATAATGAAATATACACATATTATCACTGATCTTTTTTTTAGAAAAATCAACTTTACAGAAACATGCGACTTCACCGAACGCTAAAATCGCCCTATTATAAGCTTTAGGTATTAGCGTTAAGTTTGAACATGAATAACGGTAAATTCTATGTATGCAGTGGGAAATAACCGTGTGGTCCATTTTACCCACGTAGTCCATATTTCCCTCCCTTACCCTAATGGCTGATTTCACCATATTTAGTTTAAATTTAACTTACTGTTCTGTAAAAAATTTTTATGAAAACGAACGTCAATAAATGTTCCAGGAGCGAATATTTAAAAATTTGTTTTAATAGGAAGTTTTAAGCAGGGTTGGAAACCGGTTTTGAACCGGACAGGTTTTTGAACCTAACCATCTCTTATTTTATGCCTTGATGCAAATCATTTACAAGTGAAAATATTTTTTTTTTTAAAGATCTGATCTTCAAATAAATTCATAAGTAAATCTCTATCAGACCAATTTGGTTCGTTTAAAGCGAACCCTAACAGTTTATGACTGATGATATATGCCTGGAAAATTGTGATTTTCTTTATTATACACGCAATTTTAAGGTATAAAATTAAAAATTGTTTCATTTTAACTTGTCTGAAACAAAATTTGATTCCAGCCGTGCTTTACGAATAAATCTATAAAAGAACTAATAATTTTGGTATCTTCATATTTCAAGCAAAACTTTAAAGTATGACTTTTTTGTGCAACTACTTATTGAAAAAAAAAAACCGATTTCTTAAAATTTGTGAAATTATTAATAAATTGCCGTCACTATGTCAGAGGTTTTTAACCGTCAGAGATATGGCAAGTTGTAAATAAACTAGTTGCTTGCACTGCTGGTCAGTACCATATTTGGTCTTTGATGTTTGTGGTCTATGCAAAATCATTTCCTGCATGAAGCACTATGTTTTATTTTATTTTTATGTATTTTATAAGATTACGATACAATTAAGAGTAGAAGATAGTAGTTGTAGTAGTATTACGAATAGAACTATCGAGCCTTTAACTTGTTTAACAAATGAAATAGTTTCAAGATTGGTATCATTATTTTTTGCGTTCTGATGTAAAATTAACGGAACCGTAGCAGATCTTTACAGATAATACCTATGACTTGATGGCACTTTGGTTAAGAATTAAGCGCTAAGTTTTGTAGCACATTTACTGCTTAAAATTTTAATTAAATGCTTTTTTCATGCAAATTGACATACGCGTATTATCAATTGTATAAATTATAAGCAGATTTCCCTAATTTTGCATAAATTATCGTAGATTAAATTTTAAAAAACCGCAGCTGGCTGCTGTAGGTAAATAAAACTAATTTGCATTTCATTTAATGAAGCGGAAATCATAAATTATCTTTTAACATCAAAAGTTGGCACTTTTAATCAAATTTTGCGCCGCTTACGAGAGCGTTTAGTTGTTGAATGAATGAAATCGTGGCAACACCTTAAGATGACTCAAACGCCCGCCTATTAAGTGCGTCCTAAGGTATTGTCACAACTAAAATAAATTTCTTTGTAAAACGGCTGTGATTCATGGCGCTTTGCGATTAAATACGATAAAATCAATTTGTTAATAAACAAACACCTTATGAATTTATGATTCCAATAATTTGATTGAGATCAAGAGTAATTACTGTAATTACTTTATTAAAGTTAAAGCAAAACTTGTATTGTTGTAGTTTCTTTAAAATTGAAAAAAGAAAAGATGTTTCATTCATTATATTTTTAATTTTTGAAATATTGCGTCATTTTAAAACTAGTTAGCTTAGATCTTGATGTGGTGTTAAAAGCGGAAATGTGGCCTTCAAATATCTGTAAACAAATCATTAAACGTTTTTACAAAAAAAAAAAAAAAACAGAAAAAAATTACTTTTCATTCATAAATTTTTTGCCAGAAATAAACTTTTTACTCATTGTAGATTTGTAAATATTTATCATACAACCAATGCGAAGCGTAACATTTTAGGAAAACCAGTTTTAATTGAGAAACAACATTGAAATTTATGAATGAAATCGAAATTATAATTTAACCTTTTCTGTAATAGTCTAAGATCCGGCAGTAAAAAAACGTATTGATCGAGTATTTAGCTAAAATTTAATTTTTACAAATATTTATGAATGGGGGAATATATTTTTGCCGAGTTGCTTATCAAAATGTGGCCTATAGGAAAAGTGCCTAACTAACATGAAGTTTTTCTTAGATACTGGAATTACATTCAGAAGCTTACAATTTGTATCGAAAGAAGACATAGCGGAAGCAATAAAAATATTTGGTCTTACATCAGAGTTTAAGCAGAAATTGTTCTTCTGGCGCAACTCGAAGGTAACTATAATTTCGTCCGTCAGTCTGTCCATCCGTCCGTGTGTGTTGTCCACTATGAAGTATAGGTGGCTGATCCACCCCCGCGGGGGCTTAAGTTAAAAAAGCAGGGTGAAAAACAGAAAAATGGTTCCTGCTTGTCCAGGGGAGGTCGGAGACTAAAAACAATATAGTTACATAATAATTTATTGTATAAGTTATTTTAAGTGTTTTTATAATAAATATCTACAATACTTTAACAATATGTATTGTTTTAATTATAAAACAAAAATAAATAAAATGTGAGTATTTATTTTAAAATTAAAGTCAAACACTTTTAAAATTGGCTTGAAGGCGTTAGCTTTAAATGTTAATACAAACTCTTTTGTTTGGGTTTAAAACTTCTCTTTTGAAGGTACATTAAGCTAGCAGAGCGAAAATGGCAGAATTGAAAAAAAAAATACCATAATTATAGGCTAATTACCTATAGGCTAATTTTGGGCCCAAACGCCGAATTTTAGGCTCTTCATTTTTTAAAAAAAAAAGTTGGCTCTGCTAGCTTAATGTACATCTCTTTTGAGCTGAAAATGTTTGAAGTTTAAATTTTTTAAATTTTAATACAAAAATATTTAAACTGCGTATAAAATTGTTTACTTTTAAATCAAATGTGGTCACTTTCATTTTAATTGCGCACATTAAAAATTGAAATTTTAATTATAAAAATTATAAGTGCTAACTTTGATTAAAAATTTTTGAATAGGGTGCACTTTCATACATGAAAATTTTAAAATTGAAAGTGCCTTGTTCTGAGTTTAAAGTGATTTTAAAGTGTTTGTTTTCTGAGTGTTACAAAAAATTTGAATGTGCCACATCCTTTTGTCCGAAATCATCTTCTTATTGCTCTGAGCTTCCACAAAAAATTCCTTGTATTTATTAGAGCTCTGGGAAAACCCTTTTTCTGTAACGCTTTTTACAAATTTTTCAATTCTGACATCGGCTTCCTTCTAATCTGTCTTAACACAGAAAACTAGGCTTAAATATCTTTAATAGTTTTTAGAGTTAACTAATCCAGTTTTTGACTACCCCTCCTTTCAGTCTTATCACTTATGTGGTATTAAAACGGCACTAAGTTTGTGCTGCTTACTTAAAGCTTCAAGCATTGTTTGCTTGTCACTACTCTCATATATAGCAAATTTAAAGGTTTGCTAGTACGGGAGAAATCTTCTTGTTTTTGCTCAAAACTTGCACTTTCCGTTCCTATTTAGTTGTATCATCTAGTTCAACTTGTTTTTTCCCAAAGGTTACAGCTATTACATTTCTTCCGCATTATTCTTAACTTAAAAGCATTACTAGTTGTCGTTGACCTGAAATGAAATTCTTAGTGGGCTACTTTTCCAGAATACTTTAACCTATTATAACACAGTTATTGAAAAGAAAAAAAAAAGAGAAAAAATGGCCAGAAAGACCTATAAAAAAAGAGATAATAATATAAGATGTTCTAAAAAATGTTTTGAGAAATTTCATTATAAACTTCCGGCAACCTTATTTATCCAAAATATAGGTTAGGAATTTAAAAGTAGGGTGAATTTTCAAAAATACGTTCCTTTTTGAGTTTCTGTCTAAAAACATAATTCTCGTATATGATTAGTGAGAAGTTTAAATTATTATTTATAATATAATATCTCAAACTTACTTTTCGCCCCCCAAAATCTGGGCTATAATGGGTTAAAGTATTCAACAAAAATATTCCCCGTAATATTCTGAAAAAGTTATATTCCTCAGATGTAATTATCATATGGTTAAATATGTCGATTTAACACAAGAATACGTTATTTTGTTATTTTTTGAAATGTTTTTTATAAACTTCAAAAATTAACTAAAAAAAATCTGACGTGCTGAAGAAATACGACAAGAACGTGTATATTTTTAACATCTATTTTTAGAATATTTTGGAATTTCTCATGGGTGCAGCAAAAAGTTTTATCAGACAATGTTATCATTGGTAATCATGAAATTTCCAAAAGTCGTTGTTTTTTTAATCAGTCTAATGTACATAATGCATCGTATTAAATCTTTATGTTTTAGCGGTATGTTTTTTCTGAGTGCACGTTAGTTTGAATTATACATAATTATATAAAAAAGAAATCGTTGAAGTTTTATTTAAATTAAAATTTACGATTTCATCAATTCGCTTAGATTTTAATTAACTAAAACATTTGAAAAAAAAATTAATGAAGTAACTTATGCATACGGTCGTATTTATATTGTCACCTTTTAATGATTTTTATCAGCATTTAAAATATCTATGAGATAAGTATCTTTTTTGGTAATATGCACGTTAAACTGTTGCAACTTTGAGTGAACAGTTGCATGTTGTAGTCCAAACATGGCCATCATCATCACAAAAGATATCAAAGGCTACAACAAATTGGTAACGGAACGGTGCATTTATGTGTTGACACTATTTCTGTGTTAAAATAATCTTAACATTTATCTAAATTGATTTTTTTTTTTTTTTTTACTTAATTGATGAAATCCATTAATTTTAGTCTTAATTGGATACACTTCTCTCAAATTTCCAAAACTGTTTATTGTAGCATTAATTACTAAGGTAGTAAGTAGTTGGAAACGGTTTTGTAGTAGTAGCCATTTAACGAAAATGTAATGAATAAAAAATTCCAAAATTTATTCGTTGTTTTAGTTGATAATGAGTTTTATTGCACACAAGGGTGTCAAAAGAAGAAGCCAATTTTATGATGTGTTGTAAACAAATTTAAATTTTAGATAAAACACTTTTTATACAGATTGCTAATGATCCGATAACCAGATACTTGTTCTATCGTAAAGATATTTTAATTTCCATGTTTTAATTGTTCTTCGTTATTTTTTATGAGATTTTTTAAATTTTCTCCTCGTATCGTATAACACAAATATTGGAAATGAAATTTCGTTTATATCAAAACTTGACTTCCTTTAGTGGAAATAATAGAAGCTAGCTATCAAGGTTTGACTTGTTGAGCGAAAGTTCGTTTCGTTTTAGAGATAACGCCGGAATAAAAATGTTGAAATTTTAAATTACAACATTTAATACCTTGAAAGTGCTGGTACGCCGGTCTTTTACTATACCAAGACAAGTTCTTTTAGCGAATCAAGTTAGTTTTTTGTATTTTGCTCGACAAAGATTTTATTAATGTTGGCATTTTCGTGTTTTTGACTGTATCAGTGATTGTACTTAGATTAAAAAACCAAAAACCAGAAAATTTCGGAGAGTCATATTCGATTCTTACGTTTTTTCTTTTTGGTATTTTTTTCATAGAAGGAGGCGTGAAGGTATAGGAAATATATTTACAATACTTTATTATTTATTATTGTTGTTAAAGATAACTTATATAATGCTCACTCTGAAAGCATTATTGTTCGACGAAGAAAAAATAAAATTTTCCACTACCGTAACTATGTGGCAGATCCGATGCAACTGATGGCTTATAAAAAACCTATCATAAAGTTTAATTGCACGGATCCTATGAATATGATTGACATGAATGATGATTCAATCATATTCGAACCGCCATTAAACTCGTAGCATCCCTTTTGGACAACTAGATCAATATCTAGAAAACAATGATTCACCGCTGCCTGATCCGAAAATTCCATTACAAGGAACGGAAAGACACGTTAAATTGCTGGCTTGCGTGTCGAAACGAGTTTTGGAACAGGACCGAGAAGGAGTTATGTCGGTGACATTAGAAAGCCGTGAAAAATTCCCTAGACTTAACAACAAGAAAGACTTTCAAAAATAACTCGTTCCCGACTTTTTTCTAAAACTCGTCTTTTCGTTTCTTCTATTTTTTTCATTTAAATTTCATATATTTTTATCTACTAAGTTAAATTAATAAAGAAAAAAAAATAAGTAAAATAAGGAAAAACATGCTTTGTTCATTTAGCGAGTAAAGAAAAAGAATAAGTCGAAATTTTAGTTATAAATTGAATAAAATCATTTAGGTCGTGCATGGGTACTCCCTAAATTTTCAACGCTGATCATATTGGGCTATTTAAAGTTTGTGACAGGGATGATATTTGTAGTGGAATCGTACTTTTTTTGGTACTATTGACTTTACAAAAGTACTGAAGTACTTTCGCCTCGAAAAAGTCCTTTCGTAATTTTTTGTGTATGTAAACTTGCTATACAGCCAATCCATGCCTAGCGTAACAAGATCCGCCACACCCCTTCCGATTTCGCTGAAATTTGGTACATGGTTTCGCTTCATGCCTAGTCTTTGAGAAATGGCAAAAAAAAAAAAAAAAAATGGGTGGATGGGTGCAAAATGTGGAAAATTCGGTAAAATGTGACAAACTCTCCTCAAATTATTGTCAATAACTTGGCCATTCCCTAACCGATTTTCATACTTAGACCTGTTTTGGAAAGGTCTTGAATCAGACTTAAAATAATAAAATAAGATTTTTCGTAGTTGAAAAAAAGTATTAAATTTACTACTATTTTAGTGCTAAACTACAAAAAAGTGCCCAAAATATATTTTTTGGAAAGAAAAAAAATTAATGTTTCATATGAAAAAGAGGGAAAATTGGTAAGTCGCGAAACTTAGAAATTATGATTTTTTAAAAATTTGATAAAAAGGTCTGACCACAAAATGGCCCATAACTGGAACATTTCTTAACCCATTTACATGTTTGGACCTTTTTTAGAAAGGTACGCTATGCGCACAAAGTAAATAAAGTCAAAAGTACTAAATTTACTACTATTTTAGTACTAAACGACAAAAAGCGCTATAGTACTTTTTTTCGACCTTCTGAAATATTCTTCGAGAATAAAAGACAAAACCTCCTTTCACATGAATTTAAAATTAAGATGGTATCTTTAATGGTATTCGAGTAATGATTTTTTGAACATTTCATTACATGCAATATTTCATATTATGTAAATTTTTTTGTAATTTACATCACTTTAAACTCCTCCAAAGATTTTGAAAATGAAATACGCCAAGCTGCAAAAACAAAAAGTACCCAAAGTACTATTGGCTTTTTAAAAAAAGTACTATTGGAGAAGTGCGAATATCATGCCTGATTTGTGATTATGAGAAAGTCAAAAATTCGAAAATTTTCGCAACAATTTCGTTAATTTTCCTCAAAAACATCCAAAAAAATTTACGGAAGCGCCCTGTGGTGGCACTAAAAAATTAAATTTAGCGTTAAAAATGGATTTCTCGGCCCCAAAAACCCCCGGATCCACATTTGGCAAGAGAAAAAAAATGTGTTTTTGTCTTTTTCCTACATCATTTTGGATAAAAAACCTAAATTGAAAAATATGCAACTTGCCAAAAAAATTTGAGCCACTCTAATTTACACATATATCACCTCCTGAGTCGATATTACCATATCTGCAAGATAATGCAATGTCTTCATCATCCAAGATAGCTCGGAGGATTGAAAATGAGCAAAATCGGTGAATAACACGGCTACCGCCTCACAGTCGCGTATTTTCCAAGCAATGGAAATTATATTCTTATATATTCTCTCACAAGCATTTATTTTGAGCAAATCAACTTTTAATATTTTTCAAGAAACTGCCGCCATTATTTAATTTTCAAAATTCTGAAAATTTAAATTAAAATAACATTTAAAATGCTACAACAATCCGAAAACTAATATTAAAAAAAATTATTTTTGACAAAACGGCGGAACTTTGAAAAAAAAATTGCATCGATTTTTCGCAAAAAAACCCTAGGTATATTGACACTCTGAAGTTGCATGCCCATAAATTGCAAAAAAAAAATTTTTCCGCAAAATTAATAATGAGAGGTCTCTATACTGAGCACTTAGGACAGCCTTATAAATTTTTATAAAAATCTTGAAAAATTTGAGATGGAAACGGTCTTTAACAACTGAGCGTTGCGAGCAATTGTTGATAAATTCAAAACGTGTGTTTTTGGGAGATGCCACCTTTACATTGGTAAAATGCTATTCAGATTGTTGTATGAAATTCTTGGGGATAAATCCACTTTTTTTTTGTGAAACTCAACTTATAGAAAGTACATATAGGTAAGTTATTAATCACGAAATATAGTTGGTGACACATTTACAACACAGGTGACGATGTATCATTACCCCATTTTTTAAGCAACATTTATTTTAGTTTTCTTTTTTTTTTGTTTTTTCATTTCAAATTAATCTGAAGCGTTAAAAATGGGTAAAAAGCACGCGCCATGTTAATAAAAAATGAGATGCAGCGCGGCATGAGCCACGAACAACCGACCAACTGATCGACAAGATGCGATATAATAATGCGATAAAATTGTTATTTTTTGTTTGTTGTTGTTGTTCCTGTTATCGCTGACAACAATATACATATAGTCGAGTAACAACAGTGGTGCACCGGCAGCAACAGTTGGCGGCGGCACTTTTGTGGCATGTAAGCGTTAAGCAACGACAACAACAAAACAATCGGAATACAACAATAATAAATTAATAAGTTAATAAATTAATAAAATAATTTATGGATTTGTTGTTGCTTTTGTTTTAAAGCTTTGAAATGCAACAACACAGCAAATGTCGAGTTGTAAAGGGAAATCTGATGCGTCGTAAATTTATGATCGGTAAAAGTGTGCCGTTCAGTCAAATTGTGGTTTATTTTTTTATTGTATTTTAAGATATGTTTTTTTTTTTTTAAATTTCCAGACTTAAGTTGATAAAAGAAGTGAAATTGAAGAAAAAGATAGCATTTCCTTCCCAGCGTGACATCTGACTATAAACAATACATCATATAGTATAAGTGCCATCTACTTTTATCCAATTTGCACTGAGGTTTCTTACATCTTTATCAATTGCACACACACGGAGTAAACTACAATGGCAGGTGCAACAGGTAGAGCTATTTGAAGAGTAATATCTGTGGAGTTTTGTTAACATCCAGTGGAGTCAGTTTTAGTCATGGAATTCAGGATTTCTGAGATGCTGAAGTGCAAACTACCGGACGGATCCACGGTTTGCCGATAGTGGAATGCATTTCTAGACATAGTTTTATTGTGGCTTATGTTAAAAGTACCTGGAGACCGATCCCTGCTCGGTCGACTAAATGATCTTATAATCTACATATAGAATGTCGATTTATTTTATTCATAGCTATTTAATGTGATGCAATTTACAAATAATATTTTCACCTCCAATTTTTAAGCTTTAAATATGATAAATATATCGTTAAACATCAAATGGTATCGGAAAAAAGTACAGTAAAAATTATTATAAAACATTGATCCAAAATCATCGTAAAACTTTGGAAAAGTATATAGTAAAATTGGCAAAAATATTGTAAACTTTGAAAACTGTGATAAATTAAAAAAAAGGATTCAAAACTTTCAAAAAAATTTGTTAGGTATCGGAAAACATTGAAAAATATCCAATCGCAACGAAAAGTATTCTATATATCGAAAAATCAAATTTCCTTGTGTTCTAGAGAAAGGAAAAAATAAAAAAAATTCGATGATAAATCGAATAAAAAACGAAGTGCTCTAAGAATTTTTGAAATTTTTCGATGAAAACATGTTCAAAAACGATGTTAAACAAAATCCCATAAAAAAAATTTGGAATACCTACTCGAAACTTTTTTTAAATCTCCAAAAGACTGCCGTGATGTTACTTTGTTACTTTGTATTATGAAAAATAGTATATAAATAAGTAGTAGGACCAGTGGCGGATCTAAGCAATTTGCCGCCTTAGGAATTTATTTTTTCGCCACCCCCCCTCCCCTTCAGATTTTTTTTATAGTAAAAGAAACTTATAATAAAAACAAATAGATAGGTTACATTAACGCTTTAATGATTTGTATGTTTAAATACATCGTTTACTCATACATTAAAAAATGTTTCGTCTAATTTTGTTTAATGCAAATTGGTGAATAATTTCCTCACAATCTAATTCAAGCAAAATATCTTTTTCTATTGTTAAAATAGCAAGTGCACTCAATCTACTTTCCCCCATGGTTGATTTTAAGTAATTTTCAGCAGTGGAATTGGAAATTGGTGTACATAGTACACGCAATGTCAACATTTGGGAACAGTGTGCAGAGATCATTTCTCCGAACAATTTGAAGCAAATCCTGAGGCAAATTTTGTATAAAAGCTTTTTCAGTCCAATAAGACTTGAACAGGAGAAGTTCGTCGCTTAATAATTTTTCTAAATCTTCAAGAAAACTTTTCATTGTTTCCCAAGGTTGCCATATCATACTGCCAAATTTTTCCAGAGCCTTCACATATGACACAGATCTTATTTTTAAATCACAGATCAACTGATCTAAAATAACATCGAATGTAGAAATTCTGAAATTATCTCTGCCACAAGTTTCCTCATCTCTTGTTTCACCAAACTACTATGCACACGTTCTTTTTCTTGAAGAAACCGTTTTGTATTCCTTAATGACAGACATCCCCAGAGCTTTTTTTTTTTGTAAAGATCAAATTCACCATTACTGATTAGGCCATCGTACAGTTCAACCACTCTCCCCAGGTTTGTTTTGACATCTTGCAAGATCGTGCTAACGACGTTAATTTTTTTTAACCCTTTCAGGACCGTAAGGAATTGGGGGCTTATGCAACCATGTTAGCTATTTATAATGGTCTATTGGGTATCCAGAAAACATATTTTGAAAGAAAAATTCAAAAAAATGTAATGGTCGTTAAGGGAGACCTTTTCCCCATACATTTTAATATGGGGAAAAAATGCCCTTATTTCAAAGGGTGATAACTCGGAAAGTAAGGGTTTAATTGAACAAATTTGAAGGTATGGTTTGATAGGTAAGATTAGGGCTATTAGATGCCATCAAAAAAATTAAACTACACCATCTCCTGGAACTACACCGTAAGATTGAAAACAGCGCTTTCTCAGCTTCAAGCATGGATATCTCGAAATCCTGAAGTATATGAGTAACTCTGGCCTCGGATTCAAATTTAGGGTCAAAAAGTACTTTACAGTACATATGTTTTGTAACGAGTTCATTAAATTTTTTTATTTTGATTGCCTGTGAAATTGGTAAAATTGTAGTACAAAAGTGAGTTGAAAAGTTACCCTTTACGACCATAGGGATACCGCTGTCCCATTTTGAATTTTATGATTTATCAATATACTGAACTGAAATAATGGTTCAATTAATGTATAAAGCAACAATTTACTTGCATTACAACAATTATTTTACACTATAATATAATTAAAAACACTTTAACACCTTTCAATTCTACTGTTAAGCAGCACCGTGCGCAATATTTGCTCTTGGGGGGGGGGGTTTCATATAAAAAACCAAGCAACACTTCCTTAACTTTAAATTTGTACCGTTTTATATGGAAAAAGATCTTCCTGGGGGGGTTTGAACCCCCAAAACACACCCCGTGTGCACGGGCCTGCTGTAAAGTATAGCAATAGTGCACCACACAAACTGTCACATTAGAATGATCATACGAAAATAACGGTCTTTCTGATGGTGTTACCAGATTTAACAAAAAAGAAGGAAGCGTTAAGAAACCGAAAAATTTTAAAATTACAAATATTGGTTTCTTAATTATTTATATATAATTTATTTTTGTCTTGGGACACATATGGTCCTCAAAGGGTTGATACAAAATTCCATATACACAAAAGAAATGATGTTTCGAATGTTTCTAATTTATTACCTATACCTTGTATATTAGAGCGCCCATATGTGCGAAATTCTGATTTTGTTTGCTCCCCGTCCATTTCCTGAAATTAGAGGTCAAAAAAATAAGATCTCAAAAAAAAATTTGGAATCGGTAGTGGAAAAAACCCAGCCGGTTTTCGATCAAAGGTCGAAAAATTGACTAAAAAAAGGCAAGTCGCTTTGACTGCCCGTTACTTCAAAACTGTTAATTTTTTCATAATATTTTCAAGACAACTTTTGTAGAGCATGACTTGGTCTACATTATCTTCTTAAAAAATTTTGGTCCAAAAATTAAATTTGTTGTTGTTTCGGTACAAAAACTTAAATTTTTTAAGAAAATTTTCATGTTTTTTTTTCTATAAATTGGTTTTTTGTAATTTCTAAAGGGTGGAATATTTGTTCTGGAATTTCTATGTTGTAGGGGATTAAATGTTGATTAATTTAAAAGAAAAATTAATAAAAAATTTTAGTTTTAGTTCTTTTTATTTTTTCTTCTTAATTTTTAATCTGGTAAGAAACCATTTCAGTAGTCATATTTCTTAAACTAATTTGGGATTGCTAAACACGAAAATATTATTTATTTTCGTTTTAGTGCGTTTTTGGGCTGTTCCAGTAGAGATAATCGAAAATTTCCAAATTCGTGCACGCAGTACAAATCAAAACCAAAATAGTCATTTTAGATGTAGTTATTAATGCTGAATTTGAAATTGGACGCAAAATTGCTGTATCACTTATGGTTTGTGAGATATCTCACCCCTAATGTTCAAAAAACACGATTTTGCAGGTTGTGTAGAACACGCACAAAATCGTTTTGGTCTTTTCTATTAAATGCGTCATTTAGTACTATTCTTCTTCTTCAAAATGAGTTACAGAATAGTCTTGTATGATTTTTCTTTAAAAAGTTATGACCATTTTAAAATAACATTATAAAAGATATAGTAATATGGCAATTGCTATAGAAAATCCATACATGATTTTTAACTTTCATGATGTCATTTTAAAATGATCATAACTTTTTGAAAAAATGTCGCACAAGCCCATTTTATAGCTCATTTTGAAGGCAAAGAGCAGTTCTAAATGATGCATTTAATAACAACTAGCAATACATTTTCTTGCATCCAATAAAATAGCGACTAAAAGAAAAAAATTAAAATACTTAATTTTTTTCCAAACCTTGAGACCGGCTCTATACCTTAAAATTTAATATTTTTGTAAAATTTTTCTTTTTAAATTAATTAACATTTAATTTCCTTTAACATTAAAATTCCATAACAAATATTCCGCCCTTTAAAAATTACGAAAAACCAATTTATAGCAAAAAAGACATGAAAATTTTTCAAAAAAAATTTAATTTTTGTACCGAAACAGCAACAAGTTTAATTTTTGGACCAAAACTTTCTAAGAAGATAATGTTGACCTAATAATGCTCTACAAAAGTTGTCTTGAAAATATTTTGAAAAATTAACAGTTTTGAAGTAACGGGCAGTCAAAGCGACTTCCCTTTTTTAGTCAATTTTTCGACCTTTAATCGAAAACCGGCTGGGTTTTTTCCACTATCGATTCCAAATTTTTTTTTTGAGATCTTATTTTTTGACCTCTAATTTCAGGAAATGGACGGGGAGCAAACAAATTCAAAACTTTGCACATTTCATACATCTTGTGGGCGCTCTATTGTATATATATACATATATTTTGTCGCCCGGGGCATTGAGTAAACTTTTCTTAAATATCTTTTATAATCGTCTTAATGTAACCGTACGGTACACGACATGGTTGTTTTTAATCGGTTAAATCGTCCATTCGTATTACTTAAATAGTGCCGAATTTAAATGTTTTTAAAGTACTATTTGCGTAAAATAAAATCATGTTCAACACTTAAATTATAAAAACTTTTTTTTTATTACTGCGAAAATTTGTCGCCTCCCCAAAATCTGCCGCCCTAGGTGGGTGCCTACTGGTGCCTTAGGGTTAATCCGCCACTGAGTAGGACTTACCACTAAATCAAAAGTATTAAGTTTACAGTTAATTACGTATATTGTTTAGTAAGAAAGTTTATGTGATACTCTTACTTTTGAATCAATGGCCGTACATTTTATGGAAACTTTTTTGACACCATTCGATACTTTTCGAAGTTGTTCGATAACTTTAAACTATTCGATGCTTTTCCAGCTGCTACATACAAATATATTAAAAACAAAATCAGATTTCATATGTGTAGCATTGACATTTATTTTTGTATCACTTAATTGTTGTATTCGAATAACTTATAAACTTAAATAGTTGGAGCATTTTAAAACAAAAATAAATATGAATGTCTATGACAAAAGAATATTTCGTTGTTTCTTTTATTAAATCTAAAACATTTATAATTTTCTACACTTTACGTAAGCAATTTTTCAATAAATAACATGCCAAGTATATCTAGACATAAAAATAAAGCCAACTCAAATGAAATCAACATTTATGTTTAACTTAATGCTGGAAATCTAAAATTACTTACGAAATAAGTATACTTTCTTTTTAATCAATGTAGTATAGTTTTCATTTTTTTTTTTTTTTTTTCAAAAGATGCCACAAGCTGCACTTAATTTAAAATAATACCTACATAATTTTTGAAAATACATAAAACTATAGAAATTGATATTTAGGCACATTTTGTAAAAGCAGCACACAATTGGAAAGCATAATACAATAAAACATACGATGTATTACTTATAAATATTTATAATATATGTATGTAAGTTTATTAAATACTATATCATATACAGTGGCTCACAAAAGTATTCGGAATTTGAGAATTTTTTGAAGTATCATAAAATTTTTTAATAACGAATAAATTTTTTTTGAATCACTCTTAATAATAATAACTCGGTAAAAATCTAGTTTTATTTATTAAAAGAAACTTTCCTAAAATGTTACTTAAAAATGTAAAAAAGAGCTTATAAGCAAAGTCCTACCTAAATTCAATACACAAAAGTATTCGGAATTTTAAAAAATATGGCAATATCTTAAAGACGAAATCAAAGAATAATCCAAAAGTATTGGCGACACTCTTAAAATTCAATTTACAGCTAGTTTGCGGTAGCTCAGTTTTGATTTCTCAGTTTTTTTTTTAAGCAAAAGACTTGGTTTTTAAGAAAAAGTAGAATGGGAAGAAAATCAGAAAAAACCACACTTAAATAAAAAAATTTTAATGCGCGAGGACGGAAAACCCTTTAGGAGATCACAAGCTGTGTCGGATAAAGTATTTGAACTATACACAGCATTATAGAAAGAAAAAAGTTACTTAATTCACAACGCTCTGGTAGGTTATCGAAACTAGGCATTCGAGACAGGTCGGATATCTTACGAAAAACTAAAATTCAACCACGTACTTCAGCAGTGGACATTACTAGAAGCCTCACCAAATATAATTGAGTAAACATCAGTGATGAAACTGATCGCCATACACTCAGAAATGCTAGTTGTAATGGAAGAACTCAAGGTTCCAAACCATTTATAAGTACGGCTAACCGCAAAAAGAGCTTAGAGTTTGCAAAAAAACAATAAAGTTGTAACAAATGGTTTATGTCAAGCGTTATTTTTAGAGACGAGACAAAATATTATATAAGTTGCATCTTTATTATATACATAAGCGCTTTTTGCGGTTGGTCTTACTTATAAATGGTTCGGAACGTTGAGTTCTTTCATTATAACTAGCATTTCTGAGTGTATGGCGATCAGTTTCATCACTGATGTTTACTCCATTATATTTGGTGAGGCTTCTGGTAATGTCCACTGCTGAAGTACGTGGTTGAATTTTAGTTTTTCCTAAGATATCCGACCTGTCTCGAATGCCTAGTTTCGATAACCTACCAGAGCGTTGTGAATTAAGTAACTTCTTTCTTTCTATAATGCTGTGTATAGTCTAAATACTTTATCCGACACAGCTTGTGATCTCCTAAAGGGTTTTCCGTCCTCACGCTTTAAAATTTTTTTATTTAAGTGTGGTTTCTTCTGAATTTCTTCCCATCCAACTTTTTCTAAAAAACCAAGTCTTTTGTTAAAAAAAAAAACTGAGAAATCAAAACTGAGCTACCGCAAACTAGCTGTAAATTGAATTTTAAGAGTGTCGCCAATACTTTTGGATTATTCTTTGATTTCGTCTTTAAGATATTGCCATATTTTTTAAAATTCCGAATACTTTTGTGTATTGAATTTAGGTAGGATTTTGCTTATAAGCTCTTTTTTACATTTTTAAGAAACATTTTAGGAAAGTTTCTTTTAATAAATAAAACTAGATTTTTACCGAGTTATAATTATTAAGAGTGATTCAAAAAAAATTTATTCGTTATTAAAAAATTTTATGATTCTTTAAAAAATTCTCAAATTCCGAATATTTTTGTGAGCCACTGTATGTATGTGTATAAATATTTGTGATATTGCAATTGTAAATCTTAAACAGGTATGAAATATTGATAACTTATATTTTAAGAAAAGCTACATTTAAAAATTTTCACGATTTGGCTAGAAAAGAAATATGGGATGGGATGTGAGGTCTGAGTAGTCAAAATATATTTCAATAGGTTTTTTTCTATATTTTTGTCGATAAAAACTCAATCGAAAAAACAGGCGGAAACTAAACTTTTATGATGCTATACATATCTTCTGGTGGAACCCGCGTCTTAAGTTTAGAGACGTTTGAGCATAACACAGTTAGAGGGAAAAATTTTGTGAATTCCAAATTTTCTTTTATGGTGGGTAGGTTCTTTACAAAGTTTTTTTCAGAAGCTTGCACTAATTTTTTTTTTATTTTTCGGAAAATTTTTTACATTATCTCAAATAACGCCGTGATAAAATAAGTGTTTATTAAAGTTCCATTCGATTCTTGTTTTGGCATTGTTTTTAATGGCTTAATATACGCAAGAGAGATTTTAGACTTCGACTACGATGATGATGTTTGCCGTCAGAGAAGGAAATACAAAAATAATGAAAATCAAGGTGGAGAACCAAAATCACTGAAAGAGACTTAAGTCATTTGAGCCTATTGTCCTAACGAGGAGATGTTGGAAAAATTTAAGAAACTTTGAAACTTCTGAGCTGTTTTTTGAATAAACATATTTGTTTCTAAGTATATAGCTCAAGATTACATAAAAGGTGTTCCAATAGTAGGTGTGTTACTTTGCTATCGATTAAAATCTGCATTATCGACTCTTTTCCGCCATGTTTTGTGTCATTTTCATCGTGACAGCAAAGGATTTTAGTTATGAATCGTTACACGAAAGAAAAATGCATTGAAATCGTTGAAATTGGGATCTTAAATTCCAATCCGATCGTGCAAACGAAAATCACTACATTAGTGAAACAACTGTGCACAACATTGTGAATAAATTTTATCAAACTGGGTCCGTACATAAAGTTCCAAAACCAACCAGAGTGCGGAATGCACACAGTGCTGAGGATATTGCTGTCGTAAGTAAAGTGTCGTTGAGTCTCCCGAAATGTCTATTCTAACTCTGAGCGGTACCACACTATATTGGAGGACTATTTTGTGCAGGAGGTTGAAGCTCGGGGTCTGGTTTCAACAGGACGGCGCAACACTACACAACTCGTCTCACTTTGGACATTTTGCGTAGCAAATTCCTGAACCTGTAATTTCTTGTCGCGGTCATGTGAATTGGCTGCTAAGATCATGTGATTTGACGCCGTTAGACTTTTTTCTGTGGGGTTGCACGAAGGATAAAGTCTATGTGAAAGATCCGAATATGATTTCAGACTTAAAAAGCAATATTGCATCGCCATTCTGGTAGCCATACTGCAAAATGCTATCGAAAATATGGCAGAAAGAGTGAGATATCGCGAAATAGTCCTATTGTGTAACCTTTTGAACGAAATACAATGTTTGGAAAAATTCCGAGCAGTTTGCGTTTTATTCCCTCTCAAGATCTAGGCTTCCTCTATCACACCCTGTATATAAGCTAAATCATTTTTTGAGTCTTTTTTACTTTTTCTCCAGCCAAACCATGATGTGAAAAGATTTCAATAAGTTGTTCCTTGCACATATAGTTTCATAACATTACTTATCTTATATTTGGTATATTGCCTTTGATTTCTCGTATAAATATACAGACTTAAAAACTTAATAGAAGAGAACTAACACATAAATACTACCTACAGACTAATAGCAGTCACTTAAGTATTGTTCAATTAATTAATTGTATGTATGTTTCAATCGAAAATTACTTCAGTTAACAATAAACTTTTAAATATTTACAGTGCTTCTTAAACCTCAAGAAAAGTAGATCCATTCCACTCTGGCAAAATGATTTTACTTGTAATGATAACGCAGAGATTCCACATCGTCGGATTCTTCATCACTTGACGATGGTGGTGTTTCCAAATTGGCTACGGCAACATCTAGATAATCCTCATTTGCCAATAAAATCTTATCCAAATTCTCAACAATTTCCGTAAAAGTTGGACGTGCGCTGGCATCAAAATGCCAGCACTGTCGCATCAGCATATAAATATTCAATGAACATTTCGATGGCTTCTCCATACGCTGACCAGACATGAGATAGCTGTAGAGTTCCTCCGCAGACATTATTGTCGGATAGGGTTGTGCACCGAAGGTCATAATTTCCCACAGCAATACACCATAAGACCAAACATCACTTTGTGAATCATAGAATTTCTCTTGCAACGATTCGGGTGCCATCCATTTGACCGGCAAGCGTCCATTAGTATTTTTGCGATAATAATCCGTATCTTGAATATCGCGTGCTAAACCAAAATCGGCAATTTTCATGACATAATCATCTGAGACCAATACATTACGTGCGGCCAAATCACGATGTATGCAACGGCGTGATGCCAGATATTCCATGCCGCGTGCAATTTGAAATGCAAATGATATCAAATGTTTCTCGGTCAGATTATGCAACGGTTGCTGCTGCTGTTCCGCCGATGCATACTCTTTAATAGCGGGCGCCGGTCCACTTTTCTTTAGGAAATCTTTTAAATTACCATGTGGCGCAAATTCGACAATCACATAAAGTGGTCCATTTTGACTGCAACAGCCGAGTAAGTTTATGATATTAATGTGCTTGCCAATGATTTTCATCACTTCCATTTCACGCACCAAGCTTGCGATATCATCATCTGTGTGCCCCTCCTTTACCATTTTCACGGCGACAATTGAATTATTCACCTCTGCCATAACGACACGACCGAATGCACCCTCACCGAGTGTGGTTCCAAGAATTAGCTGTTGACGTGCTATCTCCCAATTCGAATCCAATGGAAATTCATATTCATTAAATGGCGCGGGATCCGTATTGGAACTTTGCAACACCGTTGTGCGTTGTTTTTCTATTTTCACTACTGGCATAATCATTGTATCCATGGAGCCACTTGAATCGCCTGCCGGCTTATAGATGATCACCTTCTTCGTCCATTGATGTACCGTTTCGATGCGTTGTTTCAAGAGCTTTTCATGTTTCAGCTTCCGCAGCACGTAGACTATGAAAATTGTCGAGAGCAGCAGCAGTAGTATAACCACAGTTGCCACAATGCCGATCCACATGAAATGTCCACGTATGATCTTTGTCACGATGGTTGCGCCAGATTCATGCAACATACCGCTTACAATACGCAAATAGGCGCTGCTCATCGATTGACCCAGACTATTTGCAGCAATGCAGGTGTACCAACCCTCATCTTCCATTGTGACATTTTCAAATTCCAATACGCCAACATCCTGTTTGATGATCGTACGATTCACGGAGCAACCAGCTGTACTATTACAAGCTGTGAATGTCCAAGCCATCGAGTGATGAAGATCGGAGAGATATTTGCAATCCATTTGGCCGCTGCCATCTATTTGTAGCGTTAAATTGGCGGGTGCTTTCAAAACTATTGGCTTGTGATTTACGCGATCGTTGACGATCAGTTTCGAGACATGATCTATACAACCCAAATAATTGCATACGCGACACATATACGAACCGGAATCTTCCGGCACTAAGTCTTCCATATTGATGGCCCATTTCTTTTGTGTCACTTTACCCATTGTGCGTGCGATCTTTGTGCCATTACGTGTCCAGGTGATATTCGGTGGTGGATTACCTATGGCTGGACATGATAACTGTATAAAACTGCCCGATGGTTTTGAGTAGATATTCAATAATTTCTGTGGATTACGAAATTTTGGTGCAAACTCTTTAGGTTCTTCTTCTTCCTCCTCGATGATTTCATCAGCATTGGTATCAGCGTCATGTTCCTTTCCTTCTTCAACATGTTCCATATTCAGTTGTTGTTGTTGTTGTTGTGGTTGCTGCTGATGTTGTTGTTGTTGTTCATTACGCTTACGTATTTCAATACCATAATCATAATCATTCAATTCCTGTGAGGTGGGACGACGTGCCATCGCTAGGCTGGGTGTGTTCAGTGCTATGATCAAAATGATCATCGTCATCGTCACCGTCGCATAAATGAGTAGCATATGGAGCAATGGAGTAGATCTATTTTTAATATAATTTATGTTGTTACTTTGTGGTTTATGGCTTATGTCGGAGTCGTCGTTGTCGTTGCTGTTGTTGTTGTTGCTGTTGTGCTGCTCCTTTGGTGTCTTTCGTCTACGACTCCAGTGATCTTTTCTTTGCCGTTCATCATCCATTTTTAGCTGATCGTTTTTACGCGTGTGTATTTTTAAAAGTGGTTTCTAAGGGGTTTAAGTTGACACATGTGTCGTTTTGTGTAGCATTTGTTGTTGTGTCGTGTTGCTATTTTCGTTGTTGTTGTTGTTTTTGTACTGATCCTATGTGTAATTTGAAATTCACCGGAAATCCATTTTAGTTTTGTATTGGTAAATGAAGAAACTTTTGCTTTCTATATTCGATTCAGTTTGGTTTGGTTTAATTTGTTTCAAAATTTTCCTCGCTCTTTAATTTCGTTTGATTTGATTTAACACGTGTTGCTTTCAAGTGATGATCTCAGGAGATGATGATGCTGATCACCTTTTGAGTGGATCAAGTCTCAAATTTTTGTTGGTTTTTAATTAGATTTTCCGGCGTTCTTCTTTTTGAGATGTTATAATTGCAAAAGAAATTAGAATTTAAATATCGGCTCTATTTCATGTTGTGTAGAATATTTTAATTAATGTTTGCGCGGTAATCTGAAAAGAAGAAACAAAATACATTAGTTAGGCACGATGATCATATAAAGAAATACTAAACCTTAAAAAAAAGAATAATTGGAAAATATCCCAGAAGTAAAACTTGAATGTAAGTCTTAATATCTGTGCTCAGATGGCAAACCTGGAGTCTCATATTTTTATAATTTTTCAAGAGAACAAATTTAATTTGATATGAAAATATCACAATGTCCGGTTTGGTCGAGTTGTTTTTTTAAGGAACTGCAAGTCCTTGAGCAAGTCTGTTCTTGCGAGCTTATAGATCGCAGCAAAAACAGTACCCTGAGGAACATAGTTCATTTTCAAAAAAAAAAATTAACGATACCAGGTTGCGCCATCTGAGCACAGATACATATCGAGCCCTAACCGCAACAGTAGCGTATGCGACATTTTTTCAAATTTTTTTTTTTCATGCAAATATGTTCTAAAATGTCATTCACATCTCTATGCCAAATATTAAAACTGAATTATGTATATTTACAAAGATATCCCACTTTCGATTATGTCGTAAGATCCACATATGTTTTTTTGTTGACCGCAAAAAGAACGTAAGCATCTCAAAAACCAGAGAAGGAGGTGTGGTAGGTATGGAGAAGTATATTTATTCTTTGTCAGAATCACCTCTTTAGTCGGTATAACCATGTCCGTCTGTATGGATGGATGCTTGTGTGTCCGTGGAAATATTTTTCACGGGAAAACTTCGACGAAATTTTGTACAGAGGGTTCGTTATAAAAGTTAAATCGAAGGATTAAAAATGAAGCTTAAAGCCCCAGTCTTTTGCTTTAAAAATAAGTTTGAATTATATCGATATCTTTTTTTGTCTTCGAAGCATCGTAACAAAGCTGAAATATCGAAAAAACGTGAATTTTTCCTTTTTTCACCTATTCAGGTTAAAATAATTTGAAGAAGAAAAAATATATCGATATAATTTAAGCTTGGTTTTGAAGTAAAATAATAAGGCTTTAAGCTGTTTTTTAAGGTTTTATGGCTAAGGATTTCCTTGTTCTATTATATAACTTCAAAAGAACAAAAGAAAATTTTATTTAAACTTTTCACAAAACGGATGGAAAATTAGTCTTTAGGCTATGTAAATTAACAATATTACAGTCAATCTGACCGTTTTTGTAGGTTGTTACAATTTTAATTGTTCAAATTGTTACAAATTTCTTTCTGTTTATTGAATAAATGAAATAAATGTATACTTCAAAGACAAAACAATGTTATTTCAAAAAACGTATGCGCCACATTTTAATTTCAATCTTCGCCAAGAGTGACTGCGAAAATGTCGTATGCGCCATAAATGAGTGAAATATGCACAAAATCAATTTAAAAACGAATCTATTATTTATATGAAGTCTAATATAAACTACATTTAACGTTTTAAAAAAATCCGCCATGCATGTTCGAAAAAAAATGAAAAAAACTCTCTCCTGTAAAATTTGCTTTTTGTCGCATACGCTACTGTTGCGGTTAGGGCTCGATATACTCGTACTAGCATAAATGTTATCTGCGGACTAGACAAAAATTTTATACAATATACAGTATTTATAGAATATCTTCACATAAAAGTCTTAAACTCTATCATACGTGAGAAGGGGTTCGAATTTGGCAAAACGCACCATATCTTAAGTTCGATCAATCTTTGGATACTCAAATATTTGAAAATTTATAGCTCCTCGGATTTTTATCTGATTTTAGTTAAATTTTCAGGGTTTCTGTAGAAAAGTATGTACTTTTAAAAAAAAAAAAAAAAAAAAAGCAAAAAAATAAAATAATTTTCAGTGGAAAAAAACCTTTTTTCTTTTTTTTTGTGTAATTTTTTAACCCATTACAACAAAGTTTAGATAAAAAGACTTGATTTCATCCTAACCTCCTAGAATGTATTAACCCATTATATCGCATTTCTATTGGTCTTTTTGACCCCATTGATAACCGCAAAACATACCACGATCTTGAGGCTGGAAAATAATTGCAATAAAATTTGTTTTTAAATCAAAATATTTTAAAAAAAATAAAAAGGGTGCACTAAGCCCCAAAATGGCTTTGAAAAAGAAAAAAAGGTTAATTGCCACCAAAAAAAAATTTTTGCTTTTTTATTTTTTATTTTTCAAAAGTTCATACTTTTCTACAGAAACACTGAAAATTTCATTAAAATTGGATAAAAAGGCGAGGAGCTATGAATTTTCAAGCTAGGATATCTCCTTAACTAAAAGCTGTACGAAAACAATTCTGAAATTTTTCTGTAGAGGTAACTGCTAGCTAGGTGTTTGCAAAAAATCTGATTTTTATGACCTTTGACCTGGAATAACTTTTTTAGCTCACATGAGATTAAAAGGAAACTTTTGATATGGTGTATCTCAAGCCCATACCGATTTTTCGCTTTCCCCGATTATTGCAAATTTCAAATGCTAATTAGCCTTGATTAGTAGATGTTGCCAATTGCAGAAGGCAGATGGTATATATGCACATGTCCATTGAATTGCCGTTCAGTTACAGTTTGCAGTGCAGTGTTACTTATTTGCTGAATAAAAAGTGTCAAAAGTAAATACTACAAATATTGTAAAGAACAGGGTGTTACTGAGAAGTGTAAAAGGGGCATTAAAAATGCTTAAAAATCAAGAGTTCGAAGTTGTCAATATATTTCGCTAAAGGAAATTTTATGGAACACGTTTTCAATTGTTATGTGTTCCGGTGTTATGGCGAAGGATGTACGTTGGCAATTTTCAATCAACAATTTTTTCCAATTGAACGTATTTATAGTTTGTTTATCCGTTTCCGTTTACGAAAGCAAAAATAATGTTTTGTGTTTAATTTCGAAGGTTCATTTTATTTACACGAATAGAGAACATCGTAGGCAAAAATATATACCAAAATTTTGTGCAATGTTTACATTGCTGAAAACAGCAAAACTGAAAAAGGAAAGAAAAAAAGCCACAAATCAATTTAGGTTAATTTTTTTCTCTCTCTTTTTCGACACAAACGAAGACGAATGCCCGCATTTACGGTAGGTACGCGCCGCGGGTAAATAGAACATTCTGTGTCGCGTACACTTGTGCACTAAACTGAACGCTGAATGCTGATCATCATGCATGCCACCATCTCTTTCACACACTTCCGGTGAAAGAGTAAGTACGCTAGAGTTTTTGAACGTTATATTTTCAATTTGTACTGTTAAGTGCGCGTTGTTACACTCAACTAAATAAATATTCGTACATGTTGCAGATACACATGCACTCACTACATATGGATTGTATAAATAATTTAATTATTTGCTTCTTTTTTTATAATTTCCATGATTGTTGACGTTTTAGTTTAGGTTGTGCCGTAAATTAATTTGCAAAAAAAAAAATTTTTGATTTGTTTGTTTGATTTTTTGACACGATTTCAATTCATTATTATTTCTTTGAAATGCATTTTGTTTATTTTCCACAAAATTAAACGCGTATTTTAAATTATTTATAGATCGTGTTATTTTTTCAAAAATATCGTAGTTTGTTTTTGCTACACGAGGCAAGATTGCTTATTTCATTCACAAATACTTATTTTTTGATTAAAAAAATAAATAATTTATTTAATGAAAAAAAAAAAAATAAAAAATTATTAAAAATGTGTACGAAATTTGATTTATGTTATATTATTTAAATTATATTTCCGATTCTGAGAGAAAATATTAAACATTTTCATTTCTTTTGTTTTTCATTTTCTGTTGTTTTACTCAAAAAGATGACTCAAAAAGTAACCAATTCATAGCAACCCATCTAGCTTTTTAACCGAAAATGATTTGATAGTCATTGGCATGGGCTATTTGGGCTCAATGATTCCAAATCTGACAACTTTTTTTCTCTATCACATCTGGGTTCAGGATATATTCTAATTAATTTGTATATAATATTATAATAATGATCGCCAGTGGCAATCGAAATATTGGAAATAAATAAATTAAAAATTTAAAACAAAGTTTTTAATTTAAAATTGGCCTTAAAGCCCGAATATCCACAAATTTTCCAATTTAAAAGGTCGCAAAATCAACTTTATTGTAATTAATTAATTAAATGGTTGACCAGTTGACTGATTCGGATTTAGCATACCAAAATTGCCCAAAAGAAGTTATCAATTATCAAATTATTATCAAAATTTTTCGTCATTTTACCGCTCAATGTAAATGGAGAAGTCTTTGTAAAGGCAAGCTTCTAACCCCTTAAATCAAAGCTTATACTTACGTTCAAGTTGACATTCCGCCCTTGCCTAAGTTGTGAATGCGACATATCAACGCTAAAAGTAATGGACTATATTGAACTTCCTAAACCTAAAATAGGGGTTGGCGCATAGAGGTCAAAGGTGGGAGAAAAGGAGAAACAATTTACATACAGCCCTACAGGCAAATGTATGACCGACCCACATTATTTTTCCCCCCCAACATTTTTACTAAGCATACCTACCCCCTTTCTCTAACCCCTAAGGGGGCTCCCATACGAAATTGATATTTTTATGAAATAATATGGGTCGGTCATACATTTGACCCCTCTAGAGGTGACCCCTCAGCATTTGTAGGGCTGTATGTAAATTTTTTCTCCTTTTCTCCCGCCTTTGACCTCGATGCGCCACACCCCACCCACAAAATTTTTTTTGCAAGCTCATTTTTATTTCCCACTTCACAAAATTAAGGGGTCGCAAGTATCAAAATCCAAACTTCGTGCACTAAAACACCCCTAATCAATATATCTGCAAATTCTATTTACTGGACATACAGTCTTATTAAATCTAAAGTAGAGTACCTTTTAGAATGGAAAATAAATTGGAGTATACCTATAAGGAATCTCTTTGAATGAAATATTTTAAATAGAAAACAGAAAAAGGAGCTTGTTGCCCTTTCAGGACCAACGAGACATATATATCAAAAATGATTTATTGGCGTTCATTTGGTAGCATGAAATTATTAAATTCATTTACATTACTCTCTTTTAATTTTTTTTTTTTTTGTAATTAATTACACTATTTTCACAGTATTTTAAACTTTTGATGTAAAAAGGTAACGGGCGCGACAGAGATTACTTATTTTTCAAAAAATTCCCAAAACTTCATCAAAAAGGCTAAAAGTACAAAACTGCTGCTCGACGTTGACAAAAGTCAGCACTTTTAGCTGACAATGGTTTTTGTTGTCAAATAGTCATGCAACAGTGTTACTGAAGTGTCCCAAAAACGACTGCTTATAGTGGGACAGAAAACTGCAAAACACCCCAAATTCCAAGAGATTTATTTTAATGAATTAAAATAAAAATTCATTTAATCTTTCTTTTATGTAGCAGATGCATGTGTTTTTTATATTTTAAGCATAAAAATTTAATAAAAATGTTGATTTTTGAGTTGCCATGGGTATGATCTTGTGGAAATGCACATATATAATTGTGCATGTGCATTCTCTAAAGACTTTCATTTATCATACATATTTGAAGGTATGGACTACACTAGTTTACAGCCAAAATTCCCAGCGAATGCCGTTACTCATTTTATGTGGAAAATGGGCTGCTGATTCCGAAAATCGCATTTTTTTTTTTTTATTTCGTGTCGTTTTCGAGATATCGGTCATTTTCGGTTTTTGGACCAAAAAAAAAAAGATAGTTCCATTAAAATACAAATATCTCAAGAACCATTGTTTGTATTTAAACAAATAATATGTCATATTAAAGGTAATTAAATTACCTACAAATGATATTCACATCACTTTTTGGTTGGTTCGTTAGTTTCGGTGAAATAAATTGATTTCTAAAAAAAAAAATTTTTTTTTTCGAAAAAATTAAGAAAAAATCAAATTCAACTTCAAATTTATTCAAGAAGACATAACTTTTTTGTAATATTTTTTTTTTTGTATCATAGACTATATATTTGTGAAGAAAATAAGATATCATTTAAGAAAATCGATGGAAAAATGCAAAAGTTGTATACAATTCATTGATAAGTTACCAAAATGCGTTTTTCCCTATTTTTCCGTTTTTTTGTAATAAACTGTTCGAAAATTTGAAACTTTTTGTAAAAGAAATTAGAAAATCCAAAAAATTCTTAAAGAAGGCATTAAAAGGAAACACCCGTGCCTCGCCGTTTTTCTCTAGCACGTCAGATTTTTTTTTAATCGATTTTTGAAGTTTTTTAATCCACTGTATATGAAAAAACAGAAATAACGCATTCTTGTGTTAAATCGATGAATTTAACTATATGATCCTTACATCTGAGGTGTATTATGTGTTCAGTAAACTTATGCAGGATACTGCGAGGAATATTTTTGTAGAAAATTTTAACCCTCTAAAACCCTCACATGTGGGTCATTTTGACCCCCACATGAAGGTCATTTTGACCTACATGTGGGGGTTTGAGAGGGTTAAAATTGTCTACAAAAATATTCCGCGTAGTATCCTGCATAAGTTTGCTGAAGACATGATACACCTCAGATGTAAGGATCATATAGTTAAATTCATCGATTTAACACAAGAATGCGTTATTTCTGTTTTTTCATGTACAGTGGATTAAAAAACTTCAAAAATCGATTAAAAAAAAATCTGACGTGCTAGAGAAAAACGGCGAGGCACGGGTATTTCCTTTTAATGCCTTCTTTAAGAATTTTTTGGATTTTCTAATTTCTTTTACAAAAAGTTTCAAATTTTCGAACAGTTTATTACAAAAAAACGGAAAAATAGGGGAAAACGCATTTTGGTAACTTATCAATGAATTGTACACAACTTTTGCATTTTTCCATCGATTTTCTTAAATATTATTTTATTTGCCTAACAAATTTATAGACTATAATATAAAAATACAAAATGATTTTTAAAATTTTTTTTTCTTGTAAAAATCTGCAGTTGATTTAGACATTTTTGTAATTTTTTCGGAAAAATATACTCTTTTTTTTCAGAAATCAATTTATTTCATCGAAACTAACAAACCAGCCAAAAAGTGACGTTAGTATCATTTGTAGGTAATTTAATTACCTTTAATATGACATATTATTTGTTTGAATACAGACATTAGTTCTTGAGTTATTTGTATTTAAGTGGAACTATCTTTTTTTTTTGGTCCAAAAACCGAAAATGACCGATATCTCAAAAACGACACGAAATAAAAAAAAAAAATGCGATTTTCGGAATCAGCAGCCCATTTTCCATATAAAATGATTAACGGCATTCGCTGGGAAAAAAAATTTTAATAATTTGTAAACTAGTGCTATTAACAAAATGTTGTTATTTTGTCTTCGAGATATATTTTGTTAAAACTTATGTATTCAATATTGAAGCTTTTGTCAAACAAAATAATAAAATGGAAACAATAAGATAAAATTATGAAAATTGTTTAGAAAAATTTTTACGAAAAAGTTTCGAATTCGTAATGAAAACTCTAGAGAGTTTCGAATTTGTTCCGACTGCTTTTTAGTTTTGGTAATTTATAGTTAATAGGTGTGTCACGCCACTTTCAAGCATAGATGATTTTATGCTCAATTTGAAATTTATCATCTTAAAAACCTTAAAAAAGACTCAGACCAAGACTCAATATCAAAACCAAGATGAAGGCCAAGACTCATTGTCCAAGATCAAGATCAAGCCCAATATTCAATATCCAAAATCAAGATCAAACCCAAAACTGCTACGGTCTTGGTCTTGGTTTGCTCATCACTATCGATGACCTCAAAAATGATGATCAAATGAAGTTCTCTTTGAACAGAAATTTGAATAAGGTACGTTTTTATTGAATGGGAAATCGATTGAGGTACTTTATGGACATAAATGCGAAACATAAGTGTTTGAATGAATAATCGAATAAGATAAGTTTACAGATTGGAAGCCGGTTGTGGAACAATTTTTGAAGTATGCGAAAATAAAGTAAATATTTGAATGGTATATCCACCAATCTATTTATTTATTTTTATTTTTTATTATAAATCTAGTATAATAAAATAATATAAATCTTTTTTTCAGCAAAAAAATACAAAAATGTACCATTTTGAAGATAAACACTTAGAAAATATTGATGCGGTTAATTTTATTATAGTGCTTTTTTTGTTTGGCAAGGCGATGTATGCATGAGAATAATTATACTTTTATCTTCTGATCGCATCAAATAAAAAGCGTCTATCATTCAAAGTGTTAAATGTTACCAATAGTAAATTTTTTCACACACACAATTTTCAGTTTGGTATAAAAAATTAAATATAAATTTTTTGTATATCCACCATAAATCTCTGTTTTTAATCAAACTTTATATATGGACATTCCAGATATATATCCACTTTATATATACACTGGTGAGCAAACATTGATTGCATGTTTGAAAATGTTCTATTAACATGTCCATAAAATTCTAAACACCGAAGCAAATGATTTTAATTTTTTTTAGAGATTCTTCTTTATTTATTAAGCTATCTGATAGTATTATTGGCAGTGCGGAAATTTATCATGAGAAATTTTTTTTGATAAAAAACCTCACGAAACTCGATTTTTTCGAATATATGATTTTGGGAGAAAATACACTTATTGTTAAATATTTTTAGTTAAGTCAGGACGACTTTGATTTTTTTACAAGTAGATTGAGGTAGATTGGAATATTTCTAGCCAACATATCAATAATTCATGTTGTTATGTTTGTCCATTTAGCACAAATCTTAGCCAGAACTGTACAAAACTACCTAAAGGGTTTGTAGTCTACCGTCGACCTTTATTTTGGCAGTGACCCAGATTTTTCGACTTAGTTGGAACTAATAGATTCCCCAGAATACTTTAATATCAATAAACATTGTTGAGAAGACCATTTAGTTATGATTGTAGTGGCTTTTTTAAGATTTTCAATATGTTTCCATGCTAACGATTTTAAAAAACTTTGTTCTAGAATGTCGAGGAAGTCTTTTTCCTTTTGAATGCTATCCATTTGAATCATAAAAGTAACATGCCATAATATGATCAGCTGATAGTATTCATATTATTTTGAAATTTTAATAGACCAATTTCAAACATGCACTGAGTTTTGCTCGCCAGTGTATATTCCTTTAGCGTAACAATAAAAGTGATTGTTTGTACTAAATATATGATGTTCTTGCGTTGTCTGAGATTTCCTTTGAATTGTGTGCGTATTTTTCAAGCTTTAAATTCTTCGTTATCTTCTGTTAAGTACAAACATACTTATACGATTTTTCATGTTCCTATGCAAAAAATTAAATTTGAAGTAGCAAAAAACTTTTTCGACGACTTTTCACTGATTTTTTCAATTAAAAATGTCGCGCATACATCCGGCGGACTTTTCACTTTTTTTTTTCCTTTTCGTATAACGTAAGGTATCAATGACCTTGTTACAAAATTATATATGTACACAAAAAAAATATTACCAAAGATACAAAAAAAAATATTTACGTCACATGTCAATCAAAATTAAATTTGACATAAACATACGTACTATACTACGTATTTCGAAAGTTTTCACTTTTCGCTCACTGTACTTAAATGGTATATGAAAAGTTTCAATTAAATTCACTTTTCGCTTTTTTCACTTGGTACCTTAGAAAATTAAAATTTTTTCCACTGCGCATACGTTGTATCGTATCTGTTGAAATTGAAAAGCATAGAATTTTCTTTTTTTCAGCTTTCCAACAATTTTCATCAATTTTACTCGTATTGTTGTTATTTACTTTTTGTTTTTTTTTTAACAGAACCTTTATTTGCACAAAATATTCACACAAAATAGCGGCATTTTTTTTTCTTTTTTTGGTTTCAGATTGGACCGTCCTCTATACACGAGAGTTCTTAATGTGAGCAGCGCATTTTTCAAACTGTTTCAATTTAAAATTTCCCGATCACTCGCAAACGCATTTGTTGGATCGCATCTTATGTGTTTTTATTTTTTTCTGCTTTCCGAAAAATTACTATACCCCATATACTACACTGCTCGTTGAATTTTGCTCAATTTCTCCCGAGATGTACGATCTCGGAACAAGCAAACACAGTTCGTTCACTCAATTTTTAGTTTGTGTATTCTGAAAATAGTACGTTTTTTTCGGTTTTATTATTATTATAACGATTGTTGTTGTTGTTGTTATTTTGGTTCAATTCAGCAATTGAAAATACAACGGCAAAAATACGTACATACATATGTACAAACATATCTGTGTATATCTAAACGGCACATTTACGCTACATCCCGCATCTTTTTCACATATGTTGACTGTTAGTTAGTTCATTATGTGCGCTCCTTGTTTTTTCCATTTCAATTTTCGACGAGCTAGGGATGCTCTCAGTTTTTTCTACACTCAAATCAATAATCGTTATTTGGAAGTTAAATAAAGGCGAATACTATTGATATATTACAAGAGATGACTGTTGACAGTTTAAACATTCATGTCAATTTATGTCAACTTTCTCAGAACAATATTCAGGTTCAGAAATTTTCCATGCTCATCACCCTTTAGCAATATTTTCAGTAATTTTTTATTTCTAAGATCAAAACCCAAACCAAGACCGAGAACAAGACTTAATGCCCAAGATTAAGACTCAATATCAATACCAAGATATTGATATAATTCAAAAAGGTTTTTAAAGATAAATTCAATTACTTTCAATAATTATATCAAGTTTCATGCGAACCCATACACACCCAGGGTATATTCACTTTGTTCTTCTGTTTGTAGCGCAGAGAAGGAAGTGTGGCAGATATAAAAAAGTAAACATATTCTTGATCAGCGTCACCTCCTGAGTCGATATAGCCATGTCCGCCTGTCTGGCTGGCTGGCTGGGTGTGCGTGGAAGAACATTTTCTGGGAGAACTGACCTAAATAATTCAATGAAATTTGTTACACCTCCTCCGTCGTCAAAGTTAGCCCATGGGATTGAGTATGAGAGATATTGGTCAACGGACACGCCTACCGCCCATACAAAAAATATATTCAAAATGCAACTTTAGGAGTATTTTTCACGACAATGCAACCGAAATACAATAAATACAACGAATTGTAAGTGCAAGCTCTGTAAAACAAAATGTTCAAATTCGGACAAGAGGGCGCGGCACCTCCCATATAAGTAAAAGTTACATAATGCTATACTGAAAGAGTTTTTTGAGATAATCCAACTAAATTTCACTCAGACGCTAAGAGCAAAAACTGGAAGAATTCGGACAACAGAGCGTAGCACCTCTAACATAAGCAAAATTTTAAAAATATTGCAGTGTAGGGTATTTAATGTTTGGCCAGGCAAAGGTTACACCCTTACTAGTTTTGTTTCTATTCACTTTTTTTTTTTTTAGGTCTGTGCATTATAAATAAATCAAAAACAAAAAATGCAAAAATTGAATCTGCGCTTTTCCAGAGAAATGTCCACCGTGAGCAAACATTTTTTTTGTTTTTCTTATTGGGTAAATACTCACGTGTAATTTAACATCTTCGTGGAGATCAATACAACTTGATTTAAATTTTTTGCTGTTCTGCGTGCACGAAAATCGAAATTTTCGATTATCTCTGCTGGAACAGCCCAAAAACGCACTTAAACGAAAAATAACAAAAAAACAATTTATAGAAAAAAAATCATAAAAGTTTTCTTAAAAACTTTAAAATTTTGTATCGAAACAGCAACAAATTTCGTTTTTGGAACAAAACTTTCTAAGAAGATAATGTTGGCCTAGTCTTTTATTATCAAATTTGTAATGTAATGGGCAGTCAAAGCGATTTGCATTTTTTTAGTCCTTTGATCGAAAATCAGCTGTGGTGTTCTTTCCACTACCGATTCCTAATTTTTTTTTAAATCTTATTTTTTGACCTCTACTTCCAGGAAATGGACAGGGAGCAACAAAATTCACAATTTTGCACATATAGGCCCTCTACTGCATACCATTCCACAACATTGTTGATGTAAAGGGAATTATTTGTACAAAATTTCAAGTCAACATCCCAACACATACAAAAGAAACTTCACTTTGCATGGGAATTAGGCGTGTCCATTAACTAACTATTCATGCTCATATTTTGAATTTTTCTTAGATAGATGTAATTTACGAAGCATAAGAGGCATCGGAGTACTCCTTTTATTTTTCTTACTAAATGTGAGAAATCTTCAGGAAGCAACTTATAATAAGCCTAAAATACAGAAATTTTCTGAATGTGCATTATTTTTTTAAAGCCTCTCACGATGAAAACGCTATGTTTCCCAAAATCATGACGGTTCATTTTCGGAAGATATGGTTACATACACATGGTCATTTCCACAGAAATGTAAACCGTGAGCCATAAAATGAAATCATCATAACTCTGAAATTATTTAACGTACATAGATGAGATTTGGTACATATGTATGTAAAAAGCACCAATGCAAATAAGTTGTACTGGGAAAAATTGGGGTAACACGCCCCCATAAAAATCACATCATATCTCGGAAAATATTTAACGCATATGAATGAGGTTCATCGAATGGTTTTTAAATGAGGTCAAAAACGGTATATAAAAAAAACCTTACAAACCAAAACCAAAATAGTAATTTTCGATATATTTGAATCCGAAACTAGGCGCAAATTGCTGTATCGCTTATGGTTTGTGAGATATCTACCCCAAATGTTCAAAGGACACGATTTTTGAGGTTGTATAGAACACGCACAAAATCGTTTTAGTCTTTTCTGTTAAATGCATCATTTAATACTGTTTTTCTTCTTCAAAATGAGCTATATAGTGGTCTTGTATGCTTTTTTTTAAAAAAATGTAATGACCATTTTAAAATAGCATAATAAAAGATATGGCAATATGGCAATTGTTATAGAGATTCCCTACATGATTTTTAACTTTCATGATGTCATTTTAAAATGGTCATATCTTTTTAAAGAAAAATCAAAATAATGCATTTAAGCGATCAATAATTTGATTTTATATTTGAATCGAAAATGTATACTTTCTTTTGGTGGCGACTATGACATGTGAGGAAATAAATGCTCCTTCCCTAAACGAATACAATCTCACGAATACTTACTTATTCGGAATAGAAGTCCCATTATTTGCAACTCACGTTTTCATTAACTAACTGGCTGACTGAATTACTGACTCTGCCTGGCTGCCTGCCTTTATCATTTAGCGCATGTGCGTATTTATGTTTGTTTCTGTGTTTTTCTTTTTTGTTAATTCTGTATAGGATTATCATCAGCAGCAGCGGCAGCAACTCTCACTAAATGTCTCTCATGCCTTAAAAATAATAAACATACAATTCTCCACTCGCCATCGATCGTCAACACAACAATTCGAGAGTTATGTGTGTTTGTCCCATTGTACAACAATTGGCACAAGGGCATAAAATGTTTGCCCACGGTATTTTTATGAAATTTTATGTTGCTTGCTTAGCGCTGTTTTACTCGCTATTAAAGGGTCGCATCAGTACACAGAAAGAAAAAAATTTTATGAAATATACATCGACATTTCCGCCAAAGTGTCCACCATGACCAGAATATTAAAAGTTATTAAAAAATCATTATTTTATGATATTATCATAGAGAAACTTTTAATTTTTTTGTTTTTTCTATAATCTTTATTAAGAAGTATAATACATAATAAAAGTTTTTTCACAAAATCTCTCTTACAACATTAATGATATAAAAAAATTAAAAGAGAACACCGCAATCCCGATTGACAGTCAATTTTTTAGTTGCTTCAGTCCAAATTCTACTGTCCTGTTCGTCACTGAAAAAGATAATTTGTCATTATTGCTTCACAAATTTTTATTTATTTATTTAAGTCTTTGGAAAATCCTTACAGACTAGAACAATTTGACTTAATAAATAGGGAAAATAACACAATCTTAAATATGTTACAAAAAATTAATAAACTAATTATTATAAAAGCCTGAACAGCACAGATTTAATTTGAGTTTTATCCAAACTAAAATCAATTGAAACATCTTTATATAATTTATTCAGTAATAAGAGGGTTCTATTTATGGGCTCATTAATGGCATAATTTGATCTATGGCATTTTATAAAGAAATAGTCGGAACATCTTAAATTTCCTATGGGTATATTGAATGTTATCAGCTGAAGAATATCAGGACAATCAATATTTCCATTAATTATATCGTAAATAAACTATCAATATTTATGAGCAAACAATGCGCTTCATACGATGGCAATGGTTCAGCAAATGGTAATGACCTTTACGTGAACTTAATGAACTTTTTTTGAATACGCTCCAAACGGGCAATATGCACTCCATAGTAAGGGTTCCAAATCAAAGTTGCAAATTCTAAGTTAGATCTAACAAAGGCATTATGGAGATATTTTATGGCGAAAGGATCTAAAAATGCGGAACTATTACGTTTAATAAACGCTAATAGTGAATAAGTTTTTGGTAAGATGTGATTAACGTGCTTAGAAAAATATCTCGAAAACGACGTGAAAAAAAAAATAATGTGATTTTCGGAATCGGCAGCCGATTTCACATAGGAAATGAAGAGTGGCACCTACAGTTCAAAAATTTTTTAATCATTTGCAAACTAGTGTAATCTGCGTTTTCGTACGCTTCTCTCTACTTGAAGGTTCCATCGCAGCGCTGAGAAGAAAATTTTTCTAGCTTCAGTTTTGATTATTTGAATAAAGTTATATTGCTTCCGTAGATAATGAAACTCAGGAGAGTCGTTCTTGTTGTAAAATTGTTTTGCATTTTGGACGACTTCAATACTGATTAGTTCTCATATCGATAATCTCAAAAGTCCCCAGGGTTTCCAATAAGTTTACAATTTCGTACATCGTATAGCACATTTAGAAATAGAAAATTGGATATCAAGCAACTCTGTTTGACCCCTCCTTGTGTTTGGGTTTTGCAGCTATAAAAGACAGGGAAGCTATTATCTACGCCCTATATACGTTCCTGCTATTTATCCTTGATAGCATCAATATTTTTACCGTGTACTCGTCGTATCTGTAGCAATTCATGAGTAGCCACAAGTCAAATAGGCGCAAGAGTTGCATGGTAAACAACGCATGTATTTTCTCAATTGAAATGACATATGTTGCACAGACGCCGCCAGCTCAAACTGTCGCAATGTGCAAAAGTCAACTACAACGTTTTCGTTAGTTGGACATTAGAGTTTTTTTACTAGCCATTAAATATGTTTATTAATAATGTTTTATTTCTTTCACGTACCTAGGCACATTGATATGAAAGTGCAAGTATGCTTTTAGGAGTTATGTATGAACTTGGTTGATGCTTTTAAGAATATCGCAACCAAAAAATGTTCAAATTTCAAAAAAAGTATACGATATCATGTTTTCATGTTTTTAAAAGTAATATAAAAAGCCATCAAGTAGCATTTCTGAATCATTTCATGCAGTACTTAAATATTTTTAACGCATTTTTTTTGTTTATATGTTTTTTTTGGGTTATGCATAGTACAGTCATTTGGTAGTTTTACTTGGAAAGTTTTCCGGGATTTTTGCAAATGAGTTATTTTATAGATTTCGATGCTCTTTCAGAATTTCAACTTTGCTACCTTGAATCGTTTTCGCTCACGCCACCATAAGGAGTGATATTGAAAAAATCTTAACACACGTTTCACCTAATAACTTTTTTCCGGGTGTAAAATTTAAAAATTTCTTTGATCTAGTTATATTTAAAAAATATCTCAGTTATCATTTTTATTTGTTGATTTGTTGTGAGTTTGATCAAAATGAGCGAAGAAAAAGATTATTAAACAGTTTCAGGAGAATTTGACCGTCGATAGGAAACCTGATTCGGGAAGAAAACAAGGACCACATGATATTGGGAAAACCAAGAAAATTGAAAGCATATTGAAAAGATCTCCAAGCACATCTGCTAGAAAAACTGCCTGGTTAGCCCAGTGCTCTGACTATTTGGTGCGAAAAGTTAAAGCCAATACAGGTTTGAAAACATACAAAGTCCAAAAAGTTCCAGACAGGAATGTTGCAAAAAATTTAGACGCCAAAAGTAGGGCTCGTAAATTAAAATCGAATTGCATACAAAAATATTCATGTTGTATAATGGAAGACGAAACGTATATACTGGCAGATTTTACGCAGCTTCCGGGTCAAAATTTTTATGTTGTTGATGCTCGAGAAAATGTCGAAGAACAATTTAGAATCCAAAAGCAGACAAAATTTCCTAAAATGTTCCTGGTATGGCAAACTATATGCAGTTGCGGCAAAACAAGCAAGTCATTTGTTACAGTGGGCTCTATAAATGCCGAAATATACATAAAAGAATGTTTGAAAAAAAGACTTCCTCCTTTCATAAGAGAGCACAATGTGACCACATATTTTTGGCCCAATTTCAAGAACACAAAAAAGGTGTCACAAAATATCGAAATTTTTTAAAAGGAGTCTGAAACGACTATTAAATCTTTAATGGAAGGCTTATCAAAAAACTTCCACGAGTTCATAAATACCTAGTGGTTTGAACTATAAAAGTTATATTTTTCTGTAATTTGTAAAATATTATTAATTAGATAAAAAAAAAAAAAAACAAAACCCTTAGGGAAACCGTTTAAAGATTATTGAATTTAATATATTGGGTGTACAACTTTGCTTCCGCCGTTTTTTTCCAAAATTAAAAGGTTTATTGCGAAAAAGTGCTTACAGATGTATTATTCAAAGTATTGTCCGTCGCTAGCGACAACTTTCTCCCATCTTTCCGGCAATTTTCGGATCCCGGCTCGAAAAAAGGAGTCCTCTTTTGACGCTATCCATGAAGCAATCCATTTTTCCAATTCTTCGAAGGATTGAAAATGTTGATCTGCCAGGCCGTGTGCCATCGAACGAAATAGGTGGAAGTCAGAAGGGGCGACATCTGGGGAATACGGCGGGTGGGGCAAGACTTCCCATTTCAGCGTTTCCAGGTACTTTTTGACTACTTTTGCGACGTGAGGCCGAGCATTGTCGTGTTGGAGGATGACTTTGTCATGTCGCTCTTGATATTGTGGCCGCTTTTTTTTTAGCGCGCGACGTTCTTTCACTCAGAGCAGCATCACCGTAAGTTTCTGAGAGCATTCGATGCGCTTCAGCTGCATTTTTTTTCGAATTGTAACAGAAAAGTAAAACTTCCCGCAAATGGCGAGAATTGGGCACATAAACGGACATTTTCGAGCGTGAATAATACAAAAACAAGAACAACTGTCACTGAAACGGCGATGACAATTCGTTAGGCACTGTCCACACTCACTTTAAAGGCATTATCATCTTTGTATTTCAACCAGCCTCAGCCGGTACAGCCACCTATCGGAAAACGGCGGAAGCAAAGTTGTACACCCAATATGTTAAGATTTTTTCGATCTTATTACTTATTGGAAAAATGGCGTCCAAAATCAGTTTTTTACAAACATCTCTTTAACGATTACATTGAGAGAAAAATATTGTGGTGCAATATTGCAGCTTATAAAATTTTCTATAAAAATGACCTTCTGATTATTTCGTACGACTTACAATTCAAAATTTGAAAAAAATTAGTAAATTGTGCATGCTGCTCATGAGTAGGCACAGTGATGTGTTGAGCTTAAAATTACGAAAATTCATGAACGGTGAGTCACACGTTTAAAGTAAAAATATTTGTTTATATGAAATTACTTGCTCTATAAGACGAAATTTTTACAACAAACCTAAAATTTAGAAAAACACTTAAAGAAGTAAAATATCAATGTGGTATCATTATTGTGCCTTTTTTAAGTAAACGGTAAAAATGACCCATATGAAGGGCATGCATTGGGTTAATGTTTTTTAAAAAATTTTCCTCGTTATACCCTTTCTAAACACATAATACATGATCGTAAAGATATGTTAATTTTAAACAAAAATTAGTCAAAAGGGAGAAACTTTGACTCTTATAAAAAAATTCAATTCAAATTTTTAGGGTTCGCTTTACCAAAATCCTTGTTGTTTTGAAAAAAAAAAAAAAACAAAAATTGTTGTACAGTGTTATACATAAACTACTTATTCAGTATGAGAGCCCCGAAATTTACTAAGAGTTTGTTTACTCAGAAGAAACGCTCTCAATGTAGATAAACACGCAATTGAAATGCACGCGTCTCCATTAAAATTGGAATTTAATGATTTTAGAGAATTGAGAGTACAACAAAAATTTATTAAATTGATGCAGTTAAATAAAATTCTATAAACAAAATGATTTAATCATCAAATAATAATTGGAAGCAATTAAATTGATGCCAAATAGAAAATGTATAGAGTAAGGATTTCAGTCCCAATATTGTGACCTTAATACGAATCCCGGGATTTCTTCTTAAGACTTTTTTTTAAACCATTGGATTTTTTTTTTAATTTTTAATAAATCCAAACAATATTTATGAACAAAACTATGACTCCTGTGAAACTCCATCTTTAAATCTTATTAAAATAGAAATAAAACGTATCCTATCTAGGCTTGAAAGAAAAATGAAATCTAGTTTTCAACAACACTTCAAAAAGTCTTAGAATTTACCGACGTTTTAATAAAAGAAATTGAGATATTTTGTAAAGGTGGTGATAGGGGTTATTTCCTCCAAAAATCTTTCAATTATCTTTCTTCAATTCAACCAACAAGATTTGAGCCAGAAAGATGCTTCTCGTATGCTATAACCTGCAATAAATTTAGATCTAGATTAGATGACAAAACAAATAATGCTTTAATTTTCCTAAAATCATATTTTAATTATAATAGAACTGATTAACAGAAAAAAAATTCACACGTATTCCTTGGACGATTCTAAGCATTTTATGCCCAGTGCACTTTTTTCGTAAGATGCCTTCCTCTTGAGTAAAAAAGGTGTATCGCATACCGCGGTCGTTCAAAAGCCATAAACTCTCATTTAGCGCTCGAATCCCATCTTGAGTTTTATACCATTTCAAAGCTAATAAATTTGGCTTTAACTTTAAATAAAATTTAAGTGGGTTTTTTACAAAATATGCAAAAGTATTTTTAAATCTAGAAAATTTTGGTGGAATAAAATTATTTTTTGAAAGTATTATTTTCACAAGAATCCCCAACTTCAATACAACAAATGATGCTAGGACAAAGTCCTCCCTTATTATTAATCTTGCACACCGAAACTACTTACTGCCAAATACTGCCAAATTTGAGCGAAATCGGTGACAAAAAAATTTTCAGCTGGTACACTTGGCGTGTTTTCTTTCATAAGTATTTATTATTTTTAGTTTTTAAAAAAAGGCTGTTTTAAGAAAATGTTTTCTAATATTTTTGACACTTTATAAATAGAATATCTTTGTAGGGGTATTGTAAGACAAAATATAGGGAAATTTTAATGTTGAATTTCTGCTTTATTTAGAAAGAAAAAACAGATTCATACAAATCCCGAAAAATCCCAGGATCCCTGGATTCAAATTTCTGATCCCGAAAACTCAAAAAATGGAATTCCTAGTATAGAGTGAGAGAGTGACGTTGATGAGTATAATTACGGTGACCATTTATTTGAAACTGAAATACAGAACAAAAAAAAAAAAAAAAAAAAGGAATACAATTTGTATTTATTTTTTATCGTATTTCAATGTATATGTATGAGCCAAATTTCCCACGGCCAAACTTCTACTGGAAACGTAATCTACAGAATATTTTTTCAATAAGCCATAGGTCTATGATCAATATCAAACTCCCGCTTTTAACGAGAATTTTTTTGTATTATAACATACCTACATCAATCATTGGTTTTATCAGCTTTCTTAATCCATTTTTATCATGACCGATTTTTAATATTCAGCCCGAGTTTTGAATAGGTTTCCTGAAAAGTGGTCGAAAATTCTGAAAAATTTTATTGAAATAAGACATTCTGATCAAAAGATTAGAGCCGGCAATTTTTTTTGAAATCGCTTTATTTTGGTGTTTAAAAACCAAGTCAAAAATCTTCATCGAGATCACTTCACCGTAATAATTTGTTCAGGCTCAAAGGTCACGAGAATATTTGCAAAAAAAACTTTTAGTGCGGAAGTGTTATAGATGATGAATTTTGATATTTGTTATAAAACACCAAATAAAGATTCCAATCAAAAAATTGCTGGCTCTAAATTTTTTATCATTTTAAATAAAATAAAAAATAAACAAAAAAAAAACCTTCAAAATTCATTCAAGATAAAAACAGATTCAGAAAATTGCCAAAACCAATGATATTAATTTTTCTAAAGATGAAACAATAGTGTCTTAAGAAGGTATTATTTTACTGGCCAAATTTTCTTAGAATTTTTCGTAGATTACTTTTCCGTTAAACGCTTGGTCATATCTTTTCCATCCAAACAGTTTGGCTCACATTAATTTAGACTTGAGATCATTAGAACAAACTATCATTAGAGTAAACACTGTAATCGACACCTCTTTTTTCATTTCAAATTTGTGCAATATTTATATTCACGTTGGCAACATCATTTCGATTTTGCTATTTTTTTTTTTTTTAATCTTTTGATGGAAACCGCTTTACCAAACAATTTTGCGAAATACAGAACAAATACAGAACATTTTTACGCTTAAAAAATTATACAGAACAGAGGCCTCAAATACAGAACTGTTCTGTATAATACAGTACGGTTGGTCACCGTAAGTATAATACATATATTCGGGGCTCAAAGTTAAAAAATGTTTGCGTAAATTGATAGAAAGAAATTGTAGCACAGTCACATAAGTAGTAGTAGAAGATATATTAGTTAAAAATACTAGACATTAGGGTGCAGCACTTTTTCGAAATAATGTGAAAATCAAAGGTTGCATCAAAGATTATCTTAGGAGCAGGCCTTATAACAAAGACTGCATACTTGGTTTGGATCAAAATCCTCGAAAAGATGTCCTGCCTAGGGCTTGAATGAAAATCTATACGACAAAAATAAGTGTTTTTTAACAGTTTCTTAGACGTATCTCAAAAACCACAAAATTTTTGGTAGTGACTCAGCTTAAATCTTTGAAAGGAGTTAATTTTCTTTATTTTGGAATTTTTTCTCACTGCTCTACAGTGGAAAGTTTGGCCTCTTCAAGTCCTGAAAGCAGTTGAAATTTTTCGACTCAGAAAAAACGGTTTTTTTTTTCTATAACTCAAGATGCAAGTGTCGCAAAGAATTTTTGGACTCTAATAAATGTAGGAAATCGCTTTTGCTATTATATTATTTCCAAATCATTATTTTAGACTTGCGAAATTAAAAATATGCAAAACATAAAAAATTTCATAAGCGCAAAAAAAACATTGATTTGATAAAATCAAAACGATGATTGGATTAAAAGCGTTTAACCTATAGGTTTGATGCCATGCTACCACTTTATTTACATACATATAAATATAACAAGAACAACAAGTTGAGAATAACAATCAGATGAATTCATTTAAAAAACCATTTATAAAATTCCCCTTCTTAATCCCATGGGCAAATTAACTAGAAACATGTGCATATACAAAACTACACACGGTGCTGAAATCAGCAGTTTAAATAAAATTTTGCTGAACTCGAAAAATTATTTTGTCTGGCGCTTCTCTGACTCAAACTAACAACGTTTTTATATTTATGACCTAAGTTGTCTCGGCCCATTTTATTCTGCCGACATTTTTCGGTATTTTAATAGATCGGAAAGACGGATTTTAATCAAAACCAAGGCCTCTTACGAAAAAAGTGTATAAGTCAAAAAATGCTTAGCATCGTCCAGGAAATACGTGTGAATTTTTTCAGAATTTTTTTTTTTTTTGATCATTTATGAAAAAATTATAAAATGTCCCATAAAGATTCTGAAAAAATTCACACGTATTTCTTCGACGATGCTAAGCATTTTTTGCCTAACACACTTTTTCGTAAGACGCCTTGGTTTTGAGTAAAATCCGTTTTTCCGATTTAAATTTTATTAAAAAACCGAAAAATTTCTGCAGAAAAAAATGGGCCGGGACAACATAGGTCAAAAATATGAAAAAGAGTCAAAGAAGCGCCAGACAAAATAATTTTTTGAGTTCAATAAAGTTTTATTTAAAATGATGATTTCAGCACCGTGTACAGTAAATGAAATCACGAAAATATCACAAGACATAAAGAAGCAATTTATCTGAATTTTGTATGGGCCCCCTTCCAGTGGTGAAAAAAGAGTAGTAGATATGTTCGAGAGAAATGTTGGTGAAGGAAAAATAATGGCGAAATTTTGTATGGGAGCCCCCTCAAAGGCTGAAAAAAGGGGCGCAATGTGTTTGAAAGGAATCTTTTAGTGGAAAACAGACAGGTGAACACTGAACATAATTATTTTCTTTTTCCCAGCTTCCCAACTTGGAGTTTTTTAGTCCGTTTCTAACAATATTTTGTTTTATAAATTTAAAAAAAAATAAAAAATAGATCCTATCATTTGCCCATTTTTAAACATGTCTTAAAATTTATTAAATACATACATACATATCTGTGGACTTTTGACAATGCAATCTTGCTCGAGATAACACAATTTTCCGGGATTAAAGTCCTAAGTATGAAATTGAAATATGCTTTAATCATCTTGTCTCTATGATTTTTAGTTCCAGAGATATAAGGGTGTCCCGTATATCATGCAAGATTTGAACTTCCCGCCATTTGTGCCGATAAATTTTGCCAACCAAAAATATATATTTAATGCTAGGAAAAATTTAGTTAAAATTCTGATCAAGCTTTATCCATTATCGCTTTTAGATTTATTCCAAATCGTCCCCTTTCAGCCTTAACCACGTAACTACAAACTTTTTTAATTTTTATTTTCTATCGGAAAACTGTCAGAGGCAAATTGACAAATTTTTTCGAAAATTTAAAAAAATTGCAGTTACGTGGTTAAGGCTGAAAGGGGACAAAATGGTGAAGTATGTATATAAGAATAGAAAAAGGCGGCGGGCTCTATCGCTACGGTTTCTTCTAACCCCGTATTGCCGGACCGACAAGCAATTATGACAGTTAGCATAATGTTCTCATCTGGTGCCGTTGACTTAGTTTACTAATGAAGAGGGTTTAACCAGCAATGTTTGATTTTCATTAGTTAACCATTAGCTAAACCATTAGTTAATCAACAACTGATGTACAGCCTCGCAACATATTAGAGTGTTGCTTCGCGTGCGTTTTCCATCGTTTTTGTTATTTTGTTTTCCCAATCTTTAGCAAAAAACATGTGTTTTCACAAAATTCACAAATTTAGCCCGGTCTGCCAAAGTTTTTTTGTTCATTCCCAGTGTGCCAAACGGACTCGTTTTGGATCCGTAACGGGTTCATATTTTCGTACTTTTTATCCGTTACGGAATCCGTTACGTATCCGTTACTGATCCGTTTGCGGGAAGGATTCGTAAAAAAAACGAATCGTTTTTTCTACTTTTATGGATCCGTTTCGAATCTGTAACGTACATCAAAAACGAATTAAAAACGAATTCGCATTTAATAATGTTAATGCTGCTTATAAAAAAAAAGAAAAATGGTGAAGCGCTTATTTTTAATTAAAAAAACAAAATAACAAAAAAAAAAAAAAAAAACTACTAGCTCGGCCGGGAGTCAAACCCAGGCTCCCGAGGTATTACTTTTTCATACACGGGACGTTAGACAACTAGGCTATTAACCGATATGATATTGACTTATCTGATGTAGATTTATGTGATGTTGAGATTTAAAGTTTGTATTGATTAAACAAATTTCTGTTGTTTTTTTATAAGTATTCTGTGTTCTTCCTCTTCCCTTATTTTGATAAAAAATATTATATGCTCAAATTTGGAATCAAAAACATTTCTTCAAACAGAGTTTGAAAAGTTTACAAAAAATCATACGCAATAAAATAAAAAGATAAAAAAAACAAATCAAAAATATTTTTTTATCATCATTAAAATTAATTAAAGCAAATCCGTTTTGAGTTCGTATTTGAAGTATTTACGGATTCGAAACGGATTTACCCAGGTTCGATTCCTGCCACAGGTGGATTTTTACAATTTATTTTTCTTCCTTTTTTTGTTTATATTTTTTTTTTAATTGCTAATAAGCGCATCAAAACGGTTTTTTTCTGTAAATATACAACATTAACATATTTAAAAGCAAATCAGTTTTGAATTCGTTTTTACATATGTTTCGGATTCGAAACGGGCCCGCACTGCGGAATTACTTGGGTTTGAATTTTACTTTAGGCGGATCGATAACTTTTTCCTTTTTATTTATTGGGAATAAATAAAAATTAAATTCCGCAGTGTGGGCCCGTTTCGAATCCGAAACTTATGTAAAAACGAATTCAAAACGGATTTGCTTTTAAATATGTTAATGCTGTATATTTACAGAAAAAAACCGTTTTGATGCGCCTATTAGCAATTAAAAAATAATAAAAAGAAAAAAAAGGAAGAAAAATAAAGGGTAAAAATCCACCTCTGGTAGGATTCGAACCTGGGCAAATCCGTTTCGATTCCGTAAATACTTCAAATACGAACTCAAAACGGATTTGCTTTATTTAATTTTTATGATAAAAAAAATATTTTTGATTTGTTTTTTTTTCTTTTTATTTTATTGCGTATGATTTTTTGTAAACTTTTCAAACTCTGCCCAGTGTGCCAAACGGACTCGTTTCGGATCCGTAACGGGTTCATATTTTCGTTCTTTTTATCCGTTACGGAATCCGTTACGTATCCGTTACTGATCCGTTTGCGGGAAGGATTCCTAAAAAAAAAACGAATCGTTTTTTCTTCTTTTATGGATCCGTTTCGAACCTGTAACTTACATCAAAAACGAATTCAAAACGGATTCGCTTTTAATAATGTTAATGCTGCTTATAAAAAAAAAAGAAAACAGGGTGAAGCGCTTATTTTTAATTAAAAAAAACAAAATAACAAAAAAAAAAAAAAAATTACTAGCCCGGCCGGGAGTCGAACTCAGGCTCCCGGGGTTTTACTCTTTCATACACGAGACGTTAGACAACTAGGCTATTGGCCGATATGATGTTTACTTAACTGATGTAGATTTATTTGATGTTGAGATTTAAAGTTTGTATATTAAAGAAATTTCTGTTGTTTTTTTATAAGTATTCTATGTTGTTTTTCTTCCCTTCTTTTGATAAAAAATGTTATATACTCAAATTTGGAATCAAAAACATTTTTTCAAACAGAGTTTGAAAAGTTTACAAAAAATCATACGCAATAAAATAAAAAGAAAAAAAAAAAACAAATCAAAAATATTTTTTTTATCATAAAAATTAAATAAAGCAAATCCGTTTTGAGTTCGTATTTGAAGTATTTACGGAATCGAAACGGATTTTCCCAGGTTCAAATCCTACCAGAGGTGGATTTTTACCCTTTATTTTTCTTCCTTTTTTTTCTTTTTATTATTTTTTAATTGCTAATAGGCGCATCAAAACGGTTTTTTTCTGTAAATATACAGCATTAACATATTTAAAAGCAAATCCGTTTTGAATTCGTTTTTACATAAGTTTCTGATTCGAAACGGGCCCGCACTGCGGAATTTAATTTTTTTTTATTCGCTAATAAGCGCTTCAAAATGTTTTTTTTTTTATCTAAACAAAGCGTTTTGAATTAATTTTTGATGTACGTTACGGGTTCGAAATGGATCCGGTACCGCGGATTACGTTTTTTATACCTTTATGAACTCGTAATGGATTCGAAACGGATCCTCATCCGTTTTTGTGCACATTGGGTGTTTGAAAAAATGTTTTTGATTCCAAATTTGAGTATATAACATTTTTTATCAAAAGAAGGGAAGAAAAACAACACAGAATACTTATAAAAAAACAACAGAAATTTGTTTAATATACAAACTTTAAATCTCAACATCAAATAAGTCTACATCAGTTAAGTAAACATCATATCGGTCAATAGCCTAGTTGTCTAACGTCTCGAGTATGAAAGAGTAATACCCCAGGAGCCTGAGTTCGACTCCCGGCCGGGCTAATAATTTCTTTTTTTTTTTGCTATTTTGTTTTTTTTTAATTAAAAATAAGCGCTTCACCATTTTTCTTTTTTTTTATAAGCAGCATTAACATTATTAAAAGCGAATCTGTATTGAATTCGTTTTTGATGTATGTTACAGGTTCGAAACGGATCCATAAAAGTATAAAAAACGATTCGTTTTTTTTTTAGGAATCCTTCCCGCAAACGGATCAGTAACGGATACGTAACGGATTCCGTTACAGATAAAAAGTACGCAAATATGAACCCGTTACGGATCAGAAACGAGTGCGTTTGGCACACTGGGTTGTGTTAGTTGACCAAAACACTGTGAATTTGAAACATTAGTTAAATTGTTGTCACCATTTTAGTTAACTAATTGGTTAACTAATGACTGTGACTCCGGGCCTTATTTTACACTTAATTGCCTAATGTGCTTGATGTAAGTTCATTTGTTAATCTAAACTTAATTCGAATAATTTAAGACATTGAGATTTTGGGGCAGTTATAACTCATCATTCAGCTCCATAACTTACTTACAACCCCATCGAATTCATTCACTGCATACTCCGCAGTATATGGAGCTATTATATACATATGTGAGCATTTTTTGGACATATTTTTATTAATTTACTGCATATTGTGGCGATCAGAGAGTCATTTTTTTTTTGCAAGAATAACGATATCTGCGGCATTTTGACAAAACGACCTTACTCGAAAATGGCAACTTTTCATTAGAGCTACAAAATTGCTCAACTTCTTCTTAATAATGTGGCTGAATATCGTTGATGTAGCGTTGAATCTCCTTCTTCAATAAATTTTTACAAACCCTAAACTGTCAAATGCCAAATTGTTTTCTTTGTTTTTTAGTCAGCAATCCTTGACTTACATTAAGAGTTAAAATTAAATCTTGCATGAATAATGGGACAGCCTTATATATCAGGAACTTAAAATCATAGAAATGTGGCGATCACACCAAAAAAAAAAAAAAAATTAATATGAAATTTTATATTTATGACTAAAATTCATGATAGTTGAGTTATCTCGCGTTAGGTTGTTTTGTCAAAAGTCCAAAGATCTTTGCAAAAAATTCAAAACATGTGTGTATGCATGTATGCAATATCATTTGCAATATCCCAAGGGGAAAAGAAGTGCTTGAAAAACCCTTCTGAAGTGCATCTTTTTCACCAATAAGCGCTTTCGCTCCGTAAGAACTATTCGTTCTTTTTGACATGACATGCAATGCATGCGCTTAAGCTTACCGCAGTTTTACTTCAAAAGGCCTTTTGAAGCGCTTATTTGTATCCACGACCGTCCGCGTGAGAAATAGAAACATATTATTTTAACTTACATTTACCAAGTCGTTAGACCGCTACACCAATGCCCGATGATATAAAGAGGTATTAAATTTGTATATTAAGCAAATCTTGTCCAAATAGAATTTGACATTCGAATGCTCCTATAGTCTTACATAGAATCATTGTGCAATCAGTTTCAATTCAATTAAGCAAAAGTAAATAAATAAGAAAAACGAAAATAGAAAAGTGAAATAAAAAAAGTTTGAATAAAAGATATTAAATAACAAAAAAATGAAACAAAAAAAAATATGGGTTCGAACTCACGTTGTTCTTGCTGCAGCCTTACATGGAGTCATTGTGTAATTCAGTTAAACAAAAGTAAATTAATAAGAGAAAGGAAAATAGAAAAGTGAAACAAAAAAATGTGGAAAAAAATATTTTAATAAAAAAAAAAAAAATAAAGCAAAAAAAGATAAAAAAAATGTTGAAAAAAAAAATCACCCATGCTAGGTTCAAACCCATGTTGTTCTTACTGCAGCCATATAAAAAATCATTGTGAAAGTGCTTCTAAATTTCTATGGGGACAAGCGCTTTTGAAGTGCTTGGATCAGAAGCGCTAGAATTTTTTCTTCTTTGGATTTTACATAAGCACACATGGAATAATTTAATACGAGAGGGTTGCCACTTAGAGGCTATTTTTTTTTTTTTTATGGCAAAAGGGTGCTCTTGAGAATTGTGCATGTGAATTTCACTCAATGTTTGGCAATGAGTGGATTCTTGTCGCAATAAAATTGTAAAAGCACTGGAATCGTAATGTTGCAGAGTATGCAAAATGTATAACAGGTAGAATGTTGAAAACGTTGAAAATTTTATAAGTTTCAGTTTTTAAAACAGATACCCTTTTTTCGGTTTTTTTCAATTCTTTAGGTAGTAAATTGAAAACATTACAACATATGTCTACTCTCTGAGTAGAAGAGTAGAGTTAAAGAAGAATTTCCCTCTATTTTATTGCGTTTAAATGATCAAAAATTAGTTCTAATTATTTTTAATTCTCTTTATTGTCTTAGAGCTCATGCTGCGCTTGATGTCTTTGTATCTTAACAGATGTCGCGCTATACACACACAATGTACAATTAGCCAAGATTGGAAATTTATAAATTTTCGATTGATTGGACATCATTGGAATAAAATAAAAAAACAAAAACAATTGATCATTAAGTAGGCATAATTTGTTGTGATACTGTGTTTTTTTTTTTTTTTATTTGGCAATTAATCAGGCTTAGCTTCGATTTTTAAGAAAATTTAATAAAACAGTAGCCGTGTAGTGTTATTGGCTTCTTTTTAATTGATTTAATAAATCAATCGAATATTTGTCTTTTGGGTCTACTGTGTTACGCCGCACAATGGGAGGGTTTGTATGGAACGGCGGTCATATATAGTAATAATAGAGCTAGGCTATTGAAATTTAGTACAAATGTTTTTTACATTAAAATAATAAAAATCTGTGAATATAAACAAAATCCGCCGACGGACACGCCTACCTTCCATACAAAGTTGGGGCGTGGTCCGATTTTTTTTTCAAAATGGGTATCAATTTTCAATAACTTAGCCCCGCTAATTTCAAAAATGTTAAAAATTTTGCGCTATCTTTTATAGTTTTCAAGTTATGAGGAATAAACGAAAATCTACTTTATAAAAACTAGATTTGGTTTGTTTGTGTATTTGTCCCTTATTAACTCGGAAACTAAGTAACCGATTTTAAAGAAGTTTTTATATTATGCTAGTACAAAAAAAGGCTAAGCTATATACTAAAAAAATGGGCGGTGCCACGCCCCTCAAAAAATTGACTAATCATATCAGCGAAACTCTTTGACGCAGATAAATGAGATTTGGTAAATGTGTAAAAGTCATCAGAACAAATAATGTTCACTGGACAAGTGGGCGGTACCACGCCTTCAAAAAAAAAATTCATCATATTTCTGAAAATATTTGTCGCAGATAGATATTATTTGGTACATATGAAAAGACCATCAGAACAAATAATCCGCACTAGAAAAATGGGCAGTGCCACGCCTACCAAAAAATTAACTTATCAATATCTCCGAAAATCTTTCATGCAGATTGATGATGTTTAGCAAATATGTTAATGATATTATGACAAATAATGTCCGCTAAAAAAGTAGGCGTTTTCACGCCCTTTAAACATTTTATTTATTATTTGCATAAAAACTATCAGAAAAAATATTCCGCACTAGAAACTTTTTCATTGCAATTCTTTTGGCTCAAATTGGCGATCAAATCAAAAAAAGAGGACACAATCAAGTCGAAACTAATGTATACAATAATAGAAAATGGAAAATATTAAGTTATTTCATTGTTTTAAATTTATTTTAATCAGTTTTTTCATTTAATTGCAACAGCTCTTGAGATTCTGGTGATAACTCTATATATTTTTTATCACGTTTTACTCGGATTTGGCTAATAATCGGATCAGAAGAGATCAGCATGTAATGCAAAACGTCTTCGTTGTTTGCTACTCTAGAGCACAATCTGCTGTTGTGTAACCTGGAGCTTTTAAAAATTTTGTTTGATGCTTCCTGAGCTTCTTCGGAAAGACTAATAATTGGTATTTGAAGAGCTTGTATGATTTCGCTTCCGTGAATTAAAACTTTATGCACAGAAGGGGGCATATTATACCAATTATAATGTTTTTTGTATACCTTTCAATATGCTCTTGGCTTATTTTAAGAAAGGGTGAGTCCCAAGGGGGATTAAAAGGAGGAAACATACCCCTTACCTGTCACCCTTCTCTTAAAATTTTTTTTTTTTTTGGAATTTAAGAAGACTGTAAGCTTAAAATTGATAAATATATTGTAAAACGTTGCAGAATGTAAAGAAATAAAAATACTTTTTTTTCTCAAAAACTGCTACAGGAAAAAATTCATAGAAAAAAAAGTTCTCAAAAAAAGCAGTAGGGACTTTGCATATCGATTAAGCATACTTGGCCACATATTATATTGAAAAATAATGAAAATCAGAAAATGTATTTTTTTTTTTTTTTAATGTCAAAGTTTGTAAAATTTATCGATTTTGGCTTTTTGAGCTTAAATTTTCGAAAAATCACCATAATTCACCTATCATACATAAAAACTCAAACAAATGTTTTTTTAAAAGCTTAATGCTTGTACTTCATGACAAAATGCTATCTTGATATATTTCGATGCAAACGAATTAAAAATAGCGTTCCAAAAAAGTCAACTTATTTTGTCCAGTCAAAAACCATTGTATTCCGGGTTCGAATCTCGGTGTGGATAAAATTTTTTCTATTAATTTTTTTATTATTTTATACAGTTATGTTGTTTCATTTTCTGCTCCGAAGACTCTTCAAATTAATGGAATTTTAAAAATTGGAATTGATAATCACCGAGTGGAGGATTTGAACCTGGACCTCTCCACGCAGCGCTAGTCATTAGACCGATACACTATCGTTTGCTCTTCTTCACAGTCGACGTACTGCCAAACAGTACGTAGTCAGTAACGTTATAATTTCAATGACGCAATCTATACACAATTGGTCCACTTTTGGTACTAATGACGGATTATGCATAACATTCGGACCATTTTTGGTACAATTGATAATTTAAGTGAATTTATTCTAGTTTAAGGTGCAGTCAGTTCTGGTCTACTTACAAAATAACTAGACCAAAGAAGGAACTACTGTGCCAATTGCCTCTGCCGCTTCTATTGCAGAGCTCACGGGTTTTTTTTTTATGTGCGCACATTTTACTTTTCTATCCAGCATTTTTTACAGTTTGTCAAAGTACTTTTTGTAGTTTAAACCGTATATTTTACTTTCGTACCATTACTTTTTCATGAGGATTCAGTAAAATAATTAAATTACTGGAAAAAAACTGTAATTCTTTTTGAGATTATTATCACATTGTGCTGTTTGAAAATCAGCTTTTGCAGATAATTTTTTTGCTTGTCTATTAACGTCACATTTTGAGACACTTTTTGATGTCACAATTTGAGAAATTTTTTTGGCGTCACGATTTTAATAATTTTTTTTATCGTAACATTTTGGGAGACTTTTTTTGACTCACATTTTTCGGCACTTTGCTGGCGTCATACATGTTTTGTGACACCTTTTTAGGATCATATTTTAATACTTTTCAGTTTTTCGGCATTACATACATTTTTGGTGTCACATCTTGGGACACGTTGGCGAAACATTTGAGATATATTTTTTGGGGTTACATTTTGAAAATAGTTTTTGGCGGCACATTTGGAGATATTTTTTAGCGTCACATAAATTTTTGGCGTCAGATAATTGGGCCCCTTTTCCACCAAATTTTAAGACACTATTTTGACATCATACTTTTTTGGCGTCACATTTTGAGACACCTTTTTAGCATCACATTTTGAGATTTTTTTTTCGGCGCCATAATTGAAACACTTTTTTGGCGCCATATTTTGTGACCCTTTTTTTTCTGTCACATTTTCGAATCACTTTGAGATATTTTTGGCGTCATGTTTAGAGACTCTTCTTTGACATCAAATTTTGAGAAATTTTTTTTGCCGTCACATTTCGAGACACTTTTTGCGCGTCACATTTTGACACACTTTCTTGGCGTCACATTTTTAGACACTTTGACACATTTTCAAATCACTTGATAGACGTCACATTTTCAGACCTTTTTTTTTGGCATCACATTTTGTGGCACTGTTTACCGTCACATTTTGAGACACTTTTTGGCGTCACATTTGAAGACACTTTTCGTTGCATCTCGTTATGTCTCGCAAACTATAGAAGCTATTTCAATGAAATTTAATTTGTAGCAGACGAACAGGAATATCGTACACTAGCCAAAACTGGGCATAATCAAATAAGTTCCACGATCACTTTTTTTAATGATTGAAAATTGAAGCACATTTACATCTCGCAAGCTATAAAATTTTGATGAAATTTTAATCGTCCTACTTTTGTTTCGTAAGTAACAAAGAACACAAAAAAAAAAAACAACTTGCAACATAATTCAAAAACCATGTCAGAAAGTAACACGGTAGCAATGTTGTTGAAGAAAAAAAAAAAACACGATACATGAAACAAAACAACATCATCAAAATGGATCAGCAGCAGTAATTAGTAACGCCAATACGTGTTTAAGTAGCCCTCAGATGTCCAGCGACAATGTTGCAGTATTCGTGCTTGTTGCACCTGAGCTACTACACTGCAGTGCTGCTTAGTTGCTTCAAGGATTGTTAACATTTGGCGCATAATTAATTAGTAACAGAACCTCAAGGTTGCTGGGGGACAGTAGGAAATGTTAACACTGAGATGGATAAGAAATTTAAGTGGCATATAGTTTGAGAAGAATGTTATGTGGAAGGAAAAGGGTTAATAAACATATGAATGAAATGTTTCAGAAAACCATAGCAAAACTAAATCACTTTTTTTGCATTGATAATAAATCAGTGCAATAACAACGGTAGCTAATACATACTTATGTCAAGTAGGAACCTCATTAATTTTTACTTTTATGAAAAATTCTTCTGCTTTGGGTAGCATATGATGCATTGCTCACTGTAAATAAGAAATTTCACTTAAATCTTTGCAAATAAATCACCCATAAACAACAAGAGATTTTCAACACACAACGCTTCAAAAGCAACATGCCACCCACTTTGTACGCCTCCGAAACGAAGACAAAAAATTCCTCAAATTTGCAGCTGGTGGTTGGTGGTGGTGGACAACGCGTGATGGAAAATGTCACCCAAAGGCATTGTTTTGTAGCGTCACGCAATTTCAAAGCTACCGAATTTCACACGCACTCTTTCACTCGCTCTCGCACTGACTGTGCAAAAGACACAAAGGATTTGCGCGTGCGCAAATGCAATTTCATTGAGCTTTGCGAGCTGCGTGTGCACATTACAACAAAGATTGTTTTTTTTTTTTTTTGGTTTTTCGTTAACAATTTTGCGGTGTTTTTTTACAACGCTCTTGTTGCAGTTGCGGTGCATGTTGTTGTTGCTGGTAACTGTTTTTGGCTTGGCAGCTAACATGTGTTGAACAAAACTGCTGTTTGCATGTTGCGCTTTTTTGTTGAACCATAAGCAGCACTAACGCCAAGCGTTGGTTGCGTGTTAGAAATGCGCAAAGCGTTTTTGTGTTTTTAGGTTTGTGTATGTAGTTTTTACTCCTTAGACCAAATAAATCAAATATCGACACATTGGTAATGATTTGAAAAAAAAAAAACAATGAAAAATATTTGATAAGAGGAGCATTTGCTACAAAGAATTTTTTTTAGAAACTTATCTCTTTTAAGGGTTTTATTTTCGTATTTCATAATGGATAGGTAGGCTTAGTTTCTTTCACTAATAAACTCAAAGCATCAATTCGTTGAATGTGTTTGAAATAAATTATTCGGTCACAATCAATTCATAGAGCTCGTAAAACTCTCGATGTGACTCTCAATCCAGAATTAAAGCTTTGATATATAATTTAACTCTAACAACAACTCCCTGTTTTACTTCTTTGGCTTTTGCTCAAAAAGTCTCTTTAGAAGTAATAGCTTAAATTAATTATATTCTTAAAATTGGAGATTTTCGATTATCTCAGGAATGGCCCATAGGAAAAAAAAAATTAATTCGATTTTGGGACACAGCGATCTCAAATTAGTTTGAAAATATGTTTTGCAAAATAGTAGGGGAAAGTGGGGTAAAGTGGGAAACTTTTTTTCGAAGCTCCATAAAATGAACAAAACTTCTTATTTTTTCATGTTTCAACTTCCTATAATAAAGAAAATTTTATAGGCTATATTTTTGCTGAAGAAACGAACCGAAAATATGGATTTTCTGTCGAGTACGACGCTTTGATCGACGATGCCCAAAATGGCAAAAATTAAAAATCGTGGGGTAAAGTGGGAAACTTTCAAAATTCATAAAAACTAATACAAATGTTGGAAAAAAGTTCTAATATCTTTATTGTAAGTCAAAAAAGGTTCAAGGAACACACCCATAGGAGTAAATATGAAAAGAAGTAATGATTTTGCTGAAAAAAAATATATGAAAAAATGTGTTTAAAAAAATTTGTGAAATAGTAGCTAATTCGTCGTTCTCTGATGAAACATCAAAGTCCGAGTCACAGTGTTAGTAATAAAAGAAGCTTGTAGTGAGATTAACGCATTTCAAGTGAAATGGGCGTTGACAATCCTTTAGGTTGCATGTGATGGTATTGTATCTGGCCATGATTTCGGGCATGAGTTCCATGCAAATGGTGCAAAAATCACGATCTGAGCTAGAGCTTCTTTGTTTCTTCTTTGGCGCTTTCTTTGCTGGTGGTGCTTTTTTGCTCCTGGTACTCTATTTTTTGTGATTCGTTTCCCTCTATCTTCCGTTTATTTGCTAAACGTTTTTTCTCAACTGCTTTTTGCAACTCGCTTAGCTTTTCCGGAGTGTTTACTCACAATATAAGTAAATGTACAACACTTATTTGGATCATGAAATAGTATAATACGTTGACAAGTGGGGACTAGCAATCGTGAAATAACATTTCCCACTTTACCCCATAAAAAATGTCCCACTTTACCCCGATACCACATTTTGCAAAAAATGTGAGCTTCATTCTTTCACTCTATGAATTACACGGAATCCTTTTGCGTTATCAATTTTAAGACTACAAAGAATATTTTTGTGTACTTACAATCGGTTTATCTCCAGAAATAGTAAAAATATCGATGATTAAAAATTTCAAAATGAAATTTCAAAATCACTTAAAAACTTTGCATGATTCCAGAGATCACAAAAATACGTATGCACGCATCGCTATACCATAAAGATTTGCTTACGGTCATTGCAAGTACATGTAAGTTTGCTAGTTTGCCCGAAAAGGGGCATTTCCCACTTTACCCCACTTCCCACTACATACAAAATTTAATTATTTGTAATGTAGTGTTATAGTTTCGTTTGGCCATTAAATACTTCTTAAAAACATTTTAAAGAATTGATCAATATGTTTTTTTTATAACTTGTTAATCAACCAGAATATGTTTGAGAACCATTTTTGTGTTCGAACGAAACTAAAATTAATTTATGTTACATACGGACTGGATCTGATCAATCAAATTCCTTATTAAGATTTAGTTCAGGATTCAAACAACGTACTAAGCCCGTATTAAGATTTTTAGATCCGGATAAGGAACTGACCAAATGACCGTATTAAGGAATATCTGATCGGGATCTAATCATAATCCGGAATACCTGAACTATTTTCTAGCTTTTGACTGTGGTAGCCAACACAAACTCGTAACATCATATGACGTCGGTAAGTTCTTCGCTCGCTATTCATAGGGGCCGTTTCATTCGTTGTGTTTCCATAGATAGTTTCAGATCAAATGAATACTAAAGCAATTCTGGTGTTTCCTTGAGTTTTGCTCTACCCGATTCCTGCTCCTTGATTTTCTGTCATCGACTACCAATCCAATCTACTTATTTCGATAGCAGCATTTATATACCTAGGAAATAATGATAAATTTAATATAGGTGAATTGAATATTTCATATTATTTAATAAGCGGTATATTTGAGTAATGTTCTTGGTTCAACCGTATATTTCTTAATAATTATCAAATTTATGTTTGAATCAAACAATTCAAGCTCTTTTTGGGGGCTAAGGGAGTGATAGGAGACACTGTAAATGTTCTCAACAACCTTTCCGGAAATCTTACCTATCATTTTGGTCTGATTATAATGTTTTGTCAACCAGCTATTCGACTGCTGTAGCCTGACAATAAGAGTGTTGGCTATATGTGAAGATTGAAAGTAAGATTTGATCATGCGGTGACCTCGAAATATCTCCGATTGCAATAGTAGTGCTTGACTATTAGAATATGGTTTTGTATTGACATCTTGCTCAGTACCTAGTCATATGAATGATATCGTTTAATTAGTTAATAAGAATTAACTGTGAGTCTGCGTCATTATATGGCCTTATACCGTATGCTTATCTTTTTGCTAAACTTTGCTCCATTTTTGAGGCCTTTTTGCTTCTTATTAGAATTCTAGCTCAGACTTGGAATTCAATTGGCTTTAGTGGCACTTCAGAAATTTTGTATAATTGGCTTTTTCTTTAGCTGTTTTTTGGCATTTTAAGATTTTGAACCTTCGACCTTTTGGCGCTCACATCTTCCAGTGATAATCATACTTTCCATTCATGTCCTATTAGAATTTCTTTGCTGATTATGAAATTCATTCTTTAAATGCAATGTACTCGTATGAGTACCTTATCCATTGTAAATTTAATGCATTCGCATTTGTCTCAACATACAAATTGTACCATACTCGTATGTAATGCTTCCACAAATCATTGTATGCATATTGTATAAGAAATATATTCAATATACCCTGCAGCATGATTTAACAAATTTCATGCACAGCAGGAGTAATGTTATCCTGGTCAAAACAAATAGGCTGCGTGAAAGATGAAACGCATTTATTTCACTGGATGCGCGCATAGATTTTTCAAAACAAAACGAAAAACAACCAAAATCCAACTAGGATACACAAAAACCGGCTATAGCCAACTAAGCAGAAGTTAACCAAGTTAGTGGTCAAAATCAATTGAGACACTATGCCTGAGATGCGTCAGAGTAACATCGACATGTATGGAAAAAAACGAAGGAACAAAAAACAAACAGGGACTTAACTCTTAGGCTTATGCGGGTGAGTTGAAGATATTGGAACACTCTTGGTTTCAACATACGCACGCGTATACTGAATGAACCATATGGAGTACGTACGGCTTATACGCGCAATACATACTGTGTATGTAAAATAGCCTAAAGCTATAAAAATCAGTCAAAATATTGAATTATTTCTATGGTTACATGTTTAAGAATGTATTTCCGGTCTTAAATCTTTTTCTTTTTTTTTCGCTTTTTTATGCTTTGTCTTGATCTTTTCGATATTGGCAGTTTTGAAGTACTGAATGAATATTGTTCGTACTCTCGTATGTGGCATGTAAAATAATTGTAACTTGCATGTGGTCCAATTCATGTGGCTAAGATGAACAGGCAGACAGACTGAGAGACAGACATATAGATAGAGTGATATAGGATCAATATCAAACTTACGAGAAACAACAACCACAACATTGCCAAGAACAACTGTGAGCTGTCAATGATCTTGTTGGCCTTTGATTGATTTATATTGTGTTGTTAACGCTTGTTTTGAGATGATCTGCTTAAGACATGAGCATATAATTTTTTTAAATAAATTGGTCTTATGTTAATGATAACAAGCGCTAAGTTACACAGCAAGAAAAAGGAAAAACTGCTTGAAATACGTGTATTATCTTCAAATGTATTTTCCAATCGAAGGAGATATTCAATATCTAACTGATGACTATGATGATGAAACAATGAAACTGATGAAATTTTTCGAAAGTTGCAGTTAGGCTCCAAGATTTTTATAAAAATGTACAGAGCTGTTCTAAGAGCTCAGTATAGAGAACTATTATAATATTATAAGTTTTGCGGAAGCATTTTTTTTTTTTTTCAAGTTATGGGCATAGAACATCAGAGTGTCAAAATAGTGTTTTTGTTTTGAAAATTTACAAAATGGCGGCCATTTTTTGAAAAATTTTTACAGTTCATTTTCTCAAAATAAAATTTTTTTATTTTTTCTAAAGTTTTTTTTTTACAGAAAGGTGGATGAAAACAAACGTTTTCCAAAAGATTTTTTTTGCGCTTAATGCTTGAGAGGGCCACTTGAATTTTTTTCTAAAAAGTTGTGTGACAATTTTTTAAACATTATGTTGTGCCATAAGTTGCAAAAAAAAAAATTTTTCCGCAAAACTAATAGGTAATAAGAGGTCTCTGTAATAAGCACTTAGAACAGTTCTGTAAATTTTTATAAAAATCTGAGAGCCCAACTGCAAACTTCGAAAAATTTGAGATGGAGAGGGTCTACTATAGTATTAAACTTGGGACAACTGTCTACTGTATAGTTTAATCGACAAAGTAAAAAGCTCAGCAATGTAATGCTTCGGGGCAGGGATTAAAATACAGGGATCTTATACACACTTTGGGATCTTCTTAATCTAATAGTGCTGCTCTTAATCAAAAAATGGGATCCTCAAAATCAGTGTTTATTTCAATTTCCCGATAAATTATTACACTTTTGCGAAAAGTTTTTTGAAAATAACACTGTACAATAGGGTGCAGCACTTTTTCGAAATAATGGGAAAATTATAGATTGCATCAAAGATGATCTTAGGAGCAGGCCTTATTACAAAGACTGCATACTTAGTTTTGGTCAAAACCCCCGAAAAGATGGCCCGCCCGGGGCTTGAATGAAGGTCTAAACGACAAAAATCATTGTTTTTTCGCAGTTTTTTTATTTTATCTCAAAAACCACGAAACTATTGGTAGTAATTCTTCCTAAATCTTTGAATGGAATTAATTTTTTACATTTTTTGTATTTTTCTCATTGCTCTACAGTGAAGTTTGCCCTATGGAAGTCCCGGAAGAAGTTAAAATTTTTTGATTCAAAAAACGATTTTTTTCCTATAGCTACAAGAGACACACAAAAACTTTAGAGCTTAATAAATGCAGGAAATCTGCTTTCCTATAGTTTTGCTTTGAAATCTTGATTCCAAAAGTAAACGATTTTCCGCTAGAGGCCGAAATTTGTTAAAAATAATTGTGTATCATGAAAAAGTGACCTTTTATTGTTTGGTTTCAAAACATACCCAAAAATTTGATTAAAAACTAATGAAAAAACTAGAAGCTTCTAAACATGGTCTTTAGAATGGAAATCGGATTGAAATTGCGCGAGATATGATAATTCTTACATACTTGGTATTTTTTGTAAAGTTCTAATTTTGGGTATTTTTGTTTCACAGTGTGTTTTGCATCCACAACTTAAGATTTTTTTATGATTATTACTTTACGTTAAAGGACGATAAACAGCGCAACTTTCAAAACTAAGAATATTAAAATCGGTTTGTAGTTTCCTTGCGAATTTCAGCCTGAGAGTTTGGATTTTTTTCCATTTTTGTCAAATACGGCTTTTTTTGAGTATGAGCGACTGTATACCCTAAATACCGTAAAAAATGTGTACTATTATGTCTCAAAAACTATAGAAAATATAATTTGCCATATTTTGCTCCTGATAGTCATCTTTCCTCAGCTAATAGTTTGTGCCCTAGAGGCCGATTTTTGTGATAAAAAAAATCGAATTTTTAGAAATTTTTATTTTGAAGTGACCTTTCGATGTTTTTCCTCGTAAATTTTCCCAAAATTTTTATAAAAAATTTAAGATAAGCTTAAAAGCTTTCAAAAGTAGTCCTTCAGATAGAAATCGGTTGAAATTTACGCGAGATATGACAGTTTTTATATACTCTGTGATACAAAAAAATAACCAAAAATCATATCTGCACAATAAAAAAATACTCTTATGTCTCTCTCTTATAACTTTTATATCTTGCGTAAATTCCAGCCGATTTCTTTTTTAAAGACTACGTTTGAAAGCTTTTAACTTTTTCTTAAGTGCCCTTTTAAAATTTTTGGAAAATTTACAAGCAAAAACATCAGAAGGTCACTTTGAAATAAAAATTTCTAAAAATTCGATTTTTTTTATCACAAAAATCGGCCTCTAGGACACAAACTATTAGCTGTAGAAAGATGATTATCAGAAGCAAAATATAGCAAATTATATTTCCTACAGTTCTTGGGATATAATAGTACACATTTTATACGGTATTTAGGGTATACAGTCGCTCATACTCAAAAAAAGCCGTATTTGACAAAAATGGAAAAAAATCCAAGCTCTCAGGCTGAAATTCGCAAGGAAACTAGAAACCGATTTTGACATTCTTGATCCTGAAAGTTGCGCTGTTTATCGTCCTTTAACATAAAGTAATAATCATAAAAAAATCTTAAGTTGTGGATGCAAAACACACTGTGAAACAAAAATACCCAAAATTAGAACTTTACAAAAAATACCAAGTATGTAAGAATTATCATATCTCGCGCAATTTCAATCCGATTTTTTTTTTTTTTTTTTCATTTATTTCATCATATTTATTATTATTAAGGCTATACAATTTAGCTTAAAACTGAACATGAATTCATAATTAATAATAATAAACATAAATCTACATCCTATAGTATAATTAAACACTAGAAGCGGATGAGATACATACTTAAAATACTGAGATTACCATATTATGTGGGGTCAAAGAAAAATAAATTGTATTATGTACGATATGTATATTTAAAATATAAAAAAATAAAATAATTAAAATCAAAGTAAAAATATTAAATAAATAAGAATAAGGGGAGAGGGAAAAGGATAAATGAGAAAAAAAAAAAAATATGTATATAATAATTTGAAACAGCCTTAGATTATCAAATTAAGACATGACAACACCTAGTGCATTTATATTTTCATAATTCATACTAAACAGCCAAGACTTTACTTCTTTATTAAAAGCGCGATTATTTTGTATGCATCTTATATGGTACGGAAGCTTATTAAAAATTCTAGGAGCTACAGAAGAAAAGTTGAAAAGATAATGCTGCAGATTGTGGATTGGAACCAAAGCCATATTCAGATTGTTTGATCTTAAATTATAGTTCGGATGACTTCTAGTAAATACGAAATAACCAGACCTTTGGAAAAAAAGTTTCAAGACTTTGAAATAATACAAGTGCTTTAAAGGCAAAATATTCAACTTTCTGAAAAGAGGTAGACTACTGACAATGCGACTATTTTTAGTTATTAACCTTATTGCGTGTTTCTGAAGAGTAAGAAGAGGACTAATTTTGTTATAGTGCGTCCCACCCCAGCAGGCCAACCCATACTCCAACTTTGACTGAACTATACCAAAGTAAACACAAGTAAGAAGTTTTAGAGAGCAAAAGTTCTTTAACTGGTATAATTGCCTTGTTGCTGACAATAAATATTTTTTCAAAGTAATAGTGTGATCATACCAATTCATTTTCCAATCCAGAACTAAGCCAAGGTATTTGAAAGTTTTCACACAATCTATAGGAAAATAGCTTTTCGAACAAGAGCCAGACCTATTAAACGTATGCACGGTACTACCAAAGCTACATGTTTCCTTGGAGACAAAGTACTTTTGACAGTTAGCACCATGAAAAGTAAACTCACCTAATTGAATATCTTTGCCAGACACATTAAAAAGCATTATTTTTGTCTTATCACTTAAAACCAATTTATGTACAGTAAACCAGTGCTTTAAACTTTCCAAGTCGCAGTTTATTTCTACAACAGCATCACACATAGAGTTACAAGAAAAAGTAAAAGCCACATCATCGGCAAACGCAATAGTTTTACCAACAAATTTGCTGGAAAACAGCGAATTCACATATATCAAAAATAAGATTGGCCCCAAAACGGAACCCTGAGGAACTCCAATGCCTACTATGTTAGAGGAACTGTAATGATTATCAACTTTAACCCTTTGAAGTCTATTCGATAAGTAAGATGAAAACCATCGGTGAATAGTACCACGAAAACCACACTTAAACAATTTTCTTAAAAGAATTTGATGATCCACGGTATCAAACGCTTTTGTAACATCAATGAAAAGAGCAGCAGTGATTTTTTTATCATTTAAGCTCCCATAAATATCATCACAAAATTTAAGCAGTTCATCTTCTGTCGAAAATCCCGATCTGAATCCAAATTGATTATTGTTAAAAAAGTTGTGTTTGCTTAAAAATTTTAACATTCTGTCTTTCATGACTTTTTCAAAAATTTTCGAAAATGTGGACAAGACTGAAATTGGTCTGTAATTATTAATATTGGATTTATTCCCTTTTTTAAAAAGAGGGATAACTTCTGATCTTTTCAGCTCATCTGGAAAGATGCCAGACTCAATGCTCTTATTGAACAAGTGAGTCAAAATGTCCACAATATTGAAAACAATTTGCTTAATAAAAATACTGGAAAAACTGTTTTCATTGCATGAATTAGAATTTTTCAGCGACATGATAATTTTATAAATTTCATATGACGATACAGGCACACAATAAAAACTATCAGAAATAACGCTTTCACTTTCCAGACAATTACACGTGGTGTAATTTAGTCCATTATTTACCAATATTCGAAAAGTAATCATTAAAAAGATTAGCCTTTTTGCTTGGTTCAGTATATATTGTGTTTTCCACCTCAAGGTCATGAACTTTGGAATTAAGAGTGGTCCCATTAACTATATTATTTACTAAGTTCCATTCCTTTTTGGCATTACCTTTCACCTTATTGAATTTTTTGCAAGTTAAGGTTGCAATAGCAATTTCTTTACACAGATCTTTATATTTGAGTTTAAGGCTGTTATTACTTGGAAATTTCTTAAGTTTCTTATATAGCTGGTTTTTCTTTTGCACCTTATTAAGAAGCTCATTAGTCATCCAAGGTTTTAATTTCTTGTTGCAAGATGATATCGGCCTAGTAACCTTAGTAGAAAGGTTAACATACTGTGATAAGATATTAATAAAATGATTGTAAGCCCTTGACGGATCAATCTCATCATAAACACTATCCCACGCTTCGGACAATAAATATCTATTTAGTACAACAAAATCAGTAGTTGATTTAGGCGAATTAAAACTAACACAAGTTTTATGGTTAACTACATTCTCAAAACAAAGGCAAGTCAGGCAATGGTCGGAGAGCTGAAGATCACAAACCGAACTACTAATTGCAACATTACACGATTTACTTAAGCGGACAAAAATGTGATCAATACATGTGGCAGAATGGTCAGATATTCTAGTTGGTTCATTTATGCAAGATTCTAGGCCTAAGGATGAAAGTAACGATAAATAATTACCCACTTGCAAGGAGTCTTGCAGGATATTAATATTAATATCGCCTAGAACTATTAAGTTTTTGCTTTTGTCTGCCATCAATAATGTATATAAATCATTTAAAAATATGTCATAAGAAGTTGCTTCATGGAAACGATAGATGCAAATAAAACTGTAAGTTATATTGTCTATAGAATATGAGACCTTGATAACATCAGAACTACTCAAACTAATGGATGCAAATTCACAATTTATATTTTCCAAGACAAATACAGCTACGCCACCAGATGCATAATGATTATTACAATTGGCAAAAAATTTGTAACCAGGGATGTCAAATAAAATCATCTCATAGTCATAAATCCATATTTCGGAAAAGAAAATAAAATCCGGCTTTGTTTTAAAAGACTCAAGATGCAGCACAAAGGTGTCAAAGTTTTTACGCATGCTTCTAATATTTTGGGCTATTATATAAAAACCGTTCAAGCTGTTTGGGTTTGATGAAATTTTAGGGAAATCTATTTTTTTACAAATATCAAATGGAAGGTCTACCAAATCATTGTGAGGATCGTGAACATCTAACATTTTAAGTTACAAAAAAGAAAAAGTAATTAAGTTGACTTAAGTTACTTTATCAAGATCATCGAAGGACCTCACAACAATTGGAACATCACCTTCCTTTTTTTTCAACAAAACTCTCCCATGATTAATCCAAGCAAAATTGAAGTTTTTTTCTTTTTTTAAATTTATAGCAGCTTTGAGCAGTTTCCTTGTCTCAACTGTAAGACTGTCATTCAAGAAAATTTATTTTTTACCATCGCCGCCAAATAATTTTGAATTTAAATTAACTTTATTAGACTTTTTTTTCTCATTATTTCCTTTTTCTTTCTTAAAGACAAAAATTTTACACATAAAACATCAAAAGGTTTAAAAGATTTAGTGCCATCTGAATTATCTCTACTCTTAATAGTTTTAATGTAACAATCGTCAATTTGATCTTCAGTTACATTCGCATCCAGACCACCAGTAAATATTTTTAGTGCAGAATCAAGCGCATTTTCATTGCTGATATTAGGTACACCAACTATTTCTACACATTTTTCTCTTTCAAAAAATTAACTTCTTTTTGAAGAGCATCTACTTTTTCTAACAAAGCCTGCTTTTCTTTCCTTAGCATTTCTACCGAGGATAAAAGAGAGGTCATATCATCTTTGATACTCTTTAAACATAAAATTTCGCGGTAAACATGTTCTAGAGTTATTGATGACTCATTAGAATAGGCACTCACTTTAATTGCAATATTGTCAGACTGCTGCTCAGTATTTTGACTGACCTGCTTCATTTGTTCGGCATTCTGTTTTAATTGGAAATTCTCTTGTTGAACTATTTGTTGTTGTTTTTTAAACTCCTGTTGTGGTTGTTGTGATACTTGTTGTTGATCTCGTTTAGGTTTAGCTAACTGTTGGACAATTTGTTGTTGATTCTGTAGTTGCTGAGAACTCTGCTGCTGAACTTGAGAAGGGTTTATTTGTTGTTGTTGTATTTTTTCTTGGTTCTGTTGTGGTTCTTTGTGATATTGCTGTTGTTGTGCTATTTGGGTAAGTTTTTTGGCATTATTTTCTATTGTTTTACGTTGCTGTAGTTGAGTATGCTGTTGCTGAACTGGAGAATTAAGTAGATTCGATTTTTCGTTTATTGGAGTAATGAGAGCATTGGTTTTAGAGGGTTCAACGCCATCGGAATTGTTATCTGCTGGAGTACTTTTGTCAGTAATGACAGATGTAGAAAAAGCTGCTGCATCAGTAAGAGACGATTTTCTGCGTTGACTTAAACAAGAAGCGCATTTGAAACCCTGCTTACTCTTCACAAAAAAATCAATCTCTTCTTTTTTGATTTTGGCGCACTTAGCGTGAAAACTTTCTCTGCAAAACCCGCACTGAATATTTGTCTCATGCCTTTCAATTTTTAAATTGCAAATAATGCACTTCATTTTATGCAAAAAGTTACTGTTTGTGTTATTTCACGATTAATTTAAATGATTATTTATTTTATTCTTATTTATTTTTTTTTTTTTTACTATTTATAATAAAGTAATGTTATAGTCTTTTTATGTTTAATTAATTAAATTCAGGTAAATAATATCTGCACACTGATCGAAGCACGTCTATACCCCACAACAAACGAACTCTCAATTCTAAAGACCATGTTTAGAAGCTTCTAGTTTTTTCATTAGTTTTTAATCAAATTTTTGGGTATATTTTGAAACCAAACAATAAAAGGTCACTTTTTCATGATACACAATTATTTTTAACAAATTTCGGCCTCTAGCAGAAAACCGTTTACTTTTGGAATCAAGATTTCAAAGCAAAACTATAGGAAAGCAGATTTTCTGCATTTATTAAGCTCTAAAGTTTTTGTGTGTCTCTTGTATCTGGAGTTATAGGAAAAAAACCGTTTTTTGAATCAAAAAATTTTAACTTCTTCCGGGACTTCTATAGGGCAAACTTCACTGTAGAGCAATGAGAAAAATACAAAAAATGTAGAAAACTAATCCCTTTCAAAGATTTAGGAAGAATTATTACCAATTGTTTCGTGGTTTTTGAGATAAAATAAAAAAACTGCGAAAAAACAATGATTTTTGACGTTTAGACCTTCATTCAAGCCCCGGGCGGGCCATCTTTACGGGGGTTTTGACCAAAACTAAGTATGCAGTTTTTGTTTTAAGATCTTAATCTATGATAATTTTTGATGCACTAATTTTTTTTTGAATTTTGCTGCACCTTAGGTACTGTACAACAGTTTTAGATTTTTACCAAAATAACAAGGTTTTGACAATGGATTTTGGTAAAAGTGACCAAAAAAATATATACGTGTTTCGGCGGCTTAAACAATTTTTTACAATTAAGGGTCAAACAGACCCACAAAAATAGGATGTTATGGGTTAAAGCATTTCGAAAAAAATGTTCCTTATCTGATTTTGATATGACCTTGGGACAACAAGTTTTATCCAACACATGGTTTAAAGCTATACAGTGAGGTGAGATTTCGAAAATACGTTTCTTGAGCGTAGTTTAGTACCAGATATTATTTTTTTTACACCTTGACTCAAGGTAAAAAATTTGAGATGTCTTATGATTCATTTAGAGACTTTTGAGATTGTAATAAAATAAAGACCGTATCAAGTCGAGATTTTCGTAAAATGGCTTATTTTTTATTTTATTACTTCGTTCGCCAGTTCCCGATATCCTTTAAACATGTATGTACCTAATCTCCTACATATCTGTCAAGCAGTATCAGAAGGTCCTTTTTTCATATCATATTTTTCCAGCGGATGTTAATTGTCCCGGTGCCAGCATTTTTTAATATTCCGGGCGATGCCTAGGGTATTTCAAATAAGAGATTGTGCTGTAATCTCATCTGATAGCTTGTCTTCGAAAGCAAAAACACATGAAAATCGGATGAATGGTTCCCGAGTTATGGAGACACAGACAGACAGGCAGACAGTCGTTATATTTTGTATAGTAAAATTTATTTTATAAATAAAATCACAACTGCTTTGAAAAAATCATGTTTTAAAATTTTGAATACTCAACAATTAGTACAGTCATTTGGCAGTTTTACTTGGAAAGTTTTCTTAGATTTTTGCAAATAATTATTCATTTTATAGATTTCGATGTGCTCTTTCAGAATTTCAAGTTTGCCACCTCAAATCGTTCGTTCGCGCCGCCATATTGAAAAAATGGCGTCCACAATCAATCCTAAAATTTAGAAATAAACCGTTTTTTCAAAATATCTCCGAAACGGTTCGTCCTACAAAAAAAAATTTTGCACGCATTTTGTAGAACATTCGATTTCCTATAAAGATCTGGAACTGTTTTTTCGTCCTAACTACTGTTTATTAGATATCCCGACTTGAAAATCAATAAAAATTGAACATTTTACTATGACGTATTGCACACGAGTGTGCATAGTAAAATATTCAATTTTGAATTAGGCGAGCGAACACGACTCGAGGTGGCAAAGTTGAAATTCTGAAAGAGCATACCGAAATCCCGGAAAACTTTTCAGGTAACCCTATTTTATTCTCCCAAATGATTGTTCTAAATCTTTTGAATTTTTCTAAGGCCAAGACCAAGCCTTAATGCCCAAGTTCAAGACCAAGACTCAATATCAAAACCAAAACCAAGACTCAAAGTCCAAGATCAAGAGCTACGGTCTTGGTTTGCTCATCACTAGTTGTGCTAAAAAGAACATGTACTTTGAAATATTATTAATGCTAATGCTTACAGTAAATGTGTATTGTTTCAATAGAAAATGGTAATTCTATGCCCAAATATACTGAGAACCATTGGAAAGGTAATTATTGGGCTGAATACACAATATTCTTCGTAAAAATTTAAAAATTATACTTATTGTTTATCACCAGTGCAGTGGTTGATTTAGAGTTTTGTCAGAATGAGTGTACATATTGCAGATATTTATTTTTGGGCTCAAAATTTGTAAGCAGTGTGAATTCAATCCTGTATCAGTAACTGCTTACCCTAAGTCACCCATGCTTAAACACCATTTCAGTCCAAGCTGTGTTGATCTGATGCCATAAATGAAGTAAGAAATTATTTTCTCGTACAAACTAAAATAATATTGATTTCCATGAGTGTAAAAAAGTATCTAAAGAGGATTTTTCTTTAACAAGTGATCTCTTCCAATAAGTTGTTATATCGATTTTATCAATATAAATATAAAGTTGTCTTACGTTGATATCTCGCTCTTATACCACACAATAAATTGCCAACAGGGTCCGGCAGAAAAACGAATTACAGAAGCCATATATATCAACACAAGTTATGTATGTACGTAGCTATAAGATGGTGTTTTTGTTCAAGTAAGTAGGTAAGTTGTTTTGTTGCTTACAAGTAATGGGTTCGTCATCACCTTTTCGCATGTTTACCACACCAACGGAGTAACAGAGTACAACCCTTTGGGCAGTGAAAATAGCAGCGCATCAAAGCAAAACCAAAAGAAGGGAGTACAATTTAATGAGTAGCCATCCCTTGGTGTACTAAGTATGACGACCACCAGTAAAGCGTCTAACAGATTCCACTTTAGATCCCATTTGACTCAAGTTGTCTTTAACACGTTTTGCGACGCATAACAGCGCCTTTTTATCTGATCCAGTCCAAAGTCTCCTGATCAATATCGTAACTTGTAGATCGCTGCTGATTTTATTTAACTTGGCGCGCTTCTGCCACTGCATGCACTCTACTCAGTAAAGCTCACAGTCATATTATAATTGGCCATAAAAATTCATGTTAATGGTCAATTTATCATATTGGCAATTAAATCGTAGCGCTAACTTGGCTCACGAGTTGGTCTCTTGTTTGTTGCAGATGAAGCAAATTGAAGTTACCCAGTGGAAAAATGGAAATGTTGGAGCCATAGACATGCGAAAATTAGCAATACATTTAAAAAAGTTCCAATAAAAATTAAATAACTAACTGAAATTGAAGGTCGGTTTTTTTTAAGCATCATATAACTTTTTTTTAAATTCAGTCAGTGTACCGAGTTCAAAGAAATTTTCACCAACATATGTACTTATGTAGATTGACTGATGCAGTCAGATTCTGGAAGTAAGCCTGATCATGAATATATTTTTTTATATCCGAGGTTTTTAGTAAGTGTGCTTAGCAACTCACATTTAAACAAAAAGGAGAGTGCTACATAAGCCAATTTTAAAGGAGAATACATACATACATAAGCCAATTAATCGGCCGTTTATATGTTCCCCTATAACTCCATCGAATGCAGTGCCTTGCGATGGCTTTTATTTCTTTTTACGACTTTCCTTATTGCTGGATCTTCTTCCCCAATGATTTTTCATTTATGTCCTTTTTTTTACAATGTCCTCTACTGCCTTGAAAATTCTTCATAAAAGCTTGGCGGCAGACTTCAATAGGTAATTTCCCGAAATTGACTCCATTTTAGTCTCAGTGTTGCAGAATGTTTTGATATCTTCATTTTTCCTTGCTACTAACCACCTTTTCTTTTCAGGAAAATTAAATTTAGTTGTCAAAAGTTGTTTCCGGCGTTCCAAACTATTGTGCCTCATCATTCTTGTCTTTTTTTCTACACACTTCTTAACCCTTTCGCGTCGGAGTTTTTTTCTCGAAAACGCTTTGTTTTTCTCCAAATCTGAATGCAAATCACTAAGCAAGGTTAAAAAATAAGATGTTTGGTATACCTCAAATGTCCTTGATCCTTTCCATTGTCCTGGGATATAATGTCCCAATAAAGTTTTTTGCAACGAACGCAACGATAACGCTTTGAGCTTTGAATAGGCATATGGTTGCCAATATTTAGAAGATCTGTTTTTGGCCGCATAGAGTGTCTTCCGCCAGTTTGACGAGTTCGAAAACCTTTCCTTTTGACTCCCTCCGCGACAATCACTTCAGCCAAACGAACCATAAATTGGATTAGAGGTATCTTGCAACTATGTAGCTCCATGTACATAATCCACTCGTTTACTTAAGACGGCATTTGTTGACTGCCAGTTTAGATCGTATATCGCTGCTTTTTGGTCGGCGAGATCGACACCTCTCATCATCTTATTATAGTCACTTATGGCCAAGGGACATTCTACTTCCTTTCTTGAGCCATCTTTTTGCTTTCTGTTAACTGGAACTATCTCTGGCTTATGGCAGTTGTATGCGTCTAGTACTTCTTTAGAGTCCATCCATCTTGCTGCCGAAATTCCAGTATTGCTAACTTGAAACTGGCTCTGTCCTTGATCTAAGTGCCCTTCATAGGATGGTGTTTCCTTACGATTTTTCATATACGTTCCAAAAGCTGGAAATTGTATATTTCTTAGCCACGGCATTTTCGCGAATGGATGATGTCAAATTGAGAATGACTCTCTCACCAAGCGTTCCAACAACGTCAGTGCTAGTTTCTCTGCCTGTATAAATATTTAAATCATACGTGTAACCGGTTTTCGGATCACATCGCAGCCATAATTTTATACCACGTTTTATAGGCTTCATTGGCATGTACTGCTTCAGCGCTGAGCGGTCTTTGAACTTTGCCATGCAGAGCCGCCGTCGTCTTTGTCGTATTCCACATCCTCGAACAATATTTCGGCCATTTCTTCTTCCGACAACCTCTTCCTTGCCATCTACAAAAAAAACATGTTTGACCTTGAATGGGCATGAAGTTACATATCCGGATAAATAATTCCCACACAAAAAGATTATTGGGACATTATATCCCATTGGAGGACGAGTTGGATAAGACCTTACTCCCAATATCTTAGTTATTTTTTGTTTTCTTTTTATTTTCACTAAAACACAAAAATACACTCCACATTCAACAAAATACCACGCGGAACTGGCTAAAAATTCCGTTCTTACTATGTTCAATACGGTGTTATTGTTTAATGGTAGACATTTTTTCACATGTTATCGAATTATACCATAGTAAATGCTTCAAACTCAAATTAGGATTCTTAAGATTTTAATTTGCAATACAAATAAAAAAAATATGATGTTGGGTAAGCTTGGGTACATTTGACACCGGGGCACATTTGACTTTGCCATTTTCGGTGTGAACACGCCTATCAAACCAAAAACCTGAAATGCAGAAACATAAGTAATTAGAGTGGAAACAACGTAATGAACTTTGGCAGTTCTTTTGCGACTCCTCCCGCGCCAATACGCTTTTTTAACTTTTTGTGTATTTTTTTGTAATTTTCGTTATCTTCTTCGTAAGGTTTTTGCAAATAAATTTGTATTGTTTTTTGAAAATAAGTATGACAATTTGGTAGCACTAACCTTTATAATTAATAGAATAAAAGTGTTTTTTGTCAAGGTCAAATAGTTTAAATTATAAAATATTTTTAATTCTTCAAGAGATTTTGGGGCGCATTTGACTTTTGCCAAAGGGGCACATTTGACGTTCGTGTTTGTGTATTTTAAAAGATTTTCTAGTTTTATCTTTTAAATATATGGTATGTCACTATAAAATGAAAACGAACAGACACGATGGCGATGAAAAAAAGTTAAATAAGCTATTTCTAATATCGGAAACCAAAGAGAAACCCCGACTTCCGAACAGAATCTATTTCATTTGATTTAATATAATTTGTTACCTTTGTTTTATCTACAACACAAGATTTTTGAATAGATGCTTTCCAGGACCTCTACCACTTATTTTAATTTGAAAATCTGGATGGATGAATTCCCGAAGTAAACATATTGACATCAAAGTTCATCATCTATGCGAAGTTTTTAATAATAATCAAATTGATTTGAAATACGCCCTATCATGTGAAAGCGCTGCAGATATCTTGACGATGGTGTTACCCAAAATCCAGACATAAGAAATTTCCACCAATCTGGGTCTTATCATACATTTTATGTTGATGTTTTCATTAAGGGTATTGTTGGAAATTGTACTTTATGCTTATATATTTTCCCTGGGAAATTTGGGGAAAAATCCAAAAACCCATTTTTTTATGTGGGAGAAATTGTAGAAGTAATTGGCTATACCTCATACAAGATCAGTTATTTGAGAAGAGTTTCACCATTAAGTTGGGTTTTTATAAAACCGGAAGTGGAAGATTTTTGCCTGACTTTGAGGAGTGCAATTGAGTTTAAACTACCAACTCCAACAAATCCAGCCTCAACTTCACGTTCACGCACTAAATACGTATTTGACATCGACTTCTCACACTTATATATAAAATAAGTCTCCGTTAATTTGTATTTATATGAAAAAAAATATATGAAAATGTTTTGATTAATGTTTCTGTGTTATTTTTGTGAGTGTCAAATGTGCCCTTTGCAATGTCAAATGTGCCCCATACCTGGGGCACATTTGACAAAACGACTTTTTTTTAAAAAATTTGAAAAAGTGCTCTTAATGCAGTCTTTTTAAATTTTTTTTTTCTTGGTTTTAATCTTAAATAATCAATGTTTCAGAAACAGCAAAGAGTATTAAGATCGTGCAATAATTTTCAATGATACAGGCCTTTGAAATTTTTGTGTCAAATGTGCCCCAGTCTCCCCTATTGAAAATTGCTGGGAAAGGGTTAAATAAATATTTTTTTTTTACCATTTGTACTATTTTGCAAACACTTTCTATTTAATAGTAAACAAACTTAATATGTATAATTAACTAAACTGGTATTCAACGTGCATCCACTTAGATCAGATCTGTTGGCAGTAGTTAGAGTCTTCTCGATGGTTCTAGCGAATCTCTCGATTTTCTGGCAATTGCATACATAAATTGTAGCTTATGGCATGTACGAACCTACTCGTGATTTCCGGTTATTGTATTTGTTGCACTCGCTCTTATTTCGTACTGTACTGTATTTATTCGTTTATATGTCGCTGACGGTTTTTTATTTCATTTTTTTACAGTTCATAATATTATCTTAAGTTTAATCACTAAATCTTTCTCTGACGCATTTTTTTTTTTTTTCTACCGGGGGCTTTTGAAAAATTCTCGTCTATGATCTTTGCAAAAAAATTAAATAAAATTCTTTACACTTGCGGAAGCTATCGCATATTTTCTTTGCTGTAAAACGAAAATATGGCACATTATTGGAAAACTAATATTGGTTGATCACGACGCTACTGTAAATTAAATTATATCGAATTTTTGTTTGTAGCTCAAAAACGAAAAACATCTCATTTTCATTTTAAGTAATACGTATTGACGTTAAAGAAAATGCATAAAATAATTTATAAGAAAAGCAATAAATGAATTTTTATTACATTAAAAAACCATTTAAACGTTCATTATGAAAAAAGGTTAAGCTACCAGTTTAATTTTCCCGAAAAAAGAGCACAATATTATCAAGTATTTTTTTACAATGGTGACACTCTTTTGTGGTGTTTCACCAACACTTTATAAACTTTTTATTATTTTCCATTTTTCAATTAAAATATCTACCGAAACTTGAGCTTTTCATATTTTATCACCTCAGCAAACTGAATTGATGCTAACAAATCATTTTATGTTTATCACCTCAACTATCGTGCAATAAATCAGGATCAGCATTAAAACCCGCGTTTGTGTCTATGTGGCTAATGGAAATCACATAAAAAGCTTTTTTTTTTAAAAATATAAAAAATACAAAATAAAATTGCAACAAAACGAAATGACATAAAAATGTTTTTTGAAGCAATATTTGATGAAATAAACTTTAAGCATCAATGCCATTCATAGTTGAAACATAAATATCCTACAGTATACTCTCGTTTATGCGTACAAATTTATCCAAATTGAACTGTGTTTATATCAAAAATATTGTTATGTATTGTACTTAGGTGAGGAATAAGGATAAACGTGGAAATTAGACATTCACTGCACCTATGTAACTGAGTCTTTCTTCGCGTAATCAACCAAGATTCGACTTGACATCTCCGATTTTTATGAAAATTGTTGAAAAGTTAGTATTTAGCACACGTATAACTGTCGTTAAATGATTTTCCGAAATTCCGAAAATTTACAAGATGGCGGCCATAGGAAATTCTATCCAACCCTTGGATACTCATATATTTGAAAATTCATAGCTCCTCGGCTTCTCATCCGATTTTAAAGAAATTTTTAGGCTTTCTGTAGAAAGTATGATCTTTTACAGAAAAAAATAAAAAAATTAAAATTTTTTTTTTTTTCGTGAAAAAAACCTTTTTTCTTTTCAAAGCCATTTTGAAGCTTGATGCACCCTTTTTTTTTTTTTTAAATATTTTTATTTAAAAGTAAATCTTATTGCTATTATTTCCAGGCTTAAGTGAGAGTCCGTTTTTCCTTTTTCAAAACCGCACGAATTGCTTGTATTTGATTATTTTTTTTCCAAAAGCTATCTAGTTTTTTCTGTCTGGTCCAATCTTTAAGTTTTCGATGTCAAAATGTAGGCGTGACCCTTGCGCTCAAAAGTATGAACAGTCTTTTTTTTCTTTGTTTTAAGCGAGATACAGTCAAATAAAAACAATACGCATCCTATTTTTTCCTTTTTGGTTTTCAGTACAAATTGTTAATTTTTTGAATAAATCGGGATTTAAGAAAATTGGGGCAGACCGATTTAAAAAATTCTTTGAAATCATTATATTATATGTCGTTTTAGTTTTAATTTTGACGTTGAATAATTTTTAAATAAATAAATGCACGGATGTGCAAAGTTTCTCTTGGTCTTGGTTGCGATTAGAGAAAACTTCACGAAAATTTAAACATTGCACCATTTCTGGCAATTATTCTTAATGTCCATTGAAGATTTGTGGCAAAAAAAAATAGCTATTGCGCATTCAAGACACGTTATTAAAAGGATAAGATCGTAAAGATTTTCACTATGTTAAAGGTCAAGATTTTTACTCGTCGTTGATAGGTCACTCAGTCATGAGGCTTTAAAAATTGGGATATTCCCATTGCAATGAATCGTATGAAAAAAGCTCTAAAAATCTAATTTATGGGAAATCAAAATATTGTATATGCAAAAACTGATTTTCTTGACCTTTAACCAACTATATCTTTAGTAGTGAACATGAATTATGATTTTTGGCCCTTGCAAAAAAGAAAAAAAAAGTTGCAAGGCTTGGCCAGAATTAAATACCCTACACTCAGAAAAAAGATTATTTGGAAAGCATTTGCGGCAAATTACTGAATATTTAAAACAAACACTTATTATTTCAAGCAAATAAAAAATAAGTCATCGGAAATTTCTGTAAACCAAAAATATTTTGCACGATGGGCGCGGGTTCCATTTTTTACTTTTTTATTTTTTAGTTCACTTCTCTATTTTTCTTTATTTTTAATTTATTTACTTTTGTTTAATTAAAATGAAATTAAATACTCAATGAAGCATTCCAATATCAAATTGTGTATAGAAATTGTATACCTGTTTATAACATATGTCAGTGGTGTAGAGGATAAGTTTCAGTCTATCCGTCGGAAGGTCCTAGGTCTGAGCCCTGTTGCGGTCATTCGATAACTTTTTAATGTCAAACATTTAAAGTGTTTTGACGCAAGTGTTAAAGTAGTTCCATCCATATCACTTGTGGTAAACAATTTTTTTTTAGAGTGTACACTGCAGTATTTAGAAATTTGTTGCTTATATGGTAGGTACCAAGCACTCTTGTTCAAGTTTGCTTAGTTTTTGCTCAAGGCTTGTATTTTCTAAGTGTTTGGTTGGATTATCTCAAAAATCGTTTTCAGTATAGCATTTGAAACTTTTCCTTATATGGGAGGCGCCACGCATTCTCGTCCGAGGTCGCCTAGTCTTTGCTTAGAGCTTGCATATGCTATAGTTAGTGTGAGAGTTAAATTTCGATGAACTATCTCCAAAAACGCTTTCGGTAAAGCATTTTGAAACTTTTGATTGCACCTTTGCGAAATTTTGTTACATATCCTCAAATAACGCTTCCACTACAGCATTTTGAAACTTTTGCTTATATGGAAGGTACCAAGACTTCTAGTTAGAATTCACCGAGTTTTTTCTCAGAGTTTGTTATTATTATTTCCAGTAAATATGTATATTTCGGTTGCGTTATCTCAAAAAATGCTCTTTGCGTTATGAATATTTTGGTTATATGGGCGCTCTACGTTAATGCATTTTCTATTAATCTATTTGCCCAGATTCTTTTTAAGCTTTTCATTCAATATTTCTGATCCAAAATAACGGAGAAAAATAATTAACATTAAATATTTTGCGACACCATATTGGATTCGTCATTTTTAAACACCTGCCAGGTCTCCTCAGATACTTTAAATTTAATGTATGAACAGTAGAGTTTTCCATAAAAGATTATGGACTGATGTCTATCTAGCAGTCTATGATAGTTTTCTGATGATAATAAAAACAAATTTATTGTTTTTTTCGCTGTAAACTACACAGAGAAAAAAACATTGTCAAAAGTGCCAGAAATGTGGTTAATTTAACAACGTTGCGACCAAATTAGTTTCTAACGCGTTCGTGAGTGTTTTGACTACGTTTCGAAGCTGATTTGGATTTTACTACGTTTCGTGTTATTTTGACCACGTTTCGTAGTTGATTTGGACTTAACAACGCTTGGCAACCAGCATTGCTAAAAAAGTTTCAACCACGTTCGTGAGTGATTTAGCAACGCACCATACATATATGAGCTTAGAGCGTTGTTAAATCCAAATCAGCAACGAAACATAGTTAAAACATTCACGAACGTGGTGAAAACTCATTTAGCAACGCAAGTTATGTTTTTTTTCTTCGATCTGTGTAAGATATCTTGATAACTAGAGACTTTTCAAATGAATAAATCATACTCAAAGTTTCTATTAATCTTATTGATTTAGAATTTATTTTATTTTGTGGCTTAACGTGAGCTTACTGTACTATTTACTTATTGCTTGTGTACATAGGAGTGTCACAAATGACACTGAAAATCAACTTAATTAAATACAAAATTCAATTCAACAACACATTGACCACACGCGCTTAACACGCTGATAGTAAAAATCTCGTTAGCAAGTGTTCAATGCAGTTCAACCCGCATTGATGGTGGTCGCCATCAATATGAAATTAATGCTGTAAAAAAAAAAAAAATTTAAAGAAATTAAATTGTCAAAAGTTTTAAGACGAAATGAAAGTGTTGCTTGTTATACCAATAAAGTTTTTGAGCAGCATCATAGCAAACTCTATGCGAGAGATACTTTGAACTCGAAAAGGCAGCTACAGATTGAGAAGAAAACACCTTCATGTGTGGTTCATGCGTTCATTCTTTGACCACAATCTTTTTTGACATTTAAAGTGTCACATAAACTTGGCTGCTGATTAACACAACAATGTACACAAACGCACACATTGACAATGCTGGTGGTCACCCATCCATAAAACACTGGCCCATTGACTGACTGACTAGTCCCATTGTGCTTTATTGGACTATTGGTAGTTTGTTATCTTGTAGTTCATATCAAAACGGTATGTAACTCTTTGATACTCGTCGTATGTGGTGATTTACCTTAAAGTAGAAAATCTCCCAAAGTCATAAATCGTTGGTATTATTTTCATTATTGTGGAAATCGTATGCTAACTCTTTGAATTGAAATTGATATTTGGTAGTATTGTTGTAGTATTTGAAAAAAATTATGTTTTTTTTTTTGGCGGTACCATTGTGCTTATGTGTGGTCTAGCAGTGTAAGAGGATACCAAAGAATGACATTATATTATACCATGGATTATGTGTTAAATGCGCAAAATTAAATATCAGATGTGATATTGTGTGATATGTACATATTTTGGTGAAATTCTTAATGAAAAGCAAGAAGTATTAACTTTCATTTGGTACTAGGAAAGATACCCTCCATTATAGTGTCAATAATGACCATTGATATAATAAGAGCCATATTATGGATATGACGGTTGTCAAATAGATTTTCTTACTAAAACAATAGCTTGAATGAATACTTTGCGGTCTTTTTATTTAATAACATCGAGACTTTTATGGCTGAATATAAGTTTGCCTAAAAAAAAGTGAAATAGCAAAGTTTAAAGTACAATAACTCTCCAAGTACTGGTACGATCTGTCAACTCTTTGTTGCTAAAGGCAGCTAACCGCTCTAGAAATTTTTATGGATAAGACGCACCTAAATCTGGTTGACCGCGCACTGAAAATGTGGATGGAGTTCTTGAAAAGATGGAAAAAGACCGACACATCAGCAGTCGTGACATCGCTGAGTGAAAAAATCTTACTTACCGCATTTCAGTATGTGAATTTCTTCAGTATGTGAATTTCTTCTGATTGGTTACTGGTAATGATAAAAATATAACGTATGATAATAATGTACGAAAATGTACGTCTTAAATCTGTCACCAAGGAAGGTTTTGCTTAGTATTTGGTGTGATTGCAAGTGTCCTGCACTTTTGAATAACTATTTCAAATTGAATTCTCTAGAGGATTGCAAAAAGGTCTCGATCTAGTTTTTTGAGCAGAAACCCCAGGAATTTTTTAAGGACGGTATTAAGGTTTTGCGCAAAAAATGGCGAGAGGTCATCAATAACAATGGAAAATATTTGACTCAATAAAGTTATTCAAATATATGAAAAAAAATATATGGTTAAACTTAGTTCGCTTTTCTCAACTTTCCTTTTAGGCATCCTTATATAAAGAATAAATTTTACCAGATGTTCGATTAATTGAAATAAAATGAGACACATTATTGTTTTAATAGTACATACAATGAATTGTTCTCTTTAAGATATCTTTAAAAATACAAAAAGTATTATAATGGTATATGTATGTATAAATTATTTTATCTTAATAACAAGCCTTATTGATTTAATGGTATGATAATTTTAAAAATTTTTTTTAATAGGGCTATTCAAGCTTACAAACAAATTAATTGTGTGATTCGTAATAAGTTTTTCGTTTATTATTAGATGAAAAAAGATTTTCAACTAAATTGTCTATGCTGTATGTAGACATAACGCTCGTATTCTCTTATTAAGTTAAGTTCCTATAAATTATTCTGGATAACTGGACGACCATTAGCTCTTTATTCCCGTTATAACGATTTGGAAAAAGTTGGGGTCTTCCACACAAAACTCTGCTCAGACTTTATAAAGCAGTTGTTGGACCAAATTTCGTTAAAATGAGGTTTAGTTTGGCATACAGCTTTTTATAAGAAATTTATTCAAAACAAGCTAGCCAGGACTCAATGGCTAGCCCGTCTGTACATTAAATGTGCACTAAGGTCTACTCCATCTTCTGCTCGATTGGTAAACACGATAGACGTTTTCGTACTGCCTGCATACTATAGCTTCTGCAGAAGTTATCTAAGTGAGGAGGCGACGATAGTTCAGAATACCTCCTCTGAAATTGTTTACTATTTGTTAGATCAGGTTTATACGGTTGGATACATTCTGGACAATCTGGGTGACTACCTCAATTCAAGTATTCGTAACCTCTTCTTATTTATCAATGAATATAGGTGGGTTCGGGAGAAGTGGAGGAGTATGTCTGTTTTAGAATAACACAAAGGACCGAAACCTGGTCTAAGTGTGGTGGTAAAAAATTATTTTTATTATTATTTTCAAAAATAAAAACTCATTATTCTAATCGTTAAATCTCAAAATTAAACTCTGGCAAATTGAGCTTACTACCTTTCCATAAAAAGTGTTTATTATGATAAATATGTAGTTAATATTTTCGTTTTTTATATCCAAAGTTCTGCGCATTCCACTATACCTAACACTAGAGTAATAAAATTCTCCAACACCCAAGAACTCCCTATCGAAGATGATTATGATGACTTCTATCTAATGACATTTAAGTAGCTCCATTACAATTTAAACTAAACTCCAAATCATAATTTTAATCATTTCCATATTGCATAGTAAGATTAAAATGCACAACTCCATAGAGCGTACAACTAACTATGCTACAGGAAGTGAGTAATTTACTGTTTGCTCGTAAGCGACATATGTACGCAGCATCAAGCCAAGTGCGTTATCCTCCACTGCTAGTTGGCAGTTATTATGTGTGTCATAAAATTGACGCTTAAATGGCTATCAATGGCTCACAGTGCGTCGTTGTTGCTACATTGGCGCTCTTAACTTGAAACACTACATACTTGAGCCACACCTTAGCCGGGATTTGAAGGAAGATGATGGCAATTGATGTGCGCACAGGAGAAAGCAATTGAAGGATTAACATAATAGCATAGATAAATCTAAGAAGGTTTCAGTTTACATTTAAAAATCATCTCCTAAATGACATATGATTAAGTCATAAATATTGCATTTACGCATGGTTATCTATTTAGCGTATTAAATTTCAAGTTATCTCACTTTGAAAATACTGGAACTTGGATAATAATTGCAACTAACGTGTTTGTTTGTATGCCAAGTTCTTGAAGAATTCAATGTTCCCAACTCCCAACAGGTTGGCCATATGACTCTTAAAGTTAGTTTTGTTCACATCCTTAAAAAGTTGAGATATTTAGCTTTACTGGTATCGGCCTTCTGACTCAGTGGTAATGTGTTGTGCTTACATCCCGGAGTTCCCTGCTTACATACCTGTAATTGTATCTGTCATTTTTAAAAGGGGATGTGTGTGCAATCGCACTGGTTGGTCTATCTTTTTTCCAAGCACGCAGATTACTACTAAGTATCGATGTTAGTAAACCCCCTTCACTAAAATTGCGTTAAAATCAGATTTACCAAACTTATGAGTGTTTTTCTTTAATATGCCACAAGTCTAAATTTTCTCACATATCCCCTTTCAAAAATTACCGATTCAATTCACTTTTCATATTTCCCAAGTTTCGTTCGTTCCTAATTATTATCTTCTCTTATAATGAAGTTCTTTCAAACTATATCCAAATTATTGTCATACTCAGCTTTTTATCATCATAAAATGGTGGCAAGAGGTTTTTGGAATTCACTGAATTTAGGATCAACATTTTTGATGACAAAATGCCGATTCCGATATGGCGAAGAATTTTTTACAAAAATGATTCTATCAAAACAATATTGTGGCTAGAGTGTTTGTTAGGTTGCTAATTCCGTATTCAGGAACAACTTTTTTGAAAACAAAATAGGCGGATCCAATATGGCGAAGAATCATCCAAAAATGATTACATAACAACAAACTCAGCATTTATTTTTTTGAGGTCGCTGATTTCAAATCTGGAAACCATTTTTAAAAAGTAAAAATGGCGGGTCCAAAATAGCAGACAATTTTCTCAAAAAAATATTGTATCACGATTAAATTGTAGTTTCAGGTCGCTGATTTGAAATTCGGAAGCAACTTGGCGGAGAATTTTCTCAAAAAATTATGATATCAAAATCAAATCAAATTTATTTTTTGGGGTCGCTGATTCCAAATCCTGAAACCATATTTTAAAAATCAAAATGGCGGATTCAAAATAGCTGCAAATTTTCTCAAGACACTGTTATATCACGATAAAATTGTGGATAGAGGGTTTTGGAAGACCTTGATTCCGAATTTGAGATAAAATTTTTCGGAAACAACATGTCGGTCAATTTCGAACAATATGCGAAGTGGTTGTATCCTTGATCCGATCACGGTCATGTACAACTAAATGCTAGATGCTAACGATTATATCTCAGATATCAAATATTATTCTAGTACTTTATATATTTTCAAAGCTTTGGCGATTTTAAATTTTAGACTATAATCATGCCCATTTTTGATAAATGACTAGATGTTTTTAACACTATTTCAGATATTGAATTGAGCTTTGCAAAAATACAGAAAAGTCACTGAAGAAAAACTCACTGTACTTCAAAATGCGGTGTAAACGGGGTAGCAGATATCATTGCAAAAACCTTATATCTAACACTTAAATAATCGAGTTAACTCCATAAAACTTATGTTATAATCCACAGAGTGCAGAATTCGTAAATTTAGGAAATGAAATGGGGATTTTTCATTTAAAAATAATATCAAAGAATGCAATTCTTCGGAGAGTAGGGCCATTTAGTTTTGAAGAAATATATACGTATTTAAACATTAACATTTTTCAAGAGATTTTTGGAAGAAACTTATGTTTTCTGAATTCATCAAGTACATGAGTCAAAAACATAGAAATTGTATTTACCCTTATCTTCTACTTCGATTCGAACTAAATCGAGTCGAGATTTTCATACCCAGAATCGAGTCGTAAATTTTTGCAATAAAATTCGAATCAATAGTACCATATAATTCGATTTTGATTGCAAAAATGCTCGATTTCGATCATGGATATCAAAATATATGATAGCGAAATCTCGATTCGATTTAGTTCAAATTTAAATTGAAATACATGATAAGGGTGACTATTTCTTGATATTTTTGTAATTGATATATACATACTTATTATATTACTATTTAAACATATAAATTTTCAGATATATGACCGTTTAGCGCTCCTTCACAGACCACTGTGTGGCACCTTTATCATGCATGACTTGCCTGCTTTTTGGATACGATTTGAGGGTGGCTTTTTTGTTTTCTGTAGAATTACACAAAAATAAGGTTTTGTGTTGAAATTCATTATTAAATCAGATTTCAAAATAAGATATATAATGGACTTGCAATACTTACCTTCTGGTAATTAAAAGTATTTGCATGTAAGTATGTAAAATAAAAACTTTATTGCAAATGTACCTTAAAACATTCATCATCAACACTTAATGGCTTTCATTAAAACAAGATCAAACTCAAAGTTAACGTCGATCAGCTAAAACGATTGGCAATCACATGCCCGCTGCCGTGTGTTTTCTTCCACTTAATTAGGACACTATAAAGAGTCACACATTATATCTGTGTACATGATCTATAAGATCAGCCAGAGTGATACATTTGTGAGAAGGAAGAACATATCACCAAATGATTGCAGCAGCTGCTGCTGCTGTTGACAGATAAAGAAACAATTAAGTGATCGATTCGTGTAAGAAATTTAATGTGATTGATATGAAAGAATATCGGAAATTAAAAGTGAAAAACATTCTAGTATATTTAGGACGTTACAGGTAGAAAAGTTTAAAGCAACTCCAATTACTAAGCTTCGGATAAACCGAATAATTTTTAACTCAGATTGTCCTCTATATAAGCTGTAATTTTGTTTCGAAAAATAGAATGACCCATATATATTTATGTTTACGATACAACAGTTTACAGCAATAACATATGCTGAGTATACACTTTACGTTAAGGTGTTAATTTTCTGATTTGACCCAGAATCAGCGTTTGATCATCTTGACTAACGTATGTGATGAATTTTAATTTTTTCCATTTTCCTTCAAAATTCGCATACACACACGCACAAAGCTCTCATGTTCATATCAATCACTAAATTGATTGAAAACATTTACAAGTATCCGGATGGATGAGTAACTCATCTCTAACATATCGTTTACACTTAGAGTAAAGGCGCTCGTAGAGCATTATTAATTTAATCATACCTTTTTAGCCACATGGCGTAAAACATGTGACGTGTTTGGCATTTTAATCGAAAAAATGTATTGAAGCTTAAAATTATTTCTTACAACACCGTCTAAACGACACTTCATTATCTCATCGAATTAATAATGTTTATTATGTTCGCGTTATATAACCTATGTAATTCGTAATAACTGTTTTCAATAATTTCGGTGGGAAAACATGGTCAATATCGTAGTTTGTACCAATAAATAAACCGCTCTGGGATTATCATTAACAGTTGTATTGAGAATTTAATGATATGACTGTGACTGCATAGTTTAAACTATGGAATGAGATTAATATAAGTAAGGAATGATTCAGACAGCTTCCGTCCATGTTTAGTGGGTTGGTAAGATTCACTGTAGAACACGTAAAAAATTACACGATGGATTTTGGTAAAGGGGACCATAAAAAAAAATACAAGTGTCTTGACGTTTTGAAAGTTTACAATAAAGTTTAAAATAAAGCTCCAGCTTTTAGTTATTTTTTGATAAAATATGTGAAGAAGTATGCTTAACCGTAATCCAAAGTGCCAAGTCTGCCATGTTGAGAAGATTTATTTTTATGCATTTCTTCCTAGTAGTTTTTGATAGAACGAAATACTTTTATTGGGTGTACAACTTAAAAACCGGAATTTAACGGTGGATGTCCGTACTAACAAATATCGTGAAAGCTCGAACTTTATATATATGCCATTTTGAAGGTACATTTGACAGCTGTCAAAGTCAGTCAACAAAACAATTTTATCTTGTGTGCATCATTATTATTTTTCACGATGAATATCTTCGAAAATTGGAGAAAAAGACAGCATTTGCGGGAGGTTCTGTTGGGTCATTTTTTTGCAAAGAAAACTGCTGCGGAAAGTCATAGTTTGCTTGTAGAAGTTTATGGGGACTATGCTCCAGCTGAATCAAGCTGTCGTGAGTGGTTTCGACGGTGGTGATTTTGATGTCGAAGACAAAGAACGTCCTGGTCAGGACCAGCTAGGTGTGATCCATTATGAGCTGTAGCCAGGTGGCCAAACCATTAATGCTCAACTCTATCGTCAACAATTGATCCGATTGAAGCAGAAAATGCAGGCAGAGCGGCCAACGTATGCGACCAGACACGAGTCAATCATTTTCCACCACGATAACGCTCGGCTACATATTGCTGCCCCAGTCAAAAATTACCTGGAAAACAACGGATGGGAAATCTATACAAATTTTGCTTCACCCGCCTTATAGCCCAGACCTTGCACCATCAGACTACCATTTGTTCCGATCAATGCAGAATGCCCTATCAGGAATACGGTTCTTTTAAGTTCAAGATATCGAAAATTGGCTCGATTCATTTTTAGCCGCCAGGCCGGCGCAATTTTTTTGGAATGGAATTCATAAATTGCCTGAAAGATGGGGAAATGTTGTAGCTTCCAATGGACAATACTTTGAATAAAATATATTGCAACATTTTTCCACAATAAAGCATCAAATTTCGCTAAAAAATTCCGGTCTTTAAGTTGTACACCCAATATTTTACAATGTTTTACAATTTTAAGCTTGCAGTTTTCTCAAATGCGAGATTTTCTTTAGGAGAGGGAAGCAGTAATACACCCTTATAATTTCACTTGGGACTGCCCTTTCTTAACTTGGACATATAATAGTAGAGTATTCTACCAAATCTTATAATTTGCATCAAATGGTTTCAGAAGTATGACGTTTTTATTTTATATGGGAGCGGGACCGCCCATTGTTTCAGTGAACATTATTTCACCCGTTGATCGATGCATATTTACCAAAATTTATCTATTTATATACGTCAAGCAGTTTCAGAGATATGATGAATCGGCTTTTCGGAGAGCATGTGAAGATATTTTGTTCTAAAGCTCTTTTCATATGTACCAAATCATATCCATCTGGAGCTAATAAGTATATTCAGATACACGATGAATTTAGTTTTTTGAGGGCGTGGCACCGTTCTCTTTTTGAAGTGAACGTTATTTGATCCGATGACTTTTGTAAGTAACCAATTCTCATCTGCCTGCGTCATAGAGTTTCGGAGATATGACAAGTTAATTTTTTGGGGGGCGTGGCATCGCTCACTTCGATGTGTAAATGTCTCGAAAACCTCGTAACTCGTAAAACTATCAAAATTCGTATGGGTTTTGATAACTATTAAGAGCTTACGAGGTATTTAAGGCATTTACACTTTTTTAGAAATACCCTGATTTTAAAGATTTCCCAAAAATCGGTCAAACAAAACAAACAAAATCTCTTTTTAAAAAGAAAGTTTTTATTTTTTTTTTTTTCTGCTTAACTGGGTCAATATTTGTGTAATCGATTAAGATTTGGGCTGACATTGAAAAGATAGCTCTTGACATACATAGGACTGTGGTAAAATGATTCTCCAAAATTCCAGAAAAAAAATCATAGATGTCGGCCACCGAAATTCCGATGCAACTTTTGTATACTCACATAGTTGAAAATTCATAGCACCTCGGCCTTATATCCGATTTTGATAAAATACTCAGGGTTAGTGTAAAAAAAGAATTATTTTTTGAAAAAAAAAAAAAAAAATTACACTAAAAAAAATTTTTATTTTAGGTGTGAAAAAAGTTTTTTTTTTTTTTCTTTTTTAAAACCAATTTGGGGCTTGGAGCACACTTTTAATTTTTTTTAAATATTTTTATTTTAAAGTTAATTTTATTATAATTCTTTTGCAACCCTCAAGATTGTAGTACCTTTTACTGTTTTCAAGTTATGAGTTTTTGAAGTTGTTTAATGTTGTGTTTATCATTAGTCGTTGGTGCACATGCTCTACCATATAGGGTTGACACCGTCCGGTCGGTATTTTTTTTTTTCGGTGGCCCCTAGTATATTTTTTTAGAATATTTTTGAGGAATATTTTAACCAATTTAAAGCAATTTTTTAGAAAAAGGGTTCAAAAATACTCATTAAAACGCGATATAATAAACATTTTTTTTTTCAGTGATTTTTGTTTTAAAAGCTCATAATTTTTTACACTAACCCTGAAAATTTATTCGAAATCGGATTAAAAGCCGAGGAGCTATGAATTTTCAAATATGTGAGCATCCAAAAGTTGCATCGAACTTCCTATGGCCGCCATCTTGAATTTTTTTGGAATTTCGGAAAATCATTTTACCACAGTGTATGTATGTCAAATATTAACTTTTCACCAATTTTCAAAAAAATCGGAAATGTCAACTAAAATCTTATTTCAGTCTGCTGCCAGGGGCTTGTTTCGATCCATTTTTTTTTTCTTTATCCGGTTACCCACAGACTTCAAAACACCTGCAATAGTTACAATGCCTCTCTGGGAATATGTTGAGGGAAGTAATAATGTTTGTACTTCCAAACACTTCTTTGGCGACGTGTCTAAAGTCATGTATTTTGGCCAACCACTGTAGATCATTCTGTTGGCCAATTATGATCCCGCTTTATGACTCGACACTCTGGGGTTAAAAAAAATAATGATTCCTTTGCCGTTCCGTCATAGCGACAGGTCGGGTTATTTTCAAGATTTTTATTGAGTTCACATTTTTTAAGGTGCTCATATAAGACATTCTTGGAGTATGCGCTATTTGTCTCAATTTGAGTGAGGATACCGTTGGCTAATTATCTACTTTTGTTTTAACTAGGTGATTTCTCGAAAGTAATTTGATATTTAGTTTTATTTTTGTTCTACGTATAAGAAAGAAGACTGCACTATTTTCCTACGACTTCATGTTCTTCCTTCCTATTTGGATTAAACACATGAAATTATGATGATCGTAAAATGTGGTACACAAATAAAAGGAAGAGGCATGCACCAGCCGATATAATTTTGGAAAATTAAAACATAGGCGATATCTAACAAATGGTTTCACACCATAAGTGGATGGACTATGGCTACAACTACTATAACGTATGTAGTTGCTGTGAAAAGGTGAAGACAAGTTGTTATTACACTTGGTAGTTTTTCTTGTCGTTACATTGAAGCTACATACATACCATCTTCTCTATTTATGAATGTAGCATGTGTCCCTGTTAAATATTACGGAAAATTAGGGTTCAACAATGTAAAATAAATGATTACATCTAATATCTACACAAGTGTCAAATAATTTCAAATTAAGAGATTAAAATTTTAAAAAAATGATTTACAAGCATTCGAAACAATTTAAAAATGAATTATGTTTGCACATAATTTTAAACAAATGTTAAAATGTCAACACATTTGTTGCCACCGCCATACAATTACAAAAGATGACAATTGACATCAGACGTGTGCCCCATTAAATCAATTTACGTTTAACCAGCAACAAGTTGCATACAACACCAGCAGCTTTGAAGAAGATGGAAAAAACTAAAGAGTCACATTTGATTTAATCAATTCATTAAAAAAAAGCCCAAGAACATACCAGATAAGACAATAAATTGTTTGAAAAAGAAAAAAAAAAAAAACATAAAAAAATACGGGTCAACTTAGGGGAAAACAAATGGATCAGTAAAAGAAGTTCCAATGGAAATTCGTTAGAGCAGACAACATTTACTGGTTAAGCGAGAGGACAACTATGTATAACAAGAACAACATTTAAGGTTTGTTGTAATCAGTGATAAAAAAACGCATGAGAAAAACAAAAAAAAAAAAATCTTCTTGATTAACACTGTAGTTGCTGCTGCTACAGCGCATGCGCCACCTTGTTGCAGCAATATAAATTGCTTCTGGGTGACAGCCAAACATTATTACTGTTAGAACAGTCAAACAAATTAACCCATTGCATACCCCATATTTTATAGGATTCATGCAGAAGTCAGAGAACTCTTAACTTTATGACAGGCGCTAAAAAAGTGACTTAATGGACCATATCAGGATTTAAGAAAGGAACATACATATTTTACGAGGAGTAATTTCTGAATAAATTCATAAGGGGTTAGCTTTTAATTTCGAGAATAAATTACCTTTTCGAGAGGGATAGTAAAATTTTTTATGGAAAACTTTTAGCTATTATATAACTATATAAAAGTGTACTTTGTTTATAGGGCTTAAACGGATTTTGCAAAGTTCTGTACCTTTAAGTTGATATATTCAGTCTCTTCCCATACTTTTTGAGTGCAGCACGCGTATCATATGCAATGCAACGCATGCGAATAACGCGTATGTTGTTACATTAAAGAATTTTTTTCTGACCTCAAATTAACAAAGAGTAAAAGCACAATTTTGATCTTCGCCATTATTTTAGAACACTACAAAAAGTGCATCCACATATGTATGTAAAAAGTTACCCATATTCAATTGTACTGTAAAGTATATTACAGTTTTGCATTTATTAATAAACTCATTTAAATTGATTTATTGTTTCCAGTTTAATTCAACCTTCACCCGAACAGCCTCTATCAAACTTTTTGGTGACCGACCTTTCTAACGTTTTAAGCTGAAGTACAAGGCAAATTTATAAATAGGCGAACGAAATCGGTTCAGCCCCTGTTTCTATACTTAAATCTTAACCGATTTCCTTGATTTTGTTGGAAAGGTTGTGAAAAGGAGCAGTGCATAGGTTTTTACTTTTTTTTAAAGTGGGTGGTGTCACGCCCCTAAATGGAAAAAACGCTCTCACGGCTAAGCCGCAACATCGATTTTAACGAAATTTGGTAAAGAGGTAGGGTAAGCGCTAAGGAATGATAAAATGACCATTATGTTTTCAGTGGGCGGTGCCTCGCCCCTAAATGGAAAAAACGCCCTCTCGGCTAAGCCACTGCATCGATTTTTATGAAACTTGGTATGGAGATACTGTTAGCACTAAGGAACGATAACATGACCATTATGCGGTGCCACGCTCCTTATGGTAACACACGCTATCAGTGATAAAATGCATAACCAATTTTTATTGAATTCGGTATAGAGATAGGGTTTGCACTAAGGAACGATAACATAACCATTATCACAACATTGATTTTAATGAATTTCGGTATGGGATTAAAATGAACAGGACGGAAAGATATCGAAAACTTCTTGCTCTTTAGTATGAGTTACACACCTCTAAACAGAAAGCGCCCTACTAAGAATATTAAAACCTTTTTGTGTTTTATCGACCAAGGAAGGGTATAAAAACTTTTTGCTTTATAGTTAAATCGAAATGGACGAATTTCGGCCTCAAAACGAACTCTAGTTAAATTAAAATTTCAACAGACTTAGGGTCTGGATCATTTTTTGATCGAAGAATGAAATTAAGGCAACTTAAATTTTTGAACGCATGGCTCCATGGTCAAATAACATTAAAAGTAAATAAACTTTAGCTAAAAACTGCTTTAATTAATATGGAAATAACTTATAAGAATTGTTTCAGTCAACAAAGTTTAAGTTTAGCGTGCTGTAGTGGTGAAATGGGTTTGTTACAAGTCATTTGAAAAATGGCAAATAGTACGTTGGCTCATATTGTATTTAACCAATATAAAAGGATATCCTGAAATAACATTTAATTTTTTGAATTATCGCCAGGTATTGAGGGTATCTGCCCCACTGTGAGACGCCTTTGATAAAGCCCAAGATTAAGCTGAATATGAATAAAATTTCTGCACAAGCCCCACCTCTTGTTTTGCTCGAAAGCTAAAAAACTAATGAAGTGACATTTTAACGAATAAATAAATGTATTATGATCTTTTTAATGCAGAATTTCATATTCTTTCCAATAGTATTAGACCCATTGCTCTTAATTTTCACATTCACGAGATATGGTATACACAAAACTGTTTAGAAAATTGTTTTTTTTTCATACACATCATACTGAAAACAAAATAGTGAGATGCGCCACCGGTAGATATTTATATTACGAGCTCACCATGCACCAGAACTATTATTTTCTATCTTTGCAACTATTTTGCATGCTGTTTGCAAAAGAAAACAAAAAAAAAAAATCAAGCAGTCTACTGAACTTTTTCTAATTGGGGAAAATTGGATTTCAAACAAATTCTTCCCAACAACGCACTAAAGAAATATCTTTCGGTAGAAGACGCAAGATTTTTCTATTATTTATTCTATTGTAGATCTGTTGCAATTACTTTGAGGTATTATCTCATTTCTTCAAAGAACCGTGATAGAGTTTTACTATTAGTTTTTATACTTTTAAAGGAAGCTCTTCTCCTGGTTCTTGACGGGTTAAGAACATGGCGCGTGCTTGGCAAATAAATATTAAATTAACACAACACTTAGAAAATAAAAAACGTGCTATCTTTTCTCTGTTCAAAGAGCAGAATTTCTAAATTGTGATTTTTTTTTTTTTAAAAATTTGCTCTAAGCAAATTTTATTTAATTTGTATAACTTTTGTTGTTGCAAGACTATCACCGCTGGCTGAGCTAGCAACGGTTGCACTGATTGCATCAATGATGCAACAGCATACAGCAAATGGTATCAAAGTGATATGCAGCAGCAGATGACTCTGGAGCTGTCTTCGTTGTTGGCTCCATCAGAGAGACGTTCCGCATTCCATTTCGCATCTGATGTCTTCATATATGTGGCGCAAAAATATTCAATTTTTTTTCCATTTTCTATTAAATTTATTAGTCTACTCATGAAAGATAACAGGAAGCTGTTAATATTTTAAACAATTGTTTTTAAAATGATGTTAGCGCCTCAGTTAATCAAAGCATAAGACTGACGGTCAATTAATGGGACAGTCTGGAGTTAAATTGTCAGGACACAGTTCGGTATTCTGAATGTGGTTGCTACAAGTTTGAGTACATCATACTTGAAACGTCGTAAGTAGCAAAAACATTTGATGAGGGATGAAGCTCTGAAGTTTACAAAAGTACCCCTTTTATACATAAATACCAACCCTAAATATACTATGTAAATATAACAAATTTTTGGAATTTTGTGTTGCTCGAGGTGTTTTCTTTATTCCAAATAACATATAGTCTTAGAAAATGCAAAAAATCAGATTTTGATTTTTGGAAGATGAGCTCTCTCTTCTCTGTGAACATCATATGTTTTGATATCTCGACTAATTCGTTGTTTGAAGTCTATTCATAAAATAATATCTCATTGTTGTCCAACATTGTCCTAATTCCATAGCCTTCACTTATGGACGCCCACGACTTTTTTTATTGACATTTAAAAGGCCTTGATTATCTTTTTCTTATCAAATTTTCGACTCTTCACAATGCTTGTTTTTATAGTCTGTTCTTGGGTATTATCGAATTTTTCCGAATTTTTTCCGAAAAACAAACCTTTCAGCTTTTGTTAATAATTTCGCATACCACCCTACCTTCATCAAATACTCCATGCTTTGTATGTCTCTAATTTTTTGATTTTGTATAATCTTTTGATGTTTTATGACTCTACTTATTTTTCGGATCTGTATTTTTTCAAAATTTTGAAGTTGCAAAATTAAATTATTGGTTTTGGCTTTCCTGCGAAAGCAACTTGAATAGTGAGTTTTTATGATCCCACAGAAGCCCGGGTTCTGATAGATAGTTCTAGGGGCTTGCGAACCGATAACAAAATTCTAAAATGAATGACATGTATATTAGTGTGTATCGAAAAACGAACACCCAATTCCACACCCAAATTATGAAAGAAGCGAGATAAAAAATTCAGGGAATATACATTTTTTTACTTTAAAATAAATTCCTAGCTGGCCAAATGGCCATTGTTTATAAAAACCGAGTGATTTTGTACTGGAGCCTATCTAACGGTGAATTTTTTTCCCAAAAACACCATAGATATCGATTTGTGGTCTAAAATAACTTATGTGTGCAAATTTTCAGAGAGATCGTATGACGTGCTGGAGCGTTGGCAAAGGAATAAGAAACGATTATCTTCAATGAAACGAATACTTTTTGTACTGGAGCCTATCTAACGGCAGATTTTTTTCCAAAAAACACTACAGATCTCAGTTTGTAGTCGAAAACAACTTATGTATGCAATTTTTCAGAGAGATTGTATGACGTGCAGGAGTGTCAGTAAAGAAAAACTAGTAAGGGTGTAAATTTTGGCCTGGCCAAAAACTAAATACCCTACACTGCAGTATTTTGAAAATTTTGCTTATATGGGAGGTGCCACGCCCTCTTGTCCGAGTACACCCAGTTTTTGTTCAGAGCTTGCATTTATAGTTTTTAGTGTCAGAGTGAAATTTAGTTGGATTATCTCAAAAAACTCTTTCAGTATAGCATTTTGAATCTTTTGCTTATATGGGAGGTGCCACGCCCCCTTGTCTGATTTCACCCAATTTTTGCTGAGAGCTTTCATTTATAATTCTTAGTGTCTGAGTCAAATTTGGTTCGAATATCTCAAAAAACGCTTTCAGTATAGCGTTTTGAAGCTTTTGCTTATATAGGAGGTGCCACGCCCTCTCGTCCGAGTTCTTCTAGTTTTAGCTTAGAGCGCGCATTTTTAGTCTTTAGTATTTGAAAGTTTGGTTGGATTATCTCAAAAAACTCTTTCAGTATAGCATTTTGAAACTTTTGCTCATATGGGAGGTGCCACGCCCCTTGGTCCGATTTCACCCAATTTTTGTTGAGAGCTTTCATTTATGATTCTTAGTGTCTGAGTCAAATTTGGTTCGAATATCTCAAAAAACGCTTTCAGTATAGCGTTTTGAAGCTTTTGCTTATATAGGAGGTGCCACGCCCTCTCGTCCGAATTCGCTCAAATTTTTATCAGAGCTTGCGCTTACAATTCGTAGTACTTATATGTATTGTGGTTGCATTGTCGTGAAAAATACTCCTAAAATTGCATTTTGAATATAATTTTTGTATGGGCGGTAGGCGTGTCCGTTGACCGATTTTGCTCATTTTCAATCCCCCGAGCTAACTTTGACGACGGAGGCAGTGTACCAAATTTCATTGAATTATCTTGCTCAGTTTTCCCAAAAAGTGTATTTCAACACACAGCCAGCCAGCCAGCCACCCAGGCAGCCAGCCAGACAGACGGACATGGCTATATCGACTCAGGAGGTGACGCTGATCAAGAATATATATACTTTTCTATACCTGCCACGCCTCCTTCTCTGCGTTACAAACGGAAGGACAAAGTGAAAATACCCTGGGTGTAGGGTATAAAAAGCACTTATTTTCAATCAAACGTTTAATTTTTATACCCTACACCCAGGGTATATTCACTTTGTCCTTCCGTTTGTAACGCAGAGAAGGAGGCGTGGCAGATATAGAAAAGTATATATATTCTTGATCAGCGTCACCTCCTGAGTCGATATAGCCATGTCCGTCTGTCTGGCTGGCTGGCTGGGTGGCTGGCTGGCTGGCTGGCTGGCTGGCTGGCTGGCTGGCTGGCTGGGTGGCTGGCTGTGTGTTGAAATACACTTTTTGGGAAAACTGAGCAAGATAATTCAATGAAACTTGGTACACTGCCTTCGTCACCAAAGTTAGCTCGGGGGATTGAAAATGAGCGAAATCGGTCAACGGACACGCCTACCGCCCATACAAAAAATATATTCAAAATGCAATTTTAGGAGTTTTTTTCACGACAATGCAACCAAAATACGCATTAATATTAAAAATTGTAAGCGCAAGCTCTGAGGAAAAACTAAGCGAATTCGGACAAGAGGGCTTGGCACCTCCCATATAAGCAAATGCTTAAAAACGCTATACTGAAAGCGTTTTTTGAAATATTCGAATCAAATTTGACTTAGACACTAAGAATCATCAATGAAAGCTCTCAACAAAAATTGGGTGAAATCGGACAAGGGGGCGTGGTACCTCCCACATAAGCAAAAGTTTCAAAATGCTATACTGAAACAGTTTCTTGAGATAATCGAACCAAGCTTCACTCAAATACTAAATACTATAAATGCACGCTCTAAGCTAAAACTAGACGAACTCGGTCAAGAGGGCGTGGCACCTCCTATATAAGCAAAAGCTTCAAAACGCTTTACTGAAAAAGTTTTTGACTCAGACACTAAAAACTATAAATGCAAGCGCTGAACAAAAACTGGGTGACCTCGGACAAGAGGGCGTAGCAACTCCCATATGAGCAAAATTTGAAAAATACTGCAGTGTAGGGTATTTAATGTTTGGCCAGGCCAAATTTTACACCCTTACTAGTTGTACTAGGGTTCATCTAACGATTAATTTTTTTTTAAAAAAAAACTTGTGGTACTTGATTCGTCATAAAAAAAAACTATGCACCCAAATTTTAAGATTGGTGGAACGACGTGTGGGAGTGTCAGCGAAGGATTAAAAAATGGTATACAGCCATTTCATGGCTATCGTAACAAGATCTACCACACCCCTTCCGATTTCGCTGAAATTTGGTACATGGTTTCGTTTCATACTTAAACTTTGAGAAATGGCAAAAAAAAAATTTTGCAATTTTTTTTGTGGCTTGTGGAGGGTTGCAAAAAGTCGAAAAATAGGTAAAATGTAAAAAACTTTCCTCAATAACTTGGCCATTTCTTAACCGATTTTCATGTCTAAACCTGTTTTGGAAAGGCATTAAATCAGGCTATATGCTACATATTTGTAGTAGATAAAAAGTACTACATTTATTACTATTTTAGTACTAAACTACAAAAAACGTGCCCGAGTACACTTTTGTTACCTTACAAAATATTTGTTTTGGAAAGAAAAAAAAAAAAAAAATAATATTTCAGTCAAAAAAGAGAGAAAATTGGTATGTCTCGAGGCTTAGAAGTTATGATTTTTTGATAATTTAAAAAAAGGTCCGATCAGAAAATGGCCCATAGCTGGAACATTTCTTATCTCATTTTTATGTTTGGATCATTTTTAGAAAGGGATTGAATCATTCTATGAGCACAAGTAAAAGTTTTTTATGTTTGGTAAAAATTACTAAATTTACTACTATTTTAATACTAAACTACTAAAAACGCTATAGTACCTATTTTCTACCTTCCAAAACATTTTTTTAGAAAAGAAGACAAAATTACCTTTCAAATGAATCTAAAATTTGGATGGTACCATTAATGGTATAGGAGTAATGATTTTTTGAACATTTCAGTATATGCAATATTTTGTATAATGTAGGTTTTTTTGTAATTTACATCATATTAAATTCCTCGAAAGATTTTGAAAATGAAAAGCGCAATACGGTTACGGCCTAAGGGAACAAAACTATGAAATTTCTGGGTCCCTGGTATGGCTTTTACATTTTGAAAAGCGTTGGAGAATTGCGATGCCGGTTCTTCATATTCAGCAATTGCACAATACCGATAAATTATGTCGGACTTTTAACTATTTGCCCATTTGAAAGGTGCCTTGGCATCAGTTATTTGGCCTTGGTGAGGTTTTGCAAATTTGCTTTTGAAGTATTTCGTTTGAAGGAGCCACCAATACCATCTCACTCCCACACGTCGTTCCACTAATCTTAAAATTTGGGTGCATAGTTTTTTTTATGACGAATCAAGTACCACAAGTTTTTTTAAAAAAAAAAATTAATCGTTAGATGGACTCTAGTAAAAAAATTAAACGTTTGATTGAAAATAAGTGCTTTTTTTCTTTACTGACACTCCTGCACGTCATACAATCTCTCTGAAAAATTGCACACATAAGTTATTTTAGACCACAAATCGATATCTATGGTGTTTTTGGGAAAAAAATTCACCGTTAGATAGGCTCCAGTACAAAATCACTCGGTTTTTAAAAACAATGGCCATTTGGCCAGCTAGGAATTTATTTTAAAGTAAAAAAATTTATATTCCCTGAATTTTTTATCTCTCTTCTTTCATAAGTTGAGTGTGGAATTGGGTTTTAAAACTCGTCCATATATTTCAATACACACTAATGTATATTGCGGAAATATATCATTATTAACAAAGCTTTGGCATTTTTAACTCCAAAAAGAACATAAGAAATTGAAAATTAAGTTTTAGAATGATTGACAGAGGTTATGAAAAGTGATTTTTATGCTTATTTGCAAGAAATACTAAAGACCGTTTTGTAGTTCATCTCTAGATATGTAGGTAGTTTTTGGTGAAAAAAAAAACCCAAAATATAAATCTTTGACATAAACCCAATTTTTGGCCTAATTAGTATTTTATTCTCAAACTCCTAGGGTGGCATAGGGCAACTCTTTCCACGACATTTTCGATGCGAATATATATGTTCTTTGTAAGATTAAACTACTTTTGTAACTTCAGTAACTTATTTTAAACATTTTAACTTCAAAATTTATAAGTTTAAGTAGTTAGTTAGTATGTCCGTACAAATGTTAATGCTGCAACACAAAAATCTTTTTTTGGTAACGATATAAAGTAAGTATTTGGTAGATAATGTACCAAAACAGCATTTCACAACAAAAATTATTGGTCAAAACACCAAACTGCATTTTCGCTTCTCTTTTTCGTTTCAACTTCTCTTCCTTTGTAAATACATATAGTATTTTTTTTTTCAAACTTCTCTCTTCTGATTTTTAATTTCGAATTTCGTTGCATCAACTATACAACTGCGGTTTGCCGATCTAGTAAAACTTCTTTTCGAATTCACCACTTACTATTAAGGGGAAATGACTTTGCTCTTCGAATGGTGAATTTACTGTTTTGATCATTCATTCATTCATAACATTTTACCCCTATTTTCGTGTAAATTGATAAAAAAAGTGAAACCATCTGCTCGAAAGAGTTTAGTTTTTTAAGTGACTTTATCAATTAGACTCCTCCTATTTTTTGGGATCGTGCAATAAAGGAATTTTATAGGATTTATGAATTAAATTAGCTACTCTGATCATAGGAATGAGATATTATGAAATAAAATTTTAATACTTTATTAACGCTTTTAATTTCAAAACTCGAAGGGAATATCCAGCTTTAGCAAAACCTTTATTTTTTTATAAAAATTTAATACAAGTACAGCGGCAAAATACTTATTGTTAACATAAGTTGCCACACAGTTCCCGCGATCTGTTTTCCAAGCAAAGACTTATAAAAATGGCGACAAATGTGATATCAAAAATCAGCACATTAGCCATTAGGGAATGCAGCCCGGGATTTCGGATGTTTCTTCTATTTCAGTTATTGGGGCATTTGTCTGAATTACGTATATTTTTTTTTTGCTCAAAATTTTCTAAGGATTTAATTCGCAGAGTTTATATTTTTTTTTTTTTTTTTTGAACAGCCAAACCTCCACCTCTCAGTCGGCCGAGAAAATCATAACTACAGTCTTTTGGGACTCAGAAGAGACTCTATTGATCGATAACAAAGATTACCGATGAATACTACACTTCAATCTAAGAGTGATTCAAGGAAGCCGTCACACAGTGTTGCACGCAGAACAAGCTAAGTGGTCAAAATTCATTAACAGATATCTAAATATTAGTAATGAGGTAATGTCAACAACACCCCCCGTACCTCATACACCTACTTTTTTTTGTGTAAATATTTGATGGTGACAAATAACTGAGTGCAGAATTCAACTCATGAGTGTAAGTTAAATTTTAAATATTTATTCTTTTCATTAAGCAATAAAAAAACTTGATTTTATTGTAGCAAAATCAAAATCTTATGACAATTTTTGTGATGAATTTTATAACAAAAAGAACGTATTTTGTGTTTTAGTTAGAGTTTTTTCATTTCCTCCTTTGGGTAATGTTTTAGAAAGCTTCGAAAACAGTTAAAAAATGTATTCTTTTTTTTTGTTTTTCAACATTAAAGGAGATAAAATTGCATGTACCAGCTTGTACCCAGTCTTAATTTTGGATATAAGTTAGTTGCACCTATTCCCTTGATGAATATATTAGTTTCAACCTGCGCAGTGCTGTTCATCTATTTTATTTTAATTTTTTTCAGAATACCTTTAATTATATATTATTTTTTATTTTAATTTACATTCGAATTTTTTGCTATGTCTTAAAAAAGTCGTTATTTTATGGCATTTCTAGTGATTGATTTTATAAATGAAGGTTAGCGTTTTGTGTTTTAATAAGATTTTTTTTTCATTTCTTTCCTCAGGGAATGTTTCGAAAACACTTAAAAAAATAACTCGTAGTTTTATTATTTTTCAACTTTAAAGGAGCTGGAATTGCATGTGCCCGCGTGTACCAAGTCTAGATTTTGGATATAAGTTAGCTAATTTTTATCCCTTGATGAATATATTAGTTTCAACTTGCAGATTACAGTTCATCCATTTTATTTTAATTTTTTTCAGAATACCTTTAATAATTTTTTTATTTTTATCTATATTCGAATTTTTTGCCAGAACCTGAGGAAGATTATGTTGTATCAGATTTATCGGATGAAATTGACGATGAAACTGGTTAGGCAATTTAAAGTTGAAGTAAGCTGAAACCTTTTCATACTTTAATATGTTATCTTTAATTTAATTACTAATACATTTGTATCGTACTGCGAGTAGTAATTGATCATTTGCAAAAAAAGAAACAATAAATGTTGGTTTTTATACTTTTCCAACATAAAAAAATTCTGTTATATTTCTTTTTTGTTTTTCTGTTTAATTTTTTTAGAGAGCTATTCAACGATACCAATTTTTGCAGGTTCAAACCCTCTCTATTAAGATCTTTTTCCTATATAAATTATACATGATTTGAAAATATTGAATTAAAATAAAATTAATCTGTATGAAAACCCCCACCCAGTGAGCAATTTCTGGTTACGATGGTGATCTATGCCAAATAAGAAAAAATGTTTCAGACAAAAGTTTCGTATTTTTGCACGTAAAATCCGAATGCGCAATAAAAATTGGGAGTTTCCATATAAAATTTTGAAGTTTCTTCCGTCAACCGCGAAAGGAGACGTGTAGGGGGTCAAAATTGGTGTCTTTGAATTGCCCTCTTAAAAATATTGAACACGTGTTTTTTATTTTTTTATTTATCGAGCAGCATTAAAAACACTTGACGGTTCCGGAATTTTTGGCACACCCCGTATATCAAAATATTAATAATATGTCGTAATAAGGCTTACACTACCCAAAAATATCAAAAAATAATTTTGTCCACCTAGCTTGTTCTACGTGAAACACTGTGCGTCAGAGAAAAATTAAGGTGAAAATTGACCAAATGTGTCCGTATTGCGATGGTTGCCCTGCAGAAAGTGGACCTCGAATTTTTGGATCGCCCAACTGATAAAAAAACTTTAAAATAAAAAAAAGTTCGTTGGAAGAAATTTTCAAGGGATGAAGAAGTGAAGGATTCAATTTCAGCGTTTTTTTTTTCAGATAAAGATAAAACATTTTTTTTTGAATATACTTTCACATACATAAGTTAGGTAAATGATCAGAAAAATAATTTAGGGTTGCGGAAGAATATATTGAACAAGAACTAGTAAGGGTGTAAATTTTGGCCTGGCCAAAAACTAAATACCCTACACTGCAGTATTTTGAAAATTTTGCTTATATGGGAGGTGCCACGCCCTCTTGTCCGAGTACACCCAGTTTTTGTTCAGAGCTTGCATTTATAGTTTTTAGTGTCAGAGTGAAATTTAGTTGGATTATCTCAAAAAACTCTTTCAGTATAGCATTTTGAATCTTTTGCTTATATGGGAGGTGCCACGCCCCCTTGTCTGATTTCACCCAATTTTTGCTGAGAGCTTTCATTTATAATTCTTAGTGTCTGAGTCAAATTTGGTTCGAATATCTCAAAAAACGCTTTCAGTATAGCGTTTTGAAGCTTTTGCTTATATAGGAGGTGCCACGCCCTCTCGTCCGAGTTCTTCTAGTTTTAGCTTAGAGCGCGCATTTTTAGTCTTTAGTATTTGAAAGTTTGGTTGGATTATCTCAAAAAACTCTTTCAGTATAGCATTTTGAAACTTTTGCTCATATGGGAGGTGCCACGCCCCTTGGTCCGATTTCACCCAATTTTTGTTGAGAGCATTCATTTATGATTCTTAGTGTCTGAGTCAAATTTGGTTCGAATATCTCAAAAAACGCTTTCAGTATAGCGTTTTGAAGCTTTTGCTTATATAGGAGGTGCCACGCCCTCTCGTCCGAATTCGCTCAAATTTTTATCAGAGCTTGCGCTTACAATTCGTAGTACTTATATGTATTGTGGTTGCATTGTCGTGAAAAATACTCCTAAAATTGCATTTTGAATATAATTTTTGTATGGGCGGTAGGCGTGTCCGTTGACCGATTTTGCTCATTTTCAATCCCCCGAGCTAACTTTGACGACGGAGGCAGTGTACTAAATTTCATTGAATTATCTTGCTCAGTTTTCCCAAAAAGTGTATTTCAACACACAGCCAGCCAGCCAGCCACCCAGCCAGCCAGCCAGCCAGCCAGACAGACGGACATGGCTATATCGACTCAGGAGGTGACGCTGATCAAGAATATATATACTTTTCTATACCTGCCACGCCTCCTTCTCTGCGTTACAAACGGAAGGACAAAGTGAATATACCCTGGGTGTAGGGTATAAAAATATATTTACGTTTTACTTCCACTTCTTACCTCCATTCCACTTAAAAACGGAATTAGACTATATATTTATAGTAGGAGGGGCCGATTCGTATGGAAGGAAATTTAACCGGTCCGGCTCAGTGAAAATTGAAAAGCTTGGAAAATTTTAAGAAACTTTGCCGAAGAAAGTATATATTTTCATCCAAGTAAATTTGTCGCTTAAAGTTAAATAAAACTTAAATCGTTCAATTTAAAAATTCTTAAAAATATGTGAATCTATTAATATATTATAGAAATTCATTAAACATTAATGTATTGGAATATTAATCGGAATTTATAAATCTATCCACCTTTTCCGGGAATCCTGTCATTAACGATTTTATAGTTGGAGCCGATCCATTTACGCTTGAAGTCAGGCATGTCCTGGGATAATTTGCCTGTGTTCTTCAATTTCCTTTTCCAGAGTTTTTAGGAGGTACTATGTTCCAGAAGCAATTAAGGGCAAAAGAAGAATTTGTTCAAGCTCAAAATCATATACATATACAAAATTTTAAAATAAATGACAGGAAGACAAAAAACAAACTTCTTATTTGCAGGTCACTTAGGCTTTTTTCGCTATAGATAAAACATAAAATACGTATCCGGTAACAAATGCATTGGGCTTACCTGAAGAATTTTTAATACATATTTCTGCGTGTTAATTTTTTTAGCCTCTTGTGAAATCTTTTTACCGCTCCAAATTCGTTTCTAGTTAATCAATTTAATTAATGGCGAATAAATTATGAAAATATAGTTATCTTTCTAAAATTACGCATAATATCGTGTTGTATTAAATGTCTAACGTAATACACAAAGACACTTAACATCCGTCATGTAGCTCAACTAAATCAAATGTCATTTAATTAAATGGCGCAAAAAGTAATGATTGACACATAACAGTGTGCTGCAGCTTGAATCTCATTAACTTAAAAAGTATATGTAAATTTCATTTTAATATCTTGCATATCGCGCTGATTTACATGTTTCCTTAACAGGTAAAAGGATCCAATGAATTTGGGGGCAACATAAAACCACTGAATATTCAAATGAACACTTGTTACATGAGTTAAAAATCATAGATATGTGGTACATAAAAACCAGAATTTCATAACAGCGCGACATGGCCAAACAGCCAGAGATCAGATCATATGAGATGTGATCAGTTTGAACAACACCGAGAGTAACATGAATTCTGTTAAAAAATAAGAGAGCAAAAAACGAGTGAAAAAACATCATGTTTAGTTGACACGCAATCAATGTTTTTTTATTTTTTGTGATGGAGAGTGAAAAAGATTAGTTTTTCCAAAATAAAGTACTGTATTATAGAAAATTTCATGAAATGATTAGCAATACAAAAAAGTTTTAATTTTTTCCCGTCCTCACAAGTGTCACAGTTGAACCACGAAGACGTCCTGTCCCTCTATGGAAAAAGAACTCATTATCAGTGGTTTAAAAAATTATCACTTAAGCATAAAAGATTTCTCTTAGTATGAGAGTTTTGAAGTATGGGATATTCGAATTATAAGCCAACGGAAACATTTTCCAAGAATGTTGTGTCACGTCAAATATTTAAAGTAGGGAACATTCAACAGTCTTAAAGTACTAAGAACTAAATATATAATATGGCGATTCCTGAAAACGTGTAAAAGCCTGGTAAACTCGTAAAACTGTCAAATTTTGTATTGATTTTGACAACTTTTACGATCTTACGAGGTTTTCAAGGCTTCACGTTTTCAAGAATCCTTACAATATTTTTTAAACAATTGCATGCGGAGAAGTTCGAACATCTGATTTGTAGCCCGTAGCGAAACTTTCCAAGGACTCCAAGAAAAATTAGTAAAGTTACTATTTTTGGCGAGGACAAAATAAATACCCTATACCGTCATATTTTTAACTCTTGACTTGTAAGGGAGGTTCCACGCCCTTTTGTGCGAGCTGACCCAGTTTCTGCCCTGAGCTAGCTCTGATTATTTCTAGTGTCTGTACGAAATTTGGTTGGATTTTGAAGATTTTTGTTGTATGGGAGGTGCCACTCCCTTTTTCGAGTTCACTTGGTTTTTCTCTGAGCTTGCGTTAACTATTTGAAGTGCTTGTACGAAGTTTGGTTACATTTTCTAAAGCTTACAAAACATAATTTAGAAGTATTTATTTGCTTGTATGACAGGTGCTAGGGACTCTTGTCCGAATTCTCTGGCTGGCGATTGTCATCTTGGTCTAAATGATAGTCTAGGTCTTGGCCTTAGCTTAAGTTTTGGTCTTGGTTCTTGGCTCTTGGTTCTTGGTTCTTGGTTCTTGGTTCTTGGTTCTTGATTCTTGTTTCTTGGTTCTTGGTTCTTGGATTTTGGTTCTTGGTTTATTTATGGTTCTTGGTTCTTGGCTCTTGGTTCTTGTTTCTTGGTTCTTGGTTCTTGTTTCTTGGTTCTTGTTTCTTTGTTCTTAGTTCTTCGTTCTTGGTTCTTGGTTCTTGGTTTTTGGTTGTTGGTTCTTGGTTCTTGGTTCTTGGTTCTTGGTTCTTGGTTCTTGGTTCTTGGTTCTTGGTTCTTGGTTCTTGGTTCTTGGTTCTTGATTCTTAGTTCTTGGATCTTGGTTGTTGGTTCTTGGTTTTTGGTTCTTGGTTTATGGTTCTTGGTTCTTGGTTTTTGGTTTTTGGTTTTTGGTTCATGGTTCTTGGTTCTTGGTTCTTGGTTTTTGGTTCTTGGTTTGTTTATGGTTCTTGGTTATTAGTTCTTGGCTCTTGCTCTTGGTTCTTGTTTCTTGGTTCTTGGTTCTTGGTTCTTGTTTCTTGGTCCTAGGTTCTTCGTTCTTGCTTCTTGGTTCTTGGTTTTTGGTCCTTGGTTTATTTATGGTTCTTGGTTCTTGTTTCTTGGTTCTTGGTTCTTGGTTCTTCGTTCTTGGTTCTTGGTTCTTGGTTCTTGGTTCTTGATTCTTAGTTCTTGGATCTTGGTTGTTGGTTCTTGGTTCTTGGTTTTTGGTTCTTGGTTTATGGTTCTTGGTTCTTGGTTTTTGGTTTTTGGTTTTTGGTTCTTGGTTCTTGGTTCTTGGTTTTTGGTTCTTGGTTTATGGTTCTTGGTTCTTGGTTTTTGGTTTTTGGTTCTTGATTCTTAGTTCCTGGATCTTGGTTGTTGGTTCTTGGTTCTTGGTTCTTGGTTTTTGGTTTTTGGTTTTTGGTTCTTGGTTCTTGGTTCTTGGTTCTTGGTTCTTGGTTCTTGGTTCTTGGTTCTTGATTCTTAGTTCTTGGATCTTGGTTCTTGGTTCTTGGTTTTTGGTTTTTGGTTCTTGGTTTTTGGTTCTTGGTTCTTGGTTCTTGGTTCTTGGTTCTTGGTTCTTGTTTCTTGGTCCTTGGTTCTTCGTTCTTGCTTCTTGGTTCTTGGTTTTTGGTCCTTGGTTTATTTATGGTTCTTGGTTCTTGTTTCTTGGTTTTTGGTTCTTGGTTCTTGGTTCTTGGTTCTTGGTTCTTCGTTCTTGGTTCTTGGTTCTTGGTTTTTGGTTTTTGGTTTTTGGTTTTTGGTTTTTGGTTCTTGGTTCTTGGTTCTTGGTTTTTGGTTATTGGTTCTTGGTTCTTGGTTCTTGGTTCTTGGTTCTTGGTTTTTGGTTCTTGGTTTGTTTATGGTTCTTGGTTATTAGTTCTTGGCTCTTGCTCTTGGTTCTTGTTTCTTGGTTCTTGGTTCTTGGTTCTTGTTTCTTGGTCCTTGGTTCTTCGTTCTTGCTTCTTGGTTCTTGGTTTTTGGTCCTTGGTTTATTTATGGTTCTTGGTTCTTGTTTCTTGGTTCTTGGTTCTTCGTTCTTGGTTCTTGGTTCTTGGTTTTTGGTTTTTGGTTTTTGGTTTTTGGTTTTTGGTTTTTGGTTTTTGGTTTTTGGTTTTTGGTTATTGGTTATTGGTTATTGGTTCTTGGTTCTTGATTCTTGGTTTTTGGTTCTTGGTTCTTGGTTCTTGGTTCTTGATTCTTGGTTTTTGTTTCTTGGTTCTTGGTTTTGGTCTTGGTAAAAATTACTAAAAAAATTGCTGAAGTGAGTTGAGGATGCAAAATTTCCGAACATCATTTTCTTCGAAATAGGCTCAAAAATTATTACAGCAAAAAAAACCCCGAAATAAAAATTTTCCCAACAATTCTATATTGGGCTACCTAAGAATATTGCGGAAAAATCTTGTCATCATGCGATGAGACTATGATGCGATGTCTTCGTCGTCTCACTTGACTTAGAGCGCATCATGTTGACTTATGTCAGATGTGTTTAGAGCCGACTTAGCTTGTTTTTCCCAGACTTTAGTAGTACCAAAGCAACAACAACAAGCCAAACAGAGTATGTTACACATACTAGAGGGCGCCAAGTCTTAATCCACTTTGCATGCAATAACAAAAAACAAGAAAAAATTTTAATGTTTTTATTAAATATGGTAACACTTAATATTGAAATGCAACACCGTGAGTGTGAGTTCACAAGGCGGGTGGCACAAAACTCTGCAAAATGCTGCAGATAAATGTCAAATAAAAATTGTGAAAAGTACTCTGCGTAATTCCCATATATATAAATAGAGAGTGAGATAACATTCCTCTCCCCCTCAACATTCAAAAGGGGCATTAATTGCACCAATGATGTTAACAACTGAACGATGATGCTGTGTTTCTTGCATTTAGTACTCATGTGTCGTCTCGTTGACACTTGCAACTTAATTAAAATGTTACAATGCAATGTGACACACGCGCGTGACACTCGTTCACTTGACGACAAGTTCGCGCGTCGTCCTCGTAATTTATGCGTACATGGAAAACGCATTTTTTCAAGCGTTTCTTAATTGCCAACGATTAATAATAACATAAATAACTAGGGAGCTATGTGAGTGATTTGAGTGATTTGTGGGAATATTTTGGTTGTGCCGAATGCATGGGTGACTGAGAGAAAGATTATTACTAACTCTAGTACAGGTTAAAACATAAAATTTCACATATTCGCTGAGTATTTCGAAACCAAAAATTTTATTACCTTTCAGTGGTTGGTTTTGGCCAAACTTACCGAAATCTTCAATAACGCGACATAACTATAAGTTTCCAAATAAGGCTGGTCATCACAGCGTTTGATTTTATTTCAGTGCTTTGTTTTACTTTCAGCTTCATGAAATGCCTAAAGTTGTGGCTCTTACTTACTTACTTACTTACATTATCATGTTAATGATGTCATTTATGACAGTCAGCTATCGGTAGTTAACTGTTCGGTTCACTGTTGTGTCTTCTTGTGTCACTTACTTGTGCTGTCTGCCAGAGTAATGTCCCCTGGCTTTAACGTACAATCGATCTATGTAACTTTCAGTGAATGAATGACTGTTGTAAATCTGTCTATCTATGGTAATGTAGTATTTGTTTGTTCAAAATGCTGCTAAAGACGGTTATTTCAGAAATATTGATTTCGATTTTAAGGTGACCAGAGCTCTAAAAGTTAACTTTTAAAAGTTAAAAGCTATCAAGTACGATAACTAAGCAAAGTAAAGCAATAAAAAATTGCCACAATGTCATCAGTGTCACGAGGTTGATTGGTCAATTTGTTATTCTTTATTCAAATTAGTTCAATAGATCAAAATGTCGCAATTTGATACGTTGTAAATTTTTTTTTTTTTTACTTTATCAAAACTTATTGTATAAGGACAAAAAAGTCTTAAGTTCTGGGTCATCAAAAATAAAAGATAATATTCTGAATATTTAGGCAGGTGAATCTGAAATCAGTATTTTCATTTAGTCTAGTATGCCGATTATACGATATTAGACAAAAACTAGTTACAGTGTTACCCTAAATCAAATACCCTACACTGCGGCATTTTTAAAATTTTCCTGCGCCTTTTTCTTTGATTTCAGTTTTTGCACAGACCCTGCGCTTACTAGTACGTATGAGCGATGCCATATCCTTTTGTCTAAGTCAACTAAGTTTTTGATCAAAGCTTGTAGCACAAGGATTCCCGTATTTTTGCCGAGATCTAAAAAATTTCAGCAAATTGCGTACCCCCGTAACTTCGCTACAAATTCAAGCTTAAGGATTATATACGTCAGTATATCCTATGAGTTTGATATACTGAATTACTTCAATATTTGCTAAAAGTAACTTGGGATTTTTGGATTTTGAAAGTAAGAAAAATTTTATCGCACCATTCACTATTAGGACAATTTTGGTCCAAATTTTCAAAATACTTGCACAAAATTTAATGCAAATGAATGTATCCGTTTGGTCGACAGTCAGGGCTCAACATAAAAATCGAGCTCCAAATGTCGAAAAAAACCTAGATTTTTCCAGGTTTTTATGTTCAGTGCTGACTGACGGCCTAACAGATAAAGCTAGATACGGGTGACCACCCATCAAGAATTTTGCAAGATAGTCATGGATTTTACCCTCTCGTCTCGGATTCAAAAACGTCCTGGAAATGTCCCGAATTTTCATTTATATCCCGAAATGTCACTGATTTAGAATGAATGCATATTGCAAATTATTTTATTTTATTATTCAACAATTTTGGTTTGTGGACCACAGACCACAAAGGATCATAGATCAAAGATTATGATACCATAAAGGACAGATCATAGACCATACAGTATTGACCATAAACGATAAAGGACAGTTCATAGACCATTTGTTATGGACCATATACACACCATAAAGTATAAATCATAGCTCATATATTATGAACCATATAACATGAAGGGCATATCACAGACCTTAGATTATCTACTACAGATTATCTACCATAGATTATCTACAATAGACCATAAAAGACAGATCATAGAACTAATAAAGGATAGATCATGGATCATATATAATGGACCATAGCCCGCCCATAAAGAATAGATTATAGATCATATATTATGGACCATAGACCATATATTTGAACCATAGAATATAAAGGACTGATTACACCGTTCGACACAAAAAAAAAACACATGAGAAAATCCAAAAAATTCTTAAAGTAGACGTTAAAAAACATACCCGTGTCTCATCGTTTTCTCCAGCACGTCAGATATTTTTTTAATCGATTTTTGAAGTTTTTTTATCCACTGTACATGAAAAAAACAAAAATATTGCATTCTTGTGTTAAATCGATGAATTTAACTATATGATCCTTATATCTGAGGTATTATGTGTTCAATAAACTTATGCAGGATATTGCGAAGAATATTTTTGTAGAAAATTTTCACCCTCTACAACCCCCACATGTGGGTCATTTCTGCGCTTTTCTTAAAAATGTATAAAAATGACACCAAAAACATGGTTATATTGAGTCAGTATGTACTACAGAAATACTTATATTCCTCTATAACTCCATCGAATGCAGGAACTCCTTCCCCAATGATTTTTCATTTATGTCCTTTTTTTACAACGTCGTCTAATGCCTTGAAAATTATTCTTAAAAGCTTGGCGGCAGACTTCAATAGGTAATTTCCCGAAATTGACTCCATTTTAGTCACTGTGACGGTATGTTTTGATATCTTCATTCTTCCTTCCTACAAACTACTTTTTCTCTTCAACTGATATTCAACGTGCATCCGCTTGGATCCCATCTGTTGGCAGTAGTAAGAGTCTTCTCGATGGTTCTAGCGAAGCTCTCGATTTTCTGGCAATTGCATACATAAATTGTAGCTTATGGCATGTACGAACCTACTCGTGATTTCCGGTTACTGTATTTGTTGCACTCGCTCTTATTTCGTACTGTACTGTATTTATTCGTTTATATGTCGCTGACGGTTTTTTATTTCATTTTTTTACAGTTCATACGGCGGCCTAACAAAAGTTCGCTTAGTAGGTGTCATGTTATAAATTTTTAGTAAATCAAAAAATTACGTACTATTTGTTACAGACTAACGATATATCATTTTAATTTTCAGAAAGATCATTCAAAATGGAGGGAAGAAAACGTAAAATTCGTGAAACAATGTCAGCAGATATTCCAGTTCCAACGCAGCAAGAGATTCAGTCTGATATTCTTTTTCGATTTCGACGTAAGCTCAAGCCTGTGGAAATATTTAGTGAATGCCAAATAGCATTTGAAGTTAATGCGCCATCCCTCGTGACTACTTCAAAGTGGTTCCGAAGATTCCAGACAGGTAATTTTTCTGTGGAGGAGGAACCTCGAGAAGGCCGCCCAAAATCTTCGACAGATTATGCTCAACATGTTGGTCATTAAAAATAATAACTGACATATTTTTCAAAGAAAACTAAATCAAAGAAATTTTTAAATTTTACTCCCAAAAAATTATTAGGTAGAACGTGTGTTAAGGTTTTTTCGATCTCACACCTTGTTTGCTATAAAATTTCACTACTAATTGCTGAACACTTAAAAGTCGAAATTTTATTCCGAAACCCAAAAAATCGTTAAAATCAATTAGGACTTCTTGCAATCAATATTTTCCAAATTTCACACCACTCTAAAACTGTAAAACTACATTTTGGTTAAATTTCTTTGCAACAACATCAAATCGAAATCACACAAGTATCATTTTCCTAGAACATATTAACCAATTATTTCATATTTTAAGGGTAATTTTGACCCTTATTTTTCTTTCTAAAAACTGGGCTACAATGGGTTAAAGAATTCTGCGAAAATATTCTACTACTAGAAAATACTTAAGACGAAAAATTCTTAAAACATAAGGAAAGCGCGCGGCAGGGATGTTAAAAATATGCAATGTGAAAAATCCTTTTTGATTTTAACGATTTTTTGGGTCTCGGGACAATATTTCGACTTTTAAGTGTTCATACTGACTCAATATTCTCAATTTTGTACCTTTTTAAAAAAGCTCAAAAAAGACCCACATGTGGGAGTTGTGGAGGATTAAAATTTTCTGCAAAAATATTCCTCGCAATATATTGCATAAGTTTACTGAACACATAATACACCTCAGATGTAAGGATCATATGGTTAAAATTATCGATTTACCACAAGAGTGGATAAAAAAACTTAAAAATATAACTACTTATCATATTTATTTCAACTACATCTTTTAAATTTTTTATGAATATCTCAAAAACTTGAACTGCTGAAAAAAATAAAAAACTCAAGCCAGCTTCGTGTCCAGCATGACAAGTTACACTAAAAACAATATGTCGCGTTTTTGACGCAAATTTTATGTAGTTTTATAAAAATAAAAAAGACATTTCAAGATGGTTGAAACTATTTCATGATTTTTATTGCATCTTAATCCAGTGTTCAAAATTTTAAAAAAGTACGAAAATGATAATTTACTCCTCAAATGTTTTAACCTACAAAATATATTATATTTTTTCACTTCCAACTAAAGGCAGTCTGGTCAGCTTAAGCTTTTGCAAACGATTAATTTGCTATGACCAATTTCACATGGCTGTGCGCTGGCAGCCAAATGCTGACTGACTGACTTTAACCAAACAAGTGTCTAATGGCCATAAAGACAGTCATCAATTGTTTTTGCCTAAGGGCAACACATTCAGAGCAAGAGTAAAAATTGTTGGCAATTATGTGTACGCACACTTGGTATGTTGCCCCCGAGAGGTGTTATCTTGAGTAAAACACTGTAATTGTAAAATTAATGTTACTCATACCAATGGTTGTGAAATTTTTTTTCAAAACTTTTTAAATTGAAAATTTTTAATAATTTAACAAATTGACAGCGCGACTCGTATTCTAAGTAAAATGCGTATATTTCATCTGAACAACGTAATCGATAAAGCTACAGAGCGCGTGTCCCGTATGAGGGATGATGGTATGAGTATGCTAAATTCATTCATTGGAAATTTCTACACTTTTCTAACAAAGAATGAAAATAAAAACGTAGTAAAAGTGTAAGATATCATATGTATCAGTTATAAATGACGTAGTCTAATATGACGTCATAGCTAGAAAGAGATAACTATTTCATTCAAGAAGTTCATTGATGACGAAAATGAGTATCCCTTGTAGTAGTAAAGAAAGTGATGAGAGCAGATGTTGCAAAAAAAAGATGCCAAATTAAAAGAAATTTCAGGAATGTAATATAATCCCTTGTTGACGAAAATGCCATCTTTTTTGGGGATAACGTGATAATTGTTGTCCTTTGGCAATTGGCATTTTCGAGATGGAAACTTTCTTATTTGTATTTTATGTGTGGGAAAAGCCAAAGTAAAAGGTTTCAGCGGAAACAAAAAGGTTAATGTGTTAATGTATTATGGTATCCATACCACACTTAGTGCCCCCAGCTAAGTATTATGCGAAAATTAAATGTGCCAAATCTTAATGCCACAAGCTTAGATGAATAAATTAACAAATCTTGAATGCGTAATTCCCTTATTTGACATATAATAAAATACTGACTCGCAATTCTCCATTAAATATCCAATGATTGGATGTGGGCATAACTTGGGTATGAGATAATACGGAAAAAATTATATCACGCGAGAGCATGGCAACAGATTGTTGTACTCTTATCAGTTAAATGCGAGACAAATCCCTATGAAAAGGAATTTCGATAATTGGGTCAGTTTCTGCGTAATCGATTAAGATTCGGGTTGTCATCTTCGATTTTTATGGAAATTGGTGAAAAGTTAGTATTTGACTAACGTATAACTGTGAAAAAATGATTTTTCGAAATTCCGAAAAAATCCAAGATGGCGGCCATAGGAAGTCCGATCAAACTTTTAGATACTCAAATGTTTGAAAATTTCCTAGCTCCTCGGATTTTGATTCGATTATAATGAAATTTTCAGAGTTAGTGCAAATAGATATGAGCTTTTGAAAAAAAAATTACACTGAAAAAAAAATTTTATTTTAAATGGAAAGCTATTTTTCTTATTAAACCCAATTTGGGGCTTGGTTCACCATTTTAAATTTTTTGAAAGTATTTTTATTTAAAAGCAAATTTTATTGTTATTACTTACCAAGCTTCAAAATTGTGGTATCTTTTACGGTTATCAATTTATGTTTTTTGAAAGTTGTTGAATGTTTTGTTTATCATGAGTCGTTGGTGCACGTACGCTACTAAGTATATAGTGTTGCCACTGTCCGGACGGTATTTTTCTTTTCGGTTGCTCCTAGTAGAATTTTTTTAGAATATTTTTGGAGAATTTTTTAACCCATTATAACCAAATTTTTTAGGAAAATGTGTCAAAAAGACCATTAAAACGCGATATAATGGGTTAAGATATTCACCAAACTTAACGTGAAATCGAGCAGGGAACAATTTTTAAGAACATCTTAACCATTTATGTCTTTCAGACCCTTTTTCCAAAAACTTGGTTATAATGGGTTAAAACATTCTTCAAAAATATTTTAAAAAAATTTTACTAGAAGCCACCGAAAAAAAAATATCGTCCGGACGGTGACAACCTTATATACTCAGTAGCGCACGTGCACCAACGATTCATGATAAACACAACATTAAACAGCTTTAAAAACTCATAACTTGATAACCGTAAAAGGTAGCACTATTTTGAAGTTTGGTAAGTAATTATAATAAAATTTGCTTTTAAATAAAAATACTTTCAAAAAATTAAAAAGGGTTCACCAAGCCCCAAATTAGCTTTAAAAAAGAAAAATAGCTTTTTTTCCACTTAAAAGAAAATATTTTTTTCAGTGTGATTTTTTTTTCAGAAGCTAATATCTATTTTCACTAACGCTGAAATTTTCATTAAAATCGAATCAAAATCCGAGGAGCTATGAAATTTGAATCATGTGAGTATCTAAAAGTTGGATCGGACTTCATATGGGCGCCATTTTGGATTTTTTCCGAATTTTGAAAAATCATACAAAAATAAAATCAAAATACATACTAACTCTTCACCAATTTTTATAAAAATCGGAGATGTCAACCCAAATCTTAATCGATTACACAAAGGAACACTCCCATAAAAAGATGATAATGTTTTCTACGAAAATTATTGTTGTGTGATTTCGCCATGGTTTTGGAAAGTTATCCAAAATGTAGTTCTAGAGTTTTACCGTAGGGTGAAATTTTGAAAACATCCTATTTTTTGGGATTTTAGCTAAAAAGTAATTTATGGCTTATGATAAGTTTGCGACATTATTTTCTTTTATATAGCTTGATTCAAGGAAAATTAGATATCAAACTGTTCATTCCTAGCATTTTGGGATCGTAATAAGATAAAAACCACATCAAGTCGAGATTTTGCAGAAAACGGCTTCGGTTTTTATTTAAATACGATTTCAAAAATGCTCGGAATGAGTAGATCAATATTTAAAATTTTTCGAACTAATCACTAATCATTTAGTTAAAATCTCCAAAAATAACTTATTTTCAAAAACTCGTTGCGCCAAAATAATGACGAAATCAGACAAGGACCATTTTCCAAGAACAACTTCACCTACTGTGACCTATTTATATGGGTCTTTTTAACCCTTTTTTTCTCCAAAAACTGGACTACAATGCGTTAAAGAATTCTATTTCTATGAAAAATTTAACTAGGGGTCACCTAAGACGAAAAATCTTAAATCTTAAGAAAAATGCGTCAAAATCGTAACGAGTATCCATTATTAGAAGTCCTAATTCATTTCAACGATTTTTTGGAGATCCGGATAAAATTTCGATTTGATGATGTCATCTTAAAATTCCATAATTTTTCAAAAAATCAGCGTATGACACTTATCAAGAGCTCATTTTGAAAGAAAAGAGTAGAGTTATTTTGTGTAGTCTGTATCTAACCTGAAAAATAGCCAATATAGTAATGTTTCATGTATTTAACCTCAAGTATATCAAAAACTTGACGTTATGGACCAACTCGGATTCGGATTCTATGCAGAAAGTTCCTTCAGAAATTATCCGCCAGTGCCCTTTGCAAAATGATTGTTGCCCATTGTAATTAAATACATACATGAAAAATTTGTGTTTTTTTTAAATTCTAGAAAATTGTTTCAGTGTATTCAGCACATTCCTCATCCAAAAAAATTAAGCAATTTCACCATGTTACGTCTTCTTTATACTAACTATTTGAAAAATATCTCTCTTAAGCGCACGTAATGTAATAATTTGTTCAGCATTACCATCCTTAGCTATTTTGGCACTACATTATCATAACTTTCGCCTTTCCGCTCCCCGTCAACGCTAGCGTAGTTCCACCAACCGCTGCGCTCACATTTGGCACAACACGCTAATGACGTTCACTCAACGTACCCCCAGTCAAATTAGGCAAGACCCCGTCGTTCTCATGTCCACTAAATTCGTCATTTCTACCCAATAGATGCGCAGTGCAGTGCAGTCAGCGCACTGTGTTTATGATCATTTATGGAGCCGCTAGCTACGGAGCATGACTTTGGTATTTTTTCGTTTTTATTTCGGCTGAAAGAAAAAATGATGTACTCGTATTTAATAAAATCTAGCATAATCATAAGTTAAACATAAAACCCACGATAAAATATGGAATCAGTTGAAAAATTCGAAAAATATTGATAATGTCAAATAATTTTGAAAAAGGCGAAACATTATCAATAAGTCGAAAAAAGTTGGAAAGGTCTAAGTACCTCCTCCCTATTGAAAGAGTCGAAAAAACTGAAAAATATTGATAGCATCGAATAATATTGAAAAAGTCGAAAAATATTGAACAAGACGAAAAAGTCAACCAATGTTGAAAGATTCGAAAATTTTTAATAAGTATCAAAAAGGTCTAAAATCGTTGAAAACATTTTCATTGAAAATGTAAAAAAAATTTGAAGAAGTTGAAACATGTTGAAAGATTCGAAAATCTTTAATGAAGTTGAAGAAGTCGAAGACTCGAAAATTGTTAGAAAAGTTTAAAAGGTCAAGCATATTGAAAAGTATATCGTTAGCTTAATATGGAAAAGGCGTGTCTCAAATTTTATCGAAACTGACTTTTTTGCATATTCTGGTTGACCACTCTCTAATACACCTCCCTACAAAAATTACGCATGATAATTTTAAAAATGGCCAAGTTATAGTCAATTTTAAAAAAGACCTAACACATAACAAAAATTTCTTGGAAGAAAAAAGCCCTAACTCACAATACGTAGCGTTTAAATAGTGTTAAAATCACTCAGAAATTATTCTGTTAATTAAGCTGAAAACTTGGCAGTGAGTGAATCTCAAACATGAGAAGTTTTTTATGCTATACACGAAGGTTCCCGAAGGTCATCCGAAGGTTTTCTGGTCAGAACGAAGAACATCTGGGTATACTAGAGGCAAAACATCTATGGTAGACTGTCAATGAACCTTATTTGATAGTTTTTCAAGATACCCGAAGGTTCTCGAAGGCCACCCGAAGGCTTGATAGTCAAAACGAAGAATATTTCGGTATACTGGAGGGAAAATATTATTGGCGGACTATCAAAAAGATCTAACAGTTAGTTTTTTGGGACATCCGAAGGTACCAAAAGTTCACCCGAAGGCTTTCAAATCAAAACAAAGAATTCCTAGGTATACTAGAAGGAAAGCATCTATGGCGGACTATCAAAAAGCCTTGATTAATAGTTTTCTAAGGCATTCGAAGGTTCCCGAAAGTCACCCGAAGGCTTCATAGTCAATACGAAGAATATGAAGATATACTGATGGGAAAACATTAATAGCATTTACGAGTTTAGTTGCTGTGGGTACTTTATTATCATAAACTTTACTTGATGTACACTTTAATGCTTTAAATTGTTGTTAGCTGCTGATTTTCACCACTTTTAATCTTCCATACAAAACATAAACATTTCGCTCAAATTTTTGTCCAATCCAATTATCTTTCTTTGTAAAGGTTTTCCTTTTCATTTTATATTGAATAACTTTAATATTGATTTTTTAATTGAACTTTTAGTCATATATTTGCAAAGATCGATTTACATATAAATCTATCAATGCATTTTCTAACACATAATTATGACAAATCAAGGAACGGATTAAAAACACGGCTATAGTGACATATGTTTCGTCTTTCGCCACAAAGACTCATCAGACTATTTTTGTTGTAATTATAATTATATTTATTTCACTAAATTAATTATAATTGAAAAATTGCAAGTTTGAAAACTTTTATGATATATCAATACGTATTAACACATAAACAAAACTGGCAAAAGTCGGCTTCGCAGCCGGGCAAGGCTGGTGCAGTGGTAACGACTTCTGCTACCAACCTGGAGGTCCTTGGTTCAACTCCCACCCAGGCCAAAAACACAAAAAGTTTTCAAACTTGCAATTTTTCAATTATAATTAATTTAGTGAAATAAATATAATTATAATTACAACAAAAATAGTCTGATGAGTCTCTGTGGCGAAAGACGAAACATATATCACTATAGCGGTGTTTTTTTAATCCGTTCCTTGATTTGTCATAATTATGTGTTAGAAAATGCATTGATAGATTTACAGTTTGTCAAGAATGTGTTTTTACATTGAAAATAAATTCATATTTTCAACTTATTAAGTAAAAAAACGTACTTCTAACATTTTTGCCAAACCTTTTTTCACGAATAATAGTTGCTTACTATATTTAAAAAGGATTCATGAAAAAAAAATTGCAAATTCAATGCAAAATGCAGAAAAAATCAACAAAAACAAATAATTCTCGATTTTTGAAGTGTCAAGAAAGTCTTTTTACAAATAAAAAGAAATGTTTTTACATTAAATTTTTAGTATCTTCCTTGTTCACAGCCATCTTTGAATGACCACCAAAAGCATCTACCACAAATTGTAGACGTTTTTGCATAGAAGGAACCAACTTTTTCAGGTTGTAATTACTCAGTCTTTTCCAATATTGTATTTTCAAATGTAGTTCGATATTTGGTTGTCTTTTAGCGACCGTTTTCTTTAAAAAGACTCACAAATTTTCGATGGGATTATAGTCGGGACTTTTGACTAATGCATCCATCACTTTGCCACGGTTAAATTGAAGCCACATTCGCACCATAGTCGATTATGCCTTCGATCATTACGCTGATAGAATTTGAAATGGGGTTTTCAGTCCCTGCTAAAACCAAATTGTCAAGTTTTTTAATGAGAAATGGTTTTATATTCTTTCGAGTTCATGGTTGTGTCTTTAAAAGATAAGTTCCTACTCCTCTGCCACCTCCAAGTCATAATACAAAATTTTTAAATTTTAACAGTCGGAATAATGCTGCGATGTTTTGCCTTTCCCCACACTATAGCAGGTCCATCGTTGTATGACCGCATTATACTCGTTTTATCGGAGAATATAACATCGTGTTATAACGATGGACTGGCTATAGTGTGGCAAAAGGCGTTATAATCGTTAGAAAACTGCATCATTATTCCTACTGTTAAAATTGAAAAATTTAGTATTATGATTTGGAGGTGGCAGAGGAATAGGAACTTATATTTTATAGACACAACCATGAAGTGGAAAGAATGTGTTACGATTTTGCATTAAAAAACTTGACAATTCGGGTTTATCAGGGACTAAAAACCCCATTTCAAATTCTATCAGCGTAATGATTGAAAGCATTAGCGACTATGGTGCGAATGTGGCTTCAGTTTAACTGTGACAAAGTGATGGATGCATTAGTCCAAAGTCCCGACTATAATCCTATCGAAAATTTGTGGGTCTATTTAAAGAAAAAGAGCGCTGAAAAACAACCAAATACCAAACTTCATTTGAAAAAAAAAATATTGGAAAAGACCAAGTAATAACAACCTGAAAAAGTTGGTTCCTTCTATGCAAAAACATCTACAATGTGTGGTAGATGCTTATGGTGGTCATTCAAAGTTGGATGTAAACAAGAAGATACTAAAAATTGAATATAAAAACATTTCTTTTTATTTGTAAAAGGACTTTCTTGACTCTTCAAAAATCGAGTATTATTTGGTTTTGTTGATTTTTTCTTTATTTTGCATTGTATTTCCAAATTTTTTTTTCACGAATCCTTTTTAAATATAGTAAGCAACTATTATTCATGAAAAAAATTTGGCAAAGATGTAAGAAGTACGTTTTTTATTTTGCTTAATAAGTTGAAAATATGAATTTATTTTCAATGTAAAAAGACATTCTTGACAAGCTGTATATGTTGATCGATCTTTGCAAATATATGACTAAAAGTTCATTTAAAAAATCAATTTTCAATATATAAATGTCATTAAGTAACACACTTAAAAATTCTTAAAGAATAACTTTAATTTTATTTATAATTTTTGATTTATTGCAAAAAGCCCTAACTCACTTTTAAAAAAAAAAAATTTTTAAATGAAAAGACCTAACACACAAAACTACCCAAAAAACAAAGAAAATAAAAAAAAAAACATCCTAGAATGAAATTGTTGATAATTTTTGTTGTAAATTGCATTTAAAGTTTTTTTAAATGTTTGACGTATCAAATTTTATTCAGTTTTTTCCTTGTCCTGTAAAGTATTGAAAATGTGAGTTACGCCTTTTCCATATTAAGCTAACGATATGGAAAAGTGATGCTGTATCTTCTCTATAAAATATTTTATTTTGAACTAAATGACACGTTGATCACCGGAAAATTCCAAAAACTCAAAGTTCAAAGTCTGCCAACTTTTGCAGAGTTTTCCTGAAATATGGAAAAAAAGTTGGCGCGGCACATATTTAACTACGCCCACTTTTCGACTAGAGATTTATGTTTGGCACATGTATACCAAATTGCATCAACATAACTTGTACATAGGTATAGTTTACGAAATATTTGTTATTAGAATGTTCAATTGTAAAAAAATGGGCGCGACACTTAATTGATTACGCCCACTTTTTCACCAGCGTATGGTTTATATATTCGGCATCTATCTACTGAATTTCATCAAAATAGCTTGCATACTTTACGATTTATATCTAACATATTAAAATGCTTTTCCTTAACTGTCAGTAAAAACTAGCATATTCACACATGTTCTCAAAACATTTTCAATTTTGTACTTATTGTATTTTTCTCTCACAGGTGCAATATGTACGCTATGTGTTGAACTCTCACGTCCCCAAAGCTCGCAGTAAATGTTGCGCAATTTTGCGAGCAGTAAATTTTTGCATACTCTGCGCAGCGCTAAAGAGTTTCGATTAGAGTAATAAGAGGGGCAAAGAGGTTGAGCAATGGGTCATGAAAGCTGCTGAAGTGCTTTTAACATGTTTGATTAATGATTTGGGTGTTCCAAGTTGGCTCACAAATTACCATTCTGTTACGACAGGCGCATGTCAGCCGCTTGACTGGTCAAATGCTGTGAACTGAATGCCTGTCTGCTTTCCGTGCATGCAGTACGTTGGATTGATGGACTCACATATGCCGCGCATTTAGAAGAAGCCCCCCTGTTCAAAAAAGTTTAGTTTGCACATATTTTTTATATTTTACATCTAAGTTGGTAATTTCTTAAAGACTCTTGTTTGCATGATGTACACATGTGCGCATGCGCAAATTTATTGTGTGACGTGCGCATTAATAAAATGATTTCGACATTTTATTGATGAATTTATTGTAGCTCCAATTTTTGCTATATTACTAGGTGAATGGAATAGCAGTATGGAGTAGATTTGCATGTGAAAAGTTGTGATGATGGGCTGATAATTTTTCGCGAAAGTTGAAACATACGATCTATGTATTTGCATGTATATAATATACTATATATAAAAAACATTAATTTGAAAGAAAAATTGGATCGTCACATGCATAAAATTGCATTGAAATGAGGTTATTATCATTTCACTTCATAACAATTCAATTGAATTCAATTTAATTCAATTCAATTCAATTCAATTCAATTCAATTCAATTCAATTCAATTCAATTCAATTCAATTCAATTCAATTCAATTCAATTCAATTCAATTCAATTCAATTCAATTCAATTCAATTCTATTCAAGTCAATTCAATTCAATTCAATTCAATTCAATTCAATTCAATTCAATTCAATTCAATTCAATTCAATTCAATTCAATTCAATTCAATTCAATTCAATTCAATTCAATTCAATTCAATTCAATTCAATTCAATTCAATTCAATTCAATTCAATTCAATTCAATTCAGTTCAATTCAATTCAATTCAATTCAATTCAATTCAATTCAATTCAATTCAATTCAATTCAATTCAATTCAATTCAATTCAATTCAATTCAATTCAATTCAACTCAACTCAATTCAATTCAATTCAACTCAACTCAATTTAGCCCTAAACCAAGGAAAGATCAAGGCTCGTGTACCTTTAGTTTCTAAAATTGCGTACCCTTAAGTCAAAATATGAAATCAATAAGAGAAGTAAATCTTACGGTCAGTGGCGGTTCCAAGGGAGGGCTATGAGGGCGATCAGACCCCTATCAAACCAATTGATTACATTTTTTTTTTTAAATTATATGTCAAGATTTTCAAAACATTCTGTTATTATCTCGAAATGTGGTCAATCGGCCCACCTCTTGACAATGCTGGATCTGCTACCAACAGAAGATATGTCTGGTGCACGGAGAAGAGAAAAAGTTCGTTAAGTAGTTATTTCTAGTAAAATTAACGAGAATTTGACGTCAAGTTAATGACTTTAATTAATTATAATTATAAATAATAAATTAAATAAATTTTACCTTACTGTTTTAGTAAATTTAGAATTTTCGAGTTATCTTACAGAATAGAAATTTTGTTTGAAAAAATTTGAGCGATATTTACTTAACTGTAAAGCTCAAACCAAAAAAGAAGCAAAAAAAATAAAAAGCAAAAACAAACTGATCGCACTAGGATTCGAACGGGGTGATACATCCGACTGATACATAGAAACATGTTAGTTTTACGTACAATTACAAACTTGTTAGAACTCTACACCACTCACCTATATGATGAAGAGTTATAAAATTTGTATATTAAGCAAATGTCTGCACAAACATAAATATTTTTACTAGAATTATAAAGTAAAAATGGTCATACATTTTTCTGCCTGAATATTTAATTTGAAATTAGTACTTTACGGAACCATCAAAAGGTTCATGCGTATGCTGAACTAGTCCCGTTGTAATGACTAGTTTTGTAAAAAATTATCTCAAACCATATGAAAGTGAATAAAACCAGTTATATCGTTAAGAAAGATTGTTCCATATCCGTATTTTTCAACTTTTTTAGTGGATATTTCAGGACTAACTTCACGCCGTTAAATAAGGTATAAAGATGATTTTACCATACTAAAATATTATGAGTCAGCAATAGCAACCAGATTTTAATTTGTAAAGCAAGTGTTTGGATGAGATCAATTTGAAATCACAGACACTTTTTTTGCCTCCATCGTTCAGCTATCAAATAACAGTTGAAAAACGTTTGCATTTTTTTTTTCAGGGTTCCACCATTCACAATATAATTAAGCATTATAAATTGAAAAATAGTTTTTGGGAGATGAGCTAAGATTTATACGAAAACTGTTGTGAAAGTTTTCTTTTAAGAAGTATTTTCTAATTTCTGAAATATTTTGGCTCTGATGATGACCGGACGTGAGTTTGAATATTTTGGAAAATTTTTATTTGTAAATACTTATTACTTTGCGGAATCATCAAATTTAGTGTTAATAACTTTAATTTTTATACCCTACACCCAAGGTATATTCACTTTGTCCTTCCGTTTGCAACGCAGAGAAGGTTCAAAATCCTAAAAGCTGGCTAAAACTCAAAAAAAAAAAAGTTTTTTTAAATTAACTTTTTATGGACCGTATTGTCTAACATATACTTATGTATTCATAGACTTTAAAAAATTTTTAAGAAAGATCCAGGTATTTCTACAATGCTCTTGGGATCTCTCCAAAAGTATGATTCTCAGACGAAAAATTCTATGAGTTAAAATTACAAATTGAATGTTCACTGTAAAAATATTGTGGCTACTGTAAAACTGAACCGATTTTAATGTTAGAATATGGAATTTCTTCGTAAAAGAAAATACTATCGAACCTTTATATTCAAAACTTGCAATAATTTATACTTTTGCGGTAACTGTGATTAACATAAAATCAAATTATTTCACAAAATCAGTTTGAAATGGTTATGAAAAAAGCCCAGAACTAATTTATACCACGTCATACCACCAAGATTTTTCGGATTTAAAAAGATTGAAACCTTTTCTAACACATATAAAAAAATTGAGGTGCCTTTTTTTGCCTTTTTTGTTTGACGCTGTTTTTTCTGAAGCAACCAGAGGAAAATTTAACTCATATTGCTTGCCAAGTGTCAATATTTGATGCTCGCCCGAAATGATAAAATTTTTTTATTATTATACAGCTTAGGTATACTCCATGATAAAAAATCAAAAACCCTTTCTTATGTAGATCAAATTTACGTTGCACACAACTCTATCAAAGCTAAAGTTTTGAAATAAATTTTTAAATTAGATATAAAAATTGTGCAAGTGCTGTTTTTTGCCATTTCGAATCCGGCATTTTGTTTTTTAAAAATCTAACATCAAATTCGTAATCAGCGACCTCAAAAACCTCCAGGTAAAAAATTTTGTCTCGAAACTTTAATGATTGCGACTTTTGGCCAGCATTTAGATTTTGAACCAGTGTGAGGCGTGGCAGATATAGAACAGTATATATATTCTTGATCAGCGACACCTCCTGAGTCAATATAGCCATGTCCGTCTGTCTGGCTGGCTGGCTGGCTGTGTGTTGAAATACACTTTTTGGGAAAACTAAGCAAAATAATTCAATGAAATTTGGTACACTGCCTTCGTCGTCAAAGTTAGTTCGGGGGATTGAAAATGAACAAAATCGGTCAACGGACACGTCTACCGCCCATACAAAAAATTTATTGAAAATGCAATTTTGGTAGTGTTTTTCACGACAATGCAACCAAAATACACATAAATACTACAAATTATAAGCGCAAGCTTTGAGAAAAAACTGAGTAAACTCGAACAAGAGAGCGTGGCACCTCCCATATAAGCAAAAGCTTCAAAATGCTATACTGAAAGAGTTTTTTGAGATAATCCAACCAAATTTCATTCAAATACTAAAGACTACTTATAAATGCACGCTCTAAGCTAAACTAGACGAACTCAGACAAAAGGGCGTGGCACCTCCTATAAAGGAAAAGCTTCAAAACGCTGTACTGACAAAGTTTTTTGAGATAATCGAACCAAACTTCACTCACTAAAAATTATAAATGCAAGCTCTGAACAAAAACTGGGTGAACTCGGACAATAGGGAGTGGCACCTCCCTTACAAGCAAAATTTTCAAAATACTGCAGTGTAGGGTATTCATTTTTTGGCCAGGCCAAAAGTTACACCCTTAATAGTTTACTACTCGAGTTGAGGAGAAATTATGACACTCGTTTTTCTCCGTACATGCAGCATTTAATTTTAAAGTTCCTTGTTGGCCCTTATGGGCCCTGCAATTTGGTACATACTTTAAAATTTTCCATTCTATAATAATGAATACTCTCATTATATAAATCCTTAATTTTGGCAAGGCCATCCCTGATTCTAACTGAAGACAGCGCACATCTCACCAGCTAATGGATGCTTAGAAATATATGCATCGCTGTTGTTGTTATTCTTATGCCTATTGCTCGTATGTTGATGATGTCCAACCAAATAGATAGCCTGGTCAGAAAGATCAACAAAACATGCGCTCATGCTTATGGCCGCTGCTCAACATCACTTTTAATGCAGCAGTTCAATTTAGTTAAGTTTCCCCCATTCAACAGTGTGTGTGTGTAGCCAAACCATGAAAGTAGTAGTAGAGCCATAAGCCATCACAGTTGTGCGATATCTTTGTTATAAATCTAGATGGCCCGCATGCTGTGCTATAAGGCAAGCGCATGCGTATTTGTATTGGCACGCGTATGAAACCATGCGGTCATTAGAAAGATTTTATTTTCTTTTTGGCCAGATCAGCTGAGCTTTCCTTCGCTCAGTGTTGTGTTTTACTTAGGATTTTCTTGGAAAAAATTCTGATAAATATGGAAAGGTTCATATTGTTTCACATAACAAATCAAATCAGGAAAAACCCTTATTTTTTAGATGAGGGATGGTACCTTACAGAGTTTTCTGAATATTTTTATTAGAAAGCATAATATTTAATTTACATACATATATCGCAAAAACTATTTGAAATATATTTTAATTTCCCAAAATTTACGCAAAATATTATAGTGGCAACACTGTGCACTACGAAATAAAACTTGGCGCATTACTAGGCGGTCAGGCTGTCAGTCATTAAAGTTGATTTGCATGCAAGAAGGAAGTAATTTCTTTGCACAAATGCCACAATTTCGCTTTTTTATTTTGCTGATGTTGCCCTGTTGTTGGTTTTTAGTTTGGAAATTTTTTCATTTGCACTGGTATTTGTATTTTTATTTTTTTTTTTTATAGCAGTGGCGGTTTAATTTAAACACAGTCTTTGATGTGGTTTTTTTTTCTCGTACCTAACCTAAAATTAGATCAGCACTCGCTGATAAGGCTACCGCACGATTGCTGTAGACTGATTGGTAGAAGGGTGTACATTAAAAGATGATTTTAAACTCCTTAATATTAGAAAAAGGCACTGGCATGAATTCTTCAATAAGTTTGGGTTTATGTTGATGATGTTTCTGAACAAAAATGTCCAATTTTTAGTCTGGCTTTCCTCAGAGAACTTAAAAGGCAAGCTTTATGCCTGTGGTTTTACTGTCTTGGTTAACCAAAGTGAATTAAGATAAAAATAATAAGCTTCCGGTTTTTGCGCATTTTTCTTAAGTTAAAGGCATTTCTTGTCAGCGCTGACTTCTAGTGAAAGTTTTCTTAGAATATTCTTTTAGAAAACCTTACCTCATCTTATTCCAGTTTTTGAGAAAACTGTCAAAAATTCCAAGAAAATAGGAAATAATGAGTCAAAATGTACTAATATTCCATAAGGGTATTTCCAGAGAGAAGTATTTACTATCCCTAGTAGTTATGTGTATTTTGCTTGCGTTACCGCAAATAATGCGCTTAACCCAGACAGCCCTGATTTTTTTTTTTTGAAATTTACCAATTTTTTTTGTATATTTTGTGTATTTTTTGTGAATTCGGTGACGTCAGAAATGGACGTCACTCCAGATGGACATCAGTGCAATATGCAAGTAAAATTTTTATAATTTTTGTTCATAACTCTCTCACCAGTGTCAGTATTTGTAACTTAGTTTCCCATTTTATCGAGTTTATTAGAATAACAAAATCAAAACCTTTAGTATAGTTGACTCTAAAACACTGATAATGAAAGTTAAGCTACAAGTTTTTCGGTACATACTTTCAGAATTTCGGTTTTTGTTGAGATTATAGCAGAAAAACTACTTCCTCCTATGTCTTCTTCTTACCAAATTCGCCCAAATATCACTCAGAAAGTTTTTGAAAACTTTTAAAACGAAATGAAGTTCCAGTTAAAATGTTAAAGTTCCGAAAGTAAAAGTACATATTGCTAGAATGCACACCCTAATTTAAGTATTAATAAAGATCGGGTGCAAAAGTAGTCCGAACACGTGAGAATAAATATACATATGTATGTATTTACGTATCTGCAGCAATTTGATAGATAGACATAAAAGATATAGCGTACAACATCGACTAGCATGCATATATGTATGTACTTAGGAGCATGTTTGCTGATGGTACTTATGTTGATATGCCCCCAAAATGTAGGCCAAAGTTATTGCCAGAGGAATTTTTAGTTGTAGATATATTTATATTATGTATTTGTTTTTTAAAGATGCTGTTGTTATTGTAGCTATTAAATTCTAATAAGATATACATAAATTTTAAACATTAATGCCTTAGCTCATTGCTGGACTTTCTGGTGAACACTAAATAATGAAAGAATTTTTTTATGGATAAAAAACTCGCGGGTGGAGGCTTTTCTTGTAAAAATCATATTAATGATCTATGTAATTGAGACTTCCACTCACTATTTATTCTAGTTCGGGGGGAGGGAGGTTGAACCTCCAAAACCCCTCTCCGGGCTAATGCCCAAGACAGACGGCAGCTCTAATGCACATTATGGACGCAATAATGGGAAGCTTTTTATTGCAAGATTTTAGGCATTTTTTAAATGCATATTTCATTGACATTGACTAAAAGAATATTTCCTAATTCAGGGTCCGAAAAATTCTAAACATCAAAAATAAGATTAATAGTGAGTTAAGTGAATTGGGAAATTTTCTTTTAGTCAATGTCTATGAAATATGTATTTAAAAAATGGCTAAAATCATGCAATAAAAAATTTTATTGCGTTTGTAATGTTCATTAGAGCTGCCGTCTGTCTGAGCGATAAGTCCTTGCTGCATAATGCAACAAAAATTCACAAAAACAGTAATTAAAACAGTTTTTGGAAAATTACACTCTCTCCCAGAACATTAATATTAGAAACAGTGGTGAATATTCAATTTCAATCAAGCTTTAAATTACGCTTTGTTTTTGTGAAGTTTCAAACAAAGTAGTGCACGAAAGTATGTAATGCTTTTTAGAAATTTGGCCTACAAAACATATCGCTAGGCATGAAAATACGCAGCATATTTGATAATTTAATTTAAAGTACTTTTAAAAAAATCTGAGGTGGTAATTTTAAAAAATATTCTAATAATTAGAAGTGTCCAGAGAATATATATGATTTTTTTCAGAACATTTGGGGATATTTTGTAATTATTTTACAAAAATTGGTCAAAAAATAATAAAAAATTTCCAAACGATTCCGAAAAAAATCATACCTACACAACGTTACGTTAACAACTTTTTATGTACATAAATCAACCAATGTTGCCAATGGCGTCTTTCGTGCATTTTTTTAAGTTACGATATTTCGGAGCAAAATATCGATATCGATATGAGTCAAAGTGAGTTTGGAAGAAAAAGAATATAGAGTTTTATGATGAACAATTAACTCGTCCTGTTATATAATCTCAAAAGTGGTGAAAAAACCTTATATGCCAAAATTTCAGGTTACAATATCTCAAAATCCAGAAATGATAGAGCAATTTCAGAACCAGATTCAGATTCAACATCAAAAAATACATAAGAGCTGACTATTTTTGTTTATATATATTGATCATTATTTTTTAGTACGCAAAAATTGAATTTTTTAAAAGAAAGCCAAAAAATAAAGTAAAAATGCAATATCTCGTAAACGATATTAGATAGAGTTTTCCAATTTACAGTTTCTTAATCTACAAATAAGCGGAAAACTTCTTGCATACAATTTTTTTGTATCCGTTTTAGTCAAACTTTTTTTTGGTTTTAGTACAGAGCCCCATGCTAAAAAATTGGTTTTTCGGCCCTGGTTTGAAAAAGTCCCATTCACTTTGAAAAAAGTGCTATATATGTTTCATCCTAGAGTCATTCTACACATTTTCCTGAAAAAACATTTTGGGTGCAAGCACTTTTTATTTAAAACACATGGGGAGAGGTGTGATAGCTTTAAAATAAATAAGTACTTTTATATTTGTTTGCTGTGTATCTTTTTTTCATTTTTTTTTATTTTATATGAGATATGTATTTTTGCGATATTTCGCGGAGATGAGCAGCTACGATTTCGGGGTTTGCATTTTATAGGCCACTAAGCTAGTACAAATGAAACCCAAAATGTGAGCTAAGTCCGAATGATTCTATATTTTTGAGATTGTAGTTTTGATATGGGTCAAGCATCGCACTAATAAATATAGTAGGGTCAAAGGACTGCACCAGTCAAATTTTTTTAAACATTCATTTATTACCATATCGAAGTTTACTAATTTTAACCTAACGCTACTAGGACTTAATATATTGTACTTCTTCTTCAAATAAAACAAAAAAAATAAAAAACCCTTTTGGCATGACAAAAAACAACAACCAGAAGAAAAAAACCCAATGTAACTTTTAACTTATTTATGACCCGCACTCAAACTGCAGTCAAATTCACTTTTGTGCTCTGATTTTCTTATGTACCAATGGTCATACTCGTAGAACGAATCTCGAAGGGTATACAGGTAACAACAAGGAAAATCAGAAGAGGTTTCAGTACAACAATAAAAATAAGAAAAAAAGAACAACAGCCGGCCGTGTGCCAAACACACACGTTGTTGGTACGGTACTCCACATCAAAGCAAAAAGGCTGTGATGGTCTCTTGAGCAGAAAAAACAAAAAATCACGCACATACGTCGTTGTGTGACTTCTGAACAAGCGCGTACCGCAAGCAACGAAAGACCTTTCAACTATTTATTTGCGTCCAGAAATCAGTATAAAAACAACAACAACAACAAAAGATACCTACAAATATCCTGTGCTTGGTGTGAAAAAGTCAACACTAAATGTGCATTCATAAATTTGTTCCTCACTGGCGTGACAATTGCGTTACAAAGGAGGCAGTCATTTGTTTAAAGTCTAAAGGTAAACCTTCTTTATGCCCTACATATTATTCGTAAAGTATATTTGTGGTATATTGACACTGGGAGAATATTTAGAATAACTTGTGATGATCTTAAACTGGTTCAAAGTAAATCTGTTAGAAAATATCATATTTCTACAACAGTTTTTCATGTTTTTCGATATTAGGGATTTAAAACCTTTTATTTATTTATTTTATATAAATTATGATTTTTTCCATAAAATCAGGACTGTAAGATATCCTTGTTGTAAAAAGAAATGAATCTTTAAAACAGAAAGTTTTACTTCACTGAACTATTATGAGTTGAAGAAAAGAAAAGAAAAGAAAAGAAAAGAAAAGAAAAGAAAAGAAAAGAAAAGAAAAGAAAAGAAAAGAAAAGAAAAGAAAAGAAAAGAAAAGAAAAGAAAAGAAAAGAAAAGAAAAGAAAAGAAAAGAAAAGAAAAGAAAAGAAAAGAAAAGAAAAGAAAAGAAAGAAAAGAAAATGTCCTTAAAAATGAGCTACTTCCAGGCTTTTAAAATTTCCTTAGACTATCAGAAACGTTTAAGCTAAAGATGGCAACTTCTGATCACAAATCTCTTAACATCTGCGGAAGATCAAATAAAGCAAAGAAAGGAGTCCTTTTCTGATATAATGAGTCACAAGTCTACCACATTCCCTCAATCAGAATAACCAACAATAACTGCCGCAGTGACTCACAGTATTAGTGGAATTCAATCACAGGCGCCTACAACTAATGATATAGTGAAAGCTATCCAAGGCATGAAATACAACTAAGCATCGATCAAATTATACAGCTGAACTAAGTACTAAAAGCATGCCAAATAGCAACAGCTAAAATTTCCTATCCTCTACTCTGAAGAGTCTGGAGCGAAGAGCGTTTGATGGTATGCTAGTCAAGCTTCCAAGAAAAGGTGCCCTTAGGCGAAAGTACTTCTAATCAAAGTAAGAGAAGAACTAGATTCGGTCATCCGAAAGCAACAAGCAGGATTCTGACGAAACCAATCACAAGTGGATCAAATTAACACCCTTAGAATAATAATCCAACAATGAGTGCTTAAGGCGTATACTAAAGTTTTGGTGGTCTCGCACTATCCGTATCTCAAACGCCAGACTACACCAAACATTCCCATAGCAAACGAGATCAATCTACGCAAGTGGGGATGGATAGGTTATACTCTCCAGAAACCCAAAAGCAAAATCATTTTTTGGGAAAACTGAGCAAGATAATTCAATAAAATTTGATACACTGCCTCCGTCGTCAAAGTTAGCTCGTGGGATTGAAAATAAGCAAAATAGGTAAACGGACACACCTACCGCACATACAAAAAATATATTCAAAATGCAATCTTAGGAGTATTTTTCAGAACAATGCAACAAAAATACACATAAATACAACGAATTATAAGCGCAAATTAGGACTAGAGGGCGTGGCACCTCCCATAGAAGCAAAAGCTTCAAATGGCTATACTGAAAACATTTTTTGAGATAATCCAACCAAATTTTACTCAGGCACTAAGAACTATAAATGCAAGCTCTGAGCAAAAACTGGGTGAACTCGCACAAGAGGGCGTGGAAACTTCCATATGAGCAAAATTTTCAAAATACGGTAGTGTAGTGTAAATAATGTTTGGCCAGGGCAAAGGTTACACACTTACTTTGAAGTTGAATACTTTGGTAGTTGAATTTGAATTAACTCTTAAACTAAATTACTCGATTTGATAAGAATGCCTTGATGCCATAGGTTCGCTGATCATTGAAATTATACTTATGGTGCCTGTAGCATATGCCACTTTCGTTGTAAGTTTCCAAGCCTTCATCAAGAATAATCAAAACTTTGAGGCATAGTTTTGGTGGCTTGTGTAATGGTTTCGATTCTAAACTTTAGAATCTGGTATACTTAGTATTGCTGTTTTCAAAATCACTGTCGTTGGAATTTAAAACCATAAGCAGTCTATGATCATAATCGACCTATTATAGCTAACTGTGTCTAATATTGTTGTTGTTATTATTGCTGTTTTATATACAAAAACTTTAATAGTTAAAAATAGACATTTCAATGTCGATCTTCGCATAAATCGTATCCACACGGTTTCTGTATCTTATACATTGCCCATATCTACTTATGTATATATGTATATAGTTTTATGGGGTGTAAGCGTGTCCAAAGTTTACGCTGGTTGTATGTCTGTCTGTCTGTCTCTTCATTTTAAAATTTCCATTATTATGTTTTTGTTACCAATATTGTTGTTGCAATCGTATTTTAGGTAGATAAGTTCTTGCATGTTTTATTATTTTGCCTTCGATTGTTGGGACAGTGGACAGCCTGGCGTTGTCTTTTTGCATGTTCACAGCATGTAGCTATGCGAGTTTTACAAGATGTTTCCTGTCTCCGAATCGAATTGTTGTCAATATCCGGCAAAAGAATTAAGACACTGTAAATAGAGGGGGAAAAAAAAGGAAGAAAATATTCTATGACTGAAAATGAAAAATTGATGCTTCTTAGTTTGGACAGTGTGTACTTCTTGTAAGATATTCCCTATTTGAATACCAATTTTTCATTAGAAACATTAAAAAAATTGCCTACAGCTTTTAGATTTTCAGCTTACATAAAAAATATCACAAAAATTATGCGTATATTGTGAATTCTTCTTTTCAGCAAAATATCAGAGATATCTATGGTAAAAGCTGCCTAGTTAAAAGCTACAAATTTATTTTTGCTTCTGTGATAAATAACAATTTGTGTTCACCAACTATGCAATAAATTTTCTATAAAAAATTCTTGAACCAAACCACATCACCTCACACACATCTGCGGCACGAAACTTGTGACATTTTTATTGGCCATTGGCTTATTAGGTTTTAATCCAACATTAAGTGTATCGGAAAAAGAAAGAGACAGACAGAAAGAGTGGTTGTTGTTGTCTCTTGATTAACAACTGGATATGCGCAAATCAAAGTTAAATAAATTTAACACTTAAGTGTAAAAATCCAAGTATTGCTCATATAATGGAATTTATCGTATCGTATTTCATATGTAGTAAGTGCCTGTGTACATTTCAACATAAATACATTGTACACAAGTTAATGCGTATATTTGTATAGATATTTCATTTTGTGAGAGTGTGCTGGACGCAGCTAATTTTGCTAGAAAAATCATTTTTAATTTTATCCAAAATTTAAACATCTTGTTTCCACATTTGAATTGAAAATTGATGGAGATTTAATTCTTGCTATACCTCACGGAAAAGGGCTATGCGATGGTATTGGTTGCTCCTTTAAGCGAAATGCTTCAAGAGCAAGTTTGCAGAGACCTTACCAAGGCCAAATAACAGATGCTAAGGCACTTTTTGAATGGGTAAATAGTAAAGGCTCCGACATAGCTTATCGTTATTGTATGATTGATGAATTTGAAGCAACTGCATCGCAACTCTCAAACGCTTTTCAAATGTAAAAGCTATACCTGAGACTCAGAAATTTCATAGTTTTGTTCCATTAGGACGTAATCGTATTGCAATATGGCGTATTTCATTTTCAAAATCTTTCGAGGAATTTAAAATGATGTAAATTACAAAAAAACTTACATAATTCGATTTACTGCATATACTAAAATGTTCAAAAAGGTGAAAGGTGGTTTTGTCTTCTATTCTAGAAAAATACTTTGGAAGTCGAAAATAGGTACTATAGCGTTTTTTGTCGTTTAGTACTAAAATAGTAGTAAATTTAGTACTTTTTAACATACACGAAAAATTTTATTTTGAGCTTATAGCCCAATATCAATATAACTCAATATCTTTCCAAAAGTGGTCTGAGCATAAAAATCGGTTAAGAAATGTCTAAGTTATTGAGAATTGTTTGAGGAGAGTTTGTCACAATTAAGCGATTTCTCCACTCTCTGCACCCCTCCACAAGCCACAAAAAAAAATCGCAAAATTTTGCCATTTCTCAAAGATAAGGCATAAAAAAAAACCCTGTACCAAATTTCAGCGAAATCGGAATTGGTGTGCTAGATCTTGTTACGCTAGGCATGGAATGGCTGATAGACAAAAAATACTTGTTTTTTTTTAATTTAAAATTTTCCAACCCGAATTAGTGATGAGAAAACCAAGACCATAGCAGTCTTGGTCTTGGTCTTGGCTTCGAAATAGATTCTTGGTCTTGGTCTTTGGTATTAAGTCTTGGTGTCGGCCTTGATCTTGATCTTGAAAAAATTTCTAAAGATTATTGAATATTCAAAATTTCCAAACCTTATTTTTCCAAATGAATTGGGATTTCAAGATGCCAAATTTCGAATTGAGAGATAATTTTTTGCTTGAATGCGGCGTGACATACCTATTAACTATTTATTATAATTATCAAGACTGAATAGCAGTCTTGAATTTGATGATCATAATAGTCTTGGACTTGAAAAATTACAAAGGCCAAGACTAATTTTGCTCATCACTATGTCTCGAAAACGGGAGTATAACCGTAAAACTGACTGACATCACAGCAGTCAGCGTAATCGAAATGTTTTTACTGCGCAGAATCCATAAGTTTTGACCAAACTTTCGTGCATAATACACGGAAAAAACTAAGCCGTAAAAATTCATTGAAAATTCCAGTATTTTTTACTGACTTTTTCAGTAACTGTGCGCTTGTAAAGAAAAACCGTATTTTTTACTGATTACACACAGTAAGTTTTTTAAAAAATTTCTTCTCTATTCAATAGTTTTCACTGTTTATCTCTGTACTTTTTGAAGCTTAAACCGTAGATTTTACTTTCGTGTAGTGACGAGCAAAATTAGTCTTGGTCCTGCGTCTTGTTCTTGGTCTTGGTAATTTTGCGAGACCAAGACCAAGACCAAGACGCTGATATTCTTGCAAGACCAAGGCCAAGACTGCTATGGTCTTGGTCTTGCTCATGATAATCGTCAAAACCAAGACTGCTTTTCAGTCTTGGTAATTTTTTGTTAAAAGGTGTTTCACGCCCGTTTTGAAGATAAAATCATCTCTCAATTTGAATTTTGGCATCTTAAAAACTCAACTGCTTTGGAAAAATTTGGTTTTAAAACTTTGAATACTCAATGTCTCTAGAAATTTTTTCAAGACCAAGACCGAGACCAACACTTAATGAGCAAGATCAAGACCAAAACCAAGACTAAATATCAAAACCAAGACCAAGACTCAATGTGCAAGAACAAGACCAAGACCAAGACTGCTATTGTCTAGGTCTTGGTCTTAGTTTGCTCATCACTACTTTCGCGTCATTACTTTTTCATAAGAATTCAGTTAAGTAATTGAATTACTGGAACAAGCCGTAATTTTTCATGAGATTATTATCACTTTTAGTGATGAGCAAACCAAGATCAAGACAAAGACCATAGAAGTCTTGGTCTTGTTCTTGCATCGAGTCTTGGTCTTGGTCATGATCTTGCTCGTTAAGTCTTGGTCTCGGTCATGTGTACTCAAAATTTCAAAACCATATTTTTCCAAAGTAGTTGAGTTTTTAAGATGCCAAAATACAAATTGAGAGATGATTTTATCTTCAAAACGGGCGTGAAACACCTTTAAACTATAAATTACCAATAATGGAAAGCAGTCTTGGTCTTGACGATTATCGTGAGCAAGACCAAGACCATAGCAGTCTTGGTCTTGGTCTTGCAAAAATATCAGCATCTTGGTATTGGTCTTGCAAAATTACCAAGACCAAGAACAAGATTCAAGACCAAGACTAATTTTACTCATCACTAATCACTTTGTGCTATTTGAAGATCAATTTTTCCTGATCATTTTTTTGCGGGTAGAAACCGAAATAAACAAAGCAGCTACCGTACCACATTAAAGACTATGTGTACCACAAAGCAAATATAACACAACTGCATATTCTACCACAGCAGAAATCATGTGGTGAAAAGAAATATTGAGTATAGTTGAGAATGTGTGGCGTCATCTCGCAGTAGATTTTTTTTTGCAGCGAAATATGGCGTATAAGCGAATGACGAAATGAACAAAATGACTGGTAAATGGCTCAAATACGAATAGATTTTCATTTCATGTTGCAGTTACGAGAACCATCGAGAAAGTTCCACCTAACGCTCGCATATGGAAAAGTTACGCTTTTATTCAACTACGGCGTTGTGCAAAAAAAAAATTGGAGATAAAAACATTTCACAGCTTGAGATTATGTATCTATGATTTTGTTTGCAAGACATTTTTGAAACAATTTTTCACTTTCACAATATCCGTTTTATGGAATCATCTATAGTTTCTGATCAAAAACCGTGTGGTTAGCAAAATATTTCATTTTAAATTTTTAGTCTTTTTCTTAAAATAAATCGCTCCACTTTAAATTTGTTATCAATAAATTTAAATTGACACTTCACACCTTGATATGTCACACGATACTTTTTGTGTTACAAACGTATAAACGTATGAATACTCTACTCACCATAAGAACATGGGGTATTCAAACGAGAATTTTGCCGCGTTGATACAGAAACTCTTTTCATAAGAAATGTGATTTCTGTTTAACATACAGGTTCATGTAATGTTTCTGATTTTGTTTTATTTTTTTCGGGCCTTAGGACAGACAGTCAATATGAATTGAACTAAAACGCCGCTGCCGTTGAACAGGTCCTTCAGTTTTGCTTTATACGACGACTTTAACTCATTTCAAAGATAAGACAAAACCACAGCGAGAGAGAGAGCTCAAGACACTAAGAGATAAAACAAGTATGATCATGTAAATACATTAAACTTTTTTAGGTTTTATTAAAATTTAAAATGATAAAAAAATACAAAAAATCTACGGTAAAAAAAATCAAAGGCCTTTAATGTTTATCAAAAAAATTAAAGAAAATACGCAAATTAAATGAGAGAGAAAAAAAATAAGGAATTGGCATAAAAAATCATTTTTAGATAAAGTTCACATTAAAAGTCTCATATTACAAAATGTAAACAAGCCAAGTTAATAAATAAAATTGGCAGCAACACTCTGTCGGCGGTGCCGCGGCAACACACTTTTGTTATCGCTCACTTGCCATTCGCAATTTTGTTGTGGTGCTGTCTGTGGTGTGGTATTGGCAGCCGCGGCTTTGAATGGCACCACGGTAATGTTGATGATGATGCCCTTGTTTGTCGTCTCAGGCATTAATGAAAAGTTTTGTCGCCTGTCGGATGCTCCGATCGTCGTTTGTGACAAAACTCAAAAATGAATCTTATAAATTAGCACGGAATATGGTTATCTCTTGTTTTACACAATCAAGTGTCATAATGCGGTTGCAACAGTTCAATTTTGCCTGAGTTGGACTTTTAATTACACGACATGAATGTGAATGAATGACGTACAGTATATATCAATTTAATGAAGTCATATTTAATTTATATGCAATTTGCATCCCATCGATGGAGAGAATATGTGGAAGACAAAGATGGAAGTGATTTGGTCACCAACTCAACGAAATAGCAGACTTTCAAGAGAAGCTTTGAAATGCAGCATCGGAATACCATTAGATGGTGGAAAACGAGTTTATTTGAAAAGAAAATGTGCATTGTCCCAGCAAACATATGAAAGATTTTTATATTCAAAGTTAACGCATGCACGACGCACTATTGTTCTTCACTTCCAAGCATACGATGCACAGCTTCTCGTTTTAGGGCACTAGACGTGATAAATTCAAAATTTCTTGTATGCGGAATTGTTCAAATATGTCCACTTACCTCCAACAGTATAAGCTCTGAGCAAAAACTAGGCGAAGTCGGGCTAGAGGGCTTAGCACCTCCCATATAAACAAAAGTTTCAAAATGTTATACTGAAAGCGTTTTTTAAGATAACCCAATCAAATTGCATAGAAATTCTCGAATCGATAAGTGCAAGCTCTGAGAAAAAACTAAGCGAACTCGCACAAGAGGGCGTGGCACCTCCCATATAAGCAAAAGTTTCAAAATGATACACTGAAATTGTTTTTTGAGATAATACAACTAAATTTCACTCAAATGTTCTTAGTGATATCAATTGCAAACTCTGAGCAAAAAGTAGGCGAAATAGATCTAGAGGGCGTGGCACTTCCTATATAAGCGAAAGTTTCAAAATGATAATACTGAAAGATTTTTTTAAGGAAACCTTACCGAGTTTTACTCAAATACTCAGAACAGTAGATGTTAGTTAAACTCGGAGACGAGGGCGTGGCACTTCCCATATATGCAATTTGTTCTTATACTCTCCTAGGAGTTACGGAAGAATAAATCTATTTATTTTAATAAAAACTTGTATGTAAAGAATATTGCATAGTACATATTTATCAACTAAGTAATTGTTTAATAATATATTTGGCCAGGCCAAAGATACAACCCTTACTAGTGTTTTATTTAAATTGGTTTTGAATAATATTATCCGTCAATAGTGGACGATAGTTTGATCACTAACTATCGATAGTTATCGATTGTATGCATTTCAGTGATAATATCACCTATTTCAACATAAAATTAAAATTATATAAGGTAAACATATGCTAAACGTAGTACTACATAAACTTAAGTTAAAAATTTGTCCATATTTTAAACTTCCCCCACAAAATAAAAACTTGGCGCCTTTGGTTTCACTTTGGCATAAGCAAAAAATGTTGTCAAGTTCTCAGAATCAAATTCATTTGAAGAAATGAAAATAATACTGAAACAGTTGTATTATTCGATATTATCAAAAGTACTAAAACAACTCTAGGATTAAGAATTACTATAAATAAGTAATTACTTTCGATAGTCTGTCATAAGCTAGCGATAGTCGCGATATTGTGAGACTATCGATAGTATCGATAGTGACATCGATAGCTTGCGAGCTCTAGCGTCAACAATAAATGTCTCTCCGATCATTTTCGATAACCTTAATTTTGTATGTATGCTCGCTGCAGCGTACTAAAGATCGGTAACATTTTAAAACAAAATGGTTTATCAATGTTCTTAATGTTAAATTCCAACTAAAAATCGATAAAAGAGCGCCACTAAATAAAAATTGTGAAAAAATTTTTAAGTAAAAAAAAATATCAATTAACCGAGTAACACCACAACAACAGAAAAAAACAAACTTATCTAAGGAATGCAATTTAAATAAAAGCAATAACTTGATCTGGAGAAAAAAAAAAACCAAATAAAAATTATTTACAAGAACGAGAAAAATAATTAAATGGAAATTTCGCTAAAGCAAAAACTTTGAAACGCTAAATTGTAAATTTTGTGAAAAAAATAAAATATCCAGAAGACACAAACAAGAGACATCAGAGTTTTGCTGTGTCAGAAGAAGATTCAGCAGCATCATCATCAACATCGTTGCCGTGGTTGTATTTCCCCAGTTAAGGTAGTCTCAGTCGTCGTCTCTGCTGTCTGTGTAATCAATGCAATGTAAATGATTTATTGAATTTAAATCACTTGTATTGGCATAAGTCCTGCTGTGAATTTGTGACATTTTCGTAAACGAAAAATGTCAGTTAAAATTTTTTATTGGTTTTAATGTTGGAATGAATTGCTTTGGTGCTACTAATAAGTTGCAGAACAATTTACTTTTTTTTTAATAACAAAAAAAAGACCTAAATTATTGTTGATTCAAAACTGCAATGTTCTCTAAGATGATTTGCGTTGCCGCCACTCTAACTAAACCTTTCCGTCATTAAACAATTCATAAAATTTTTCTCTCTCTAGAACACTCTCTAGCCAATTTGACTCATAGGTGCAAAAGTACGCCAGCAATGTGATGACTTTAAATGATCCACTTAATTGCTCACTCAGAATTTTTGCCATTTCCTATGTCACCATGACGTAAAAACGAAAAATATTTAAACAAAATATAGACGTCAGCATGAATAGTCAAAAAAAAAATAAAAAAAAAATCATTAATGGCCAACTGACAATATGTTTTCGACTAGACGCACAACAGTCGTCGTGTTTAGGCCATAATTCGTATATTGTTCTATTTGACTTATATAGAAACTGTAATGAAAACATAGAACACTGAAGAAAACTTGGCACACAAAAACGTTTTTTTCTTGACAGAACATTAGCAAAAGAATTACAAGATACCAAAAACAAAGTGACAGTTTGTATGCGGGCTGATAGACATAAAGGAAAAATTCCCATCGAAGCTGTAAAAAATAAGAGTGTTGCTCTCTCATGTGATGATTTCTTGATACCCTACTCTAGGAGTATATGGGCATAACCGAAAATAATCTTAACTTAGATGACAGAGGTTTTAAATGTATTCCTTGGTGTGTAAAATGATATTCCCAACAGGTTTAAATTAAAAAAACATTATAAGCAAAGTCGATTTATTTTTCATCAAGGAATTTGCTAGAATTTTAGAATTTAAGAACCCATTCTGTCGCCATGTCCCACTTACGATTTTTCTAAATCTTACTCCATAATACTCGGAAAGGTGCCCCTTAACATATCTACTGCTTCTGGAATGTGTGCTCTCCCGTATATTATAGGAAGTCTCGATTTTTCCCAAATTTTCAGATAAAACGACCTTCTGACACCCGCTCATGTAAAAATGTTCTTTTACACCTATTAGGAATTTAATTTTACACGTCTAGGAATATATTCCATCACAGTTGGTTATAGAATATGAAAAAAAAAGAAATATCTCTAATGTTTCGGATGTGCTCATATGCACTTCCATTTGTAACGCAACTCTTAAGTAAAACTGGAGGGGACTCGAGGTTGGACTTGGGTAGCAAAAACTGGAAAAGGCTATTCGGCCACTACTTCTCGGAATGAAAAACTTTAATGATACCCACTGTCCTATTAGCACCCTATTATCAGTTGTGATGACCAAAATTAGTCTTGGCCTTTAGAGACCGAGACCAAGACTCAATGTCCAAGACAAAGATTGCTACGGTCTTGGTCTCGGTCTTGGTTTGCTCATTTGTTTGTTGATTTATTTGTTGTTGTTATTGAAAAATTTCACAAAATTTCAAAAAAGCTCATATCTCGAAAATTACGAATCCAATTGAAAATAATGTCATAACATTTTTGTAGGCTGTCAAAATACCTTTCATATGACACCAATATTTTACAAGTCCATCCAACTTATATCGGTTTTCATAAAAGATATATCCGGATCCTCCGATGGCTGTATCTCCGAAACTAGTTCCGAAATACCCTTTTTGAACAAATATTCTTTTTAACGATTAAGAATTCAATGATAAAAGAAGAGTTTCAGAATTTTAGCGAATTTATCACTAAACGACACATGACCTCCATGTGACCTTGAAATATTTTTCTCAGACGTTCTGGAAAAAAACGGACCCGAGATTCGGATTCAGGACGTCAAAGTCCCTAGGAAACACATAGTCTGGTCAAAACCTGTGTAATAACCGAAAATATCGCAAGTATGCAGTATTTTTCAACAGCCCTTTACGATGAAAATTCTATTTTTCCCATAATCCTAGCTGCTTATTTTTCAAAGATATTCAGATACTTATGAACAATATATTTTGACATGCCAAAGTTTTTCTAAAAAAAAAAAAATTTTGAGATAAAACTTTTTCGACTTTATGAAGATTAAAAACCCCAAAACCAGAAAACCCTAGGAGTTCCATTTCGGAGATTTTCACGTTTTTTTTTTTAATTTTAAATTTTTTTAATTATCAATAGTGGTTCCAAATCCAGTCTCAGAATTGCTCTATCTATTAAGCAGTTTTGAAATATTCTAACCAAAAACTGTAGAATAACACCTTTCTTACGTTATTTTTGAAGTTATGAAACATGACAGGACAATTTTGGACCATAAAACTTAATACGGGAGTTAAAAGTACAGAAAGTAATCTTGATCTTTAAAACTCGTTTTGAATTAAGTACATCTACTAATTTTTCTTTTTGAACTATCCTTAACTGAAATATGGTGTTTTTGGCACTTTCAAAGGCTCATCATGTATTCTCGAGAATTTTTTCTCAGACAACAATGGAGACTGATATGCAGTCTGAGTAAAAATTCACGAGAATATTTATTCATGATGAGGCCCAATGTTGCGCAAAAGAATTTGTCAAATGTGAACCCATTCTTACTGGGAATTATTACAAAATGATAGCATTACAGTCTTGGACTTGGTCTTGATCTTGATCTTGACCTTGGACAGTTAGTCTTGGTCTTGGTTGTGATATTGAGTCTTAACTTTGTAATTTTCCAAGGAAAAGCTGCATTTTATATGGTCATTTTAATTTGCGCATATCTTTTAAACTATTCATGTAATCCAAATAATTTTTTCATTAAATTAATAACAAAATACTATATTTCAATAAAAAATGCTTTAAAAAAGTCTGTAGTAAAAATAATTGATATAAATACACCACTGAGTTGCATGAAAAAGAAGCTGAGTTTCACATGTTCAACCTTTAAGTCACTTTGATTCATATCGTCGTAGAAAAAATATGACTTTTTAGGAAAAGTATTAACGCGACGACCCTTGTGAAACATTTCTCTATAAAACTGCTTAATATGATTATTGAAATTCAGTGGTCGTAAAAAGGCGTTTTTTCCGCCAAAAAATACCACTGTGTGGTGTAGTGTATTCAATATTTGGCAATGCCAACAATAACACCCTTATTAATTTTTTTGTCTTATTTGTGAAAGTAGCGAGTAGAACTGAATGGTATGCTTGAAATAGCGTGGAAATGTAGAAGAATGGAAAACAATTTTCACCTGTTGCTCATTAATAACGATTTTTATGAATGACAAAATGTGTAAACAAAATAATAAATACACTATAGAGGAAAACACATTTTAAAGGCCATGCAAAACTTGAGTACGATTTGTTTTTTGTTTGTTACTCGAATATTTTGAATCGAAAATCTCAAGAAAAGTAATAGGTTCTCTGCAGATAAAACGCAAATAAATGAAAATTTAGCACATATTATTTATATAAAAAATTACCACCGTTTTCCATCCCTTAATAAATTAAGCTTTCAACAAGGAAACCATGGTAGAATCAATAAATTTTTGAGTTGAATATTATTTTAGACCTTTCAGCCGGCTTAAAAAAAACAAATGTCTAGTACGAGGAATCCTTAAAATTAAAGGAAACACGGCTGCCCGAAATAAGTATATCGAAAACGATAACTTAACCAAGACATAATTCAATAGCGAAAAAGCTGCATAGATTTGGAGACATTAGCTATTCACAATATGGACGAGTTATGAAGTCATACATCCGAAAAAAGGATTTTCTGCACTTCAGAGCAAGAATATCTCGGACCCCAGACTTGTGAAACTATAAATATCAGAAAAAATTTCTGTACAGATTTTAAATCTTTACAAAAAATTCTGTAACAAATAAGATTTTCGTTTCCGAACTCGTTTCTCATATGTCAGTTAAACTGTATATTTTTTGTTAAACTTTGAACTTCTATATCTACAAGATTGAGTTTTCAATTCTGCAATATCATAATTGTAAGACATATTCCAAATAAATATTTAGATTATCCTTTATAGCACCATACATATGTCGTTTATTTTTATAGTGGTGCAAGTCCATTCGAGGACGAAAGCAATGTTGTACATATTACAACTTAACGTCATCAATTCTATATCACTAGGTAATCTTTCTATGAAAACAAAACCTAATTTTAAGCATTTCTGACAAAATTCAAGCCAATTAATATTACGACATTACTTTTGCGTTTAAATGGACTTGCACCACTATTTAAATGAACGATTCATAAGGACTGTCCCAGAAAAATTTGATACCTTTGTTTGTTAAGATTATAATTTAGCTGATGATCGTGCAGGTCGAAATATAGGTGCTTTTTTTCCACATAACATGATGATTAAAAAAACATAAAACACTTGGTGAACACACTTCAAACGACGCGAAGTCATTTTGTCTACCTACCTGAAAAAATCAGAATTAAAAAAAAAACTAGTAAGGGTGTTGCCTTTGGCCTGGCCAAACATTAAATACCCTACACTGCAGTATTTTGAAAATTTTGCTTATATGGGAGGTGCCACGCCCTCTGAATTCACCCAGTTTTTTCTCAGAGTTTGCATTTATAGTTCTTAGTATTTAAGTGAAATTTGGTTGGATTATCTGAAAAAATGTTTTCAGAATAGCGTTTTGAAGCTTTTGCTTATATGGGAGGAGCCACGCCCTCTTGTCCGATTTTATCCAGTTTTTGCTTAAAGCTTGCATTTATAGTTTTTAGTGTCCTAGTCAAATCCAGTTCGATTATCTCAAAAAACGCTTTCAGTACAGCGTTTTGAAGCTTTTGCTTATATGAGAGGTGCCACGCCCTCTTTTCCGAATTCGACCAATTTTTTTTCAGAGCTTGCGCTGACAATTCGAAGTATTTATGTGTATTTTGGATGTATTGTTGTGAAAAATACTCCAAAATTGGCATTTTGAAGATATTTTTTGTATGGGCGGTAGGCGTGTCCGTTGACCGATTTCGCTCATTTTCAATCCCCCGAGCTAACTTTGACGACGGAGGCTGTGTACCAAATTCCATTGAATTATCTTGCTTAGTTTTCCCAAAAAATGTATTTCCACACACAGCCGTTACCCAGCCAGCCAGCCAGCCAGCCAGCCAGCCAGCCAGCCAGCCAGCCAGCCAGCCAGCCAGCCAGCCAGCCAGCCAGACAGACAGACAGACGGACATGGCTATATCGACTCAGGAGGTGACGCTGATCAAGAATATATATACTTTTCTATACCTGCCACGCCTCCTTCTCTGCGTTACAAACGGAAGGACAAAGTGAATATACCCTGGGTGTAGGGTATAAAAAACGGGCGCATTCAAAATCACTCTTCTTTTGAATTAGAGAAAGGGTCAACTTATTGTGCAAAAAAAGGGTTCAGGTTGGTACAGTTGGTGAAAATAGTGAAGCATCTTTCTAAGCAGAATCCCAACACTTTAGTACGAGATATGGTTGCCAGGGCAGGTACCTTAAAATCTTCTATGCAAAGGCTAAAGAAAACTAGTAAGGGTGTAAGCTTTGGCCTGGCCCAACATTACAAAACTTACAGTGCAGCATTTTTAAAATTTTGCTTATATGGGAGGTACAACGCAGTTCAACCGAGTTCACTCAGTTTTTTCTCAGAGCTTGCATTTATAGTTCTTGGTGTCTGCGTGAAATTTTGTTGGATTATCTCTTCACAGTGTGCCAGACGGTTCATATCTCCGCTTTTTCATCCGTTACTGATCCGTTTGCGGGAGAAATTCCAAAAAAAACGATTCGCTGTTTTTTTTAGGATCAGTAACGGATCCGTAATGAATAAAAAAGGGGATATATGAACCGTCTGCCACACTGGGTTAAAACGTTTTCAGTATAGCGTTTTGAAGCTTTTGCCTATATGGGTGGTGTTACGACCTCTTGTCAGAGCGTGCACTTATAGTCTTTAGTGTTTGAGTGAAGTTTGGTTCGATTATTTTAAAAAAACACTTTCATTATAGCGTTTTGAACCTTTTGCTTGTATGGGAGGTGCCACGCCTTCTCGTCCGAATTAGCCCAATTTTTTTCAGAGCTTGCGCTTACAATTCGTTGTATTTATATGTATTTCGGTTGCATTGTCGTGAAAAATACTCCTAAAGTTGCATTTTTTATGTATTTTTTGTGTGGGCGGTAGGCGTGTCTGTTGACCTATTTCGCTCATTTTCAATCCCACGAGCTAACTTTAACGACGGAGGCAGTGTATCAAATTTCATTGAATTATCTTGCTTTGTTTCCCCAAAAAATGTATTTCCACACACAGCCAGCTAGCCATCCAGAAAGGCGGACAAGGCTATATCTAATCAGGAGGTGACGCTGTTCAAGAATATATATACTATTCTATATCTGCCACACCTCCTTCTCTGCGTTACAAATGGGAGGACAAAGTGAATACACCCTGAGTGTAGGGTATAAAAAGTAAGCTGAAGTCCTACAGAGTTCAAAAAGTACCAGACCGTTCCGATGAAAAGCAGTGGGAGGCTCAAAAACTAGCTCAAAAGTTATATGGAGGTTACTTGACTAAATTTCTCCGCAAAATGGAAAATGAAACATACGTTAAGACAGATTTCAAACAGCTACTAGGACAAGTCATATGCAACTGCGGTCTGAGAAGCAGTATTTTTTGTAACACAGGCCACAATTAACTCGGAAATTTATATCGATGAATGCCTTGAAAAATTTCTTTCGCCATTTATTCGTGGGCACAGGGTACTGTAATATTCTGGTCTGATTTAGCAACTTCTCACAACTCTAAAGCCAGCATAGAATGGTACAGTAGCAATAATGTAAATTTTGTTCTCAATAGTAGGAATCCACCTAACTGCCTAGATCTTCAACCTATTGTGGGATATTGGGCTCTATTGAAATCAGCTCTTCGGATGAGTAAAATACTGCACAAAATTTATAAGATTTAAGAAATAAGTGGCAAAGGTCATACGGTACTGTCGATGAAACACCTGTCTAAAACTTAAGAAAAAAGTAAAACATTTTTATAGAAAATAAGCATTTGTTAATAATTTTAAGGTAATTTATATTCGTTCTACCTGCTACTCATTAAAAAAAAGAAATTAAAAAAAAATCATTGTGTATTTTTTGATTGATGAAAAACAAAGTTACAAATTTTTTAGGAACCTCTTTAGGTGTATTGTAAAACTAAAATGACTGTTTCAATTTTTATCACAAATAAGTATCATGGTACTATAAAATTTTCTCCAAAAGTCGTACAACGCAAAAGCACGTAATCGTTAGTTTTGAACACAGATTTTCTAGCGATCATATTAAACGAATTTCACACCATTTATGATGTTATGTTTAAAAAAAACACCGCCGGGATATCACTCATTTAGCACAATAAAATGCTAACATTTTTCAAAGCTTAATTGTATGACTGACTAAATGTTTTATAATTATTGTATTATTTATTGTATTATAATACAATAAAAAAGTTTTAAATAACATTAGCACTTTTTTCAAGAAAAAGAAAAGAATATTTTTTTGTGATTTCTGTCAAACTATAGATGAGGCCAATCATAAACTAATGAGCGCATAATAAAAACACAGAAGGAAGCACTCTAAATTATAAAGAAAATTATGGATTTAAATGTCAAATTAACTATGGAAAATAATAAAATTAGTCAAATATATGTAGTATTATGTATGGTCAAAGGCGTATACACAACAAAAAATTGTGTTTTACCAAATAATTAAGCCGCGTATTCAAAATACACTTTTGTGTACAACAATCGCGCACAATGGAAGGCATAATTAAAACCCTCCAAATGAACACAGAAATCAAAACTTACAATTTTTAAAAGAATATATAAAACAAAAGATTTGTGTTATGCATACATTTGTTATTTAAACTTGTTAACAATGTAAATAAAATATTTATTACTTGTTGAAAAAGCCGAATAGAAATGCGCTTTCCAAGGCATTTTTTGTTGTTTGTCGGAACTTAACGAGCTACATGAGGCATGTTTCGTACTAATGAAGCCATTTTCCATACTATTAGACAGCATATTTAAGAGCAAAATAAAGCCATAACACGAGCTTCCATAAAATTTTCAAATATCATTTTAATAACCATAAAAAATCGCTCACCCATAAGCAGCAGCATCATCAAAGGGCACATCATTAGTACCCCCCTTAGGGAGAGTTTAAACACTTTTAGTAAATAACAAAAGAAACTTGTTCCATAATCAATATCCAGGCATTGTGTGTTGATGTGTTTTTTTTTTCTGTTTTTTTTTTAGGGTTTTTAAATGTTTTTATGACTTTTTAACAAGTAGAAAATTATATAAATAAAAAAAGAACCGACTCGATTTTAGAAATTTTTACCTTAATAGCTTTATTAGTTAAAGCATTTAGGTGACTTTATGATCACGAAAAGCACAATTTAGAAAAATGTTAATTTGGCTTAAACATTTTGAAAATTATAACTATTGATTTTTATGTTTATTTTTGACAGAATTTACGCATTGATTTGGTTTATTCTTCTAGAAGTGACATTTGCACGCGGGCCATCCACTTGTGTTAACAAACGATAACACTCTACTACACGAAAAAGAGTTCTGGGTTTTCATATAGCACATCTTGTTTGGCACTCAAAAAAATAATTTTCAGCGTACTCGGTTTTTCTTCATCACCCAAGGATTTTTTTTTTTTTTTGGCCCTGCCGAAAGGTCGTTTTTTACCTAGAGGCGAAAAAAATTCGTAGCTGAGCCATTTTTTAACGAATTCTCACGCGTTGTAGCTCTATGGAAAAATAAATTTTTTAAAAATCGGTTACAAAATCACCGAGCTAAGGCCGATATCATGCATATATCAACACTTTTTCCCACATGTCACATAGTCTTTTAAGTCAATACCCGAATTTTTGGGATTTAGTATTTTTTTTTTTATAAAAATTCCTTTCGAGACAAAAAATAGAAATTAAAATAGACGGTCATTTAAAGTTTCTGTGACCCAAGCTGTGTAAGCTCAAAAGCAATTTTTTTTAACCTTTTTCAAAAATCAGTCTTTAAACTTATATTAAAAACCTTTTTTTTTATTTAGTAAGTGCTCACGAGTAATTTGATACATTTTCTTGGAGTTTATGTCAATTTGATTTGAATCTTTTTCTGCCTGTAGGTATGTCCAAAAAAAGAAAAAATTCTTGGGTGATGAAGAAAATTATAGTATTTTTTTCAAGTACAGAAGCTACAACAAACTCGTAAATTTTTGTCATTTGGTTTTTTATACATAATAGTACGTCATTTTGTAGTTTTACCTGGAGAGTTTTCTGCGATTTTTGAAAATGAGTTATTTTATAGATTTCGATGCGCCCTTTCTGTATTTCAACCTTACCTCCTTTTATCTTGTCCACTTGCACCACCATTTTGGAGAAATGACGACTAAAATCAGTTTTTCGCAAATATCTCGCTAAGGCTTAGTACTACTGAAAAATATTATTGGAAAATATTGTAAATTTCCTCTAAAATTATATTGATTTTCAAATTGTGATATCCCATGAACGGCAAATCGGACAAAGAAAGTGTTCGTAGGAACCTTAATAGGGAATTGTACGTTCTACAACATATGGTGGGTGGGGCTGTTCCTTGTTTTCAACCGTCCACGGTGAGCTTGAAAAGGGGGAAAGTGGAACTGGAATGGATCCAAAATCGGCTAATGCAGAAAGTTTCTATATTGTTTCTAGATTAAAAAAATGTTGAAATTAAAATCCTAGCTGCTCGTCCTCGCTAGTTATGTTCATGGTATGCACTTGCATGAAAACCATATAAAATAAAAAAAAAATGAAGAAAAAAAAACAGAACAAACATATAAAAATAGTTACATTTAGTGTATTTTGCAGTGCTAAATTCGAATCCGGCCTTTAAATTGCTGAATCTTATACGGTTTTTGAGATATCTTAGCCTAAACAAAGAAAAAATACCGTTTTTGCTATATTTTGGAGCTATATAGCAGAAGTACGAAACATTTATACGTAAAATCTGATGTAATTACTTTAAGCTCTAATCTTTTTCTTTAAAACCTATTTTAAATTATGTTGATATCTTTCTTTTTCTCGAAAATATCCTATTCTAAAATTTTAAAAAAGTGCAAAAAACATGTTTTTTCATTATTTCAGTCTACGACATTTCAGAGAAACGTAAAGCTATTGACATAATTTAAATGAAGTTTTAAAGAAAAAGATTAGAACTTTAAGAAACTGTATTGGATTTTACGTATGAATATTCTATATTCTAGTTATATAGATTCAAGATATAGCAAAAACGGTCTTTTTTCTTTGTTTAGGCTAAGATATCTCAAAAACCGTATGGATGTAGCAATTTTAAGGCCGGATTCGGATTCAGCATTGCAAAATACATTAAATGTAACTATTTTTATATTCGTTTGTTCTGTTTTTTTTTTCTTCATTTTTTTTTTAAATTTTATATGGTTGCAAGTGCATACCATGAACACAAAAATGTGCATAACTACCGAGACAAGCAGCTAGGATTTTAATTTTAACATTTTTTTAATCTAGAAACAATATAGAAACTTTCTGCATTAGCCGATTTTGGATCCATTTTAGCTCCACTTTCCCCCTTTTCAAGCTCACCGTGCGTCCGTGTAGATATTAATCGAATTTGAGTATACAGTTTCCTCAGCCCAAAAATCTCTCGATTCTATGTTTTTAGAGAACTTCCTATCAAGATGATTATGCAAATTCTGTCGAAACAGGTGAGTGACTGATTTTTAAATGGTTGTACAATACCTTAAAAGTTAAGACATGAATTGTTTTAAAACTTCGTTATTAAAGTTGTAATGAACTTGGCTGTTTTTTTTTAGACTTTGTGATTACTCGTGAGGAGGCGTAGCACCGCCCTTAGTTTTAAATTTTATCTGGTCATATCTCACAAACCATACAAGATATTTTGATGAAATTTGGTAGGCTGGTAGTGCTCGTCAGTGCCTTGTAACGAACGAAAACTGGGCACAGGGGAAGTTACATGCCAGTTTTTAATCATTTAAAATTTTTATATAATATTACTCGAAAAGGACTCCAGCCATTTTAATGGAAGTTAAAGAGATTTTAATATGTCATATGCCGTTATATCGGATAAACTCATTACCTTCTGAACCATTAAAAATTTTGATTCAATAGTTCTTTAAATCGACTCCAACAATTTCGATGAAAATATAAGAGGTATTATAGTACCTCTGAAAACTAGGATTACTACTTAAGTATGTGATATGCCGTTTTATTAGGAAAACTCATTGCAGGGCATACCACCTTCCGCAAAAATATAATAAGCTATATAAAAAGAAAACTAGCAAAGCAATCTTTCTGAAATGAACTGGCACCTCTCAATATTAAAGTAACACCGCACACACTTTTTAACAACTGAAAAATTCTAGATTTTGACAAATGCGGTGACATTCGGTTTGTATTTATTATTATTATTATTATTTTCTATATTTTTGCTTATATTAATATTGACAAAGTATTTCATATAAAAATCCAATTTTTATATGTACGTTAGAGGTGTTTTAAGAATGTATGGAGATCCTTAGTAACAACATTTTGATACTTGACACCCCTCAATTTTGTGAGGTTGGAAAAAAAAATTAGTTTGCAAAAAAAATTTTGGGGGTGGGGTGAGGGTAAAGGTTGGTGCATCGAGGTCAAAGGTGAGAGAAAAAGTGGAAAAATTTACATACAGCAATACAAATGCTTTGGGGTCCCCTCTAGAGGAGTCAAATGTATGACCGACCCACATTATTTACCCAGCGTACTTACCCCCTATCTCTAACCCCTAAGGGGGATCCCATACAAAATTGACATTTTTAGGACATCGACCACCACCACTCCCTGGGTGCGCCTAGAAGGGTCAAATGTATGACAGCCCCTAATATTTATTCCTCCACAACATTTTTTCCTAATATACTTACCCTCTATCTCTGGCTCTTCAGGAGACTTCCATACAAAATAGATGTCATAGAAATAAAAAATATGGAAAGAAAATCGTCAAATAGGCCCATAACTGCCTAGAAGTCACTCCTAGAGGAGTCAAATATATGACCGGCCCCCATTAGCCCCCCTCCAAAGTTTTTTCTCAGCATACCTACCCCCTATTTCAAATCCTTAAGGGGCTCCCAAACAAAGTTACGGTTTTTACATAAAATGCCCCCACTGCTTTAACTGGCCCACAGGTACCCCTAGAAGGGTCAAATGTATGACCGACCCCCATTATTTTTTTGCGACCTATATTTTTTCTCCCACATGCTTGCCCCCTATTTTCAGCCCTGAGAGGGACTGCAATACAATTTTTTTTTTTTGAAATTTTCCTAGAAATAATGGGGGTCGGTCATACATTTGACCTTTCTAGGGGTACCCATGGTCCAGTTAGGGCAGTGGGGGGAGTTTTTAAAAAAACCGTAACTTTGTATGGGGGCCCCCTTAAGGATTGGAAACAGGGGGTAGGTAAGATGTAAAACATTGGAGGGGGGATAATGGGGGTCGGTCATATATTTGACTCCTCTAGGAGAGACTCCTGGGCAATTATGGGCCTATTTGACGATTTCCTTTCCATATTTTTTATGTCTATGACGTCAATTTCGTATGTTAAGGAGGAAAAAATATTAAGGGTTGGTCATACATTTGATCCTTCTAGGGGCACCCTGAGAGTGGTGGGGGTCGATTTCCTAAAAATGTCAATTTTGTATGGAAGCGCCCTAAGGGGTTAGAGGTAAGAGGTACGTATGTTTGGTAAAAATGTTGGGGAAGAAAAAATAATGTGGGCCCTATTGTAGGACTGTAAGTAAATTGTTTCTCCTTTTCTCTCATCTTCGACCTCGATGCGGCAACCGTTACCCTCACCCCACCCCCAAAGTTTTTTTTCCAAACTCATTTTTTTTTCCATCCTCACAAAATTGAGGGGTGTCAAGTATCAAAATCCAAAATTCGTGCACTAAAACACCCCTAATGTACGTATTAACCCCAGATATCATGCCATGCTTGTAAATCTTCATATATAAAATATATGTATGTATGGGGTTAGTACGTACATATAAAAATTGGATTGAAATGATCAGATTATATTATGCTTGTGACAGGAAGGAAAAACTGCTTAACCCTTTCGACCCGATCCCAATTTACATATATATATTGTCCCAGCCGGGTCGAAAGGGTTAGGTCGATATTCGATAAAAAAGCAAAGCAACATAAATTCTATACATGTAAAACAAAATTTAAACTGCTTTTCTTACTAATCAAAAATCGACTTAAGCAGTTTTTCCTTCCTGCCACAGATATACCGAGCAGGGATCGGTCTCCAGTTACTTAAGTATTACATACAATAATTCTGCTGACTTAGTTTTCAGAGTTCCCACAATGCTCAAGCACATAAGTCGTTGAATTTTTTCTAATAGTTTAAAGAAAGAATATCTCAAAATCCAGACATGATGGAATGGATGATTTTAACAAACATGCAGACAATTTTCTGCGTATTAATTTTTGGATCTTTTTTTTAAACTAAGAACCATTTGAACGAAAATGTACTCTAGGCACAAAAATCACAAAAATGTTACAGATATAAGAATATATCTTTCTTATATTCATTTTACAGTTTCTAAGAAAACACCGACATAAGAAAGAAGTTCTGTGCATTTTCGGACTTTTTTTTATCATTCATCTACTGTGTCTCGTTAGACAAGATTTCTTTTTTACAGTTATTATTAAGTGTTTTTGTGAAGAATAATCCTGCATATGTCGAATTTTCATAAATCTTTATATTCAGGACTACCGTGATCATGAGTCAGGATTTCATCTATGTTGATTTTTTTGTTTTAATTTTCATCTTTTTTTATCTTCTCTAGATAACCACCATTAATTTCAATGTTTTTTTTTTTAACTTTTCAAAATAGCTCTTAAAATCGTGCTTATATATACTTTCAATTTCTGCAACGTTTATCTCCGTATTGCTTTTTTGAAAGCTTCTCTCATCAAATTTTGAATTAACCAGTAATCACAAGGCACCACATCCAGAGAATATGGTCTGAATTTCAACAGTTCCAAAGGCCATCATAAAGTTACTATTTCTTTCAGTAGTTTGAGATGCCTGTTATACAAAAAGAAGTAAGCAGTTCCCTTATTTTGGTTTTCGAACAAATTTTATGACCAATGTCCAAGGGTATAGCAGTGACTTTTTTTTTGCTCTGGTGAAGTACTTACTTTAAAGGTGAATGAGATCCATTCGGGCTGTTTATGGGTGGCAATTAACAAAACAATTTTCTTCACATGTCAAACCACAATTGTGAGATTCTTCAAGTATTATAATAAAATATATGGCGCTATATTATCATTTAATGATTTTATTTTTCTCTTGAAAGAATAAACCGTCCGCATACAAGTGAAATACATTTAAAAAGTTTGGAGATATTTGTTGTTAAAGACAACTTTTTTTTTTTGTATGTTGTCTTTTCCTCTCATACTACAAATAAACTATTTTTAACAAGAATATGGGTCCCAACAGTTTGTTAAAAACAGAAATACTAAATAACACAAAACTAAAAAAAAGTGACTTAGTGTTTTTCACTTGTATGCAGACGTTTTCCGAAACAACAAAATATAAATTTAAAAAAAATTTAAATAACGCATTTTTCAAATTGGAGTCTATTTTATGAAAAACTTAAATAATAGAAAATATGTCCAAATACCTACATATGTATATAATATATAAATAAGTTAATTCCTATTTCAAACAAAACAAATCATTAATCACTTTAGATCATTGCGATCAACCTAAAAATTGATATGTTTTGTTGGTCTAAATTGTGGCTATCATTAATTAAGTGTTTAAGCTTTGTATCGTCTCTGAAAATTACGATAATTAATCATGGGACAAATCTGAATAGATACACACTAAGTGTCATTTCTTTGTATGTATGTATGCATTAGATGTTTGTACACATGTTGCCACATTGTCTCGATGAGATATGAAAGTCATTTAATAGATAAATGACTCGACGCATGCCAAATGCATTTCCGGCAACAGCGAATATTCATAATAATCAGATGTAAATCACTGAAAACTTACACATGTTCTAAAGCAATAGGCGACGCGTGCCGGAAATTGTGCTTTAATTTTTGGAGAAAGTTTTAAGTATTATCGAATGGGGTCATATAAATTTAATTTCTTCTATTTTGACAATTTTCCGACATGAAAATTACTTTGGAAAAGTTCATTTTTGCATTTTCTTTAAATCTAATTCAAATTAAAATCATGAAGGCGTTTAACATTACCAACCCAAAAAAGAAAATTATGTATTTTTTGACAGCACCAACACAAGAAAACACAACAAATGATAAATCAAAAAGGCTTATTAATTAGCCTCAAGCCAACTAACACGTATGGCCCATAACTTGTGCAGAGAGCAAAAAAAAAAAGCCACTTAAAATAGGCCTGAAGCGTGTGCCACTATCACCAACACCATCACCACCGCAACCTTGCTGCCTTTTGCCAAATAATGGTAATTTTCCATTTAATGCCATAAAAATGCATTCCCAGCATAAATCTTTTAAAGAAAATTTATTGCTATTACAACAACAGCAACAAATATTGCAAAATACAACTCTCGTAGAGATACTTCCAATGCACCCCCAATGTTTGCTATAATTTTCATATGCACTGATCGATCAGAGCAACAAGAAAATTACTTTATATATGACGGCAGCAGCGGTGATCGGCGATTGATCAAATTCATTGATCACAGATCACAACATGGCAACATCTGCTGCATTTGGGTATAACAGCACAGAAAAAAAAAAAATATCACAATGCGGTCACATTTACATCAAGGGATTGTCGTTTACTACTACCAATACTTTAAATATGTTATTACAAATATTTTCATATACAGGGTGATGGTTTTACTTTGGTGACTTTTGTCAACCATAATATGACGTAAAACAATGAATATGAACATCACAGCTATAAAAAAAAACTATAAAATCATAGGGGTGTGATATTTGTATGTTTCGAATCAAAAATTAAATTTGGTCTATCAAGTCAGAAATTTGGGTGAAAAAATCGCTTGCAACTGGCGCTCTTCCTGGAATTACTTTTAATCTTTTTTTGTAAATGTCATCGTGTATTCATTATATTGGCTATTAAGCTTTACCTTGCCAATTCAATTCAATTTGAAGTTGTCACACATTGAAATAAAGATATCATCTCAGTACAATGATCTAAATTAATAAGTGACATAATTTTTACTCCACTGTAGTACGGTAAATATCACTTAAATTTTTTCAAAAAATTACTATAATGTAGGTTATTCTAAAATTCTGAATTTACTGAAACGGTAAGGTAAAATGTATTTTATTGTAGGGCTGTCACTACATATTTTGACTTGAAATTTTAGTAAAATGTACTACAAACAAATTACAAACTATTCTATTTTCCATGTATGGAGATATGTATTTTAAACTACTAAGGGTGTAACCTTTGGCCTGGTCAAACATTAAATACCCTGCACTACAGTATTTTTAAAATTTTATTCATATGGATGGTGCCACGCCCTCTTGTCCTAGTTCACCCAGTTTTTGCCCAGAGATTGCATTTATAGTCCTTAGTGTCTGAGTGAAATTCGGTTGGATTATCTCAAAAAACTCATTCATTTTCTTAACTCAATGTAAACAAAACAAATAGCAGTTGTACATCAAAACGTTGTGAGTACGTTTGTGCTAAAAAATGTCAAACTTTATTATGGTGTTGCCAGATTTTCGCTATTGACATTAGTGTTGCCTAGGCCAGATATATATAGCAGCCTACGTATTAAGGGCTCAGAGCAAAATAAATATTATTACTGGATTTCCACTCCAATTTAAACCTTTTCCACACCAAATTCGTCTATTTCCAAATCAATTTAAGCTTTGTTCAAATAAATTCAACCTGCCTGTCCTCTTGTGTTAAATCGCCATTTTAAACTATATGATCCTTACATCTGAGGTGTACATAGTCAAACATCTCGATCTAACACAAAAATACGTAAAAAGAGATAAGGTTATGCTTGGCGGCAAACTTTTCAGAGAGTGTGTTTAAAAGGTGTCCCATAATTAACGCAAGATTTGAATTTGCTTAAGTGTTGCTGATCAAAAATAAGTGTTTTTGAAAGTAAATTCTATTTTCTATTTAATTCAAAACTGGCGTGAATAATGGGATGTCTTTCAGGAATCCAAATCAGACCTTGCTTCAAAGCTGATAAGTAAAATACATCAATCAAAAATTATTCTTTTAGTATCATTCATAAAAATATCACCCTTTATTTATACTAAATCATACTTATACGTTTATCGACACATTAGAATCCATTACATTATACTAAATTTGCAAATTTATTGCATTGAACTAAAAGTAAAACAGCAACAGCGACGAAAATTATCACTTTACGTCAGTTAAGGTTTTTGAATTGAATTTTAAAATGCCTCAGGCAAGGAAACGCTGGAACACACACACAGGCGCTACATATGGGGCGATATGACAAGCGTACCAACAACTTAAAAAACATATATGTAGACACTAAGACGCACTTTGTCCCAGTCGTAAAACAAGAAATTTAAAAAAAAAGAAAACAACATCAACAGCAACTTCGACAGAATCATGAATGGAGTAACTAAAGTCACCACAGCACTTTCCTACGACTGGAAATCACTTGAAATGAAAAAGAAAAAATCGGTGCTAATAGAATTTTGTTATTATTATTCGAACTATGAACGTTTAATGTCAAAAAAGCATAGCAATTGGAGCCACCTTCACTTAAACGTTGGGTTGGGAAAAGCTATAGGGTAAAGTCGACAAATGTTACGTATTCAAACACAAACTGATTGAATTCTCAACTAACAGCTGCTGTTAAAGGTTTCACAAGCTCTTATAGTACTAACTCATTAATCGACGTCATGTTCAGATATTCAAAGTGCCTTCCTCTACAAAACTACTCCTTGGTGCATGGTGAAATTCTCTCCAAACATTCCTCAATTTACGAATTTCTAATTTTAGCATTTGCTTTCACGATTTCATCGGAAGGCCGTATTTTCTGGCTAGCTTAAGGATTCCACTGCTTCATGGCAGACTTCTATTTGAAGGTGTTAGATAGGATTTTCTCAGCATGTGATAATCAGTTTGACATTAGAAATGGTCCTTGGCCGATTGAACTGGTATGCTCTATATTTACAATAAAGGTTTTCATTTTAACGTATAAAAGCCTCAAAAACTTTGCAAACTCGTTAAACTGTCGAAATTTGTATTAATTTTGACAACTTTTACGGGTTTACGAGGTGTAGATCACAGACTACAATTGGTGAACCCGACGTTGTAGTCTGTGATCTACATTAAATAAAACACTTTCAGTTTCTTCTCCTATGTGCTTTATTCTTAAGCTTCCCTTACTTACTAACTTACTCGTATATTTCATATACATATCTTACATACTTAATTTAGTACATTGATTGAAGCAGTTATTTCTCTTAACGGGATTTGTTTTCTTGTTATAATATATACAGGGTCGCATACCGATCGCCACACGAGGTTTTGAAGTATTTACACGCTTTAAGGAATACCCTCATTGTAATGTTTTAGTGGCGAGAACGCTGACTTACACATATCATCTGTTTTGAACGGCTGATCTGATTCATTTGTTCTTTGAATGACCACTAAAGGTAGATTAAAACTATCTGCTGAGAACTGTACTAACGATTGTAGATATTTTCATTTTGATTATCTTACCCTATAAAAGTCCATAAGTGTTATTTGACGCTATGCTTATTATTGGCACTGTCTGTCAGTTAGTCTGTCCTCCTGTCCTCGTCATTATGGTTGTAATGATCGTCAGATATAGCAAACTGCTGCTAGAACCATAACCATAACAAAAACAACATAACATTAACCATTAAACATCATTAGGCGATCACGAAAATGCCATAAAATTTTTAAGAGTTTCCCTCATGGTGCCAGTCAGTCACTCAGTCAGTCAGTAATGTAACTTTTGTGTTTTCACATTCGTTTATTATTTTTCAATCGTCCGTCATAGGAATATTATCATTGATTTTAAGTTTCTGTTATATATATTTTTTTTTTTTTTTTTTGTAAATAAATTTATTAAATTAAATTAAATGCATGACTTTATTTTAATATTTATTACTAAATTATCCACTCTCTTGTGACATTTACGAATAATCTTAAAAAGAGTACAAAATAAACGATGCGATCCATAATTTGTTCATATTGTGCAAAAGTGGTTTGAATGGTTGAAAGTTCGAAGATTGCTAGAGAATGTGTACTCCGTCCTTTAGATCGATTTTAACCTTATCCTTAGAACCTTTAAGAAATTTAGCATCAGAACTACTTCTTAGTGCTTTATTTAGCATGCCGTGTAGTATATATTTAATAATTCCTCAGATATTTCTTACGCATGATAGTGTTTCCAAATTTGTTTCGTAGCTTCAGTATCCTGCTCACAAAATTTATATACTCGAAACTGATTTTGATACATTTTTCAGTATCTCTTTTTTTCACCGAAATAATCTAACCTAAAATGTCAGAAACGTGGAGAAACGCGAAACGCTTCTAACATTGTAGGTTGGCATATTTTGATGAAAAAGAAGCTATCGATATACATACATATCCCAAAAAGGATTTTAAAGGAATGGATAGTGTTTATGAAAAATATTAAGTTTTATCCTAAGTTTATTTGACTAGAATTTGAATTCTTTAATTTTGAAAATTTTGCTATTTAATAATTTAGTTTACACCGCCACTGGTTGTTTTTTCTACTATTTAAAGAACCGTAAAATCATTCGAGTAATTCTTCTTTCTATTTGGCTTTTCACCTAACTGTTAAATCATACGATTCTAATACTCTCAGTGGCGCATAGCAATGTAACATTTTAAGCTAGTCATAAGAAATTTGACAAAAATAAATTAGTCTGTTATGAAACGTTAAACTCAACGCAACTACTTAGTTTGTTCTTAGACATTTTTTGGTGACCCCGACGTGATCGTTGTCGCGTTAAAGAGAGTTAAATTTTATTTTCTATTACCGCGCTTAATAGTAAAAAACAAAAACAAAATTGTGTGTTTTAATTGTGGCTGCTTATTACTGCGCATAATAAAAAAAAAAAACATTGTGTATATATATATTGTTGTTGCGTTGAAAACATACATACGAGCATAACTGTTTGCAAATTCTTTTGCCCAGCTGCATAAAGCTTCACATACAACTTGTGAAAAAACAAAAAAAACTAAAATAGTGTTTTAACTATCGAAGTGCTCCTCAACTGGATTTTGTTAAAAAAACTAAAAAAGTGTTTTTACTGTTGAAGTGCTCCTCAACTGGATTTTGTTATAAAAAATTAAAACGTGTAAAAAACTACCTAAGTAAATTATGGCTACCATCGATACTCTACGGAATAAAAGAACCTATCTAAAGGGAGCCGCCTCCAGGAACGTGATACTGAATTAGGAGAATTTGAAGAGAGATATTTTCAAATGAAAGCGAAGTTCAGTGAAATTATTGATGCCAAGCTGCTTGCTGCAAATGTTAATAGTGATCCCCTCAACTCAACAACAACGCATCAAGATGCTATGCAGAAACTGTTGGAGTCCCAAACATCTTTTTTGGAAAAATTGACAGCGCTACAACCGCCATTAGCAAATGTTGGTGCTACGACTTCGTCACCTACCGCGAACACCGCTGCCCCAGCTGCTGATATACGACTTCCTAAGCTGAATATTCCAATATTTGAAGGTAACTACTCTGAATTTAGATCATTCTTTGATTTATTCAACAGCTCAGTGCATAACAACCATACATTGACTGCATCACAGAAGTTTCAATATCTGAAAGGGTTGTTAAAGGGTGAGCCTGCCATGCTTATACGACATCTTGCTGTGTCAGATCAAAACTACGAGGAAGCCATAAAAAAGATTCAAGATCGTTATGATAAGCCTTCACTGGTTATTGATTCTTTAATCGAAACATTTTTATCTATATCTAAAGCAGATGACTCTCAAGGTCTTCGAAACGTATCGAATATTGCTGATGAAGTTATACGTGGGCTTAGAGCGCAAGGCGAGGAAGCAGAGAAACGTGATCCGTGGCTGATACATCTTTTACTTAAAAAAGTCGATAGAGAAACTCATCATTCTTGGGCTGAGCATTGTAGTAAAACTACATTTCCTACGCTGGAGAATTTTATCATTTTCATCAATGAACGTTGTGATGCATTAGAACGTGTTCCAACTCCAATTGAAAAGCAACGCGCTGGCGGAACACAATCTAAAATTAAATCCGTCAGAACTTATTCTGGCTACATGAAACGATCCTGTTTTGCGTGCTCTCAAGACCACCATCTTGCCTATTGCCCTACGTTTATCAAGATGTCTACGCCCAATCGCATAAATTTTGTAAAAGAGAAAAGATTGTGTTTTAATTGTTTGAAGCAGGGACATTCAGTACAAAATTGTCCATCTAAACACCTTTGTGAATTTTGCAAAGGTCATCATCATTCTTATATTCATCTAGAGCGAAATTCTAACTACAATACGGTCGCAGCTGCCATGGTGAAAAAAGTGGATTCTCTCCCCACTAAGGATGAGAAAAAATCGAGTGAACTGCCTAAAAAAGTCGAAGCTACAATAGATGCTGTAACTACATCAATCAATCTTGCTGCCACATCTGAGGTAAGAAATCTAAATATGCTTTTACCCACTGCTAGGGTTTTTGTTAAGGACAACATGGGTTGCTTCCAAGGCTGTAATATTCTATTGGACTCTGGATGCCAGAACACGTTGATTTCCGAGCGGTGTGCAAATAGACTTGGATTACAACGATCTGCCTCTAAAATATTTATCCACGGATTGGGAAATAACAAGGCTGGTGCAACACGAGGTATAGTCGAGCTTCAGGTAAAATCTATTTATAATTCTGAAAGTATTGTCATGCTAGCCCATGTTTTTAAGAGTCTTACATCTCAATTGCCATGTTCTTCGCTTACAATAAACTATTGGGAAGATATAAAAAATCTGTCTCTTGCTGATCCCAAATTTGATACTCCAAAGGATATTGACATCCTTGTAGGATATGACTATTTCTTTACTCCATTAAAAGAAGGGCGTATTGTTAAAAATGGTAATTTGCTAGCTCAAAATACAATCTTTGGCTATGTTGTTTGTGGAGGTTGTACGTCTGAAAACACCTTTAGTACTTGCCACATAATGACTCAAAATATACCTGAAGTTGATTTGAACCAAACTTTGCAACTATTTTGGAAACTTGAAAGCGTCCCTCAGATGACTACTACTTTGACTGCTGAAGATCAGCAAGCTGAAGACTTTTATAAATCTACTACTATCCGTGCTGATAGATATTCAGTCAGACTTCCATTTGTGAAAAATCCTGAAACTGGTAAATCCTATGCGGGGGCCTTAAGACGACTACTGTCTATGGAAAGGAAATTTAAATCTAATCCTGATTTAAAACTATCCTATACAGAATTTATGAGTGAATACTTGTCACTGGGTCATATGAAACTTGTTCCCCAGGAGGAAATAAATCGTCCGTCCGAAAACGTTTATTACTTGCCTCACCATGCTGTTCTTAGAGAAAATTCTTTAACCACAAAACTAAGAGTGGTATTTGATGGTTCTGCTAAATCATCTAATGGAAAATCGCTAAATGACAATTTACTAAAAGGACCAATTTTGCAACAAGACTTAATAGCTGTTCTTTTGAGATATCGTTGTAAGAAGTACTGCTTTTCGGCAGACATTCAACAAATGTTTCGAATGATAAATGTACAAGAATGTGATCAGGACTATCAGCGCATTTTATGGCGAAATTCACCTAATGAGGAAGTTCAACATTATCGATTAACTACTGTAACTTATGGCACGCGTCCCGCACCCTATCTTTCTATTCGCACTCTCCTACAGCTGAGTGATGACGAGCATAATCGGTACCCTATGGCTAGTGAAGCTGTTAAAAATTCATTTTATGTTGACGATTGTATGGCAGGCTCCAATACCCTAAAAGAAGCTCAAGAGCTAGCAGAACAATTAAATAATTTGCTTACGGCTGGCGGTTTCCACTTAAGGAAGTGGGCCACAAATCAGAGTAGTATTCTTCAAAAGATTCCAGATAGTGAGAAAATTTATAGCATGGTCGATGTGCCATCGGATATGACAGTATGCCTCCTTGGCGTTATTTGGAATCCTATGACTGATTGTTTTTCGTATAAGGTAAAAGAAAATCAATATTGCCTTAACACCAAAAGGAACCTGCTTTCCGAGATTTCGAAAATTTTTGACCCACTTGGCTGGATATCACCTGCAATTATAGCTGTGAAAATAATTATACAGCGACTATGGCTATCCAAACTGGAATGGGATGAGCTGTTGCCTGCTGACATTTTAGACGAAGTCAAACTACTATTTTCAGAGTTTTATTTACTTAATAACATTAATATAAAACGACTTATTTTTTCCACAGAGCCAGTTGTAACCTTTCATGGATTCTGTGATGCCTCCAGCTTAGCCTATGCTGCAGTCATTTATTGTCGAAAAACGTCAGCAGATGGACAAGTGTCAACTAACATCGTCATATCTAAAACCAAGGTGGCTCCAATGGCCTCACTTTCAATTCCCAGGCTGGAACTTTGTGCAGCGTATTTGTTAACTCAACTGTTTGAATATTTAGCATCTGTCATTAACTTGAAATTAAATGAAGTGGTTTGCTGGTCTGATAGCAAAACCGTTTTAGCCTGGTTGTCTTCACATCCATCGAAGTGGAAAACTTTTATTAGTCATCGAACATCCTACATCTTAGAAACTGTTCCCAGTGCGCAATGGCGATATGTTCCCAGCAAACAGAATCCAGCCGATGCTGCTAGTAGAGGTGTAAGATCCAGCTTCTTAATTAATGATAAATTATGGTTTAATGGTCCATCGTGGTTGCTTATGGAGGAAAATTGGTGGCCACTATCCGAATCTTAGGATAATATTACAAGTGAAGAACTTCGTCCAGTAAATCATGTGGCTCTAGCTTCAGCTACTTACGATCCGGACTCCGTTAGCAGAATAAACAACAGAATTTCCAGTTGGGCTAAAATGGTGCGAGTACTAGCTTACTGCATACGATATGTCAACATTCTCAAAAATAAGTGCAGAGACACCTCACCTCTCAAAGTCAAAGAACTTAAGTTTGCTGAACTAAAATTGTATAAATACTATCAAGCGGTTGACTTTTTTGAGATTATGTCGTCTATTCAGCAAGGTCAAGCTACCCTAACTAACAAAAAACTACGGAAACTTTCACCATTCGTGGATGCTGATGGGCTGCTGCGTGTTGGCGGAAGATTAACTAAAGCTGACCTACCTTATGACAGTCAGCATCAAATAATTCTTCATAAAGACAGCCCAATCGTTCGGAAAATTGTTCACGATTTGCACGTGAAAAATCTTCATAGCGGAATTACTTTGTTGTTCGCTACACTGCGGCAAAAATATTGGATAATTGGTGCTCGTGAAATTGTTAAAACTGTAATTCGCCAGTGTGGAGCTTGCACTCGCTTTAGTGCACGAGCTCAAGAGCAACTTATGGGCGACTTGCCCAAATTTCGTGTCAACGCTGCCTTTCCATTTTACGAAGTTGGATGCGACTATGCTGGGCCTATATTGTATAAGCAGCACAGTGGCAGAAAGGCCCCGAAAGTCAAAGCATATGTTGCAGTCTTTATCTGCTTAGTGACCAAAGCTGTTCACCTAGAACTTGTCTCCGATTTGAGTACCGATGCCTTCTTAGCCGCTCTCGATCGATTTGTTGCTAGACGTGGTCTGTGTGGTCATATACACAGCGATAATGGAACTAATTTTCAAGGAGCTGCCAGAAAGCTGAATGAAATTCACAAAATGGTAACTTCTTTTGAATCTAATAATGATATTTCGAATTTTTTATCTTCAAAGGGTATTCAGTGGCACTTCATACCACCAAATACGCCACATTTCGGTGGGTTATGGGAGTCTACAGTCAAGTCTATGAAGTTTCATCTAAGAAGAACTATGGGTCAAGCTACACTAAACTTTGAGGAATTATCAACTCTCCTAGCTAGAATTGAGGCTATATTAAATTCGAGGCCTTTAGTCCAAGCTGATTCTGATGACGTCCCCTATATAACGCCTGGACATTTCTTAGTTGGAAGGCCCCTGAACTCGTTGCCAGAAGCAGACATAACTCATCTCAAAACTGGGTTATTATCTAAATGGAGATTGGTTCAACAATTAACTCAATATTTTTGGTCTCGCTGGTCAACTGATTATTTGCTGTCACTTCAACCAAAATCTAAATGGTTGAAAGAAAAATCTAATCTAATTATTGGTGACGTCGTCCTGATACGTGAAGATAATCTACCTCCCGCTTGCTGGAAACTTGGCCGTGTAATCGAAACCCATGCTGGATCCGATGGGCTCGTCAGAGTTGTCACTATCAAAACTGAGAATTCAACTTTCAAGAGGCCAGTTGCTAAACTTCATCAATTGCCAAAGGAATGTTGAACGCCGTTCAAGGCTGGCGGTTATGTTTATGAAAAATATTAAGTTTTATCCTAAGTTTATTTGACTAGAATTTGAATTCTTTAATTTTGAAAATTTTGCTATTTAATAATTTAGTTTACACCGCCACTGGTTGTTTTTTCTACTATTTAAAGAACCGTAAAATCATTCGAGTAATTCTTCTTTCTATTTGGCTTTTCACCTAACTGTTAAATCATACGATTCTAATACTCTCAGTGGCGCATAGCAATGTAACATTTTAAGCTAGTCATAAGAAATTTGACAAAAATAAATTAGTCTGTTATGAAACGTTAAACTCAACGCAACTACTTAGTTTGTTCTTAGACAGATAGTGAAGAAAATGTATTGCTTAAAGTTAACTTCCTGTGTTATATAAGATAAAAAATAATAAAAAAAACTGTATTTTTAATGTTATGGCCAAGATATCTTAAAAAGTTATCGAGACTGAGCAATTTTGTGACTAGATTTGGAATGGCTAACTTCTTTACGGTTTTTTTTTTATTATTATTATTTTGATAGGGGAAAAGTTCCGGGCACCTTTTTCTTTTCGACTCATAACTTTTGACTAACTGTATGTATATTATGCAGGCATATAAGTATCAGTGGAAAGCTAGAGACCTTAACTAACTACTGGTGAATAAAATATATTGATTTCGTCAGTTGGAAAAATTATATCCAAAAAATAGTGAAGTGATCTTTTATGACAAAAAAAAAAAAGTGCTTGTTTCGGTTGTGGGCACCCTTAGAAAATCAGCTAAAAGTGGGCAAATATGAAGAAAAACGCAATGAAATAGAGAAGAAGGCAAATTAATTTGTTTTAAAAAACACTGACTCACACAAATTCCGCTCAACGGCTTCAACAAAATCAGCGTCACTAAAAACGTCTACGACGATATTTCACCCGACTAGAAAATTTTGTGTGGCGACAATTAGGGCCTTGTTAGGCTCCCGCGTTTGGGCCTAACGGTGTAACGGTGTTCCCCATATTTTCCCAATAAGGAATGCCCAATGCCGGCCTAATTAGGTAGGCGTTCGTATTTAGGAAAATTTGAGGCTTACCAAACTAGGCCATCGTTGGGATTTCGCACTTGACCCTAACGTTCTGCTTAAGCAAAACCAATTGGGCCCTAATTCACGCCTAACTCATAATAATCTTCAAATCAATAAAACGAAAAATAGCTCTGTATTTTTTTAGTAATTTATTAAAAATATTATTTCTTATTTCTATCTTAATTTTTTAAGAATTGTTAATATGCTAAATTAAAATTGATCACATTAAAGATAATTCAGGTTTATTCCGATATCCGTGTGATTTCAATTACTTATTATTTAGGAGGCTTTTTGATTAAAACCGTGAGTCGAACGATAAAAAGAATTGGAATATCTTTTGTGGAGAATCGTAGATTGTACAAATAATATAAGTTCGGATTAACAAAAAAGTAATCGTTAGGTAATTTTCTTAAAAAATCGCAAAAAGACGAAAAATTCGATTTTATCGAATATTTCCTAAACGGCTACTTTCTCGTAAATGTAAATCAATATTATTTGTAGAGCCTGTAATTCTCCACAAAACAGATTCTGATACTTTTTATCGCGTGACTTACCATTTTCATCAAAAGCTTCCAAAATGGAAAATAATTGAAACCACACGGATTACGGAACAGTCCTTATTGAAAATAAATACAATTGCAGACATATCTGACAATCCTTATTTAGTTTTTGAACCGTAAAATTTAATAAAATAGGATTTTAATGAAACAATTGTTTGGAAGAATGAATGAATCATGTATGGAAAGGAAATCTTGAAGTAGTTGCCTTTAATTATAACATAAGCATGGAAGACGAAACGAATCGGGTGACTAAAAATCAATCGTTAATATCAGTCTATTGAAATTTTCATTAAAAACTTGGTTTGACTTAATCAATTCTTGTCTTAACTTTGAAGTTGTAAGCAATTGAAAATCAGTCATTCGATTTGTTTGTCTTCCATGCTAAGTCTATTAAATAGATATGTATCAACATATCGGCACGAAAATGCAAAAGGACGTAACAACATTGTTCGACATATCGCTAGAAATAAGAAAAATTATAGAAGTGCACTCTGAAATGAATTTGAGTTATTTTGTTGTAACGTCTTTTTGCATTAAAGTGACAATTTACAACCAAAAAGTCAATAGTAAAACTTAAAAAAAAATTTAGAAATAAGATAATAAAAAACCTTTTTTGATCACGTGCAGCACAGCCACCATTCCAATCCCTGCAGTGATGAAGAGCTGATGCCAATGATTTTATGATGCTATACTCACTAAGATCTTCTTTCGATTTTGAAAAAGTTTTAACCAAAGCATCTGCAAAGAAAAAAAATTAATTTCATTGGACACTGTTAAGAAATAACGTGACAACCCTAGAAAAATGTTTTTGACTAAAGGATGCAGTTCGATTTCAAATAGTAACATATACATATCTGAATATCATTGCATTTGTTCTTCAACCAGGAAAGAAAAACGTAATTATCTCAAAACATTTTTCAAGAAAGCTGCGCATTATTTCGTAAAAAAATTTTTAAGTATACGTACCCCTTGGGCTGCTTTGGTGCAGTCAAATTTAAGCGCCAGTTCGCAACTTAAAGCATAACGCAAATGCGCCGGCTGACGACCAACCCAATCAACGACAGCGAATTTACTTAATTTACTAGCAAGATGTATCAGAGCAACTGCAATCATCTCTGGTTCCCACTATAGACAGACGAAAGTGCTTAAGGAATCATTTACGAAATTCCATGCCATTTTCACCATTTTTTGAAGTTTCTGCTGATCGCCTTTGAAGCATTTCGCATATTTGAGCAAGAATGTGTATGGATGTCCCACCTGGAGATCGAATTTTATGGTTTGCAGCAGAATACGCTCCAAAGTCATAACTTCCTATAAGAGAATTAAAGAAAAATTTACCCAAATAATAATAAATTTAGTTTTCTACTAACGCACCTTCTTTGGATCTTCTCCGAATGAATAGAATTGCATGTCCGGTAAACGTCCACGTGCAGTCTTTATTATATCCCTGCATTTTTTTGGGCGTTTCCTCCACTTTGCCCGCCAAGAAGAGGCAACAGCATGCAATGACATAACGCGGAAAGCTCTTAAACGAATGAAACATATAAAAGCGGTGAAAGTACACCACTCCGATAGCAATGATATTGCGTCCAAGGCATATTTCGGTGCCACAACTCATGATGAAGCGTGCGCCTTCTTTGTGACAGCGACGTTCCGTTTCCACTGTTATGTCATCCAATACAGATGGTGTGTCTTTCAACTTTTTTTTTGTCATAATACCAGCAAAGCATTGTCCCAATGTTGGCATTGATACTTTGACTAGGATTTGGGGAGTTTTGTTGTTGCGGCGTCTGCTTCAGAATCTGGCTCAGTTGTTGTAGGTACACGCATTCCTTCTTGAGAAAATGATAACGCTATCGCTTAAATTGATTTATTTATTTAAAAGAACAAAAGCACTTACGATTATGTTTAATCCAAGATGCAAAATACTTTTTTCGAACTACATTTTATTAGAATTTTATTCACACACAAACCGAACAACAAATTATGTGTCAGGGCTGCCGATGGATGATTTGATTCCTTACTCTATTTAGACAAGCGGTGGAGGGTAGAGTCGATGCAAGTCCCGGGATTGATTAAAACTATTTTTTTTATCAAAAATATGAAATTAAGATAAAAAAATTAGGTAAACATTATTTAATATTGTTGAACAAGCACCGATTTTGATCCAACTTTACTCATTTTGTTGGTAATTGAATTAAGAAAAAAATAAACACTTTAGATTTATGCAGTTTAAAAAAAAAAAAAAAAAAAAAATAGGAACAATTCTCAACAAAAATATTAGTTTTCGATGTATCTGTCGATTCTCAATCTGAATCTGGCATCAAAATCGGTCTATCACGTATGGTTTTTGAGATATCCTCAACTCAAAGTTGAAATATCACGATTTGTGAGGTTATATGGAGGACACTCGATACTATTTTCTATTGAATGTGTCATATAGTACTATTTTGTGCCTTCAAAATGAGTTATAAATTCATGATACCATTCGAAATTATCGTAACTTTTTATAATAAAATCCTTTGATACTATATCATAGCTCATTTTGAAGACAAAAGCCGTGTTCCTTTTGACGCGTATATACAATTGTGTATATTTTTGAATTGCAATAACTCATGAACAGTGAGTCGCACAAAAAAAACTCTAAGGAACTTTTTATGGAGAATCACGTTCTCTACAAAAACTTTTCATTTTATATTTAAAAAATTTATCTTTTAGGAGTTATTCTATAAAAACTGGTTAAGCGCCGATAAACGGCAAAAAATCACTTTTTTTTAAATAACTTCTAAATAATTATTATTTATCTAAATATTATTTTTACAAAAGATCAAAATTATTTGTAGAGCATGTGGTTCTCCCTGAAAAAGACCCTTGTACTTTTTATCGTACAACTCACCATTCATAAGTTATCGCAATTTGGAAATTACCACAATTTTATGTACGCGTCAAAAAACACGGCTAAAGAATAGAACGAGATGCTGAAAATTACTATTGTTGGTTAGAATTGTTCTATTTAAAAAAAAAAAAAAACCGCATAAATTTAAAGTGTTGGTTTTTTTCAATTTCGGGATTGCAATTTATAATACCGATAATCTCGGGCTCTCCAAAAGGCTCAAAAATTGGCATCCCTAATACATATATATCGAACAAATTAAAATGGCATAGACTTGAAAAAAATGCTTAAAAAAAACTAGTCAAAATGTACAAAAATTTGCCATATTTCGAAAATCATGACTCGGATTTAAGAGTTTTGTAAACAAAATTTGTAGTGAATTAAAATACCATTCATTTGGCACCAATATTTTTAAATTCTATCAAGAGGTTCCGGTTTTCATAAAGCCATATCCCGATCTTCCGATTTCTGTATCTCCGTAAGTTTTTGGAAAACGGAACTAAGAGAAGTTGTTTGTCCCATGAATCTAACATTTTTTGGTGTTCTGCCGATTACCAACCACCACCACAAATAAAAATGGCAAAGGCCTAAGAATATTTTGAAACAAATGAGTTTTTGGCACGAAAGGAAAATAAAAAATATGTAGCTGTGTTTTAGACGACATTTTATATATGCTCGTATAAGCACGTAGAAAAAAGAAAATTCACAATGGAGTCCCTGGTAAAAAAACTATGACAGCTGTCATGATCTTAAGTTCGTGTGGTAATAATCGTGGTACTAATAAAATGAAAGTGTTACTTTTTGAGAGCAATAAAAGCACTTAAAAAATTCAAGTTTTTAATAATATTTTATCTTATAGATTAGAACAAACATTTTCCCCAGATTTACCGAAATTCGGCAACTTCTCGTTTTTCATTATGACAAGCGCATTAGGCGTTCATTAGGTAAATCTTAAGCCTGCCTAACTAGGCAATTGTTAGGCATTCCGAAACTAGGCAACTGTTCGTTTATCACTATGACCCCCACGTTAGGTTTTCGTTAGGCAAACGAAATTCGGCAACTGTTCGTTTAGCACTATGACCACCGCAGCAGGTGTTTATTAGGCAAACTTAATTTGGGCAAACCCAAAGCCTACTTAACTAGGCAAGTAATAGGCATTCCTAATTTAGGCTAACCCCATTGCTTCCCAATTGGGGCCTAATGTATTTTTAGGCATGCCTAAGCAAATTTCTAGTCGGGCAGTAAAACACATGCTTTATATAAAAAAAAGAGGGGGACCCACACGTAAACCAATTCGGGGCCCACACTCGACTTTGGCAGTCACTTTGAAAAGCAATAAGCACATTGTGTTGTGTGAACATTTTGGTTGCATTCGGTTTTGAATCACAAAATGTAGTAAATTTACTGCTTAAACATAGATAGCATTCAGCTTTTCGATTGTTTTACTTCGATTTATCGCACTTGGAAAATGATTCAAAAAAACTTTTGTGTTGACTTTCACTTATTCAAAAATTGCTTTCTTCTCAGCACAAAGCAAATGCGTCTGTTTGCTCCGGTATATGAACAAAAACTTCGTGCTGTCATAACATGCGCTTAACATTTGTCATAACATCCGCATTTGTTTTCTGTTAAAAGTTACGGGGGGTGCTCACACCCGAACTATGCCCGCAGGCGGCACTGTTCCCTTACTCTATATTCTCATTATATAAAAATATATTTATCCTTGAGCAGCGTCACCTCTTGAGTAGTCTAACTGTCAGTCTGTTGTTATCATTTTAATACACTGCCTTCGTTGTCAAAGTTAGCTCGTGGGATTTTAAAATGAACTAATTTGGTTAATTTGGACAAGAGGCTGAGGCATCTTAAATACAAGCAACTATTTCAAAATGCCGTAGTGCATGCGTTATTTGAGATAATAATTTTGTACAGATACTAGAAAGGACCATAAACTCCGTGACGCTAAAATTCACCCCTGTGTGACGGTAGCTTCATATAAAAAAAAATACACTAAGCGGGACGCTTTCTTGAACCCCCTTAGGAGCGTCACGGAGTTCATGGACAGCCCCGAAATAGTAGAAGCAAACTCAGACTCAAAAACTAGATGTATTCGAACGTGAATATGTGGCACATCCCTTACAAGCAAAGTTTTTAATTGTGGGGTAATTCAGTTTTGGTCATGCCAAATATGGTACCCTTACTATTTTTTTTTTTATTTCCGTGAAATCTTATGTAAAAAAAAATCGATAAAAAAAATTCTTAAAAATTCAATATCTTATGAAGCATATCAGGTAGGATTTTCCGGTTTGCATTTTTAAATTTTAAAAACGTAAAAAAACCTTAACCCAGTTTTTGTTTAATTTTTTTTTTTTTTTTTAAATTTAGAACAATTTGAGAACGAAAAAAAATGTCAAAATGCAAAAAGGAGCAGCGGTGTTTCAATTCAAAGTGATTATTCATTTATAATCGACTTTGGAAAAAGTCTCATACTCAGATTTTCCCGAAATTTTCATGCAACCTACCAAAATACCTTTTCTCTTCACTGGTTTTTTAATTGACGCGCAGGGAATTTTTTTTTGTAGTCCTATGCACAGGCCAAAACAAAAAAAAAAGTACCCTGCGCAAAATATCAGACCACCGGAACTTTATGTTTTCGGGGTCGCTGAATCCGAATATAGTGTCAGATTAGCGAAGTTAGTTCGCGTTTTTTCAGAAACCAGGAAAAATCTCTAATTTTCAGCATGATTTCTGAAAAAACGCGAACAAACTTCGCTATTCTGGCACCATATTCGGATTCAGCGACCCCGAAAACATAAAGTTCAGGTGGTCTGATCTTTCGCGCATGGTACTTTTTTTTTTGTGGACCTGTGTAATTGGTCGCATAAATGATCTATTCCTAACTTAGTTAAATGATTATACTTTATCAGTTGATTTAAGTTTTTTATTTAATTATAATTAGTTAATTAAAAACAATTGAATGATTAATTAAATAATTCATTTAATTATTAACTAAATAATTTAACTAATTTTTACCTAATCAATTAATTTAATTTATTGGTTATTCATTTGGTGGATTAATTGATCGATTTGCTAATTGTGCGACTAGTTAATTGATTTTAGATTTTTTTTTACTCCATCTTATAAATGTGCCACTGCAATAACAAACGTTCAGATAAGTTCTCTTGAAATCAGCTTGAAATTTGACAACTTTTCTAATGTTTTCTTAATGAAACTTTACTGTCTTCTAAAAAGCATTACAAATGAAGTTTTTTTTTTTGCAAAAATTTAAATTCGAATATATCTATAATCAAATCATCTCAAATTTTGAGAGAAATTTTAAAATTTTAAGCTTCGAAGTATTTCTGTTAGATTGTGTTCGCATTTTTGAGTCAACAGGTTTTTGGCCTTAGCACGATTTAAATTCCAACACCAACCGAACAACTGGTCAATGGTACTCCACAAATGATTACGACTGGTCAATGGTACTCCACAAATGATAACGATGACACGACGACACGACGACCAACGGAATCATTTAATTAAGATTAATAAACATAAGAGATAATTAAACATTAATTAAAAGCTTCACAGTTCCAACTTCAACACAACATTTAAATGACTTGATCATAAAAACATCGTGTATTTCAAGCAAAATCTAATTATCTGCATTGTTTATAGGCAATTTGTACAAAATAACAACACATCGGCATGATATTTGACTGCCAGTTAATGAAAATGTATGTGTGACAACTTTGTAAAAATTTAAAATCTTTAATTTTTATTAATTAAGGCGAATGATAATAATTTCTGAAAAACATGCCGCATGAGCGTCTTATAAAATTGTTGCTGTATGTGATCAGTGATGTAATAAACTGCGTGGAATATAAGTTTTGATGTGGGAAAATACACAAATTAAAAAAAATTGATAACTACAGTTTTCCAAGAAGTTTTTCTAGAGTGACACAGTTTCTCGTGATCTCTGACCTCTAATACCATTCGATGTTGTCATGCCTCGAAAATGAATTCAAAGCTTAGACAAAATACAAAATATTGTTTGTAGACTTTTTGGTCGATTAGTTCTGGTGCAATAAAATAAAACAAATTTTATTCAAAAAAAATACAAAATAATTTTAAAGATTTTTCAAGCAACCGTACTATGTTAAATGCGGGTGTTCTTTTGCACAAAACCACTCCGCAGAGATTAAAACCGGGCTAATATGAAAAGAAAAACTTTGCTTGCATAAAAGCAAAAGTTATTTCTGTTTTCATTTTCTGTAGTGCTTAAAAGAATTTTTCTTCAAACAAATGACATTTTCATGTCTTGAAGCAATAAATAAAATACGTAATAATCTGCCAAGAACCACTTCATCAATGAATGAATGCAAGAAAAAAAAAAAGAGAAGAATCTTCGTATCGCATATGTTAGTTGGTTGTGCTTAATGCAATTTATCATTTTTGAAAATTTATGGCAACGCCAGTGCTAACCAGTAAAAAAGGTTTTAACATTCTTTTTTTTCTTCTTTTTTTTTGGCTGTGTTTTATGTTTACTCCGTTTTTGGAATGAAAAATTGCTACCATCTACGCAAAATGTTATCAGCGCCATAATTAAATAGCGCCGGGAGGTATGCAAACAAATTCACGCACAAGTGTCCCCAGCTGCATAAAGTAAATTAAAAGAGATTAAAATAAAAAAAAATTACATAAAAAAGAAAACCTGAAAAGAAAAAGATTTAAAATGGAATCTCCTCTGCATTTGCAAACAAGTTCATTATGTGTTTTTTAAAAGTTTTATTGCTTAAAAAATAAAAGCTAAGTTTAAAGATATTGGTTTTTGAAAATGTCCCGGCCTTAGACAATTATTCTCAAAAGTATAACCGTTTAAATTTTTGCGTTATTGATTCGAACTTCCACCTTTCATCTGGCTATGATGAGAGTAGAGACCATACCTGATATCTACATAAACCCCGTTTAGCCTTAAGAATGAATGAACACTTAAAACTATGAAAAGCCAAAGCAGTGAGATTAGTTTATTCTTGACTCTCAAACGAAAAGTTTTAATAAAAATTTATTAAAAACATAAGTGGACAGTCCCATAAAAACCTAGTTTGGAAAAAAACCCAACCAAGTTGTTTTTCCCAACTACGCTTAAAAGTTGCGATACCCAGTTTATAGTGAAAAACGTCAAACTTCTTAAAATTCTTCAAAAGGCTATACCGAAAGCATTATCTAAGATAATTTAACATAGATAATGATTTTGCATTCCAAGTTAAGCCTTGACATATCAAATTCATCTTACCTTTTTCAAATTGACCCATTTTTTCAAATCATTTTTTGATTTTTTGAACTTTTTCCAAATTAAATTAACCTTTTTTCAACTCAATTAAACCTTTATTATTTTTTATCGAAGTGCTTTTAATAAATACTTCTGTGGCAGGAAGGAAAAACTGCTTAAGTTGACTTAAGCAAAATAGGATTGAGCTCAATTTTTCAACAGTTCTGGATAAAATTACGTTATCGATTTTGGACATTACTAAGATTTAAATAATCACTAACAAAACGCTTAAAGACGAAAGTACTTACAATTGCGCCCAGAACTATGGGGCCGTCCATAAAGGACGTCACGGTTTTTCAGAAGATTTTTGACCCACCCCTCCCCCAAATAGAATTCATAGCCATTAATAGAAACATTTATTTATGATAACATTTCAAAAATAATAATAAACTGCAAGTCGTAAGAACTTTCTCTCAAATCTCCTGCAACAGATTTTCAAAACATACATATATGTATCTGCTGAATTTATCGGAATAGTTTCCGATTCCCCGTTGTCCTCCTTTAAATCTAAATCGTTCTCGTCTAGCCAATCCACTTGATCGTCGGTTAAGATGGCCATCCATTCTCCTTGATGCTTTGCTGCTTCACTGATGGGTCCAATTTTCGGCAATACATTACTCGACTTCAAAACTTTGTGTTTCTGGAGCATTACTTTGAAGCGAAATGGCTTGATTGACAAATTCTCGATTCCAGATCTTTTTGGACTGAAGGGCCATTCCCATTTTTTATTGAAAATTTTCCCAGTGCTAATTAGATTTGTACCAAATATCATTTACCTGAGTCAAATGCTTACAGAGATACGACAAATTTCGGATGGAGGAGCGTGGCGCTGCTTATTTCTATTCTATACTATTTATTCTAGTATTGGTCATATATGTACCAAATCTCATCCTCCCATGTCAAACATTTTCAAAGATAGGAATGATTGTTTCCTTATTTTCGTATAAATAGCGTTTTTCCGATTCCGGACCAAATTTTTTTCGCTTGGTGTCTATACCTAGGAGACCAAAATAAAAAAATAAAAAAATACTGCTTCTGTATCAACTAAGGAACTTAAATTGGTTAAACATTATTACAGTGACATATCCTGTTCGCTTCACTTCACCTGAAAGCAAATATTATTCATGTGTGTAAAATAGTTTCAGAGATATGACAAATTTATTTATTTAGAAAGAGGGCATAGCCCAACCAATTTTTAATTGAAAATTTTTTTCCCAGTGCCAATTACATATGTACCAAGTCTCATTCCCCGGAGTCTAATATTTCCAGAGATACGACGAATTTCGGGTGGAGGAGGAGTGGCGTCGCCCATATACGTACCAAATCTCATTTACTTATAGCAAAAAATTTCAAAGGCAGTATTAATTATTTCGATTAAAGCCATATATTTTCATATAAATAGTGTTTTTCTGACCTTCAACGGCCTGGGGGCACGGTCAAATATGTTACGATCGGAAATAAAATTTTTATACTTGATACTTAAAACAATAGGAAACTTTTTAGCCTCTGGGAGCAAGGTATTTCACATTTTTAATTTTTGCCACATAACATATGACAGATCTAACCCATATTAGTTTCTTTCACCTCGTTATAGCAACTAGTTTATTACGCTCAAGTTTCTGTAGTATGTATATATTTGGATTTCCTTATTGCTGAAGATATTGTGCACTGAAAACAATGGCCCGTAGTTATAGACAAATTAAAACCAGGTTTTAAGAACTAAGAGTGTGTACAATATCTTAAGCAATAAGGAATTCCAAATATATACAGTAGAAACTTTAGTGTAATAAACTAGTTGCTATAACATTGACTAGCGCTAGTTTTACATGATGGTAGAAGCTTGTAAATATTTAATGTAAATTTTTTGTTTGACTTTTTTGTTGTTTTGTTTCTTAAATTTCATACAAAAATTTCACTAATGAACCCAAAGCCCGCAGCGGTATCTCTTTTGAGCCACTGTTGTGTAGACAATAAATGCATTTACCTATTTTGTAACTTTCCTAACACCTGCAGAGCATTTTTTGGTTTCATAAATCTTTGAGTTGCCCTATAAATTGATATAATTGCTTTGAAATTTATGCCTCACGCTTATGACTGAGACAAAAATGTCACAGCAACTCATTAGTTGTTCGATTCAACTATAAATTTTTGGGCGTTTTGTTTGTCTTTCATTAGATTATTGTACCCAAATATAATAAATTTTAAATTTACATGTTATTAATCGAAATAGAAATTTTATATTAAATTTTTAAATTTATTTCGGTTTTTTGAATGTTTCATGAAAATTTCGTTCAAGCAACCTATGCCCCCCCTTTTAAATGCATAACAATTGCGGTCAACAATACAATCCACATCTACACCTATGCATACAATTGTGCACTTGACCCTAACCAATAAATAAATCAACAAATCATTAATCTTAACCATAATTGAAGAGTGTAGTGCACTACACCACGCCCTTAAATTGTAAAAAGAAAAATGTAAAGGGAAAAAATCAAAGCGTTAAAATATCGATGATAGCTACACGCTTCAATGCACCGCCACACAGAAAGAAACTCTCACAAAGTTTCCAACTGTTGATAGGGGGTTTTCTTTTTCCCGTACCCTTTTATTTTTTCTTGTGTTCCCTTTTTGTATTTTCTTGAGTAACACTGCGGGAAAATTAGCTCCCACAATTAATCATGGCCCTTTTATGATTTTTTTTTTTTTTTATTGTAAAAAGGTATGAAAGGCAATCAAACGTAACAATTGATTGTCTTGCCATGGTTTATAGGGTCACTAGTTCACATTACATTGAATTTATCTTTAAAAATCAAAATTTTCGAAATGTTGGCCTAACGGAAACACACACTTGCATATGGGGGAAGAAAGATTCTGGGTAATTAATAATTTAATTCACATAATAAATGATGCGTGTGATAAACAATTGTGGTGGTCTGATTGAGTTGAAATATAAAATTTATCAAGGCATATTCTCTCATCTCTGTTATGTATAAATTAAATGCTTCTTCAAGGTTTTTGTTTTTTTGAAATTAAGGTTTACATTTATAGGACTTTCGAAAAACCCCTTAAAAACAGGATACAGGTATACAAAAATATCGAAAATACGTTTTTTTGTCGGTATTTTACATAAAAAAAATCAGAATATGGTTTACTTTAAGTTATTATAATATATTTTTTATATACCATAATTTAAGGGGGGAAATGTGTTGTATCGCACGGCTAATTCCGAGCATTTCGGAGATCATAATATAATAAAAACCGTATGAAGTAGAGATTTTGCATATCACATCTAAATTATCTTGCTTCAAAAAATTTGAAAAAAATTCTCTGGTCACTTTTTTGACACCCGCTTTCAGATTGTTGGGGGCAATCGTGGAACTACCAAAGATCGTTTTTTGTTTTTTTCTGCAAAATCGGTCAACGGCTATTGATACCGCCTACACAAAGAAAAAAACATTGAAAGCGCTATTTTATGAGCATTATTGATACTTAGACAGTAAGTGCAAGCTATAAATAGGCGAATTCGGACGGGAAATCATAAGCAAAGGTTTCCAAATGCTATACTGAAAGCGTTTTTAGAAATACTCCAACCAACTTTCTTTGCTACAAACAAGCATGAATCAGATGATATTATTTCTTTGACATTATTAGTTTGAGCTGTTCAGTGTGTTTATGCAAAAAACCAACAAAATAACAAAAACAAGGCAAAATGCATAGAAAAAAAAAAAAAAAAAATTTGGAGGCTGGTTTACGTTATGTTTCAAGGCCAACCACACAGATTCTATCATCAGATGTACTTACAAGCATGCTTTATTTATCCTTTAGCATAGAATTGTTGCTAAAGGAAAATAAAGCTTATTTCATATAAAGAATCTTTCGAGGAATTTAAAATTTAATGACGTAATTTACAATGATGTAAAAAAATAGCAGTATATTTAGTACTTTTTATCAAATATCGACAATTATTGGAGGAGACTTTGTCGCAATTTACTAATTTTTCTTCTCTTTACACCTCTCCACAAGCCGCAAAAAACATCTCAAAATTTGTCATTTCTATCAGATTAGGCATGAAACGAAACCATGAACCAAATTTCAGCGAAATCGGAAGCGGTGTATCAGATCTTGTTGCGCTTGGCGTGGAATGACTGTATACTAGGGCTGTTCAAAAAAAAAAATTTTTTCGAATTTCTTAGATATACTTTGGCATCACGTTCTACATCATCACAGAATATCCCATAAATTTTTTCAGATTTTTAAATGCATTTTTAAAGGTGGCTCAAAGCAAAAATATATTTTTAATATTTTTTTTTTAGCATTAATTATAATGTTGGCAAACAATTTGAAAAATTTGTTTTAGAGTAACCTAAAAACATTCATTTTGTTTGTTTTTTAATGAACTTTAAAATCTACGTTGTAATTTTGACAAAAAAAAAATTGTACACCTCTTAAAAAACGAAAAACTGCCTTAAAAAGGCGAAATTTAACGGTTTTTCAAAGAAAAAAGTCATCGTGCTTTAAACGACATGAACATTTTTTAATTTACAAGATCTCATTCGAAAGAACTCTTAAAAACCTTCAAGACAAGACATGTTAAGACTTTTTTGGGCCAGCAGGCTCGATGATATAACGTTTGAAACATGGTAATGCAGCCCCGTGAAAGGCAAAACGCTTTTTTACTCAAGAGGGAGGCATCTTACAAAAAAGTGCACATGGCATAAAATACTTAGAATCATGCAAGGAACAAGTGTAGATTGTTTTTATTTTTTTATTTTGTTTTAGAAAAAAATTTTTTTTAACGTCATTTTTAATAAATTTAAAAAAAAAAAAAAACATTTCACACTTGTTCCTTGCATGATTCTAAGCATTTTATGCCATGTGCACTTTTTTGTCAATATGAATTAGGTGGCATTTTGTTCAGAACGAATAATATTGATCTGTTTTTACAGAAAGCTTACCACATTTATGTGAAATTAATGGCGTTATATTTACGGTGGCCATTTATTTGAAATTGAAATACAGAACACAAAAAAAAAAAAAAAAAGGAATACATTTTAACTAAGTACCTACAATGTAGGTTGGTCCTGCATACATACTTGAAAACACTTTGTATAAACATATTTATTTTTTATCGTAGTTCTATGTAAATGTACATTTCTGTGGACTTTTGACAAAACAACCTAACTCGAAATCGGCAACTTTCCAGGAGAGCCTATAACCTGATTAACTAACATCTTAACAGCTGTGAATTTTTTATTTTTTTTGGTTCAGAACACTTCACCGCACGAATGGCGCTAAGTTCAAATCTTGCGTGAACTATGGGACACCCTTATATCTCTGTAACAAGAAATCATAGAGACATGGCTAGGATTAAATTCCTGAAGAATTGTCTTATCTCGACTTAGGTTGTTTTGTCAAAAGTCCACAGATTTGTGTGGGCCAAATTTTTCCACGACCAAATGGAAAGTTCATAGAAAATTTATCAAATAAACCATGGGTCTAATCAATATCGAGTTCCCGCTTTTTAACGAGAAGTTTTTTCTATGAAATGTTCAACCAAAAAATCAGCTATAAAGCCGCTTTATACTATCCCACAAAGTATAAATACATGTCCAAATTGACATGTTGCAAGCAATGTGTGATAGTTTAAACTAGAGAAAAACAATCTAATGAAAAAGCGTTTTGATTTTTTTGACAGTCTATACATGAAATTTGACATTTCTTCCCACATTAATACAAAATTGACAGTATAATGAAATTCTATCACACTTTTTTATGACATGTTGTAATACTTTGTGGGATAGTATAAAGCGGCCTTTAGAAAGCACTATTGTATCATCTTAAAAAAAATAAATATCATCGGTTTTGTCATCTTTCTGAGTCTGTTTTTATTATGAACGATTTTTAATATTCAGACCGAGTTTTAACAGTTTTTGTTGAAGTAAGTCCTTCTGATTAAAAAAATTATAGCCAGCAATTTTGTAAAGTTAACCGTAATATATCCTCTCTTAAGTCAGTTAGTGTAGGTGTTCCGCAAGGATTGATTTTGGGTCCACTGTTGTTTACAATTTATATAAACGATATATTTTCCGTATGTAGATATGCTACAGTCCATGCATACGCTGACGACATCCAACTTTACCTTGCTCGCCCTATTGGACTAGTTGAAGATTTATGCTGCAGACTTAATGATGATTTGTCTTTGTTATGTAAGTGGGCTAACCGGAACTTTCTCCAAATAAACCCTCTAAAATCAAAGGTGTTACCTATAGGTAGGAGTGATCTAAGTCTTCAAGGGATTCCCTCACTTTTTATTGGTGCCTCTCAGTTAGATTTTGTTCACAAGATTAAAAATCTTGGATATATTCTTAACTCTAATCTGACCTGTACTGACCACGTTAATAGAATAATAGGAAAAATTTACTGTACTCTTCGTTTGTTAAGGATATCTGCTGACTATACTCCATTAGAAACTAGGCGTTGGCTTGTTCAACAATTGATTATGCCCTATATATCTTATTTCCACTTAGTCTTTTGTAAACTGGAGTGTCAATCCCAGCTCCATTTTTGTCAGCATAACAGATCAATAAATCTTATTGTTCCGAGAATTAATTATCTCAACTCTGGTTGGTTCTTCTTCATCAGCACTGTTAGACTTTGGAACTCATTACCTTTTAGCATAAGACGCATAACTGCAGGAAGCAATTTCAAAACAGCCATTTTTAATTTCCTTACCAACTGATCATTACTTTTTCTGTACTTTTTATCTTTCTCTCCTCTTTATACTATCAGGTTATTGTTCTATTCATTCAGTAATCTCTTTTATTTATTTTAGGCTAAGACCTTAATATTAAAATAGACATAATTTTTTTGTGATTTATTATTTCCATCTGAATTTAATAATAATAATAATAATAATTGAAATCATTTTTTTTTGTGTCAATGTCAATGTCGATTTTTGACATAATATACCAAACGAAGCGATTCCAAATAAAAATTGGTGGCTCTAATTGTATTATCATTTTAATAAACTATACAAAATTCATTGAAGATATAAACCGATTCAGAAAGTTTACAAAACCAATGTTATTTTTTTTTTTACGATGATTCAATAGTAGTGATGAGCAAACTAAGACCAAGACCAATACCATAGCAGTCTTGGTCTTGGTCTTGTTCTTGCACATTGAGTCTTGGTCTTGGTCTTGGTTTTGATATTGAGTCTTGGTCTTGGTCTTGATCTTGCTCATTAAGTCTTGGTCTCGGTCTTGGTCTTGGTCTTGAAAAAATTTTCAGAGATATTGAGTTTTCAAAACCATATTTTTCCAAAGCAGTTGGGTTTTTAAGATGCCAAAATTCAAATAGAGAGATGATTTTATCTTCAAAGCAGGCGTGAAACAACTTTTAACTATAAATTAGCAAGACTGAAAAGCAGTCTTGGTCTTGATAATTATCGTGAGCAAGACCAAGACCAAGACTGCTATGGTCAAAAATATCAGCATCTTGGTCTTGGTCTTGGTCTCGCAAAATTAGCAAGACCAAGAAGAAGACGCAAGACCAAGACTAATTTTGCTCATCACTATTCAATAGTGTTTTTTAAAGAAGTTAATATAAATATGTCGAAGAAAAATCTTCACGTTAAAAATCGGAGGCTAGACATTGATTTAAGACCAATGGTCAAATTTTCGTAGAATTTTCTGTAGATTACTTTTCCGTTAGACGCTTGGTCCACATTGTACATTACTAGAGCAAACAATGTTACCAACACCGCTTCAAATAAAGTGTTTAGATGCAATATTTATATACAGGTAGGCAACAATATATCGATTTTGCAACTTTTTTATTATTTGATTTTTTGGTGGAAATCGCTCCACTAAAAAATTTGGCGAAATACAGAACAAATACAGAACACCTTCTAAAATACAGAACACCTTCTAAAATACAGAACATTTCTATGTTTAAAAATTATACAGAACAGAGGCCTCAAATACAGAACTGTTCTGTATAATACAGTACGGTTGGTCACCGTAGTTATATTTAAAAAATAGTATCGGAAAAAAATCTATTATTACAGCACATAATGTGAATGACATTACTTTTGCCCCGAAATGGACTTATACCACTTTCAAAATCAAGGGCTCATTTGTTTTTTAAATTTTTTTTACGGAAATCTATTGAAAAACGAATGTTTTTCATCCACCTTTCATAAGATTTCCAAAAAAATTTGACAAAAAAAAAAGTTTTTCTTTTTGTAAATAAATTTTTTAAGATCTTTCAAAACATGGCCGTCATTTCGTCAATATTCTAATGATTTTTATGAGAAATATTGTTTTTTTTGTATACCTTGTATTTTTTAAGCAATGAAAGTTATATTCTGCTGCTTTAATTTTATTTTGTCCACCTAATAATTGGTGTAAATCAAAGCACAAAAAGGTTAAAAAAATTGTCATGTGACTTTTTGGAAAAAAATGCTCACAAGCATATAGCGCAAATCAAAATTTTTGGAAAACGTTTGTTTTTCGTGAAACTTTCTGTAAAAGAAAATTAGAAAAAAAAATTATCTTTTCAGAAAATCAACTTTTCAGATTTTTCAAACTATGGCCGCCATTTTGTTAATTGTCAAAATTTGTAATTGGAAATCAAAATAAAGTTCTAAATGTGCCTAGATTCCGAAATCAAAAATTAAAAAAATTAATTTTTTGACAAAATGGCGGAATTTAGAAAAAAATTACATCTTACTTAACAAAAAACAAATTTTTCCGCAAAACTAATAATGAGAGGACTCTGAACTGATTACTTAGGACAGCTTTGTAAATATTTATAAAAATCTGAGAACCCAACTACAAATTTCAAAAAATTTAGGATAGAAAGTGTCTTTAATACTATGACTCGCCTCACAGGCGTCAAAGAGATGCATGGCTCAGCGGCATAAATGCCGTCTGCCGAGATATGTCTGCTATCTAGTTCGTATAGTGCTTGCTTAGAAATTTGCAAGCAATGGAGAAATATAACGAAAAAACAAAAGGGTTCCGCCATACTGTCGAGCCTTAGTACACGTATCTAGGGTTAATTTTTGGAAACACCTTAGTAGTTTTTTTTTTGGCTTACTCTTAATAAATTCTAGAGAATCATTCATTGCTGCAGTTAAAATCATTCTATTTAATTGAATTATTTTAAAGTGATTCTAATGAATACGTGATGATACATCATGTTTATTTAATTAGCATGATTTATGGTAAAGTTTCTTCTTCTCTTACAATGCACTATTTTTTGACAAGCGCCACAATTTGATTAATCCAAATTTGTGTTTACATTTCCAAAAATTTAAATTTTATTGTTTTAGGAATAAAATCATTCAATCAAACATTTTTATCATAAAGTCATTGGCACCATGATCGGCAATACACATTGAAGAATAAGTACGAAAAACCTTTGCTCGGGTAAAAATTTCAAAATTAATCATTGTTGCAGAACATTCAATGATCTATGTTGCACGAATACATTCATTGAATCGAACTGTTTTTTGTACAATTGAAGTTCAAAGAAAAAAGTCTGGATGAGTACTCGGTTTTCATGATCAGCTTGAACCATTTTTAAATGGTATTCTTTCACCAAAAATCCATACAGAAATTGCAAATTAGAAAATTGGTTACTGTTCCGATTTTTTTCGACCATCTTTTGACTAGTATATTATAAACCATAAAGTAGTTTACTTTAACATTTACTTTATATCGAAAAACACCGAAACAAATCTCTTTCTAACTTAAAAACAAACATAATTTTGATAAAGTCATCGCCACTAGGCAGCTGTGCTAACAACGACAGCTAATTCCTATACAAAAAGCAAGAAAGTTCTACTTTTTTTCACTTCATTAGTGTAGTGTGGCTACCAACAATGGAAACAAATCTAATTAACATATGAAACAAATAATCATTTTATTGACATGTTGAGTTCATTAACGTTTAATATCTAATAGCCACGAGCAAAGATCAACAATATTTGGACAATACAAAAAACTGGACAACAAAACTGAAAGGCATCAAATGAAACCTCAATGTAAAACCACTGCTGTGCAACTGTAACAAAAGATACGTGTGTTTACTTATAGAAAATTAGGAAAATCTCAAGCAGAAAATCTAATTGGACTCAATAAAATCAACTTTTCATTAGAGTGGTTATCTTTTTAAGAAGCGAATTAAAATGCATACGTACAGTGGCTTTATATTTCCGTAGACCCAAACCATGGTTTTGTTACAATTCCTAACTTGATTTCCTCCCCTTCTTAGCCAAAAGAATATTTTAAGAAAAACATCATCTCTTTGTTGCATTCTTATGTTAATAAAAAATTTATTGTGTGAATAAAATTTGTTTTGGTTTCAAGTAAATAAATATTAAAATTGATAAAATGATACAAGTTGGATTCATTTCTTACAAAATAACAAACAAAAACACTATAGTCAAGAGACGCTTCCATGACAGAACAGAAGAATAGATAACTTTTGTAGACACAATAATGCCATAAAATATTATATCAAATCAAATTGAACTATATATTCAACATTTTTGCAAGAAAATAATAATGCATATGAATAGATGTGTATTTATATGGGCATATCCGAAAATAATCTCCTCTTATATGACCCAGGTTTTAAGAATTTTTAGTTTTTGCATGTTCGATAACCAAATGTGGTGGAATATATTCCTAGACGTATAAAATAAAATTCTCAATAGGTGAACAAAAAAATTTACAAAAATTGTAACAAATTAAGGAACGAATTAAAAATAAGATTTATATGAAAATCGATCTTTGCAAATATATGACTAAAAGTTCAATTAAAAATTAATTTTAAACTAGTAAGGGTCTAAATTTTGGCCTGGCCAAAAAATAAATACCCTACACTGCAGTATTTTGAAAAGTTTGCTTATATGGGAGGTGCCACGCCCTCTTGTCCGAGTACACCCAGTTTTTGTTCAGAGCTTGCATTTATAGTTTTTAGTGTCAGAGTGAAATTTAGTTGGATTATCTCAAAAAACTCTTCCAGTATAGCATTTTGAATCTTTTGCTTATATGGGAGGTGCCACTTCCCCTTGTCTGATTTCACCCAATTTTTGCTGAGAGCTTTCATTTATAATTCTTAGTGTCTGAGTCAAATTTGGTTCGAATATCTCAAAAAACGCTTTCAGTATAGCGTTTTGAAGCTTTTGCTTATATGGGAGGTGCCACGCCCTCTTGCCCGAATTCGCTCAAATTTTTATCAGAGCTTGCGCTTACAATTCGTAGTTTTTATATGTATTGTGGTTGCATTGTCGTGAAAAATACTCCTAAAATTGCATTTTGAATATAATTTTTGTATGGGCGGTAGGCGTGTCCGTTGACCGATTTTGCTCATTTTCAATCCCCCGAGCTAACTTTGACAACGGAGGCAGCGTACCAAATTTCATTGAATTATCTTGCACATTTTTCCCAAAAAGTGTATTTCAACACACAGCCAGCCACCCAGCCACCCAGCCAGCCAGCCAGCCAGCCAGCCAGCCAGCCAGCCAGCCAGCCAGCCACCCAGCCAGCCAGCCACCCAGCCAGCCAGCCAGCCAGCCAGACAGACGGACATGGCTATATCGACTCAGGAGGTGACGCTGATCAAGAATATATATACTTTTCTATACCTGCCACGCCTCCTTCTCTGCGTTACAAACGGAAGGACAAAGTGTAGGGTATAAAAAGAACATTATTAAAATTTTTTGTTAGACAATCCAAGGTATGTATGAATGTATTACAAAAACACGCTGTATAAAGTTGAGAGGAAAGAATTTTGAATGAGATCTCGAGCTCCTTTTAGAATCTGATCTGAGATCCGAGTTATCCTTGCCTTAAAGTGCAGAAAACGATTTTTCTAGCCATTCAGGAAAAAATGTATTTCACTTTTGTTAATGGCGTCTGATATAATCTGATAATCTGTTTTCAACCCTTAAAAGTTTAACACTTTCATAAATTATCCAATAAAGTTAACTATTTAATTTTGAGAACCTCTAAGCTGCATTATGCAGGTAAATAATTTTTTATGCTTTTCGAATTATCGGTTTAACCAACCACTGCACTATAGGTCAAAAAGCACATTTTTCTGGCCAAAATGCATGAAGTCCATATTATCAGAGTGACCAACTGCAAATGTAGTTTTTATTTTGACTCTAGACTAAAAGAACAATTCTAAAAAAATCTTAATCCTTGTACTACCGGGTGAAAAATAGTACGTAATAAATTTTCTAAATTAATAACACATACCAGCAAGATTTTGTTTCGAAGCATTTCCAAAGTTACTTCATGAGTGGAATTCGAATCCGAGGTCAGAATTGACCCACCAGCTCAGGATTTAGAGATATTTGAGGTCAATGTCATAAAAAATGGCTATATTGGCTGTTTTTGAGGTTAGATGGGAACTGCACAAAATTTTCGTTATTTTTTATACCAAATGTATCAAAATAATCCCTTAAACGATACCATATAATACTTCCTTTAAAAGTTACGGCCGATGTAAGATGACATCTTGAAATATATAATTAAACGGGTAAATCGACACAACTTTGGATTTCATGATATCATCTAAAATCTGCAATAACTTTGAAAGAAAGTATTGTATGGCACTTTTTAAGAGCTCGTTTTGAAGGTAAAAATTAGTACATAGTAAAATCAGGACTTTTTTGCGTTATCTCAGTAAAATGTAAATGCATCAACTTTGACACATCGCTGAAGAACGGTAAATTATTTTTCCCCAAAACAAAAAAAAAAAAACATTTTTGTTCGGTTCGAAGAATTCTCCGTTACACAAGCAACATAAATAAATACTCAATAGCAACACTTTTAAAAATTGATTTTTGGCCAAAAAAGTCTGCCTTTTGACCTATAGTGCAATGGTTAGCTGCTTATCTCTTTAAAATGGATCGTTTTTTATTAACGTATAAAACTTTTACATAAAATCTAATGTGCATAATTGCCAAATCATCATAAAGTAGTTCAGTCGCAGCGCAAAGGAATAAAAAACTTGTTCTACATTTTGTGAGAAATACTATGTATGCAAATATAATTGAGATGTTAACATCAGTTTTACCTGATGCATTAAAAAAGTTTTAAGAATCAATTTCCTGGACAATAAAAAATTTATCGCCCGACCACACCAGATGTAAATCAAACCATATCTTATGTTGCAATTGCTAAGGAATATTGTCAGTTTTTACAAAAAATTTATATGTAAAATGATAATATTACTACGGTATCGTATCTTGTAATGGCTCTCGACCTAGCTTTTTTCTTACCACAATTCTTTTATGTTCATTGCTTATTATTCTTATCGAAATCAAAGGTTTTCGCACATAATGAAGTAAACAAAAGACATTAAGAGGCTTTTGAACCTCCATCCATGCTAGTCTGCTCTCTAAGGTTAGCAGTTTTGGAAAGTAGGATAGGTCACGATAACAGTTCAATATAAGTACAACCACACGAATAGCATTTATTGGATGTAATCGGAAGTTATCAATAAAAATAGTGATAAGCAAAATCATTCCTGGTCTTGAGCTTTGGTCAAGGTCTTGCTCATCACTAAAATTATGTTTTACTTAAAAGAGTTTTGTTTTAATGTCCCATACTCAATCCAATCCAATGCATTCTGATGCCAACAAATTGGTTTGTTATATTGTACAATCGCTAACGTCAGAATAACAACAATAACGAAAAGTGAAAATATCTTTATGATCGCTATTAAAAAACGAGGCATTAAAAATGATTTCAATTGTTAACCCAAAAAAAAACAACAGCAACAACAACAAAAAAACATTGAAACATAAAAAATCAACTGACTGACTAAATCACTGAATGACTTGACACATTTTATCGACATAAAATCCTTCGTCTGCTGTGATAACAATTGTTATTTTTGTTGTTGTTGCATTTATAGGTGTGCAGAAGCTGCTGCGTTGCCTTTGGGCTTTATTTGGTGTGTTTCTGTTTGCAACTTGTTGTTAGCCTCGTTATCAAGTCAAAATAATCAGCCTCTCAATTGTGAGCATTTTGTAGCCACACAATTAGGAAGACAGACCCTCTAGAACCTAGCGACAGAGCTATGCAGAGAAACAAAAAAAAAAGGGACAGATAGTTAAGGAAAAATTAAGGTATTTGAGGGCTATGAGGCTTTTTAAAAATTATTTTTATAATTATATTATCTTTAAATTTTTAAAACCATACACCCTTTTTGAAATTTTTTGGACTTATTCAAACTCTTAAAATTTTTTTCAACCTTTTCGACAAGAGCTGGGCACGGGCCGAATTTTTGAGGCCCAGCCTGGCACGAACACGAAACAAGCACTTGAAAAAAGCTCGGCCCGCTCCGGCCCGCTCCGGCCTGATACAACCACATTAAGTATTACATATTCACAACTTTTTTATGATTTAAAAAAATTTTATCTCATTGATGAAGCTAAATCAATGATTTTCAAATGAAGAAAAAACAAACATACATGAAGTGTTTATTTGAGATTTTTGGTCGAATCTAATAAGACGATTTGTTTGACTTAACTTACTCCATTGTCATTCTTAACCCCACATTTATACATTATTTTACATGTTTTTATGTAAGAACAGGATTTTTTCCAAGTTTATTCTTCTCAACCTTCACGCAATTTACGGGCGGGACTCTAATTTTCGGGCTTTTGTTGTTAGGCACAAAGCCCGCACAAAACTCGCCCGCTGGCCACGAAAAAAAGAAGGGCCCATGCCCAGCTCAATTTTCAACTCTTCAATATATTTTGAACTATCATATTCCCCAAATTTCGGAACCTTTTCAAATATTCGAACCTTTTTCTGCTTTATCAATATTTTTCGACCACTTTTAAATATTTTACATCACTTTCATAAAATTTTTCAACTTTTTTGGGATTTTTAAAAATTTTTTAACATTTCCAAAATTTTCATAATTTTTCGGGCTTTTGACTATTTTTTTATCACTTATCGAACTTCTCAAAATTTTCGGTATTTTAATGATTTTTAGCGACCTTTTAATTTGCGGTATTTTTCGAACTTTTCAGCAATCATAGACTTTTTCAACATATCATCAAAAATCCTACTTATCAAAATTTTTAATATTTTCGACGCTTTGAGTATATACATTTTAACTTTATTATTATGTTTCATAAATTTTTAACAAAATTTTCACCAACTTTCAACCTTCTTAACACTTTTTGAAGCTTTCAGCCTTCATTAATTTTTCCTAGATTTTTGACCTATTCAAAATTTTTCAAAAATGTTATATTATTTCCATATTATTGTATTTCAAAATATTCACTATTTTTGAACATTCTCAACTTTCATAATTTGTCAGCATAACCTAAAAAACTTTCACAATTTTTCTAGATTTTCAAACTTTTCAATGATTTTTATAAATTTTCAAAAAAGATTTCATCCTTCGTTTGTTTTTGTGTTCAATATTGTTTGTCAATTCTCAATCTTTTCAAATTTTTCAACAGTTATGGGCTTTTTCTCAAAATTCTCAACATTTTTCACAAATTTTTTACATTCTCAAAATTATTCAATTATTGTTATTTTGATAGCTTCGAAATTTTTCATTAGTTTTCGAAACTCTCAACTCTCAGCTACATTAAAGGCTACGATTTCCCGCTTTCTCAACATACCCACAATTGCCCTATAGACGAAACTGCTACATCATGCAGTGGCAAGTACAAGTAAAAAAAAAATTCACCCTACAAGCAAAATGTGCAATTGTCTGTCCATTTGTTACTTGGTGTCTTTATGCCACTCGCTGAATTTAGTCGGTTTGTCTGTCTGACAATCAACTGCAAACAATGCAACATGATGCGCGAATATGCGCAAAAATAATTTTAAGGTAAAATTTCTGGAGCAATTTAATCACTCAGAGATTCGGAAGCAGTAACAATGACTGGTCTCAGGCAGCAGCAATAATTGTTAAATACTTGAGTGTTGCCATCAACCAAAATGTTTGTTTTTGATCTACTTATGAAATTTAGAAAGTTCAAAAAGTATTGCAATCTTTGATGAAAAAGTTAACTTTGAGTTATCTCTTAATGCAAAGGATGTAGTCAATGGATAGAAGATATTCGGTGAAAAATTTAAGTCGATGGCAATGCTTTGCTTTCAGTGTCAAGGTATTCACTCCAACACACAAATTCAGTGGCCAGTGTGGTGACTCAAGTGTTGCGCTTGCGCACATGTTCAAGTTTTGCTCCTGATCCTTTAGCCACAGGCGGCAGCGGCGCGTTGTTTTTTTTTCTGCCTTTTTTTTTAACATCACCTGAGCTGAGATCTTGTTGTTGTCGTCGTCAGTCGTCATCGTCATCATCATCATTGTCGTGCCATGTTGCTGCCGTCGTTTTTAATTAAACAATACGTGTACAAAAGTGTGAAAAGGTTGTTGAAAATTACGCGCAAGCGCAAAGTGTTCTGAAGTGAAAATGAAGGATGCTTTTTTTCGGGTTAGGGATTTCAGTTACTGCTGAATGTTGTTGTTGTTGTTGTCAACACTGTGCCGTCGCTCTCGAGTGCTTCAAGTGAAGTGAGTTATGAGTTGTGCAATCACGACTTCTTGTTTTGACTTCTGCAGAAATTTTTCCTTTTTTTTTACTTTTGTCTTCTTATTTTTACTCATTTTTCAATTCTTCATTTGATGTTGGATTAAACGGAAGTCGGGAACTGTTGTGCATTTGTTTCCCTTAAGCATGTGCTTATGAACACTGAAAAACCCATTGTATTTTCAGTTGTACTTAGCTCAGTTTTCCATTCACAGCCCCTACGGACTTTATCGCAACGGCACATTTGTGCAAATTGTACTCCAGTCCAGGTTTTTATAAGTAAAATATACAACAAGTTTGAATATTTCTTACACCGTTTTAAATAACCAAGACACTTTGATGACTCACCGAACACATGATCTATCTACATCGTGAACCAATATGCAAGCTCCTTCTAGAGCTGTGAACCTTATTATGTGTACTTCGACCATACTAAAGGTTGGGTGAAAAAAACACAACGATTTTGAAGTCAATAGAAAATGTGTGAATCTCATACTGATTTTTTCTCAATGCTTTCAAAGAGCTAGATCAATTCTTTAGGCAATATGTGTGTAAATGACAAAAAATCCCGTCGGTTGCAAAGAAATTGAAAAATTTCATCGATAAAATCAACTAGTAAGGGTGTAACCTTTGGCCTGGCAAAACATTAAATACGCTAATATGGGAGGTGCCATGATCTCTTGTCTGAGTTCACCCAGTTTTTGCTCAGTGCTTGCATTTATAGTTCTAAGTGTCTGAGTGAAATTTGGTCGGATCATCACAATAAAGTTTCAGTATAGCGTTTTGAAGCTTTTGTTTATATGGTAGGTGCCACACCTTCTTGCACAAATTTGCCCAGTTTTTGCTCAGAGCTTGCGCTTACAATTCGTAGTATTAATGTGTATTTTGGTTGCATTGTCGTAAAAAACACTCCTTAAGTAGCATTTTGAATATATTTTTTGTATGGGCGGTAGGCGTGTTCGTTGACCGTTTTCGCTCATTTTCAATCCCTCAAGCTAAGTTTTACGACAAAGTCATCGTACAAAATTACACTGAAGCATCTTGGTTAGTTTTCCAGTAAAAAATATTTCCACGCACAGCCAGCCAGACAGACGAACATGGCCATATCGACTCAGGAGGTGACGCTGATCTGCCGAGCCTCCTTCTCTGCGTTACAAATGGCAGGACAAAGTGAATATACCCTGGTGTAGGTTATAAAAAAAGGCTTTCGGTGGTCCCAAAGTCTGTTTTTTATATCAAAATTTTCTGCCCGCTAGAGGACGCACTGTAGAAAGATTTCAATGATAGAGACTTATAGGTAATTGAACGTGAAAAAAAAACCACCGCTTTATAAAACACAAATAGTTTTGACCACCTTTCTTGGGGCTCAAACCTGAAAAATAGAAAATGGAATATTTATTAAGCATTCCATAACCTTAGAGAGCAGCGAGCATATTCCAATGGACCAGTAATTATCGAAGTTGATGGGTTCGTCTTTTTGGGCTGCAAGGCCTTAGATGAGCAAGACGGAAATATATAAGTTAAGATCGTAACTAAGTTCTCCGCTCAGTAAGTATGAAAGGACGTTTCGGGAAAAGTTGAATTGAAAGGGAGTGCTAATAAATCTGGTAGACAAGCATACATCATTTACTAAAATCAAAGTTTGTAAGTCGTTTCGCAAACCTTAAGCCTTGTACCTCTAAAGTTTTTTTTTATACCCTACACCCAGGATATATTCACTTTGTCCTTCCGAAGAAGGAGGCGTGGCAGGTATAGAAAAATATTTATATTCTTGATCAGCGTCAGCTCTTGAGTCGATATAGCCATGTCCGTCTGTCTAGCTGGTTAGCTGGCTGGCTGTCCGTCTGCGGAAATATTTTTTGCGGGAAAACTTAGCAAGATAATCGGATGAAATTTGGTACAGTGGCTTTGTGCTACTTAAGGAGTGTTTTTTACGACAATGCAACCAAAATACACATTAATACTACGAATTGTAAGCGCAAGCTCTGAGAAGAAATTAGGCGAATTCAGACAAAAGGGCGTGGCACCCCCATATAAGCAAAATTTTCAAAACGCTATACTGAAAGCAGTTTTTAAGATAATCAAACTAAATTTTACTCTGACCCTTAAAACTACAAATGCAAGCTCTCAACAACACCTGTTATATAAGCAAATGCTTCAAAATGCTATACGGAAAGGGTTTTTCGAGTTAATCCAACTACTTAAATTTCACTCAGATACTAAGAAATCTGTGGCAACAAACCAGAGTAGCTTATGTCGAAAATCGACGTTTTGAGATATTGACTATTTTGTGAAAAATTATTCCTGTTCCGTTTTATTGCAATTATTTTAATCTCAGAGGTAGTTAATTGATTGAGTAAGACAAGGAGAGGCGAATTTTAAAAAAAAATCATAAGAAATCCTGTATTTTTACTGTTTTATACTTAAGATTTTCTGTGAAAATTTGTTTTGATAAAAATGGCGCCTTAAGTAAAACTAAGCGGTTCTGTTCAAGCTTAAACGTAATTTGTAACGATTGTAACTAAACATAATATTTTCTGCTAAAATTGAAATAAAGAGATCACTGTAGATAAGATGTTTTGGATGCTTTTTTTATTGAAATATTTTTAGCTTATGTAGGTTTAAGTTTTTTTGTTAAAAGAATTATAGAACAGTGAAACAAATAACCGGAAACTTACTTGACTTAAGATGTTTTGGCAAATGTATAATTATTTGAAAAAACTTAGGCTATAAAATAAAGCATCATAACTTTGCTTGAACACGATATTTTTTGGAAAAGGTTGAACAGAAATAAGCCTTTTGAAAACCTGAATAATTATAGCATGAAAACTCAATTTTCACTTATGTCGACTTAAGCTACTCTGGTTTGTTGCCACAGAAATATAAATGCAAGCTCTGAGCAAAATCAATGAGAACTCGGGAAAGAGGGCGTGGCACCTCCCATATAAGCAAAAGATCGAAAATGCTGTACTGAAAGCGTGTTTTGAGATAATCCAACAAAATTTCACTCAGACACTGAGAACAGTAAGTGCAAGATCTGAGCAAAAGCTATGTTAATTCGGACAAGAGGTCATAGCACCTCTCGTACAAGCCAAATTTCGAAATACTCCAATGTTGGGTATTTAATGTTTGGCCAGGACAAAAGTAAGACCCTTACTAGTTACTTTTTAGATTATCAAAGATTTTTTTTTGTTCTCTAACAAATAACAACGCATACATGCAATCAACTTATTAAACTTCTTTCCTCATAACCAGATTTTACGTTTTATTACCGCGCATCTTGGTTGTTACGATAACTTGCGTTTAACTTATCGCAAAATTTTAAAATTCCGATCGAATTTATCAATTAAAAAAGCATTTTCCCTCAAGCTATAATCGCCAGCAGCATCGATTGTAAATGATACGTGCGCGCCTGCGCTACATTCTGCAATCTGACCAAGCAGCAATCACCGCTCTTTTGGAAACTCAGTATTTAACGTCTGCGGGTGCCCTCGCACTTGTGTTGTTGCAACTGCGCAAAAATGACAGCAATAAAAATTAATAAAAAAAATAAATGATCTCAAATTTATATCAACTTTTGCTGATTGATATTCAAATTAGGCGTATGACACGAGACAAAACTCTGTGCTGCGTTGTCTATGAATGCAGGAGCGCACGCGCGCTGTTGCATCATCATATTACGCATGTGCACCGGACATTGCACGATTTTTTTTTCGTTGCTACTAGATTGTCACGCGCCTGAAATGCGTTGCCCCGGAATTCAAGTAAGAAATACCTTGCGTCAAGGGCTTGAAGCGAAACCAATTATATTAATCATACGATTCAGTTGGAATGAATTTCAAATCTGTGTGGAGTATAACCCCGCAATGTAGGTATGTATGTATATTAGAGCGGATCAAATTGTTTGAAACTAAATTTTTTGACCTAGTAACATCCAGTTTCGGATTCTACGTCAAATTTCATGTAAAAAAACTCCTAGGGACCATATATGTGTAGTGAATTTCGAGGCGCCTTAAAATCGTTTGAAGTTTTGAGTGTTTTGTCTACTGCGAGATAGTCTTTGAAAATTTAGATCTTCCGAACGATTTATTGTAATACAATGATCTTGGCTTCTTTGGAAAGGTATTGCTGTGTTTTATCAATTTATGGCTAATTTTTTGAAAAACGTCATCGGGTTCTAAAGTTATAACCTTCTGAATGAAGATATATGAAAAATTTATACTAAATGTGTTAGAAATCACATCTTCTTCGAATAAAAAATTTTAACTTTTAAATTTTTTATAGTGCATAAAAATACCTTTCTTACGAGGGTCTAGTCATCAAGATACAACTAGCCATTCCAAAGCTATGACACTTTTGAATGAAGTCAGTTGCGAACTTCATACAAAGTGTATTAAAAATCACATCTTCTTCGAAAAAAAAAAATTGTAACTTTAAAATTTTTTTGTAGCGCATTAAAATACCTTTCCAACGCAGGTCTGCTTTTAAAGATACGGCTAGCCATTCTAAAGTTATAATCTTTTGAATGAAAGCAGATTCTGAATTTAGTGTATGAACAAACGAAATATTTTGTCTGCTAATTTAGAAGCAAGTAATTTAGTAGGTTTATTCACTAAATCCGAAATAGAGTGGTCATTTTTCATCCGATCTTGGACCGCGAGGGCTCAAAATTTTTGTAATAAAATACGTTATTGATAAAAATAATAAAATTTTTACTTTCTAAATTTTTCAGTCCCGAAATGGGTTCTGTATAATATTGAGAGATATCCTTTCATTGAAGGCTTATAACTTGAAGAGAAGGGACTAAATGTAAAAATGATTAAATTACGAATTTTCGGTGGTAGTTTTAGCTATCCGTATCAAATGACAAAAAATAATTTTACTTTATGCTGTTTTAGTTATTTAGCTTTAATTAGGTCTCAAAAAACTGTTTTCTTCACATTTGGGAGGAAATAACTCAGGATCCTGACAAGATACAAAAAAACCAAGCTCAGAGTCGTAATAAGGAGATTTGATTTTACCATAAGCGGCTTTAAAAACCGAGGACAGAAAACTATGGTTGGACTGAACGGAGGTTAGGGGATAAAAAATGGACCACCGCAGATCCTGGCAACATCCTATTTCTTGTTACTTTGGGTTAACCTATATGCTCAGTTCTTGGTGCTCCTATATTTCATTGGTCCAGTTCAACCATAGTTTTCCGTCCTCGGTTTTTAAAGCCGCTTATGGTAAAATCGAATCTCCTTATTACGACTCTGAGCTTGGTTTTTTTGTATCTTGTCAGGATCCTGAGTTATTCCCTCCCAAAAGTGAAGAAAACTGTTTTTTGAGACCTAATTAAAGCTAAATAACTAAAACAGCATAAAGTAAAATTATTTTTTGTCATTTGATACGGATAGCTAAAACTACCACCAAAAATTCGTACTTTAATCATTTTTACATATAGTCCCTTCTCTTCAAGTTATAAGCCTTCAATGAAAGGATATCTATCAATATTATACAGAACCCATTTCGGGACTAAAAAATTTAGAAAGTAAAAATTTTATTATTTTCATCAATAACGTATTTTATTACAAAAATTTTGAGCCCTCGCTGTCCAAGATCGGATGAAAAATGACCACTCTATTTCGGATTTAGTGAATAAACCTACTAAATTACTTGCTTCTAAATTAGCAGACAAAATATTTCGTTTGTTCATACACTAAATTCAGAATCTGCTTTCATTCAAAAGATTATAACTTTAGAATGGCTAGCCGTATCTTTAAAAGCAGACCTGCGTTGGAAAGGTATTTTAATGCGCTACAAAAAAATTTTAAAGTTACAATTTTTTTTTTCGAAGAAGATGTGATTTTTAATACACTTTGTATGAAGTTCTCAACTGACTTCATTCAAAAGTGTCATAGCTTTGGAATGGCTAGTTGTATCTTGATGACTAGACCCTCGTAAGAAAGGTATTTTTATGCACTATAAAAAATTTAAAAGTTAAAATTTTTTATTCGAAGAAGATGTGATTTCTAACACATTTAGTATAAATTTTTCATATATCTTCATTCAGAAGGTTATAACTTTAGAACCCGATGACGTTTTTCAAAAAATTAGCCATAAATTGATAAAACACAGCAATACCTTTCCAAAGAAGCCAAGATCATTGTATTACAATAAATCGTTCGGAAGATCTAAATTTTCAAAGACTATCTCGCAGTAGACAAAACACTCAAAACTTCAAACGATTTTAAGGCGCCTCGAAATTCACTACACATACTTATATGGTCTCTAGGAGTTTTTTACATGAAATTTGACGTAAAATCCGAAACTTGATGTTACCAAGTCAAAAAATGAATTGATCCTCTCTAATGTATATTGGTGATTTTCCGAAAAATTTACCATTCAATGTCCCGCGGTGCAAAACCATGTTTAAATTTAGAATTTGATACAATAACTATTAAATACAGATGCTTGACAAGAGTTTTTGTACGACTTCTTAGAGGATGCTCTTTTGCACCGCAACAATTTGTTCGTGAGACCATATGCCCTCTGGAAAGATGGCCGGTATTATGCCAACTTTCATTGAGATGACCATCTCCACTGAGGTGAGCTTTGAGCTCCGAACTCCCGTGGGAATACTCTGCTTAGCCTTCTTTTCGGGGTTGGCCACGGTATCACCCTTGTCTTTCACTAAAGCCAGCAAAGCGAGTAGTCCCTAAGCTCTTCCGGTGGCAGGTTTTACACCTAGGTGCTATTCCTGTCTCCGGACTTGCCTAGGGGAGCAAAACGCTTCACTGACTTTTTCAGGGGACGTCGGTGAGATGCTGTCTGAACGACCTGGGCCAAGGCCAAGGAGTGAACTGACCGAGGCGGACTTAGAAGCATACGCTCCTGATCCGAGGATGAAGATGCATGTCCCATCATCCAAATCTTGGGTGAGTGTTACATCCACCTCCCCCAGACCTCCAGAAAAGGAACCTTGTGCCCTATCTGGCAAGTCGCCGCAGTCCATAGGATCATTAGCCGCTGAACCATGTGCCCTGTCAGCCAATGAGAGATTATAAAGGCTACTTAGAGCCTCATTATGCATATTTGATGGTGTGCAGTCCATTCGTTTTTTATTTTGGGGAATATCCATAAAATAATTATAAAAAGGAAAGTTTTTCCCCATAGCGGGATAGCTTAATTAAATCGTGAGTTCGCCAGATCTCTCACGGAGTTCGCTACTAAGTTTGACTCTACCCCGCAAACAAGTTTGCACGCGTAGCTGTTCCACAGTGATTTTAGGGGATTTTTATGGGAGAATCTGCCCGCACTCCAGGTTTGAAAGGGAGTTTTCCTTCACCCCGCACGACTATCGGCAACCCCAACCCTGGCAGAGACCGTACCGGAACCGAAATCATCGGTCTGAAAAATAGTCGTACTTCCCAAAAAGTTGGGCTGATCGAACGCCTAGTTGTCTGAGCGGGTGATTCGATTCAATTGACTTGCCTACTTCCCGAGACGCTCAAAAGTTTAAGAAAAGAATCTAATGCAAAATAAAAGGAGCCATTGGGACTCAACTAGCCGGCTACCCTCCATTGGAGTTTGTAGTAAGGCCACCTCTTACAGGTTGTAGCTCTTCGCCACGCACTAACAGTCATGGTGACAGCTAGGCTATATATGACGCGTCATGTCACCCTGTAATAAACTACTTGACCCCTAGTTTTTCTTATTCTTACTGTAAATTTTTTAAATATTGAGTAAAAAGAGAACTGAAAGTGAAGAGAAAGAGGAGAGTTGGTTTTTTGATAGTAATGTTAGTGCGTTTTTTTATTAAGTTTAAAAATTTTATAAAGAATTCAAGTGATTTTCATTCTCCATGTAAGTTTTTTTTATATTACTAAACATATTTTTTTATTTTAATACATATAACTAAATCAATAAACATTTCAACTAGTATTACGTGGACCAGCACCGGCCCACGGCGATTTGCTGCCATGGTGCGAAAGATTCAAAAATGTATGACGCCAGCCTGCGAAATTATATCACCTGTCCACAGCTGTAAAAAACGACCGAAAGTTATTACAATAAAAGGATGCTCGCGCAGATGCTTTTCGCTCTGAATCGTGCCATTGTAGCAGTTTCTAACCTCACTGCGAAGTCTTTCAGTGTCGGCATTTCTGTTAAGCCGCCAATTCTGAAACGCTTCCTTATTGGAACTGACTGCTAGCCTGATGTTTTGAAAGGTTAAGCAACCATGAATAGATCAGCTATCCTGAATAATAATAAAATGCAATAATATATAAATACTTACATATGTGAATAAGATAGAAACGTTCTCATCAAAGACTTCGAGTATTCAGTTAAAGAAGAGATCCTTGACACAAATGCATTAAATAAAAAAATAAATAAAATACTTACGTCATTTCGTTATTTCTTTTTGCTTATGTCGTATGATAGATTTCTTACAAGAGATAAATAAAATTTATAATTTTAACAAATTGCTTCTCACTAATTTGTTTTTTTTTTTTAAATCAAATGAAAGATCTTTGGGAAGAGATAATCAATTTTTTTAACCAATTCAAATACAAAAACAAATGCCGTAATGAAATCATAAAAAGTCATTCATATGAGTTGAAAAAAGTGTCCACTTGACAGCACGTCAAAACAAATAAATGTTTTTTGTTTTTACGTATCGCGCACATAACAGATTTGAGTGATGTGATTATGTCAAAATTATTAAAACTACCTTTAGCTGGTAAAGAAAACCGAGTAACTGACTGGCTGACTGACTGCCTGGTTGAATGAGTGACTCAGAAGTTGAGTGAACGGGTGTCTGTCTGAGATTGTCAGTCATGACATCAGATAAAACAACAAGTGCATTTGCAACTCTTTACATGATATTCATAATAGTTTTCTTTAAGAGCTTCCAAACAAACCAAACAACTTCAACACTATCAAAATTTTAAAATCTTTACCATTCAAGTTTCAGTAAAGGTATACGAAAAAAATCTTTGTAAATCATACATAGTACAAATGTTGAGAATTTCAAAAATGAACAATCCATACAACATATCACCTATGTATGCCAACAATGCAATGTTAATCGCCATATTGAAAACCATTTGACAGATGCAACAAAGTGACAGCAGTGTAACCAAGAAAAGAAATGACAAACCAAATGACACAAATCTTTAGCAGTTAAATAATAGTTAGGGTTTTATCTCTTCCAAATGGTGTGAAACCAATTTTTAAATCCATTGAACATCAATGAACAAACTATCCAACAAATATGTTGACAATGGTCAGAGAGTTGAAGTTATTTACATTCCAACTTTTATTGCTGCTTAGTAGCGCATTTTTCTTTCTCAACAACTAAAAAAAAAATGAAAATTTAAAAAGGTGACAACATTCACAAAAGCTGTTCTGTTTTATATCTCATGTATTGTCACTTTAGTTAGCAAATGACACTGATCTCTCTGGAAAAGTCGATGAGTGTGAGAACTTGTCTTGTAAATTCGAATATGTATAATGGGTTGACGCAATCGTGAGATTGATTTTAGTTTTGAATGAAGATGATAAAAAAGTTATTAAAAATCAAATCAATGGGTAATGTAACCCTCTAACTAGATAGTTAAGACGACTATCAATAGTTTTGCTCTATACGTATTAAGCTATATAAAGATTAAGTAAGGACTAGTATAGTTAAATCATTAAATGCTATATCAATTATGACGAAACGAATCGATAACATATTTTCATCTGCTTACATCTTAAAAGTTTGTGCATAAATTGCAAACTTTTGTTTTAAAATTTTATTCCTTGAGCTAAAATGAACGCATAAGTAAGAACAAGATCTTAATCAAAAGTTTCAATCGGTTGATTTCAACGAGTCACTTTCAGTCAATATTTTTGTTTCGTAATACACAGAAAATGGGCACAACCTATGTTTTATACAAGGTGGGCCATTTAAAGTGGAAGCATCGGGCAACCCAATAACTTTTGACAGAATTCTCAGATCGACTAATGACATACCGCGTTGGAAGCGCCATTCCAAGACAATTTTACCATGGAACAGTACACACCAAAAGAACGCGCTGAAATCGTTCAGCTTTACATTCAAACTTTTGGCGAAAAATCATCATGTCAGACGAGGCACATTTCACGTTAAATGGATGCGTTAATAAGCAAAATTGTCGGTTCTATGCCACTGAAAACCCTCAATTAATTGAGGAACAGCCTCTATATGACAAAAAAATTACAGTTTGGTGTGGTGTTTGTGCGGATATGGTCATTGGTCTCTATTTTTTCGAAGACGATGATGGAGCAACAAAAACTGTTAATGGCGAACGTTATCGAGCCATGATAAATGATTTTGTTATGCCCATTGTTCATGAAAATGGTTTGAATGGCTTCTGGTTTCAATATGACGGTGCAACATGCCATACAGCTCGACTAACAATCGGTTTGTTACGACCATTGTTCCCCGGACGAGTCATATCGAAAAACGGTGATTTTGACTGGCCCGCGAGATCACCCGATTTGACGCCACCAGACTTTTTTTTGTGGGGCTATTTGAAATCCAAGGTATACGCTGATAAACCAAGGACCATAGCTCAACTCATAGACAACATGCAACGTGAAATCGCCGCCATATCGACCGAAACATTAGCCAAAACAATGGAAAACGCCGAAAAAAGGGCACATTTTGTACTCAAGGCCAAAGGTGGCCATTTACGCGGTATCATTTTCAAAAAATAGCTGTAATATATCTCCTTGAACCAAAATAATTAAAATCGAAATGAAAATAAATAAAAATGTTTTTTTCATATATTTTTTCAGAAACAAATGCTTCCACTTTTATATTCCATATTCCATATACTCTATTTCATATTCTATATTTAAAATTTATGACAAGGTAAGTTGGTTTTGGTGAAGAGATATCATGGATACTTTTGGTGAATCGGTATTGGTAGTCCAGATAGGGTGGGAACGCTGAGAGAGGACAGCAGATTCCTCGTTCATGTGGTGAATTAGTCTGATAGAAGGACTATGTTTATGTGGTGGTGGTGAAAAGTTGATCGTGCTTTTGTTTTTATTATGTTTTGCTTCCAAAGTAGGAGTGAAACATTATTGCTAGCAGCCTCGATGCCAACGCGGTGGGTTGGAAGTAAAACTTTAAAAAAAACCACGAAACTCTTCTCACCACACCGTACACCCATAGTCCTTCTGTCAGACTAATTTTCAACATGAGTGAGGGAATCTCTCGATTTGGAATAAAAACTCCCAAGTAATAACTAAGGACTGCGATCGATAAAATTGTCCGATACATTTTATCTAATAACTTGTTTTCAAATTACTCAATTTAAAATTCGTTTACGCAGTAGGCTTTGAAAAGAATGTACCAAAACTATGGTTTTCAATTTTTGTCCCTAGTCAGTCATATTTACTTAAAAATGGCAAACGAGCTAGAAGTTCGAAAGTCAATAAAAAAAATTTTTGAAGGCCACCCGCGGTGGACTACAAATAGAATTGCTCGGAATAGCAAAGTTAATGTGAAATTGGTATCAAGAGCTCTGAAAAAATTTAAGAAAGACTTGGATGTCTTTCGAAAGCCAGGTTCCGCTAAAGAAAAAGGCTTCCGTGATCAATACAAAAAGAAGAACTTCGTAACAATTTTAAAGAAGAACCCCAATATTTAATGCAGAAAACTGACACAGAAGGTAAAGTGTTCCGAGATTTTAGTTCGCAAGGCCAAAATGTAGGTTGATTTGAAGACGTTTAAGGTACAAAAAGTTTCTGATAGAAATGCTATGAAGAACACGAAAGCAAAACAGCGCGCCATAAAATTAAGAATTAATTTTTTTCCAATTTTTTTAGCCGATTTTACGCAGCTTCCAGGCCAAAAATTTTACACTGTAGACTCGCGGGGGAATGTGGACGAAAAGCTTAAGTCAAAAAAGCAGTTAAACTTTCATCGTAAGTTCTTGGTTTGGCAAGCAATCTGCAGTTGTAGCAAAAGGGACAATTCTTTTGTAGCCACTGGAACAGTAAACTCCGAATTTTATATTAAGGAATGCTTGGAAAAAAAACTCAAGCCTTTCCTACGAAGCATCAAGTTTCCAGTTTCTTTTGGCCAGACCTAGCATCTTGTCATTATAGTAAAATGGCCTTGGAGGGGTACTCAAGAAATAATGTGATTTTGGTGCCTCATGAAGAAAGTCCTCCAAACTGTCCAGAACTCTAGTCAATTGAAAGATTCTGGGCTTTGGTCAAAAGGGAGATAAAGGCAACAAAAAAAGTTGCCAAGGATCCTATAAATTTTCGAGAAAAGTTATGTTCAGCAGCTAGAAAGTTATTAAATAATACCATAAAATCCTAAATGGAACGAGTGCCACAAAAGTTACAAAAGAATTTGTAAAAAAAAAAATATTATTAATATTCTAAATACTTTATAACAAGCTACAGTATTCGTCAACAAATGCTTAAGGCGAATACTAAAGGTTTGGTGGCCTCGCAGAGGGCTATAGCAATCGAGGTCAAGCTGCGCAAATGGAGATGGATTGGTCACACTCTCCGGAAACCACACAGCGAAGTTTGTCGCCAGGCTCTTGTGTGGAATCCACAAGGTAGTAGAGCACGTGGTAGACCTAAAACCAACTGGAAGAGGTCGCTGGAAAAGGAAATCTAAGAATCGGGAAAGTCGTGGCTAGAGATTAAAGTCATCGCAAGGGATCGTGACAAATGGAGAGATTTCATATTGGCCCTATGCTCCTCCTAGGAGTTAAAGGAGAATACATACATACAAATACTTTATAAAAATGGTAATAAAATGGCGGCTTAAGAATGAGTCTAATTTTCAAAATCGGATTACTAGTTCCAAAAATTTTTTGAATTTTGTATCGGATAATTTTATCGAGCGCAGTCCTAATGTCGTTTATATAAATTCTCAAATATCAAATAAGTTAACAAATATATAAAATTAAAATACAACTTTTCTCGAATTCTAAGAAATTTGCAAGTTAACAAGAGTGTAATAACTAAAACAATATCCAACTTCCTAAACTTTTCCAAGTTCATGTATTATGCAAAATAGCCAAGATAACTGTACTGATAACAACAGACGACAAAAAAAAAAAAAAAAAAAATACTGAAAAGACCATGCAAATATACGAGTCACAAAAAACTTAGACAAAGCCATTGTCAGTACTAGTACTGGCTGATGATGATGGTAATACAATTTATGAACCAGCTGTATGTTGCAAAACGCACTTACCAAAATGCAAACATTATTGCAGCAACAATAACAACAACAACATGAACTGACAACAAGTATACATCATGACAACGACAACAACAACGATGATGATCAAAAACAATAACAACAACATCATCATCATCATTAGGTTTTCTTCGCAATCTTTGTCATCATCATCTCATCGCACTCTATTACAAAGCTGCACAAAACATGAATGAATGAGGGAAGCTGAAATGTGGTCTTTTTTGGTGGTGAACGGTTGAATTCAGTTGAGACCACAAACGTTGCTGCTGTTGACACTCATTGGTAACACCAACAACAACGACAATAATAGCAACACCACTGACAAAGGAATTGCTAACTAAGCCCAACGAATTGTCGTTGATTCTTTATTTTTTTTAATTTCAAAGTTTCCTGTCAACATTACGCGCTGTTGTTGTTAAATGATCCTCGTTTCCTGATATTGGAATAGAAGATGCATTTTGGCAAATCTTGGTTTGTTGAAGATGAAGTGATGTTTTATTTCAACAAAAATGGATTTGATATTTTCCATTTGATACTTTGTGGTGGGTGGTAATAAAATTATCGAATTCTATTCCTTCACTTGATGATAATAAAAGGCCTCTCTGTACAAACGGTCTATAATGGCAAGCAAATAACCATCACTATTTGATTGTGGCCCGTTTCAGATGTAATCTCCTTAACAAAAGTGAAAATATTGGGCGCTAAGTATTAGAAAACGGCTAAAAGAAGTGCTTAGTAGATCGACCGCTTGCAAGCATACAGAAGAAAAACTTTTTTAGTATCGCGAGTGATGCAGAAGATATCAGAGGGTTAAAGACTAAGTAGGGTACTATTTATGTTTCGGGAACTGGCAACACTAATGTCAATAGCTGAAATCTGGCAACACTATAATAAATCTTGACATTTTTTGCATATACGTACTCACAATTTTTTGATGTACAAGTGCTATTTGTTTTGTTTACAGTGAGTTAAGAAAATCAATTTGGCCAGGAAATGGAAATTTTAAGAGAAAGTTTTCGTTGGATTATTTTTCACAACTTTCGACGTGGATTATCTCAATAAGAATGTGTCGATGAACTCAGTTCTTTGTATGGCGATAAAGCACCATCAAAAAATACAGTATATCGCTGGAATAGTGAATTCAATCGTGGTCGTAGTTCGGTAGCAGACGAATTCCGTTAAGGTCGTCCAAAATCGCTTGTTTTGTCACAAAACGTCGATGCAGTGCATGAGCTGATAACACTGTTCGACACAAAAAAAAAAAAAAAAAACTTGAGAAAATCCAAAAAATTCTTTAAGTAGACGTTAAAAAAAATACCCGTGTCTCGTGGTTTTTTCTCAGCACGTCACATTTTTTTTTAATCGATTTTTGAAGTTTTTTTATCCACTGTACATGAAAAAAACAAAAATACCGCATTCTTGTGTTAAATTGATGAATTTAATTATATGATCCTTACATTTGAGGTATATCATGTGTTCAGCAAACTTATGCAGGATATTGCGGGGAATATTTCTGTAAAAAATTTTAACCCTGTACAACACCCACATGTGAATCATTTTTGCCCTTTTCTTAAAAAGGTACAAAAATGACTCTTAAAACAGGGGAATATTGAGTCAGTATGTACTACAGAAATATTTGCTATACAATTTCACTACTAGTTGCTGAACACTACAAAAGCAAAATTTTATCCCGAAAGCAAAAAAATCGTTAAGTCAGTAAGCAGTTCTAACAGTTAGTATTTTTCAAATTTCACCCCACTGTAAAACTCTAAAACTACAACTTAAACAAAAGTCGTTCTCACAAGATCATAACGAAATCACGCAAGGATTATTTTCCTAGAACGCATTAAACTACTATATTCTGTTTTTATGGGTCTTTTTGACCCCTTTTTCTAAAACTGAGCCACAATGGGTTAAAAACTATTGCAATAATATTCTACAAAAAATTTCACTAAGAGTTACCGAAGAAGAAAAATTTTTAAAACTTAAGGTAAGCGCGTCAGGGATGTAATTAATATGCAATGTGCAAAGTCTTAATTGATTTTAACGATTTTTTTGGTTTCGGGCTTAAGTTTCGACCTTTGCGTCTTTAGAAACTAGTAGTGAAATTTTATAGCAAATATTTCCGTAGTATATACTGACTCAATATTCCCCTGTTTTAGGTGTCATTTTTGTACCTTTTTAAGAAAAGCGCAAAAATGACCCATATGTGGGGGTTAAACAGGGTTAAAATTTTTTACAAAAATATTCCCCGCAATATCTTGCATAAGTTTGCTCAACGCATGATAGACCACAGATGTAAGGATCATGTAGTTAAATTCATCGATTTAACGCAAGAATGCGGTATTTTTGTTTTTTATCCACTGGATAAAAAAACTTAAAAAATCGATTAAAAAAAAATGTGACGTGCTGGAGAAAAACCACGAGACACATGTATTTTTTTTAACGCCTTCTTTAAGAATTTTTTGGATTTTCTCATGTGTTTTACAAAAAGTTCGAAATTGTCGAACAGTGTTATCAATGGAAAAATTGATTTTTTTAACTCACTGTAAACAAAACAAATAGCACTTGTACATCAAGACGTTATGAGTACGTTTATGCTAAAAAATATCAAACTTTATTATGGTGTTGCCAGATTTTAGCTATAGACATTAATGTTGACACTTCCCGAAACATAAATATTAACCCTCGTGTAATAGCCGGAGAGCCAGCGCCTAAAAACAACTTTGCGTTTCTAAAAGCTGATTTTGTTGCAGTTGGTTATAGTAATTGTGTACATCAATAATCTGTAGGTCAATCAAGCGAACTGTAGAACAGGCGGCTGCTATATGGCGTCAAACATGTAAAATTTCGATTTTACTGCAATCAATTTCTAAAAGCTGAAACTTCTTATACACGTTATATAATGCATACAAATAACAGTTTTGTCGATCAGTCAGTTAAATGTTAGAACGGGGCTAGTCAGCCAGCCCCAATATATGTGCAATAAATGAATCAAGTCAAAATTAATTGTAAAAGCTGAAATTTTTTTTAGGGGTACTTAGTTGTATATTAACCACAAATAAAGCAGTCAGTCAACTATATTGTAGAACAATCTCCGTCAGCAAGCTCAACAAAACAAAAAAAAAATGGTTTCTAAGAGCTGAAAATTTTTTTAGGGGTACTTAATTGTATATTAACCACCAATAAAGCAGTCAGTCAACTATATTGTAGAACAATCTCCGTCAGCAAGCTCAACAAAACAAAAAAAAAAATGGTTTTTAAAAGCTGAAAATTTTTTTAGGGGTACTAAATTGTATATTAAATACCCCACAATGTGATAAGTGAAAGTCAATACAAAAGTTTTGTTCAATAATTTGTAATTTGCTGTCAAAGTCGGTTGTGGGCACCCAATAGGGTCAGTTGTGGGCACCCCTCTTCTTTTATTTAAAGCTAGTGATGTAAACATAACAAATTTAAATGGTGTTCTTATCCCTCTTTACGCTTTTTTTAGTGGAAAGGAAAGAACCAATAGACCCTATAAAGATATCACAGAAAAAAGTTGTTTTCATTAAGTGTGGGTGGTAAGGTGGCATACCACTTTGGAAAAAATGTTTTCTTCTCCATTTGATAGCGTTTTAGTTCATATTATCCCATTTTTAGCCGATTTATTTTTGTCAAAAATTATCACTACACTATTTTTTTGATATAAATTTTCCAACTGACAAAATCAATTTACTTTCTTCACCAGTAGCCAGCTAAGATCTCTATCTTTCCATTGATACTTATTTGTCTGCATAATATACATTTGGTCAAAAGTTATGAGTCGAAAACAAAACGATGCCCACACCCGACGCTATTCCCTTACTAATATAAGAAATGGAACGATACTTTTAAAGCTTTCTGCCCGATACTACGTTTCAAACGTTTGTAATCGTTTGCTATCGCTTTTATTTCTACGCTATTTTTTACCTCAAGTGTCTTTTGGAAATTGAAAAATGTTGCCCAAAGCTAAGCGAGCAACATCAAGTGTGAGCCATGGTAAAACTGTGTAACAAACTTATCAACATCTTAAGTGATGTTGATTGTTGCTGTGGTTGGGTTGTCGTCTGTGTATTGCACAATACTTGATGTGATGTTGTCATTGAATAATTCTTTATAATTTGTATAGCATCCACTAAAATTTGTATTTTTTTCGATATTCCATTAATACGAACTTTTCGCAGTCAAATTTTTTTGTTGTATGCGAAAGTAATCACTCTTAGGGACGTTTTAGTGATAGTTCTTTAAAAGTCTTATGATATGATATACCATATTTAAGTGAAAGCCTGACCTCAATGGTACTGAACTTTCAACGTTTTGAGTGAAAAATATTTTCATATTAAATATATTTTTTTTAAAATAACATTTTATCTTGCGGTATGGTGTTAGTCCTAGTGTGAGCCATAAACTTATCGATCGATCTCTATGATTTTCCGATACTTGGATTCTAATTTCCGATGACCTCTACCCGGTGACTTTCTGTCTACCACGTCCTCTACTGCCTATCTGTGCACAACAGACATACAAAATTATTAATAAAAAAATCATTTTTGTTGCCGCTCAAAAATAGTTTCCAAACATCAAAATGATAAGTGCGAATAAATCGTGTTATCTACCTGTATCTGCGACAGGGATTCTCAAAACTAAAAAAAAACCATAAATTATATGACGTAAAACTACTACATGGTAACATGAAAAAAAAAAAGGAAAAATTAAAAAATATAATCAAATTGTTTTTTTTTAACTCTCTAACCCCTTATCACACCATAATATCTTCACAGTTTGGTGCGAAGTACGCATTCAACCCGAATGAGTAGATTACGGATATCATCACAGTAGCAGCAGTAGAGGATCAAGAATCAATGAGGCAGGCACTATAGCAAGGGAGCGTTTAAAGTCTGGTAGCTGGCTGTCAACGATTGATGTACGGATGCTTTATCATTATCAACATCTGCTGTGTGCTGCTGGCTGGTGACTGTGCGCCAGTTTGCGATCACACTTGATCCTTTAAGTTTTAAGGGCTGAGGGCATTCAATGCGTTTGCAAAGGTATTCAATCGATCGACGGATCGATCGATGGATTGTTGAATTACTTGATCGAACGTACATATAGTACGTACGTACGTACGTGCGATCGATCTCATGCATGTTAGTCGTTAAATGTGCGCTAAGTTGAGCAAGAAAATCCGAAGAATTAAATGAAATGAAGAAAACGCTGGTCTAGTAACACTGATACAAACAGAGCTGAAAGGAAGAGGAAAATCTTTAAATATATAACAAATCAGCGAATATTGAATATTTTTCAACTCAAGCGACTTTTTTGGACTATGTGAACATTTTTGACTTTATCAACAATTTTTGACTTTATCCACATTTTTGACTTTATCAACATTTTTCAGCAACATTCAACTTTATAAAAATTATTCGACATTCTTAATATTTTTCGACGCTATCAACTTTTTTGGACTTTTCATAATTTTTCAACTTTCTCAACTTTGTTCAACATTCTCAGCATTTTACGACTTGAATCAAAATTTTTCTACTTTTCCATTATTTTTTGAATGTGTCAAAATTTTTCGAATTTCAAAAAAATATTCGACTTTCTCAAAAATTTACCGGCTTAATCAAAATTTTTCGACTTAATCAACATTTCTCGACTTAATCAAAATTTTTCGAATTTATTTGCGACATAATTGAACCTTCTCAACATATTTCGAACTAAGCAACATTTTTCGAAATAATCGATTGTTTTATTTAATCAACATTTTTCGACTTTATCAATTTTTTTGACTTAATCAACATGTTTTGACTTAAACAACATGTTTCAACCTTTTGGACTTCATCAAAATTTTCCAATTTATCAAAATTTTTCGGTTTTCTCAACATTTTTCGACTTTATCGAAATTTTTTGACCAAATCCACATTTTTGACTTTATCAACATTTTTCGACTTTTTCAACGTTTTTCGACTTTTTTAACATTTTTTGACTTTCTAGACATTTTTAGACTTTATATCAACATTTTTCGACTTTATCAACATTCCTCGACTTAATCAAAATTTTCCGAATTTATTCACAATTTTCGACTCTCTTAACATTATTTGACCTTCTCAACATATTTCGAACTAAGCAACATTTTTCGACATAATCAATTTTTTTTACTTAATCAACATTTTTCGACTTTATCAATTTTTTCGACTTAATCAACATGTTTTGACTTAAGCAACATATTTCAACTTTATCGACCTTTTTGGACTTCATCAAAATTTTCCAATTCATCAAAATTTTTCGGGTTTCTCAACATTTTTCGACTTTATCGAAATTTTTTGACTTAATCCACATTTTTCGACTTTATTAACATTTTTCGACCTTCTCAACATATTTCGAATCTAGCAATATTTTTCGACTTTTTTAACATTTTTTGACAACATTAATTTTTTTCGATTTTATCGACATTTTTGGACTTCATCAAAATTTTTCGAATTTATTAAAATTTTTCGACTTTCTAGACATTTTTCGACTTTATATCAACATTTTTCGACTTTATCAAAATTTTTCTACTTTTCCATGATTTTTTTTTCGACTGTTTTTAACATTTTCTTGATTTTCTCAAAATTTTTATGGCTATCTTAAAACAAATACCAAATATTTCACCGTAGTAGTGTCATTCCGCTTAGTTGATGCATTTGACCACAGAAGTAGGGTTCTTTTTTTTTGTTGTTGTTGTTTTGAAATCATTTTTAGCCATCTTTGCAACTGATCGATCATGTTGGAAAATTAAAGAAATGATAAAATTACATACATGCATAGTGGAGGGAGGGGTTGGATGGATAAAATCCTTTTTTCTTAGTCATTTTGTGATTTGAAGATGTTGCCTCTTGTTGGCACTGCTAATGCTGCACGGCTTGTTGAACGTTATCTTAAAAACCTTGTTGTCGTCTTAATTATTGCGTTAATGAGTTTTCTGTTTACTTTTCCGTTTTCTCTTTTTACCACCAGCTTACCTTACCACTAATATTTCGCTTCATCGTTTTGGCTTCTTAGCTGAGCGCTCGCTGTGTGGACACGCCAAGAAGAGATGTAATGCCCAGATAAGCAAGATCGATAAAAATAGTCACCGCCGCGTTCTGACTGTGAGTTAAGTGAATGAGGGATATTGTGATAAACATCTTCAATCTTTCGATATTTTTTTTTTCTGTTTAAGTTTTTTTTTTATTATTTTTCCTACTTCATTTCATTTAAATTAAAAACATAAATTATTGTAATGATATATTGTTGGGCTGACTCAATGAGTGGAACGAAAACAAAGTAAGAGGTTTTTTTTCCACATTAAACATGCCATTAAAAATCTCTTTCAGGAAAACCGCAATCGACAAGAATGTCCAACCGTTTTTTGTTTTCATTTTTATTTTTTTTTTATAGAAAATACTTATTTGTTATTTTTATTGCTTTGTGCCAATTTTCCAAGCAGAGTTTGTTTTAACCATAACAAATGTGAAATTCTTATAAATTTTAGATCTAGACCGCCAAGGGTTTAGTTATCACAATAGCAAATACACTCACGGTACAAAAAAAGCCGATTTTAATTTTGTAAGATATTTTTAAATTGTTGTGTAAATCAATTTTAATCCTTATTTAACGGCTCTAAGTTTAATATTATTAAGTTTAACATTATTAAGTTTAATATTGTTAATAACATATGGTTTTTTCTGGCACACTTTTCGTTTTAAAATGGCCTAAATATTCTCAATCGGATTGAGGTTGGGGCTTTTGCCCGGCCATTTACTTGACTTAATTCCCAAAAGGTTATAATATTTATTTGCCAACGCGAAAATAAATAGCCCGTTATTGTAAATTTATAGAAAAAATAAAGCAAAAAACAATGGTTAGTGGGACATCTAGCGATTTCCAACGATGACGAGGTTCAGAATCATCTTGAAATATGACTTTTGCTAAGTGCTTGCTTAGTCGGTCGATGCTAGGTAAAACGCCAATTTTAATGATGTCAATATAAACTGCGGAGTTAATATAATCTTCCAGGAGAAGAATCTCTCCAACCCATTGGCTTGTTATTGGCTCCTAGACCACCACATATGGACTGCTTTGTACACATTGAAAGCTATATTTTAAATTTTTTCTGCGGCGTACCGCACATACCAAATCGGAACTGATAAGATTTGTTTTGCTCTCATCAGAGAAACTGACTTATGCCCAATCGTTATGCACCCAATTCTTTTTAATGAGAAAGGCCGCAATTTGTGTGTGAGAATTGGTTTTTTCGCAGGTCTGCGGGCAAAAAAGTTATTTCCCCTCAAGCGGCGCTGTGCAGTTGAGGTGCTTATTCTATATTTTGGTTACCATTTACCTCCGCAACAATTTTGAGACCAGTTTTAAACCGCTCGCGCAGGGCTATTTTTACTACGCCTATGTCTTCACTCTCAGTGGTTTTTCTCAAACGGCCACTTCCAGTGTGACGTAATAAACTCTCTGTTTTCAAAAAACTTTCCAAAATTGTCATACGAAAGACTCACCATATCAAATTTTACGCGATATATCCATATTCCTTAAATTTTGCTTCTTTAATGCAATCATATCAATATTTGGGCTTTCGGTCAAAACCCTGTTTTTAAAATATTGTTGCTTTAAAGCCAACAGATATGAAGTAAATGTATCATTTGACAACAAATTTTACTCATTAGGCATACTACATATTAGCAATCATAAAAAGGCGAAGAACCAACTATTTTAGCTAAAAGTCGTTGTCGGCTTTTTTTTTGACCGTGAGTGTACATTCTTGAAAAAAAAAAAAAATAAAGCACTTGCGGCTTAGCACACGTGTAATGAGTAAAAATTATAAATAAAAAGTGGGCGCGGCACTTATTTAATAATGCCCGCTTCTTTGGCCAATATATAGGATTCTTGTTTTCTACTAACATGCCTTACAAATATCATCAATATATGTAGATTGCATAGTTTGCGAGATATGACATGTTTAAGTGTTTTATTGTTTTCCTTTCGAGCAGTGTATTCATATTCGGTATCTGCATACCAAATTTCATCAAAATAACTACTGCAGCTTGTGAGATACATTATATTTATATTTCAAAACGCCCATGTTTGACTGAATTTCATGAAAATTGTTTTTGTAGTTTGTGAGATATGACAGGATGTAACGAAAAATATGTCGGCTAAAAAAAATTGTGTGGCGGCCCAAAATTTTACCCCTAGCGCAGACATAGAATAAAAAAAAATAAAAAAATATTAGGGTTATTCACGATCAAGAGTAACGTCCTGAGTAATAGGGCAACGGTGCACAATCCCAACAACAAAATGTATGTAAGTTACTCTGTTACTCTTTTACCCTTTTAGTCAAGCTGTTTTCTAGTGTAAAATAATCTTAAACTTTTGCCTTTTTTTACTATTTCTATTTCTATAGAAACGTTTGAACTTGTTTATTATTGAGAGACAATTTTCATTCATCCAAAATAAAATATAGAATCAGAGCAAAACATTCATTTGAAAAATTTTATATTTTTTTTTTGATTTCAGTTAAAATTATTTTGATAAACAAAAAGAAAATATACAGTATGTCAAGAAATGCTTTTCACGTTGAAAATAAATTCATATTTTGAACTTATTAAGCAAAAAAAACCTCCTTCTTACATTTTTACCAAACTTTTTTTCATGAATAATAGTTGCTTACCATATTAAGAAAGGATTCGTGAAAAAAATTTGCAAATTCAATGTCAAATAAAGAAAAAATCAACAAAAACAAATCATACTCGATTTTTGAAGTGTCAAGAATTGCTTTTCACAAATAAAAATAAATGTTTTTATAATAAATTTTTAGTATCTTCCTTGCTTACAGCCATCTTTGAATGACCACCATAAGCATCTACCACACATTGTAGACGTTTTCACATAGAAGGAACCATCTTTTTCAGGTTGTAATTACTCGGCCTTTTCCAATATTGTATTTTCAAATGTAGTTTGGTATTTGGATGTCTTTTAGCGACCTTTTTCTTTAAATAGACCCACAAATTTTCGATAGGATTATTGTCGGGACTTTGGACTAATGCATCCATCACTTTCCCACAGTAAAACTGAAGCCACATTCGCACCATAGTCGCTTATGCTTTCGATCATTGCGCTGATAGAATTTGAAATGGGGTTTTCAGTCCCCGATATACCCAAATTGTCAAGTTTTTTAATGTGAAATGGTTAGATACTCATTCGAGTTCATGGTTGTGGCTTTAAAAGATAAGTTCCTACTCCTCTGCCACCTCCAACTGTGGGAAAGTGATGGATGCATTAGTCCAAAGTCCCGACAATAATCCTATCGAAAATTTGTGGGTATATTTAAAGAAAAAGGTCGCTAAAAGACATCCAAATACCAAACTACATTTGAAAATACAATATTGGAAAAGGCCGAGTAATTACAACCTGAAAAAGATGGTTCCTTCTATGTGAAAACGTCTACAATGTGTGGTAGATGCTTATGGTGGTCATTCAAAGATGGCTGTAAGCAAGGAAGATACTAAAAATTTATTATAAAAACATTTATTTTTATTTGTGAAAAGCAATTCTTGACACTTCAAAAATCGAGTATGATTTGTTTTTGTTGATTTTTTCTTTATTTGACATTGAATTTGCAAATTTTTTTTCACGAATCCTTTCTTAATATGGTAAGCAACTATTATTCATGAAAAAAAGTTTGGCAAAAATGTAAGAAGGAGGTTTTTTTTGCTTAATAAGTTCAAAATATGAATTTATTTTCAATGTGAAAAGCATTTCTTGACAAACTGTACGTGCAAAAGTATTGAGTATGCTCACAATTCAGAGTAACCGAGTGCACTTTTACCCTGTTACTCAGCTCGTTACACCAGATCGTGAATAACTCCATTATGTCTTGAAAGTTTTTACTTTTTTATCGTTACCATGAGGACAGTGATTTGAAGCAAATGTAAGTTCGTTGAGTTTTTGGTACCATTTGAATAATCAAGGTTTTTCATCAGAATTCTTTTGGTGTTATGAAAACCTTTTCTTTTTTTTTTTTGGAAAATTATGAAATGTCTCAACTCAAAAAATTCTAAAAAAAATCAAACAAATTCCTTGGGGGATTCTAAGCATTTTATGCCTTATACACCCCTTTTCGTAAGATGCCTTGCTTTTGAGTAAAAAAAAAACTTTTTGCCGACCGCGGACGTTCAAAGGCCCAAAACTCTAAATTTTCTGCATAATCCCATTATGAGTGAAATACCATTTAAAGTTTAGAAATTCAGCTTTCATTTGAAGCATTTTGAGAAAAAAGTTTTCGGGGGGGATTTTTAAAAAAATGCAAATGTATTTTTAAATCGCCAATTTCAAGACCATATGTCTTAACAACAAATAAAACTAGGGCGAAATTCTAACATAAGTATTTTTTATGCCACATATCGGTACTACAATACTGACAAATTTCAGCTAAGTAATTCAGTCGCAACAAATTTTTTCAACTGGTACACTATACGTGTTTTCCTCCATATGTATATAAAGAGTGTTTTTTTAGAGGTTTGTTTTTCAAATAGAGATAAAACTGGCATTTTGTGGTCAAATCTGGCAACTCTAATGTCATTTATGTTCAGTTTGGTTTGCCATTTCATCATGAACAGGTTGACAAAAGAACAACGCTTGCAAATCGTGCAAATTTATTTCGAAAATAATGGTTCAGTTCGCGAAGCTTACCGCAAGCTCCGTCCATTTTATAGTCGACATAATCGTCCATCAGAGCAATTAATTCGATTAACCATGGGTCGTTTTCGCACTACGTTTACTCTATGTGATAATACGCATCCGCAGAGACGTCGAACAGTGCGCACCGAAGAAACAATTGCCGCTCTAGAGCAAAATGTTGAAGAGGACCCGAATGAATCGATTCGCCACCGTGCACAGCATCAACTTTATGGAAGATTTTGCGCAAAGATCTTGGCTTGCGACCTTACAAGATCCAGCTTGTGCAAGAATTAAAGCCGCGAGACCATGCAATGCGTCGTGATTTTGGTGTATGGGCCGAAAATGAGATTGATCTCGATGCTGATTTTCATCGCAAAATTTTGTTCAGTGATGAGGCTCATTTTTGGTTGAATGGCTACGTCAACAAGCAAAATTGCCGCATTTGGAGTGAAGAGAATCCACATGAGACCCTTGAGACGCCATTACATCCACAAAAACTGACTGTTTGGTGTGCTCTTTGGGCTGGTGGAGTCATTGGGCCAACTTCTTCCGAAATAATGCTGGAGAGTCAGTTACCGTTAATGGAGACCGGTATAGAAACATGATAACCGACTATTATGTTCCCGAATTGGATGGCATGAACGTGGATGAGTTGTGGTTCCAACAAGACGGCGCTACATGCCACACAGCGCACGTCACAATCGATTTATTGAAGGAAACATTCGATGAGCGCATAATTTCGCGGAATGGACCTGTCAATTGGGATATGTGAAGTCGCTCGTCTACGCCAACAAACCAGAAACGTTAGGGGACTTGGAAGCCAACATTCGTGGCGTTATTGCCGACATACGGCCCCATATGCTCGAAAAAGTGGTTGAAAATTGGACCTGTAGAATTGGCTTTATTCGAGCCAGCCGCGGCGGCCACATGCCCGAAATTATATTTAAACATTAATGGCATAAAATTATCCTTCCAATAAAGCCAAACTGATGGACATTTAAACGATTTTCTTGTGTTTTATTTCAATTCGAAGTTCTATACCTCTAAAAAAAACACCCTTTAGAAGATTATAGAAGATAAAAAGTGCAAAACCACACTTTTACCCATTTAATATCAAATTCATTTAAGCTTTTCAGATTGAAATCTTAATGAGTCAAAATAAATGACTTGTTTAAGTACTTAAATTGACTTTTATCAAACGAAATGGAGCTGGTTAAAAGCTTTGAAATTTATAAAATGAATCAGTTTTGCTTTAAATTCAAGTGACAAATTTGTTCTTGAATTGAAAACATAAAATTTGCAAATAACAAATTAAATAATAATAATGGCAACTAAAATTTTAAAATTGGCATTGTTAATGTCAAGCATTTATATTTTCAGTTTTCCAAATACCGAGTCCTCAACTTTACGTTTCACAAATTTTAAATGTATAATGTATATGGAATCCATAGCAGAAACTCGTATTTGTCGATTGAAAGTGCTTGGACGTGATAAAATCGGCTTAGATGTACATATGAAGGTGAAAATTTGGAGAACGGACTATATCGTAAGAGTGTTGCGATAATATATGACTAAATATTAATATCAATGAATTTTCAGCTTAACTTTGCACTATTGAAGAAAGCAAACGGCTACAGACCATTTCTTTACAATTATAGTGTTAATTTTTGCCAGTTAATTAAAAATCATAGACGTTGGCCAATACAAAGCATGGTCATTGATATGATCAAACCTTTTTCAAATGTAAATCATTCATGTCCCTATGATGTAAGTTTTGTTGGTTGTATCCTTTTAGATAATTTCAAAATCATATTATTTACTTATTATTGCATTATGTATAGCATGACGTAATAGTAAAGGACTTGGTTATTGTTCCATCCATGTTAAAATTGATGCCACTTCCTGCAGGTGATTACATGATTTCATTAAATTCGTTTACAAAGAATTACAAAGCAATAGGTAGAGCTGAACTGTATGTAAGTGTGCCACAGGATATATTAGAATTAGTTGGGAAATGAAAGCCAAAAGATTATAAATGCCCTGATGCGGGTCACATTCGTTTTTGACAGGGGCATTTATGACTTAAATTTGATAAATAAATAGCTATATGTATTTTAATGACTTTTATAATATACGTAAGCTTTGTAAGTAAATTACAAACCAAAAAAATTCAATGCATGTTATAACAAAATTTACGCCTCCGACTGTGCGAATGTCTCCCGTCAACAAACACCAAATATTAATACTTAAATATTAATCTTAGGTAGCACTTTTCACGAATTTTTACTTAAAAAACACAAATCTCACAAAAGAAATTGCTTGTTCAGCTAACAGGCAAAATAAGGACTGGTCCAGAAAAATTTGATACTTTTGTTTCTTAAGATTATAATTTACCTGATAATCGTGAATTTCGAAATATATAATATCACAATTAAAAATATTTATATATCACACTTGGTGATGGCGCTTTAAATAAAAAAGATGTCTAGCAATCAATAAAAAGTACGAAAACTGATGTTGTCCACTTTCTTGACAAAACTGGATTCAAAATTTTTCGTCATAGCTCAAAAAAACATGTTATTTTGAATAATAGAAAGGGTCCAATTATCGTAAGAAAAATTATCTCAAATAGAAAACCTAGCTAAGACGCAAAGTTGGTCAACAAATCGAAGCAACTCTTTAAGCAGAATTCCGACACTGCAATGCCAGATATTGCTGTAATTGCAGATACCTCGAAATCTACTATACATAGACTAAAGAAGAAGAGTAAGCTGAAGACTTACCGATTTCAATAAATTCCAGATCGTACCGATAAAAAGCAGCTGGAGGCTTAAAAGCTAGCCCGAAAGTTATATAAATGTTTCCTGACGAAATTTGAATATAGCGAAATGGGCGAGTGGGCGGTTCACACACGTTAAGGCAGATTTCAAACAGCTACCGGAACACGAATGTTCTACCTGCGCGGAGGAAATGCAGACGCAGAGCAAAACTAGAGCAAAGAAAATTAAAAAATTTCCCAAGCATTATATGGTCTGCCAGGCCATATCCACCTGCATTCTGAGAAGAAGTTTTTTTTTTTTGTAACACGGACATAAGGAATTCGAAAATTTTTATTGACGAGTCTTGAAAAACATTTTTTGGCATTTATTCGAAAATACACCTCTCATTACTCTTAAGCCACCATAGAGTGTTACAAGAGCAAAAATTAACATTTTGTTCCAAAAAAGGCGAATCCACTTAACTGCTCAGAGCTTCGACTTTTTGAGAGATATTGGACTTTAATGAAATTGGATCTTTGAAGGAGTAATAATGCTGCAAAAAAAATTACAAGATTTCAGAAATAAGTGGAGAGGTCATATGGTACTCGCGATGAAACAACTGGGCAAGTCTTAATAAAGGGCCTTAAGAAAGAAGTACAATATTTCAAAGGAAACTTTACTTATATTGGATATACTTACTATTCATTAATAAAAAAAAATAAAAAAAAATTCATTGGGTATATTTTTTTTATTGATGAAAAACAAAGTACAGGGTCCGCCATCTAACGTTTTTTTTTTCAACTAGTGCTTATTTCGTGAATGGTAATACTTAGCTCATGTCTGATTTGATAAATAATTAGTTTTATCCTTCCGCTGAACGAATATGGTTGCGTTTTTGCTTCGCTGCGAAGCATAGTTGGGCCATTTTTCTTCGAAAATGAGCAAGGAGTGGCCGTTACAGTCAATAGCGATCGTTAGCGGGCCATGTTGAACGAATTTTTGTTCGCAAAAATTGAAGAGGAGGATATTGGCAACATTTGGTTTCAACAGGACGGCGCTACGTGCCACACAGCCGAAGCTACACTCAAAAAAAAAAAAAAAGTTATTGGGCGGACCCTTTATAAAATTTTTCTGGCCCATTTCTTAGTCCGTAGAAATAAAAAACACTCAACCACTCACTACTGTTTATTATGTATGTAACTAGAGCTGGAGCTGTCAAACTACGAGACAACTTTGGAGTTCGTTCTTGTCTTGAGTTAAAATTTTTGATTTACGCATCGCATTTCTATGTGAAAACTGCAAAGCCGACTGTGCACCAACTTTAAATGTGCCCCGGCTTACCATATCCACTAGGGTGTCTCTTATTTGGGAAAAGTCAAAATTTTATGTCGCGCTCCCCCAGAATCGAAAGACTTTGAGAAAAAAATGAGATCCCCTAAACGACAGGTTTTTTTTAAACGAATTAACCTGTGCCACGAAGACATTCAAATTTAAATGAAAATTAACATAGATTTTATATACTTCTTGTTTTCACTTGCTGGGAATCGCGTTGCCTGAAATATTTTTCGCCATCAAATGTGTATCTTATTGTTTTCGGGCCGCTGAACACGATACAAGTGTCAAAATTAAATTTTTAAAGCTGTCAACGGCTACAGAGCTGTCAAAACTCTGTACTGTACTGTACTGTGGGAAATTTAAACATGTTTTCTGACCAAAAGTACAAAAAAAAAAAAATAATGAGCTGAAATCTCGTGGAAACTTTTCTAGGAGTGTAGAGAACAACATATTTTAAAATTTGCCAAATTGGACAACTCTCTTTTCAAAGGAATTGTTATAAACATTTTTAACTAAAACTTTGTGTGGTATATTCATATTTTTTAAGTATATACATTAGGGTGTGCCGATTTGAAAACTGATCTCGGCTAACCCCCTATGTGAAAGTTCATTCAATTCTATGAATATTTGCCCAAGGAACTATACCTCTGCGTTCAACTTTAGTTCGGCGCATTTTTGATCGAAAATTTTACCTTTTGTTAATATATTTTTTATTTTCATACTAAATTTTAAAAATTTGTATAAAGACAAAAGTAATGTCATTATATGACATGGCTGGTATTCTGTCAGTAATCAATTAAATTGAGTTCTGTTTACATAAAAAGTTTACCTGATAATGTGGAATTGTTGTTATATTTATATTTAAAAAAGTGATATGGGTCAAATAGCCGATTATTATGACCGACTTTCAAAATAAACGATTCATATTTTTGGATGAATTTTTTCAAACAAAACACCAACCTAGGCTGAAAGTTCATTCAATTCTATGAATATTTGCCCATAGAACAATACCTCTACGTTCAACTTTAGTTTGGCGCATTTTCGATTGAAAATTTTACCTTGCTTTTAATATTTATTTTTATGCTTAATTTTCAAAATTCCTATAGAGACAAAAGTAATATCATAATATGTTTTGGCTGGTATTCTGTCAGTAATCAATTAAATTAGGTTCTGTTTCAGCGAAAAGTTTACTTAATAACGTGAAATTGATTATGCTTATTCCAAAAAATTATATCGGTCAAATAACCGATTTCAAAATAAACGAGTCATATTTTACATGGATTTTTTCAATCGAAACACCAACCCAAGAATTTTGGGATGCAAGGATGCCGAATCTGACACTAATTTTTTTCCAGGGCAACATCTAGTGGCAGTTTTAGGAAATAAATTAGCCGCTTTTTTTAATTTTACAGAGCAATATACAAAAAATCCATGTAAAAATATGAATCGTTTATAATAAATCGGTTATTTGACCGATATAATTTTTTTGTATAAATATAATCAATTTCACGCTATCTAGTAAACTTTTCGTAAAAACAAAATTCAATTTTATTGCTTATTGACAGAATACCAGCCAAAACATATTATGATATTACTTTTGTCTCTATGAGAATTTTGAAAATTAAGTATAAAAATATATATTAAACGCAAGGTAAAATTTTCAATCGAAAATGCGCCGAACTAGAGTTGAACGTAGAGGTATGGTTTCTTTGTCAAATATTCATAGAATTGAATAAACTTTCAGCCTAGATTGGTGGTTTGTTTGAAAAAATTCATCCAAAAATATGAATCGTTTATTTTGTAAGTCGGTCATACTAATCGGCTTTTTGGTCCATATCACTTTTTTAAATACATATATATTATCAATTTCACACCATCAAGTAAACTTTTTATGTAAACAGAACCAAATTTAATTGATTACTGACAGAATACCATCCATATCATATAATGACATTACTTTTGTCTTTATAAAAATTTTTAAGATTTAGTATGAAAATAAAAAAAATATAAATGAAAGGTAAAATTTTCGATCAAAAATGCGCCTGACTAAAGTTGAACGCAGAGGTATAGTTCCTTGGGCAAATATTCATAGAATTGAATGAATTTTCACATAGGGGGGTAGCCGAGGTCGATAATATTTCGTCCATACAATTTGGACCACCCTAATATACATACACAAAAATGTACAGATATTAACAATAATAAAAAAATTACAGAGATCTAAAAGTATATTATATTAAAAACTAAGTTTTTCAAATATATGTAACATAAACTGAGCTAATTTTAAAACATAAGAAAACATTATAAATTCATGAGTAAAATATATATTAAGTAGGGTGGGCCGATTTGAAAACTGATCTCGGCTACCCCCCTATGTGAAAGTTCATTCAATTCTATAAATATTTGCCCAAGAAACTATACCTCTGCGTTCAACTTTAGTTCGGCGCATTTTTGATCGAAAATTGTACCTTTCATCAATATTTTTTTTTTTGTTTTCATACTAAATTTTAAAAATTTTTATAAAGACAAAAGTAATGTCATTATATGATTTGGCTGGTATTCTGTCAGCAATCAAATAAATTGGGTTCTGATTACATAAAAAGTTTACTTGATAGAGTGAAATTGATGCTTTATATTTAAAAAAATGATATGGGTCAAATAGCCGATTATTATGACCGACTTTCAAAATAAACGATTCATATTTTTGGATGAATTTTTTCAAACAAAACACCAAGCTAGGCTGAAAGTTCATTCAATTCTATGAATATTTGCCCACGGAACCATACCTCTACGTTCAACTTTTGTTCGTTATTTAAATAAACTTAATTCGTGCGGTTTGCTAAGAGATGGCGTTACTTGATTATTATTCCATCGTTCCAATATTCCGAACATGCGTTATAAAGCTACTCACGGTGTGCCTTAACCCGTTCTAAATCGGACGTCGTATCACATCAAATTTTTTTCCAGATTCTGTTTACTTATCGTTCAAATGATGTATAAAAAAATTTTCACTCCTGACTCCTCGACTAAATTTTGAGATAATCACTTTTCCAATTGGGGCATTTTCCCATACAAAAAGAAAAAAAAAATTTTTTTAACTACATTAAACAAAAATTAAAATAATCACAATCGATGTGTTTTGCGGTGCTAAACGCGAGTCCAACCTCGAAATTGCTCTATCGTGTATTGTTTATGAGATATTGTAACCTAAAACTAAAAAAAAGTCGTTTTTTGCCATTTTTTGAAGCTATATAACTATGTAACATACCATTTATTCGTCAAATGTGGCTTAAATTCTTGAAAGTCCCAGTCTTTTCCTTTAAAACCAAATTCAAATTATATTTATATCTTCACGCTTCTAAGAGATATCGTAGACCGAAATGTTGTCAAAACGGGTTTTTTGCACTTTTGTGTCTTTTTAGGTTAGGATATCTTTGAGGAAAAAAAAGATATTAACATAATTTAAATTAGGTTTTAAAGGCAAAGATTAGGACTTCAAAGTTGCTTACCAGATTTAACAAAATTAAAATTTCTTTCACATTTTAAACATGTTCAACGTGATTATTTTAATTTTTGTTTAATGTAGTTAAAAAAAAATTTTTTTTCTTTTTGTATGGGAAAATGCCCCAATTGGAAAAGCGATTAGTCGAGGAGACACGAGTGAAAATTTTTTTATATATCATTTGAACGATAAGTAAACAGATTCTGGAAAAAAATTTGATGTGCTGCGACGTCCGATTTAGAACGGGTTAAGGCACACCGTGTACTATCATTGTGCGTCTTCTTCAGTATATGCCATTAATTTGAAGCATAAACAACATTTTTTTTTTCACTCAAATATGTCAAACTTTGTGCCTGAAAGAGTGTTTTTACGAGAGTTCATATTAAAGTAATGAAGTACTTTAATATGAAGAAAACTGCTGCCAAAAGTCATTTTTGCATCGGATCGTGACTGCGGATGAAAAATGGATACATTACGATAACCCGAAACGCAGCTTTGATATGTGAAGCCCAGACAACCAGGACCTTCCCAGCCAAAGGCAAATATCCATGGTGCCAAGGTTATGCACTGTAATGCTCACAGGTGACCTCTGTCGAACACAATTGACCCTTTTAAATAGAGCCATAGCCGAGAAACGACCGTAATATGCTCGGCCACATGTTGGGAGACCGGTTAAAACTATTTGGAAAATATATGATGGGAAATTTTGGCTTACTCGCCTTATAGCCCGGACCTTGCCCCGTCCGACTATAATTTATTTCTTCGGTCTATGCAAAACGCTTTCACCGGGATACGCTTCAGTGCAGAAAAGGGTATCAGAAATTTTCTTGATTAATTTTTGGCCTCGAAACCGGTGCAGTTCTTTTGGCGCGGAATCTATATGTTACCAGAAAGATGGGAAAAAGTAGTGGCTGACGATGGACAATACTTTGAATAATACTACTATGTTTTTCTTAAATAAACGTTCAAATTTTGAAAAAAAAACCGCACGAATTACGTTATAGACCCAAAACATACCTACATAAATACATATGTATTAACAAACAAATAAAAGATATATTATTTTTCACTAAAATATTTTTTGTTTATGCTCTCGTTCTCTTTGCTCATACGGTTTTCTCAGAGAAATAAATTTTTTCAAGGGCGTACGCAGGATTTCATCTAGAGGAGGGCCAAGCTCAAATGGTACTTAGATAACTTTCTAAATAAAAATTTGCTTAGGTATGTTATCTTTTATATACATATCATATTTCTAAACTAATTTGAGGTCGCTGACTGCAAAAAACGCATTAATTTTTTTTTTACCGAGGAGCTATTCTAGATATAATCGACACTTTCGATTTTTGAGTTTATAGCTCTAATTTTATAAAAAAATATTTCGAGACACCCAATTTTGATCGAATTTTTTTATAAACTATTTTAAAGAAAAATTCTTACGCTTCTTTTAAATGTATCAATTACTAAAATCCTATTCAAATTGGCTGAGTTAAAGTTAAAAGTTAAAACTGAGCGAAAAGTTCATTTTCATAGCAATTTTTTTCAATTTTGCAATATTTTTTATATTTTTATTTATAAGTGTAGGGGAATGTCGTCAGGGTTGGGCCACTTTTTAACTTTCCTCTGTATCTTTTTTATATATTCGAATATTACCAAATTATTTGTCTAATTTAAAAGTTTGGACCCTTATCTGTAACATACCTTTAGGACAACTCGCTGCGATTTCGGAAAAAAAAGTTATTGACGAAACTAAAAAAAAAAGTAGTCAGGGTTGGACCATTGTAGTCAGGGTTGGGCCACCACCAAATATTGATGAAATATGTACTTAAATAGTGCTTATTGTTTTTCATTCAATTATACAAAATTTCTATGAGTAATCTACATAATATTATTAATCTGAATCGCAATTTGGGCATACATAGTAACTTTTTGTGAGATTGACGCACTTCAAGTGCACGTCTCGCTTGCATTCAATGCATGCGATTGAATTGTTTCGATACAGTTCCGCGGGCATCGGTTTCAAGCGTATAATGCAGAAGTCTTGATCCACATCTTCGTCGGATGAGGATTTTCTTGTGCTTTTTTCGGTGGGCGACATCGTTTAGCGGGTGTTGTTTTGCGTTCGATTTTTTCGCGTCCGATTTCGGAAGTTTTTTAGGCGTTTTCGAAGCATCGCGCATCTGTTTTTCATTGGGCGGCGCCCCAGATTTGATTTCACTGTTGGCGCGACCGCTTGTAGAGGCCCGACCAATGACAAAATCGTAGAAAGGGTGGACTCATGTTCTGTGTTCCGAAAAACCGTATGGGTAATGTTATTTTACTGATTCGAAATAAAAATTGATGTGGCCCAACCCTGACGACAAGCATGTTTTTCGATCGCTCAAAACTACATGCGAACAGGTAAGGGAATCGAACTTTCCCTTTCTGAACTTGTTGATGGTTCACCCCTTAATGGATGCATATATACTGCATATATACTGTTTTTTTGCTGTGGCATTGTTCTTTTCTAAGTTTTGAGTCATTTTTCACTGCTATTACAAAATTTTTTGGCATCGAGAAAAATATTTTGACGCTATAACACAGATGGCAGCTCGTGTCATATGCAAAAAATTGCAGTGGCCCAACCCTGACAGCGGCCCAACCCTGACGACATTCCCCTATTTAATTTTAAAGATTTTAAGCCCAAATTTACTAAAATCAGATCATATTTTAAAAAGTTATTAAGGCTTCAGTGAAGTAAGACCATTTTAATTTTTTATCGGAAAAATAAATAGGTACAATAAACTGGGTCGATTTTTATGAAGCAAAAATATTGTATAATGTTTAAAATGCTTAGAATCGTACAAAGTACACGTGTGAATTTTTGTAGAGTTTTTGGAAATTTTTTATTTTTTTTTCCTTGACCAATTTTTGAAAAGTTAAAAAAGGTCTGAAAAAATTTATAAAATACTTTGATACTTTGAACAATTTTAAGCATTTTAAGACTTATACATTTTATTCGTAAGAGCCTTCCTTTTGAGTAAACGAATGTTTTTCCGACCACGTAATTGTAAAACATAAAAAAATCGACTTTTGGAACCGGATATTATCTATACTACCTGCACAAAAAATTTTGAGTTTTTTAACGCAGCAGTTTTTGCAAAATTAATACTTTTAATATTGCTACTTTGCAAGTCTAAATGCTCCGGATCGTGAACACGGCTAGTATAAAATCAACTAGTTTTTATTAATAATAAAAACAAAAATTCATGCACTAGCACTTATTTAAAGTTATAAGGAAATACGTAAAACACTAAAGTTAAAATTTTTTAATAAAATGTGCAAAATCACACTTTTAGCCTTTTAATATCAAATTCATTTAAGCTTTTCAGATTGAAATCTTATTGAGTCAAAATAAATGACTTGTTTAAATATTTAAATTGATTTTTATCAAACGAAATGGAGCTGGTTAAAAGCTTTGAAATTTATAAAATGAATCAGTTTTGCTTTATTTAAGTGATAAATTTATGATGCTTGAATTGAAAACATAAAGTTTGCGAATAAAAAATTAAATACTAATAATGTCAACTAAAATTTTAACATTGACATTTTTAATTTCAAGCATCTATATTTTCAGTTTTCCGAATACTGAGCCCTCAACTTTACGTTTCACAAATTTGAAATGTATAATGTACATGGAGTCCAGCAGAAACTCGTATTTGTCGATTGAAAGTGCTTGGACGTGATAAAATCGGCTTAACTGTACATATGAAAGTGAAAATTTGGAGAACGGACTATATCGTAAGAGTGTTGCGATAATATATGACTAAATATTAATATCAATGAATTTTCAGCTTAACGTTGCACTTTTCAAGAAAGCAAATGGCTACAGACCATTTCTTTACAATTATAGTGTTAATTTTTGCCAGCTTTTTAACAAACATAGACGTTGGCCAATACAAAGAGTGTTAATTGAAATGAGCAAACTTTATTCAAATGTAAATCATTCATTTCCCTATGATGTGAGTTTTGTTGGTTGTTTCCTTTTAGTTAATTCCAAAATCATAATACTTACTTATTATTGCATTATGTTTAGCATGACGTAATAGTGAAGGACTTCGTTATTGATCCATCCATGTTTAAATTGTTGCCACCACCTGCAGGTGATTACCTGATTTCACTAAATACGTTTACGAAGAATTACCAACAAATAGGCATAGGTGAACTTTATATAAGTGTGCCACAGGATATATTAGAATTAATTGGGACTTAAATTTGATTTTGTAAGCTCAAAGCACAATAAATAACACAGGCCCACAAAAAAAAGAAGTACCATGCGCGAAAGATCAGACCACCTGAACTTTATGTTTTCGGGGTCGCTGAAGTATGGTGCCAGAACAGCGAAGTTTATCGCGTTTTTTCAGAAATCAACAATAATGCTGAAAATTACTGTTTTTTGCTGGTTTCTGAAAAAACGCGAACCAACTTTGCTCATCTGGCACCATATTCGAATTCAGCGACCCCGAAAACATAAAGTTCAAGTGGTCTGATCTTTCGCGCAGGGCACTTTTTTTTTTTTTTTTTGGTATGTGCCAAAAAAAAATCTTAAATTTTCAGCGTAATTCCTGATTTTTGAAAAAACGCGAACCAACTTCGCTATTCTGACACCATATTCGGATTCAGCGACCCCGAAAACATAAAGTACAGGTAGTCTGATCTTTCGCGCATGGTATTTTTTTCTTTTGTGGGCCTGTGTAATTATATATATTTAAATATCCTTATTAAAAAATTAAAACTAGTATGTATCTAAAGTGAAAAACGAAAAAATTCATTGCATGTTATAAAAAAAATTTCTCCTCCGAATGCACTATGGGTCAAAAAGCACATTTTTCTGGCCAAAACCTTATTTTTACAAGTCAACACTATTGAAATTTTGTTGATGCAGTGTGACAGAAGATACTTCAAAACAATCAAAAATGTTTTTGGTTTTGGAGAAAAATAATTTACCGCTCTTCAGCGATGTGTCAAAGTTGATGCATTTGCATTTTACGGAGATAACGCAAAAAAGTTATGATTTTAACTTTTTTTTTTTTTCAATTAAGTATTAAAAAATAATTAAAATAATTTGTTTTTTTCTAAAACCAAATTAGATAAAATTGATGCAAGTTCGTATAATACAATTAATGTTGCTTAAAACATTTAAATATATAGTGGTTTTCTGTGGAAAAATCTAAAATTCAGACTTCTAGTTTTTTTTTAAATTTCGAACTTCGTGCACGCTTTTGAAATTTTGTTGGGATTTGTTAGTCTTAAGAAACCCGAAACTAGTTAGATGTTACTATTGTTACTATTATCTCTATAGACGCGCGATTTTGCCGGTTTTTTTAATGCATTTTTTCTTCCGCAATTCCAAACTATTCGAAGTCTGGTTGCAAAAGGCAGACAAAAAAGAAAAAGATAAAGCTGATTTTCAATTTGATATTAAAAAATACTGAAGATGGTACTAGTCCAAGTTACATGCGCAAAAGTGAGCATCATTTTTGCATTAGATGTTTCGAAAAATTAAGATATTTGGGGTTGAATAATTTTTTTTTTTGGAATGATGATTTTTTGATACCTTTGTTATAAAGCAACAAAACTGCATTAAAAAATACCTTTTTTCTTAAGTTCATTTCTCATAAACTACTCATCGAATATCAAATTATTTTTTAAAATATTTTGTTAATTATTGACAATTTATAAAAATATATATTATGGTCACATGTAACGTCATTTGTTATTTAAGATATCTCTTTTTTATAAACAAATTAATTTCACAGCCCCGAAATATTGTTTAATTTTAATTTGTTTATAAAAAAGTGGTATTTTTAATAACAAATGACGTCAAATGTATTTAAAAAAAAAATTTATATTGGATGAGTGGTTTAAGTTCTGAAGTTTTGAAAATATTGTCCATTCAAGGTGGAAAATGCAAATACGAAATGGCCAATATCTCCAAAATTACAGAACTTATGTAGAAATAAATTGCAGATTCGAACTAAGCGGCTCAAAATTCATATAAAAAGTTGAATTATTTAAATTTTAAAACAAACAAAAAATTTTCCATATTCAGGACCACTTTCCGATTTATAAAATGGTTTGGGAAGGATCAAATGTCCTCTAAAATGGACCAAATTTCATATGGTGCTTACTTACATCAAAGGGAACATTATGGTGCTGTGGGAGCGCAACTTTAAGCATTTTTTTTTTTTTTTTTATATAAGTAAATATCGACCAGTCTTATTTATATGGTAAGGATTAATCGGATAAGCTTTGAGAAAAAAATGGACGAATTTGGAAAAGAGGTTTGTCAGCTTCCATACGAGCAAAAACTTAAAAACACCATACTGAAAGCATATTATTTGAGACAATTCAATCAAATTTCACATGCTCTGAGCAAAACGAGGATGATTTCAAGTAACATAACTGGGCTGTAACAACAACTTATTGAATACAAAAGTTTAACATACGACGTGGAGTCTATGATAATATTAAACAGTGAAAGATAACATACTATGGTAACGAAGTACTACCATAACCAGTTCAATACAAGTTTTCAAAACAGTTCGATATGCCGTAATGTAGACCTTCTTACAGAGGTCGGCACTACACTCATACTAACACCGTTCCGAAGTAGAGTAGATATACCACATGTTGTGTTCTGCTCTTACCGAGGATGTGTGAAGTTCTGATGACTATAGTCACTGACAGGATGAACGCGGCTCTGTACCAAAATGCTTTGGCGTAGAATTGGCTTTATTCCGGTCTCGACTACTTCTTGGCGGGCATCCACCGTTGCCTTTCCTGTAAAGTGAGTTCCTGAATTTTATTCGATTTTTTAATAGGAAAAACCTTATTTCGGGAAAATTATAAATACAACGTCTCCAAAAACAATGCTCCGTATATAAGTAGAACAGATCTGTGAAGATTTTTTATTGAAAGCTTTTAAATTTTGTACAAATTTTTAATCGATCAAGAGTTGGTTACACAATACCATTTTATTAACTTAGAGTAGGCAATTTGAGGATAAATAATTCAAGAATATGTGAAGAAGACTTACTGCAATTAATATGTTTCTGTTAAATAGAAATATGTCTATAGAAACATATGTATATAACTGGAGCACGACATAATAAATCAAAAGAAAACAATGGTTTCTTTAAAAGAAAAAGAAACGTAGAAAAAATGCTTAAATATTCAAGCGATAAAAAAGCAATATCATATCTCATCGGGGAAGGTGTGTATATTTTTCTATTGGCTTAAGTCTAACATTATAAAAACTTTCACATAAACAATATAACGATTGAAATCTCAATCTTATTAAAGAAAAATAAAAAAGGTTTTTTTCACGAAATATTTCAGTGTAAAGCAGCATTATATGTATGGAAGATAGTAGCAGTCATATAGACCGCACAGATTGCTGGTAAAGGACAATAATATGGCAAAGTGCTATGTAGTAAATTACTCTTTATATGAAGCAATCCACGCCAGGTGTACCAGCTTTGATTTTTTTTTTTTTCGATTTCGCTCAAATTTGGCAATATGGTATCCGGTGTGCAAGAACAACAATCCGGGAGGATTTGGTCCTAGTACCATTTGTTGTTAAAATATAGGGTGTTGAAGTTGGCGTTTTTAGTCATTTTCATGAAAAGAGTGTTTTTCAAAAATTTATAGCTTACACTAAAGTTTGTAAATTGATAAATCTAAGTTACTGGTCCCATTTATTTCGAAGTGTTCTTTTTAAAAAAAAAATTTTTAAATTAAATTTTTTTCACCAATATTTTGTGTACTTAAAAATACTACCCTGAGATTTTTGGCTTTTGAACGCCCGCGGAAGTCAAAAATCTTTTTTTACTCAAGAGGAAAGCATCTTACGAAAAAAGTGTACTAGGCAAAAAATGCTTAGAATCCAAGCAATACGTGATATTTTGTTGGATTTTTTTGTAAACTTTTTTTTTGAAATTTTTTCAAAAAAATTTTTTTTTTGCTTTCCAAAAAGTTCCCAAAAAATTTCAGACTTATTTCCTTAATGATTCCAAGCATTTTATGCCTCGTACACTTTTTTCGTAAGATGCTTTCCTCTTGAGTATGTAAAAAAAGATTTTTGACTTCCGCGTTCGTTCAAAGGCCAAAAACTCCCATGTAGCGTCCGAATGCCATCTTTAGTCATACCGCCAGCAGCATGCACATCGGATTAGTAAGTTCAGGAACCAATATTGTTTGTCATAATTTTGAAGGCCGATAACCACCTGAAAAAGGTATTTGAATAAGGAAATATAAGAATCAGAACTGTCGTGGCAATAGATACAAGTCATCGTAAATGATCGTGACAAATGGAGACGTTTCGGTTTGTTTCTATACTCGTCCTAGGATTTACAGGAGAATACATACACACACCATAGGGGAACTGATGCTATTGTGGTATAGTTTTTCAATGTGGTATGGTCGCATATCTCCGATTTGGGAAAGAGCCTGCGAACGTCACTGCTTTTATCCTATCAGAAAACATGAAAAACCAGGGATGTGTTGCAGTCATGCACCAAACAAAATTTTTCTGGTGTCAGTTGAACGAAACTTAAGTTGCGTGAGTGGTTGATTTTTTTCCGGATTTTTTGCAAAAAAATTTAGTTAAGAAAATGTTGCTTTTTGGTGAAGTTTTATTTATATTCAATAAAGGTAAGTGCTAAGTATTGCGAAATAAGTGTTTAACTGTGTAAATTCACAAAGTTTCCCATTTTATTTTTAGAATTTTGTACTTTCTAAAAATTGGCCAGTGTGGTATAGTCGGGATTCGCTAATGTGGTATAGGAATATTTCTTGTTATTCTTAACATTATTTGATTGCGGCTTATTTTTTTATAAAAACTATGAGTTTGAGAACCAATGTAAATGTTATTATGAACCTTTTTCATACCTTCCAAATTTTATATTTGGTTGTATGGTTAAGTATACCACATCACCGTACTTATACATATGTACCACATTACCAGCCCACTTTACAAGTACTGATCAGTATACATACCACATTGCGCCACCATATATACCACATTACCTCTCAACTTTTTGAAAACAGCTTTTTTGACTTTTTTCAGATTTTACTCAATAACTTTTTTTAATGCAATTGCACACATTTTATTGAAATATGTTCTGTAGCCAATACTTCAATGATTGGCATAAAAAAATTTGGCTGAAATTGATCTAACGAATCTCTTTCAAATTCCACCTTAACATTAGCTGTACCACAATAGCATCAGTTCCCCTAGTATATACGCCCCTGTGCAGAATCTTTTTTTGGGTATAGTTGGCATGTTTATGCAATGTTATTCTAAACAAAAGTTAACATTTTCAATAAAAATATATGAAGTTTCAAATTCATCAGTTAGAAAAAAATTCTAAACATATGAGCCCACTGGTTAGTGAAATTACCATTTCATAACTCGAAAACCACATCATTTTGATGAAATTTTAAATAAAGAGTGTGTCAAAAAAACGTATACACGCTTAAAGTTAAATAAAATTCAAACCATTCAATTTAAAAATTATTAAAAATATGCGAATTCATTAAACATTGTAATATTGGAATATTAATCGGAATTTATACATCTATCCACCTATTCGGGAATCCTGTCATTAACGATTTTATAGTTGTTTCCGTTAACTTTTTGGAGGAGCCGGTCCATTTACGCTCGAAGTCAGACATGTCCTATGATATCTTTCCTGTGTTCTTCAATTCCCTTTTCACAAGCGTCCAATATCTCTCCACAGCACTATAGGTCAAAAACCACACTTTTTTGGCCAAAATTCAATTTTTACAAGTGTTTCTATTGAGTTTTTGTTGATGCAGTGTAACGTAGAATACTTCAATACAAACAAAAGTGTTTTTTAATTTGGGAAAAAATAATTTTCCGTTGTTCAGCGATGTGTCAAAGTTGATGCATTTGCATTTTTATGCGATAACGCAAAAGATTCGTGATTTTAACTCCTTTTTTCAATTAATAAAAAGTAATTAAATAATTTGTTTTTTTCTAAAACAAAAATGAATAAAATTGATAATAATTGATAATTGATATAACGCAATTTAGGTCGAAACATTAAAATATATTTTGGTTTCTGTGGAAAACCACTGACTTTTAATATTTTTTTTAAATTTTGAACTTCGTGTAAGCTTTTAAAATTTTGCTGGAATTTGTTAGTCATAAGAAACCAGAAACTAGTGAGATGTTGCTATTGTTAATGTTATTTAGAAACATAGACGCCCGATTTTGCCCGTTTTTTTTAATGAATTTTTTTGTCAGGAAACTTTTCTTCCATAATTTCGATTTATTCGAAATGAGACAAAACAGACAAAAAAGAGAACGTAGAAGCTGTTTTTTAATTTTTTATTAAAACATACTGAAGATATAACTAATCCAAGTAGCTTGGGTAAAAGTGCGCATAATTTTTGCATTAGGTTTTCGAAAAATAGAGATCTTTGTGGTTAATATACGAAAAATTAGTACTTTTTTTACTTTTGAGGTTAGTTGTAGACTGCTCAAAATTTTTTATATTTTTTTTGCATAATTCATTACTTAGTACCACTTTTAACCTTTAAAACGAGTTCTTAAAATGTTTCATACAATACTTGCTTCAAAAGTTAATAAAGATTCAAGATGATATCATGCAATCAAAAGTCGTGTCGTTTTACCCGTTTTATGGGATTTCAAGATGACATCTTAAAACAGCCAGAACTTTTAAAGGAATTATTGTATGGCATCTTTTAAGAGCTCATTTTGAAGAAACTACGAGATACATTTGGAAAAAAAAATAAAATTTATTTGCAGTTTGATTCCAACCTCAAATATAGCCAAAATAAACATTTTTCATGAGTTTGACTTCAAATATCTCCAAATCCTGAAGTGGTGGGCCAATTCTGACCGCGGACTAAGATTCTACGCATAAAGTTACTTCGGAAATGCTAGACAACAAAACCTTGCTGGAATGTGTTATTAATTTAGAAAATTTATTACGGTAGTACAAGGGTTAAGTATCTGGCATTAGTTATCTGGTGTTTGTTTGGTGGCTACCATCACTTTGCTACAACCGGCATAGCGCAATTGGAGACCTCAAGTGGATGACCAATAAGCCTCATTAATTCATCAATTTTAATCATTTCATTAAATTTATCAACCCTTGTCAAAAAGGTCATATTTTTTTTTGGAAATTTAAAAACAACCTAATTCTAACTAAGTGAATATTATTAGGGTCCTAATGCAGAATTGAAAAATTTCTGCAAAGTTCAAAGGGATCTTGGTGTGATGTTTCGTCGTCAACTTGAAGACACATAACCTCAATTCTACCTGCAAGTCTCAGCAACCTTCCCAAGACATCATTGAGAGCAGTATTCAAAAGCCAATTTAAACCGTGTCCCATGCTAAATGCAATGGAAATTTAATATCCAGAAATCCAAATCATAAAATTTAGTCTAAATTTTAAGCAAATTTTCCTTAAAAAGTCAACTTTTGCCATTGATAAGTTTTTGAAAAAAACTAAAATATTCATCTTATAGTACAATCATTTGGGAGAATAAAATGATTTTACCTGGAAAGTTTCGCGGGATTTTTGCAAGTGAGTTATTTTGTAGATTTCGATGTGCTCTTTCAGAATTTCAACTTTGCTACCTCGAATCGTGTTCGCTCGTGCCGCCATATTGGAAAAATGGCGTTCAAAATCAGTTTTTTATAAATATATCTTTAACGGTTACATTTAGAGAAAAATATTGTGGTACAATATTGTAGCTTATAAAATTTTTTATAAAATTGACCTTTCACTTGTATTCATACGACTTATAACTCAGAAGATATCATAATTCAAAATTTGAAAAAAATTAGTGAATTCTGCATGCCGCTTATGAGTAGGCATAGTGATGTGTTGAGTTTAAAATTACGATAACTCCTGAACGGTGAGTCACAAGTTTAAAGTAAAAATATTTATTTATAGGGAATTACTTTCACTATAAGCTTCATAATATTTCTTTTTCAAATCACCTATAGATTATGAAATATTTTTTCACCAAACCTAAAATTTAGAAAAAAACAGTTTTTTCAAAAAATCTCCAAAACGGTTCGTTCTAGAAAAAAAAGTTTTCTCGCATTTTATAGAACGTTCAATTTCCTATAAGGGTTTTTCACAACTGTTTTTTTGTCCGACTTACCGTTCATGAGATATCGCGTCTTGCAAATCATTCCAAATTGAACATTGTACTATGCTCCCTACTATATTCAATTTTGAATGATATTTAAGTAGCGATATCTCATGAAGGGTAAGTCTGACGAAAAAACAGTTCGGAGAGACCCTTATAGAGAATTGAACGCTCTACAAAATGCATGTACAATTTTTTTTCTAGGATAAACCGTTTTGGAGCTATTTTGAAAAAACGGTTTTTTTCTAAATTTTAGGTTTGTTGAAAAAATATCTCACAAACTATAGGTGATGTGAAAAAGAAATACTATGCAGCTTGTAGTGGAAGTACTTCCCTATTAACAAATGTTTTTACTTTGGACATGTGATTTACCGTTCAGGAGTAATCGAAATTTTAAACTCAACACAATACTATGCCTACTCATAAGTGGGCATGCATAATTTACTAATTTTTGTTCAAATTTTGAATTAGAATAGAAAATTTTATAAGCTACAATGTTGTGCCACAATATCTTCTCTTCTTATACGAGATAAAATTGTATGTATGTTTATTTATATATTTATAAATATATTTTCTCGAGAACGGATGCAGCGATTTCAATGAAACTTTATCAAAGGTTTCAACTTTATAGCTGCCCACTAGGGGGCGCGGCACCGCCCTAAAGTTTAAACTTCATCTAGTCATAACCTCCAAACCATTAAAGGTATTTTGATGAAATTTAGTACACATCTACCTACTGTCAATGTCTTTTAACGGACAGAAAGTGGGCGGAATCGAAGAAGTGCCACGCCCACTTTTTAGCCATTGAAAATTTTGATTTAATATTACTCGAAAACGACTCCAACAATTTTGATGAAAATTTAGGAGATGTTACCTCTGCAAACAAGGATTAATATGAAATGTGCCGTTATATTGGGAAAACTCGTTGAAGGGCGTGGCACCACCCACAAAATTATAATTCGGTATAAAAAGAAAACCAATAAAGTAATCAGTCTGAAATTAACTGTGGGGAGCCTACTTGCTATAAGCCATCTCTGATCTGAAAGTGGGTGAAATATCGCCGTTGCGCGTGAAACCTCCCATACAAGCGAAATACGTTTTATGCTATTTCTCGCAAATGTTACAAGATATTTTAATGAAATTTGGTGTGTAGGTACTACTTATCAATGCTTTGTAACTAACGAAAAGTGGGCGGAATCGAGGAGGTACCACGCCCACGTTTTTGCCATCGAAAATTTTGATTTAATATTACTCGAAAACGGCTCCAACAATTTTGATGAAAATTTAGGAGATGTTACCTCTGCAAACAAGAATTAATATGAATTATGCCGTTATATTGGGAAAACTCGTTGAAGGGCGCGGCAACACCCACAAAATTATAATTTGGTATAAAAAGAAAACTAATAAAGCAATCATTCTGAAATTAACTGAGGGGAGCTTACTTGCTATAAGGCATCTCTGATCTGAAGGTGGGCGAAATATCGCTGTTGCGTGTGGAATCTCCCATACAAGCAAAATTCATTAAATGATATTTCTCGCAATTGTTACAAGGTATTTTAATGAAATTTGGTATGTAGATACTACTTATAAATGCCTTGTAATAAACGAAAGTGGGCATTGAAAATTTTAATTCAATATTCTTCTCAAAATTTTTGGAGATGGTATTCCTGAAAACAATGATTTGTATTTGATATGTCAATGTGTTGGGAAAACTCGTTGAGGGGCATGGCACCGCCCACAAAAATGTAACACGGAATAAAAAGAAAACTAATAAAGCAATCATTCTGAAATTAACTTTGGGGAGCCCACTTGCTACAAGGCATTTCTGATCTGAAAGTGGGCAAAATATCACCGTTGCGCGTGGAACCTCCCATACAAGCAAAATACGTTAAATGTTATTTCTCGCAAATGTTACAAGGTATTTAAATGAAATTTTGTGTGTAGGTACTACTCAATAATTCCTTATAATAAACGAAAAGTGGGCGGGATCGAATAAGTGCCACGCCCACTTTTTTACCCTTGAAAATTTTAATTCAATATTAATCGAAAACGACTCCGACAATTTGAATGAAAATTTAAGAGATTGTACCCCTGAAAACAAGTATTAACATATGATATGCCGTTATATTGGAAAAACTCGTGAAGGGCGTGGCACCGCCCACAAAAATATAAAACGCTTTAAAAAGAAAACTACTAAAGAAATCTTTCTAAATTTAACTGTAGGGAGTCTACTTGCTATTGGGCACCTGCGATCTAAAAGTGGGAAAATTATCGCCGGTGCGCGTGGAAATAGCCTTTCGAATTTTTCCGATAGGTCACTTACTTTCCGAATTATGATACATATAACGAAAAATTTTGAATGCGTGGCATATCCCATTTATTTATTTTAGGGCATTCTATTTCACCAAAAAAAAATGTTTAGTTTTTGATATTTTCTATACCACTCGATACTTTGCGAGTTTTTTCTCATTATTATGCTCATCGATTAATATATCAATTTCAAAGAATGACCATACGAGTATCATAACAAAAAATAGCTATGAACAAAATTTCGACTAAAATAATAAGTTCAGATTGTTGACCGAGCAGGGATCGGTCTCCAGGTACTTTCTCTTTAAATGTAACCATTAAAGAAATATTTGTAAAAAACTGATTTTGGACGCCATCTTTCTAATATGGCGGCGCGAGTGAACACGACTCGAGGTAGCAAAGTTGAAATTCTGAAAAAGCACATCGAAATCTACAAAATAACTCACTTGCAAAAATCCCGCGAAACTTTCCAGGTAAAACTACCAAATGACTGTACTATTACTTCGTTTTGACAAATTAACTTTAGTAAATAATTTTTTTAAATAGAGAAAAAAAAAAAGTAAAAAATACAAAAATTTGGAATTAATGTGAGTACAAAAAAACTCACTACCTAAAGTAATTTTAAGATTAATATCTAAAATCAACTAAGTTAAAATTAATTTAAAATCATTTGAAATAGCATTCTAAATTAAATTAAAATATTTGGGCTTACATTTTTCAGCCACCAATTCAATTTAGATTCTTTTGATTTTTTTATTTCTCTCGTGAAAAATAATTCAAGTGATTAGAATAGTCTAAAAGATTGAATTTTTTTTGTATTCGTACATGCAATCGAAAATAGTCGTGAATTAATCTCTCGATTTATGACACGAAGAGAGGAAGAAAAGAAGACCATCATGAGTATTAAATTTATATGAGCGCAAATATACATAAGCCTTTTTGAATTAAAGAACATAATCGCCCCAACGCAAAGTAAAACATCAGACATTTGTATGTAGAAACTTAAATATTAGCCGTGTTTTTTTTGACGCGTATATACAATTGTGGATACCTTCAAATTGCGATAACTCATGAACAGTAAGTCACACAATAGAACTCTAAGAAACTTTTTTATGGAGAATCACGTTCTCTTTCATTTTATATTTAAAAAAATTTATTTTTAAGGCGGTATTTTATAAAAACTGGTTAGCGCCGATAAATGGCAAAAAATCACTTTTTTTTAAATAACTTCTAAATAATTATTTTTTTTTTACAAAAGATTAAAATTATTTGTAGAGCATGTGGTTCTCCTTGAAAAAGACCTTATGACTTTTTATCGTACGACTCACCGTTCATAAGTTATCGCAATTTGAAGGTATCCACAATTGTATATACGCGTCAAAAAAAACACGGCTAATATTTTGTAATGATAAATTGGAAGTTTAATTTTTGAAACTTTAAAGAATATGAAAAGATATCGCATTTACATAAATTTTTACAAAAATATTTAGTTAAGCATAAAAACTCGAAAATTTCAAAATGATATTTAGATTTTGATGTTTTTTTTTTTAAATTAAAATTTGTCCGAACACTTTGTGTTACATTCAGGCAATCTAGCCAAATTCAACGTTAATGCTAATACAGTTTATTCGCTTATTCTTAAAATTAAGAACTTGAATGAACTTTATGAATAAAATGTGAATTAACAAAATAAACAGATAATGAAGTGAGGGTATAGGTAATAAGTGGGCTGGCATACAATTCCCCTTAACATGCTAGCAGGTAGGGCGGGTGAAGACATCTTTGGTCCTTCTAGGAGGTTATTCGAGCAATGTGTTTTTTCCCTCCCATAGTATATATCGATACCTTAGAGCGCTATAGTCCTATCTCCACTTCTTGCGATTTTGAGATTTTTGCAGTAATGGCATCATTGTGGGATTCTTTACCGTGTGGAAAACTGTGTGATGTCAAAATACCACTAAAATACCAAAATATTTGATAATTAAGAAAAATCCTATCTCCAAACTGTAATTATTTCAAGAGCGCTACTGCCCTATCTCCACTAAATATTCAAATAAGTCACATTTTTAAAAAAAAGTTTTGGTTTTTTCGTGTTTTCTTCGCGTTTCATGACTTTTTGCGACATTTTAGTGAACAAATTTGGTTACACCCAAGGCTCCACTTGTGTCGGAACCAAAAATTAAAAAAAAATTCGTTTTTATTCGTGTTTTCTACGCGTTTCATGACTTTTTACGACATTTTAGTGGAAAAAATTCAAAAAATGTACTAAATGTGACGTTTATTTTAATAGTAGTGAAATTCTATATAGAGGCAAAAGTAATGACATATTATAAATTGACTGGGATTTCGTTAGAAATTAATAAAATTTGTTAAAAACATTAAGCTAAGTTAAAATATACTATAGGTAAAAATATTGCATATATCGTTATATCAAAATAACAGCCAATCCTAAATAACCACTGTTTGAAATCTTCTTTTTGCATTTCCCAACAATTGGAAAAATGGAGATAGGACTATAGCGCTCTAAGGTATCGATATAAACTAAAAGTATCAGTAGTCGGTTATTAACGACAGATTTTTTTTTCAATATTCAGTTTTATTGCTCCATCTTTATCTGCATACATCTTTATTATGTGACAGATCGTCCGTGCCCACCCATTCCACTGAGTTACGACCGAAGACCACAAGGTATGCAGAACCGGTTACTCGGATTCGGGCCTCAATGAAGCAGGTTTCGTTACACTCCCGTGGTACAAAATTTACATTATTATTTGCATGCCACTCAAGGGCCTTTTTTCCATAGTGGCATGATACTAAATCGGGGCAAAAATATGTATACTCTCTATGCTGTTTTAGGAAAGGCAAAAGCCGTTTTTGAAGACTCTCCATAATATATATACATTTCTGTATTTATCGTTCCCGATGGCAAAAATGCTTGGCTTCTTTTGCCACAACTGCAAATGGCTTGCCACACAAGAAACTTCTTAGTGAATTTTGTTTGATTTTTTGTCCGGAATTGTTCCTGAGTATTACCTCGTTCATCAGCCACATAAAACTCTTGACTCGGAAGTGGTGAAAAGTCTGCCAGAACATTGGTTTCATCACGAATATAGGTTTCAGCACGGACATTTTTTTTTATAAAATTAGACCTACATTTTTTAGCTAGTTCTTTTGCTTTTAAATTCTTTACTGCATTGCGATCTGAAACTTTTTGAACTTTATACGACTTCAGCCCAGCATTAGCTTTGGTTCTGCCCACAAAAGAATCAGAGCATTTAAATACACGAGCTGCTTTTCTCACAGAAATGTTCGGAGTTCTTCAAAAGAGTTGTTCGACATCTTTTGCCTAACCAATATTTGTTGGACTTTTTTTTTCCTGATCCAGGTTTTCGTACAATGTTTAAGTCTTCTTTATACTGTTTAATGGCTTTTGAAACAATGTGCCGATGAACCTTGAGAACTGTTGCTATTTTCTTGAAAGTCCACAATGGATTTTTTTGAAAAGTTTTAATTTTTTTTTCACGTACTTTTATTTCGCTGTCCATTTTGAAAGAAATAACAATTGAAAATGAATAATTTGAATAAATATAGGGTAAGCTGGGGAACATTTGACACCGGGGCACATTTGACTTTGCCATTTTCGGTGTGAACACGCCTTTCGAACCAAAAACCTGAAATGCAGAAACATAACTAATTAAAGTGGAAGCAACGTAATGAACTTTGGTAGTTCTCTTTCAACTTTTCCCGCGCTAATACGCTTTTTTAACTTTTTGTGTATTTTTTGTAATTTTCGACATCTTGTTCATAAGGGTTTTGCAAATAAAGTTGTATTGTTTTTTAGAAGTAGGTATGAAATTTTGGTAGCACTAACCTTTACAATTAATAGAATAAAATTGTTTTTTATCAAGGTCAAATAGTTTAAATTTTAAAATATTTTTAATTCTTCAAGAGATATTGGGGCACATTTGACTTTTGTCGAAGGGGCACATTTGACGTTCGTCCAGACATATGTGTTTGTGTATTTTAGAAGATTTTCTAGTGTTATCTTTAAAGATAGGTATTCCATTATAAAATGAAGACGAACAGACGCGATGGCGATGAAAAAAAGTTGAATTCGCTATTTCTAATATCGGAAACCAGAGAGAAACTCCGACTTCCGACACAGAATCCATTTCATTTGATTTAATATAATTTGTTACCTTTGTTTTATCTGCAATTCAAGATTTTTGAATAGGTGCTTTCCAGGACCTCTACTACTTGTTTTAATTTCAAAATCTGGATGGATGAATTCCCGAAGTAAACATATTGACATCAAAGTTCATCATGTATGCGAAGTTTTTAATAATTATCAAATTGACTGGAAGTATTCCCCATCATCATGTGAAAGCGTTGCAGATATCTTGACGATGGTGTTACCCAAAACCCAGACCAAAAAAATTTCCATCAAACTGGCTCTTACCTAACATTTTATGTTGATGTTCTCATTAGGGGTGTTGTTGGAAATTGTACTTTATACTTATATATTGTCCTTGGGAAATTTGGCGAAAAATCCCAAAACCCATTTTTTATGTGGGAGATATTGTAGAAGTACTTGATACAAGATCAGTTATTTGAGAAGAGTTTCACCATTAAATTGGGTTTTTATAAAACCGGAAGTGGAAGATGTTTGCCTGACTTTAAAGAGTGTAATTGAGTTTAAATTACCAACTCCAACAAATCCAGCCTCAACTTCACGTTCACGCACTAAATACGTATTTGACATCGACTTCTCACACTAATATATAAAATAAGTCTTCGTTAGTACATACATAGGTACTTATAATTTGTATTTATATGAAAAAAATATATGTGTGAATGTTTTGTTTAATGTTTCTGTGTTATTTTTGTGAGTGTCAAAGGTGCCCCTTGCAATGTCAAATGTGCCCCGTACCTGGGGCACATTTGACAAAATGACTTTTTTTGAAAAAATTTAAAAAAGGACTCTTAATGCAGTTTTTTTGAAATTTTTTTTTTCATGGTTTTCATCTTAAATAATCAATGTTTCAGAAACAGTAAAGAGTATTAAGATCGTGTAATAATTTTCAAAGATACAGGTCTTTGAAAATTTAGTGTCAAATGTGCCCCAGTCTCCCCTAATATCTTTTAAATTTTTAAAAGCTAACGTAATTCAAAAGAAAAAAAATATTTCGTTGGACACAGGATAAGTTATGGCTGATAAAGTGTGTATACGTTTTTTTCGACACACTCTTTATATCTTAATTAGACTATTTTAAGACATTGTATTAAGTTTCATCGAAATCCGTTCCCGAGTTCTTGGTACGGGCAAAGATGGGTTAAGACTTTATCTTTCGTAGTGCTTTCCACGAAATTTCACAACTCAACTAAGGCTAATTCTTCGTTTTGACTATGAATATGTTTTAATTTCTTCAGAATTCTTTTGGTGTTATGAAAACCTTTCCTTTTTTGGAACCATTTTTTAGAAAATTATGAAATGTCTCAAAAAATTCTAAAAAAAATCAAACATATTCCTTGGGAGATTCTAAGCATTTTATGCTTAATACAACTTTTTTCGTAAAATGCTTTGCTTTTGAGTAAAAAATAACGTTTTGCCGACCGCGGACGTTCAAAGGCCCAAAACTCTAAATTAACGGCATAATTTCACTATGAGTGGAATACCATTTTAAAGCTTACAAATTAAGCCTTCATTTGAAGCATTTTAAAAAAAAAGTTTTTGGGGGGGGGGGGGGATTTTTTAAAAATATGCAAATGTTTTTTTAAATCGCCAATTTCAAGACCTTTTGTTTTAACAACACATAATACAAGGACGAAATTCTCCCATATTATTTATGCCACATATCGGTACTACAATATTGACAAATTTGTGCTAATTGTGCAAAACCACACTTTTAGCCTTTTAATATCAAATTCATTTAAGCTTTTTCAGATCGAAATCTTAATGAGTCAAAATAAATGACTTTTTAATGAATTTTAAATGGACTTAAATTGATTTTTATCAAACGAAATGGTGCTGGTTAGAAGGTCTGAAATTTATAAAATGAATCTGTTTTGCTTTATATTTAAGTGATAAATTTATGCTTGAATTGAAAACATAAAATTTGCGAACAAAAAATTAAATACTAATAATGGCAACTAAAATTTTAACATTGGCATTGTTAATTCCAAGCATTTATATTTTCAGTTTTCCGAATACCGAGTCGTCAACATTACGTGTCACAAATTTAAAATGTAAATCCTATATGGAATCCATATCAGAATTTTCCATTTGTCGATTGAAAGTTCTTGGACGTGATAAAATCGGTATGGATGTACATTTGATAATGAAAGTTTGGAGAACGGATTATATCGTAAGAGTGTTGCGATGATATAAGGCTAAATACTAATATTAATAAATTTTCAGCTTAACATTGCACTTTTCAAGAAAGCAAATGACTACAAACCATTTCTTTACAATTATAGTGTTAATTTTTGCCAGCTTTTTAAAAATCGTAGACGTTGGCCAATACAAAGCGTGTTCATTGAAATGGTCAAACTTCATTCAAATGTAAATCATTCATGTCCCTATAATGTGAGTTTTTTTGGTTGGTTCCTTTCAGTTAACTCCAAAATCATAATATTTATTTATTATTGCATTATGTATAGCATGACGCAATAGTGAAGGACTTGGTTATTATTCCATCCATGTTTAAATTGATGCCATTACCTGTTGGTGATTATATGATTTCAGTAACTTTGTTTACAAAAAATAACCAACAAATAAGCAACGGTGAACTTTATATAAGTGTGCCACAGGATATATTGGAATTAGTTGGGAAATGAAAGCCAAAATAGTATAAATGCCCCGATGTGGGTCACATTCGCTTTTGCCCGAAGCACTTATGACTTAAATATGATTTTTAAAGCTCAAAGCACAATAAATAATTATATGTATTTTAATGACCTTATTAAAAAATAAAAGCATGTATGTATGTAAATTAAAAAACTAAAAAATTCATTGCATGTTATAGAAAAATTTATTCCTCCGACTGTGCGAATGTCTCCCGTCAACAAAAACCAAATTTCAATACTTAAATATTAATCTTTGGTAGCACTTTTCACGAATTTTCACGAATTTTTACTTAAAAAACACAAATCTCACAAAAGAAATTGCTTGTTAAGCTAAAAGGCAAAATAAAGACTGGTCCAGAAAAATTTGATACTTTTGTTTCTTAAGATTATAAATTTCCCGATGATCATGAAGGTCGAAATATATAACATCACAATTAAAAATATATATAACACTTGGTGATGGCGCTTTAAACAAAAAAGATGTCTAGCAATCAATAAAAAGTTCGAAAACTGATTTTGTCCAATGCCAAATATTGCTGTAATTGCAGGTACTTCGAAATCTACTATACAAAGACTAAAGAAAGAGAGTAGGCTGAAGACTTACAGATTTCAATAAGTACCAGATCGTACCGATGAAAAGCAGCTGGAGTCTTAAAAACAAGCCCGAAATTTATAAAAAGATTTCCTGACTAAATTTGACTGTAGCGAAATGGACGATGAAACACACGTTAAGGCAGATTTCAAACAGCTACCGGGACACGAATGTTCCACCTGCGCAGAGGAGATGCAAATGCAGAGCAAAATAAGAACAAAGAAAATCACAAAATTTCCCAAGCATATCCACATGCATTCAGAGAAGCAGTTTTTTTTTTTTTTTGTAATACCGGGCAAAAGGAATTCGAACATTTTTATTGACGATTGCTATTTATTCGTGGACACGAAGGTATTGTTATATTCTAGCCTGATTTAGCCACCTCTCATTACTCTTAAGCCACCATAGAGTGTTACAAGAGCAAAAATTAACATTTTGTTCCAAAAAGGGCAAATCCACTTAACTGCTCAGAGCTCCGACTTTTTGAGAGATATTGGACTCTAATGAAATTGGATCTTCGAAAGAGTAATAATGCTGCAAAAAAATTACAAGATTTCAGGAATAAGTGGAGATGGTCGTATGTTCCCCGCGGTGCGCTTATTATGGTTGCATTGTAGTGAAAAATGCTTCTAAAATTGCATTTTGAATATATTTTTTGTATGGGTGGTAGGCGTGTCCGTTGACCGATTTCACTCATTTTCAATCCCCCGAGCTAGCTTTGACGACGGAGGCAGTATACCAAATTCCATTGAATTTTCTTGCTCAGTTATCCCAAAAAGTGTATTTCAACCAGAGCTGGGCGATAAGGATTACGACTAGCAAATGATTACGATTGCAGTAATCGTTAAAAACAAAAATCGACGATTAGGATTATAGTAATCGTTCATCGAACGAGCTTCGATTACGATTACAGTAATCGTAATTTCACTTTTTTTTAAATTACGATTACTGCAATCGTAATCGAAGTTCGTTCGATGAACGATTACTGTAATTCTTATTTCGTTTTTTTTATATAAGGATTACTGTAATCGTTTGCTAGTGGTATTTCCATCAAACCTACGGCACGCCAGAGCCACTGACTTTCTTTCAAAATTATTGCCCAGCCAATGGCAAGTGTACCCCAAAAAGAAACTTTGCTTTAAACAACGTGGAGTTCTTCACAAAATTACCATCATGTTTATGTTTTTTCGTCTGGGAGCTTATCGAAAAGTTGGGATAAATTATCTCATTATCTGCAGAAAAGTCAGACTCATCGGTTGAAAATAAATTTGGCGAGCTCATGTTTATCTTCATAAATTAGAAAAAGTAACAACTATGATAGCTAGAGAAACCTATGTGAATTTTTCCCAAGAAATCATATGCAATACTTACGATCAAACTCCTTTTTTTAAGTTCTTTCCTTTGAAATGGTAGGTATCAAATTGATAGTATCAACAGATCGTTCAAAAAAAAAAAAAAAAATTATTTAAAACTAAAAACTTTTATACAAGCTGAATTTGACAAAAACAATAAGTAATAAATGAGAACTTAGTTATGTTTTGTTAAAGTATAAAATTTATTGCAGTATATTTTTATATTTTGTTTGGATATTTCGAGAATTACTTCTTTAGCAATCCATCTATGCAATATTTAAAATGCGATTGGCAATTTAACAGTAGTGTAGTGGTACAGAAACAGAACCTGGTTGGGCCAAGAATAGTTCTTCTATTTTTTGTTTATGTAGCCCACTGTGCCTAACTGCAACTTAAATTCTTCAGCTTAGCATAAAGTAAATATATACATATGATCTTCTTCTCCTTTCTTTTGTCTATAACGGATTGTTACGTTTATATGTACATACTTGCGTTTCAATCCGTTATAGACAAAAGAAAGGAGAAGAAGATCATATGTATATATTTACTTTATGCTAAGCTGAAGAATTTAAGTTGCAGTTAGGCACAGTGGGCTACATAAACAAAAAATAGAAGAACTATTCTTGGCCCAACCAGAACCTTTAACTCATATGATCTCGTAATGTACACTTATTCTAAGCAAACGCGTATTAATTTTGGACATTTCTAGAATTACTTTTTTAACGATTATTCAAGAAATCGTAATTTAAAACAATTTCAATATAAGGATTATAGTAATCGTTCATCGAACGAACTTCGATTACGATTACAGTAATCGTAATTTCACATTTTTGAAAATTACGATTACTGTAATCGTAATCTTAGCTCGTTCGATGAACGATTACTGTAATCCTAATCGTCTTTTTTTGTTTTTAAGGATTACTGCAATCGTAATCCTATACGCAATCAATTACACGTGTAATCCTTATCGCCCAGCTCTGATTTCAACACACAGCCAGCCGGGCACATTAAGCTAGCAGAGCGAAAATGGCAGAACTGAAAAAAAAAAATGCCATAATTATAGGCTAATTATAGGCTAATTTTGGGCCCAAACGCCGAATTTTAGGCTCTTCACTTTTTTTAAAAAAAAGTTAGCTCTGCGATTTCGAAAAAACATTTTGTACAAAAGAAAGTATTCAATAATTATAGGCTAATTATAGGCTACTTAAATGCCCCATCGCCAAAAGAAAATCTTTTCATTTAAAAAAAAATGGACCAAATAAATTTTCTTGAAATAAGGAACTTTGAATAACAACAATTTCAGACTAAAAAAAAACAACGGCAACACCATCAACAACAAAAACTACTACAACAATAACAAATTTACTACTACTAAAGGGTGTTTTTTTAGAGGTATAGAACTTTGAATTGAAATAAAACACAAGAAAATCGTTTTAATGTCCATCAATTTGGCTTTATTGGAAGGATAATTTTATGCCATTAATGTTTAAATATGATTTCGGGCATGTGGCCGCCGCGGCTGGCTCGAATAGAGCCAATTCTACAGGTCCAATTTTCAACCACTTTTTCGAGCATATGGGGCCGTATGTCGGCAATAACGCCACGAATGTTGGCTTCCAAGTCCCCTAACGTTTCTGGTTTGTTGGCGTAGACGAGCGACTTCACATATCCCCAAAGAAAATAATCCAATGGTGTCAAATCACACGATCTTGGTGGCCAATTGACAGGTCCATTCCGCGAAATTATGCGCTCATCGAATGTTTCCTTCAATAAATCGATTGTGACGTGCGCTGTGTGGCATGTGGCGCCGTCTTGTTGGAACCACAACTCATCCACATTCATGCCATCCAACGGTAACTGACTCTCCAGCATTATTTCGGAAGAAGTATGGCCCAATGACTCCACCAGCCCATAGAGCACACCAAACAGTCAGTTTTTGTGGATGTAATGGCGTCTCAAGGGTCTCATGTGGATTCTCTTTACTCCAAATGCGGCAATTTTGCTTGTTGACGTAGCCATTCAACCAAAAATGAGCCTCATCACTGAACAAAATTTTGCGAAGAAAATCAGCATCGAGATCAATCTCATATTCGGCCCATACACCAAAATCACGACGCATTGCATGGTCTCGCGGCTTTAATTCTTGCACAAGCTGGATCTTGTAAGGTCGCAAGCCAAGATCTTTGCGCAAAATCTTCCATAAAGTTGATGGACAAAGCTCCAATTGCTGTGCACGGTGGCGAATCGATTCATTCGGGTCCTCTTCAACATTTTGCTCTACAGCGGCAATTGTTTCCTCGGTGCGCACTGTTCGACGTCTCTGCGGATGCGTATTATCACATAGAATAAACCTAGTGCGAAAACGATCCATGGGTAACCGAATTAATTGCTCTGATGGACGATTATGTCGACCATAAAATGGACGGAGCTTGCGGTAAACTTCGCGAACTGAACCATTATTTTCGAAATAAATTTGCACGATTTGCAAGCGTTGTTCTTTTGTCAACCTGTTCATGATGAAATGGCAAACCAAACTGAACATAAATGACATTAGAGTTGCCAGATTTGACCACAAAATGCCAGTTTTATCTCTATTCGAAAAACAAACCTCTAAAAAAAACACCCTTTACAACAACAGTAATTTTATATAAAAGTATTTATTTTTATTTTTTTTAAAATAATAAGTACCTACTGCGCTTGCATAAGACTGATCCGCGTTCGAATGCCGCCGCGAAGCTGGTGTTGGATGTCTGACGGGTTTAAATCCTGAGCTGCGGCCACAGGCCGCCCACTTACCCTACTTTTATGTAAAATTACTGTTGTTGTAGTAGTAGTAAATTTGTTGTTGTTGTAGTAGTTTTTGTTGTTGTTGTTTTTTTTTTTTTCTCTGGAATTGTTGTTATTCGAAGTTCCTAATTTCAAGAAAATTGATTTGGTCCAGTTTTTTTTCTAATGAAAAGCTTTTCTTTTGGCGATGGGACATTTAAATAGCCTATCATTAGCCTATAACTATTGAATACTTTCTTTAGTACAAAATTTTTTTTTTGTTTTCGAAATCGCTCTGCTAGCTTAAACTTAGGCTAGCAGAGCTAACTTTTTTTTTAAAAAATTGAAGAGCCTTAAATTCGGCGTTTGGGCCCAAAATTAGCCTATAATTAGCCTATAATTGTGGCATTTTTTTTTTGTCAGTTCTGCTATTTTCGCTCTGCTAGCTTAATGTACCTCAGCCAGCCACCCAGCAAGCCAGACAGACGGACATGGCTATATCGACTCAGGAGGTGACGCTGATCAAGAATATATACACTTTTCTATATCTGCCACGTCTCCTTATCTGCGTTACAAACGGAAGGACAAAGTGAATATACCTTGGGTGTAGGGTATAAAAATCTGACCAACAAAGCCTTAAAGCAATTAAACATGAAAAATGATTTAAATCAATACACATTTCATTGAATTAATCTATTTATTAGGGAACAAATTACTAATTTTGTTTTAGTTTGCTTGCAAATCTACTTTCCAAATTTGAAATTTATTCTGATTTTCTAAAATCTTAATGCAAACTAGCCTGACTGAAAGATAGCTCAACCATTTTTATTAAAAACACCAGGACTCAATGCGCTTTTGTGAGCAGAGTTAGTGCTATCGCCTTAATTTCATAAACAAAGTAAAAAAAAGGTACATATTATTAAAAATGGACTTTTTGATGGCATTTTTTCTTTGTAAATTTTAAAAAAATATTGGACTTTGCACTTTTGCATTTCTTTTAATTTTCACCATTTAAACATGTTATTTTGATGTCAACTTTTTTACGCTGAGTGTTGTTTTAGTACCTTTCGAATGGCATACATGTACTAGCATTTTATAGTGTTATTATGTTTTTTTTTATGAAAAACCCCCCCAAGAGCAAATCCTGCGCACGGCACTGACTGTCTCGGCTCCTTTTTGGCGGATATCCACCGTTACCTTTCCTATAAAGTGAGTTCCTGAGTTTTATTCGATTTTTTCAGGGGACAAGCCTTACTAACTTCTCAAAAAAGAATGATCCGTGTATAGAACAGATCTGAGAAGATTTTTCATTGAAAGCTTCTAAATTTTGTAAAAATTTTTAATTGGTCAAGAGTTGGTAGCACAATACCATTTTATTAACTTCGAGTAAGCAATTGGAAGATAAATAGCACTAGTCTACAAATGAATCAAAATTTTTTCCCCAGTGAATGCTATTATCCATTTTATATGTAAAATGGGCTGCTGATTCCGAAAATTGCTTTATTTTTTTTTTTTTTATTTCGTGTCGTTTTCAAGATATCGGTCATTTTCGGACCAAAAAAAAGATAGTTCCATTTAAATACAAATATCTCAAGAACCAATATTTGTATTTAAACGTATTATATGTCATAATAAAGGTAATTAAATTACCTACAAATGATATTCACATTACGTTTTGGTTGGTTTGTTAGTTTCGGCGAAATAAATTGATGCCTAAAAAAAACATTTTTTTTTTTCGAAAAAATTAACAAAAAATCAAAATCAACTGCAGATTTATACAAGAAGAACTAACTTTTTTATAATTTTTTTTTTTTGTATCATAGACCACGGTGGTTTTAAAAAAATTTAAACTTTTTGAAATACCACCCGCGATTTTTTTCAGGGATAGTGTTGGGGGACCCTTCTAGTATCAGAATCCGGGAACCGCGAAATCGAACGTCCAGCCGTTTTTTTTTTTCGACATTTTAGTTTTTTTAACGATTTTTGAGAATGTCTCGGATTTATATACATATTATGTACACATATATATGTATGTACGTACATATATATACTTGTATATGTATATATGTGTAATATATATATATGTATATATATACATACATGCATACATACATATAAAAGGTATCGTTTCCGCACCATTTATTTAAAAAAAAAATCGGTTTTTTCGTATATAAAAAAACACAAACAAAAACCGGATACAGCAATAGTCACTCCAGATGTGATTTTTGATGCTTAATCCGAATCCGGTCTTAGAATTGCTCTATTACTTCTGGACTTTGAGATATCCTTACATATATTAATAAAGGACACCACTTTTTTTCCTATTTTTGAAGTTATATAACAAGATAAGATAATATTATGCCGTAAAATCTAGTATGACAGTTAATAGCCCTAGTTTTTTTCTTGAAAACTCAATCAAACCGATAACGATATCTTTTTTTTTTGTCGGAGATATCTTTACCTAAAAAGTTAAAAAAGTGCAAAAACACGATTTTTGGCTATATTGGATGTTACATGCAGAACACACAAAATTCTTCTGTGAATTTCTATTACCAGAAACATTTAGTACTTTCTTTTGGCTTTCAATTGAGCTATTAAGTGTTCATCTGCAATATTCTTCTACAAAGTTATGACCATTTAAAAATTACATTATGAAGTGCAAACTCACAGGGGTGCCACTAAAATATAGTGTACGAGTATTTCTTATATACGTATTGCTGCAACATGTCGTCTTAAAATAGTCATAACTTTTAAGAAAACTATTCCAAGAGACCTCTTGATAGCTCAAGTTGAAGATAACGAATGGTTTTAAATGAGTCGGTTAGTAAAAAAGAGCAGACGAATTTCGTCCGTACTGTATATAACCTCAAATATAGCCGAAAACCGAGATTTTTCACTTTGAGTTTCATGGTGTGATTTTAAAGTTAACATAACTTTGCAGAGAAATATTGCAGATAAACATTTAATAGCTCAATTGAAAGTAATAGAAATTCACAGAAGAATTTTGTGTGTCCTGCATATAACATCCAATATAGCCAAAAATCGTGTTTCTGCACTTTTTTAACTTTTTAGGTAAAGATATCTCCGACAAAAAAAAAGATATCGTTATCGGTTTGATTGAGTTTTCAAGAAAAAAACTAGGGCTATTAACTGTCATACCAGATTTTACGGCATAATATTGTCTTATCTTGTTATATAACTTCAAAAATAGGAAAAAAAGTGGTGTCTTTTATACATATATTTAAGGATATCTCAAAGTCCAGAAGTAATAGAGCGATTCTAAGGCCGGATTCGGATTAAGCATCAAAAATCACATCTGGAGTGACTATTGCTGTATCCGGTTTTTGTTTGTGTTTTTTTATATACGAAAAAACCGATTTTTTTTTTTAAATAAATGGTGCGGAAACGATACCTTATATATGTATGTATGCATGTATGTATATATATACATATATATATATTACACATATATACATATACAAGTATATATATGTACGTACATACATATATATGTGTACATAATATGTATATAAATCCGAGACATTCTCAAAAATCGTTAAAAAAACTAAAATGTCGAAAAAAAAAAACGGCTGGACGTTCGATTTCGCAGTTCCCGGATTCTGATACTAGAAGGGTCCCCCAACACTATCCCTGAAAAAAATCGCGGGTGGTATTTCAAAAAGTTGAAATTTTTTAAAAACCACCGTGAGACTATATATTTGTGAAGAAAATAAGGTACCATTTAAAAAAATCGAAATCATTGAAAAGTTACCAAAATGCGTTTTTCCCTATTTTTTTCGTTTTTTTGTAATAAACTGTTCGATAATTAAAACTTTTTGTAAAACACATGAGAAAATCCAAAAAATTCTTAAAGTAGGCGTTAAAAAAAAATACCCGTGTCTCGTCGTTTTTCTCCAGCACGTCAGATTTTTTTTTAATCGATTTTTGAAGTTTTTTAATCCACTGTACATGAAAAAAACAAAAATAGCGCATTCTTGTGTTAAATCGATGAATTTAACTATATGTTCCTTACATTTGAGGTGTATTATGTGTTCAGAGACTTCGGCTGGGACACGCAACCTTCTCTCACTAACACATTTTAAGGCGCGAACCACAACCTATGTGCCAATTTTGCAACAGTTCTCCAACGTCTACAACCCACATGCTAATAACCTGCAACGCTATATCCTCAATTCGACAATCTTCCTTCCAAAATACCAATCCTCTAGATATCCTCTCTCTACCAACTGAAAATAATGTAAAGCTACTGTATCAATACCTTAAGAACCTAAATCTGTGCAATAGGATTTAAATTTACTTTCTTTTTTTTATCTTGTTTTAATTAAAGCCGATAGCCCTGGCAGCTAGTGCTTATGTTAATTATTAGTTATAATTTTAATTGTAATTAATAAAGAAATAATAATAATAATAATATGTGTTCAGTAAACTTATGCAGGATATTACTAGGAATATTTTTGTAGAAAATTTTAACCCTCTAAGACCCTCACAAGTGGGTCATTTTGAACCCTCCACATTTAGGTCAAAATGACACACATGTGGGGGTTTTAGAGGGTTAAAATTGTTAATAAAATACAAAAATTGGTTCTTGAGATATTTGTATTTAAATGGAACTATCTTTTTTTTTTGATCCGAAAACCGAAAATGACCGATATCTCGAAAACGACACGAAAAAAAAAAAATAATGCGATTTTCGGAATCAGAAGCCCATTTTACATATAAAATGGATAGCGGCATTCACTGGGAATTTTGGCTGTAGACTAGTGTAATTCAAGAATACTTGAAAAAGATTTACTACAATCAATTTGTTTTTGCTAAACAGAAATATGTCTATAGAAACGTATGTATGTATGTATATTACTGGAGCACGACATAATAAATCAAAAGAAAACAACGGCTTTCTTTAAAAGAAAAAGAAAAGTAGAAAGTGATATGTAGTGATTTATGTAAATTATATGATATGATATGTAGTAAATTACTCTATAAATGAAGCAATCCACGCCAGGTGTACCAGCTTTAATTTTTTTTTTTTTTTTTCGATTTCGCTCATATTTGGCAATATGGTATCCGGTGTGCAAGAACAACAATCCGGGAGGATTTGGTCCTATTACCATTTGTTGTTAAAATACAGGGTGTTGAAGTTGGCGTTTTTCGTCATTTTCATGAAAAGGGTGTTTTTTCAAAAATTTATAGCTTACACCAAAGTTTGTAAATTGATAGATCTAAGTTACTGGTCCCATTCATTTTGAAGTGTTCTTTTTACAAAAAAATATTTATTGGTGAAAAAAATTTTTTTACACCAATATTTTGTATACTTAAAAATACTTTTAATTTTTTTTTTTAAAAAAACCTCCATTAGATTTTTTTTAAAAGTGCTTTTAATTAAAGCATAATTTATAAGCTTTAAAATGATGTATGACTCAAGATGGGATTCGGACGCTACATGGGAGTTTTTGGCTTTTGAACACCCACGGAAGTCAAAAATCTTTTTTACTCAAGAGGAAAGCATCTTACGAAAAAAAGTGTAGGGTAAGGGAGGGAAATATGGACTACGTGGGTAATATGGACCACACGGTTATTTTCCACTGCGTACATAGGATTAACCGTTTTTCATGTTCAAACTTAACGCTAATACCTAAGGCTTATAATAGTGCAATTTTAGCGTTCGGTGAAGTCGCATGTTTCTGTAAAGTTGTTTTTTCTAAAAAAAAGATAAGTGATAATTTTTTCTAGTGAGTATGTTTCATTATTTCACTTTAAAGACATTGTGTTTTTAAATAAATGGTTAATTATATAAAGTCAGTGAATACTATTTATTATTTATGAGCACAAATTAGTTCATTAACCATAAGACTTTTTGATAAAAAAACCACTTATTTCACCAACACGTGCTGTGGGTAATATGGACCACCAAAGAAAAAAGCCTCAAAAACAAATGTATTTATCATCTTTTTCAGATGGAGAATCTAACTGCAGATTTCATGACGATTCTGATGTTCATTATTTGTAATTTGTTAACTACAAATAAAAAAAAAAATGAAAAATGCATATAACGTAATACCTTTTACTCGGAAGATCACCGTGGCGAATTTTGGGTTGAATGTGTAATCTTACATTCTTGGAGTCATGAAAAATGTGCCGGATGTGGATGTGACATTTTTATATGCAACTTCTGTACCAAATAAACATGTTGGGCAATATGGACTATAAAGTCCATATAACACTACACTTTTTTTTATCTTCATTTTGAGTATTTTCAGTTTTGTAATTTTTTTTCTTTATCCTGATGAGATATTTATCTGAAAGTGAATCAAAATAAAGGTAAATTGTTTCCTTTAATGAATGGCATTAAATTAATTGTTTTACTTTATATTTTTTGAGTTTTATTTAAAAAGAAAGATTGGTGGTCCATATTTCCCTCACTTACCCTACTAGGCAAAAAATTCTTAGAATCGAAGCAATACGTGTGATTTTTTTTGGATTTTTTTGTAAACTTTTTTTTTGAATAAATAAGGGGATACCTTTAATCTCGTAAACTCGTAGACCATGAAAAACTCGAAACTTTACGAGCTTGTTTTTAGGAACACACATTTCTAAAAACGTGTAAGCAACGTATCAGCTGTCATATAATTTGAAAAATATTCAATTCAAATTCAATTTTCAAAACAAAACATATTTTTTCAATACATTTATTTGACAACAATCGCTCTCGTACTTTTTCGAGGCTATTTACGCATCGAATTTGCCTCGTATGTTTTCGAGGCCTGGTAAACTTTTTTTTCATACAAATTTTTAAATTTTGTTTACGAGACTCGAAAGTTTTCGAGGTTTACGTGCTTTTCGAGGCTTTACGAGTTTAAAGGAATCCCCTTATTATTGAAAAATTTTTTTTTTTGAAATTTTTTCAAACATTTTTTTTTTTACTTTCCAAAAAATTTCACACTTATTTTTTTGATGATTCTAAGCATTTTATACCTCGTACACTTTTTTCGTAAGATGCTTTCCTCTTGAGTAAAAAAAGATTTTTGACTTCCGCGTTCGTTTAAGAGCCAAAAACTCCCATGTAGCGTCCGAATCCCATCTTGAGTCATACCGCCGGCAGCATGCACATCGGATTAGTAAGTGCAAGGACCAATATTGTTTGTCAAAATTTTGGAGGCCGATAACCACCTGGAAAAGGTAGTTGTATAAGGAAATATAAGAATCAGAACTGTCGTGGCGATAGATAAAAGTCATCGTAAATGATCGTGACAAATGGTGACGTTTCAGTTTGGTCCTATGCTCGTCCTAGGATTTACAGGAGAATACATACACACACCATAGTATATACGCCCCTGTGCAGAATCTTCTTTTTGGGTATAGTTGGCACGTTTATGCAATGTTATTCTAAACAAAAGTCCACATTTTCAATAAAAATATTAAGTTTTAAATTCATCAGTTAGACGAAATTTCTAAACATATGAGCCCACTGGTTAGCGAAATTACCATTTCATAACTCGAAAACCACACCATTTTAATGAAACTTTAAATAAAGAGTGTGTCAAAAAACTTATACACGCTTAAAGTTAAATAAAACTCAAACCGTTCAATTTAAAAATTACTAAAAATATGCGAATTCATTAAACATTATAATATTGGAATATTAATCGAAATTTATACATCTTTCCACTTTTTCCGGGAATCCTGTCATTAACAATTTTATAGTTGTTTCCGTTAACTTTTTGGAGGAGCCGCACAATGGGAGGGTTTGTATGGAACGGCGGTCATATATAGTAATAATAGAGCTAGGCTATTGAAATTTGGTACAGATGTTTTTTACATTAAAATAATAAAAATCTATGAATATGAACAAAATCCGCCGACGGACACGCCTACCTCCCATACAAAGTTGGGGCGTGGTCCGAATTTTTTTTCAAAATGGGTATCAATTTTCAATAACTTGACCCTGCTAATTTCAAAAATGTTAAAAATTTTGCGCTATCTTTTATAGTTTTCAAGTTATGAGGAATAAACGAAAATCTACTTTATAAAAACTAGATTTTGTTTGTCTACTTTATAAAAACTAGATTTTGTTTGTTTGTGTATTTGTTCCTTATTAACTCGGAAACTAAGTAACCGATTTTAAAGAAATTTTTATATTATGCTAGTACAAAAAAAGGCTAAGCTATATACTAAAAAATTGGGCGGTGCCACGCCTCCCAAAAAATTGACTAATCATATCACCGAAATTCTTTGACGCAGATAAATGAGATTTGGTAAATGTGTAAAAATCATCAGGACAAATAATGTTCACCGGACAAATGGGCGGCACCACGCCTTCAAAAAAAAAATTCATCATGTTTCTGAAAATATTTGACGAAGATAGATATTATTTGGTACACATGAAAAGACCATCAGAACAAATAATCCGCACTAGAAAAATGGGCAGTGCCGCGCCTACCAAAACATTAAATTACCAATATCTCCGAAAATCTTTAATGCAGATTGATGATGTTTAGCAAATATGTTAAAGATATTATGACAAATAATGTTCACTAAAAAAGTAGGCGTTGTCACGCCCTTTAAACATTTTATTTATTATTTTCATAAAAACTATCAGAAAAAATAGTCCGCACCAGAAACTTTTTCATTGCAATTCTGTTAACTCAAATTGGCGATCAAATCAAAAAAGGAGGACACAATCAAGTCGAAACTAATGTATACAATAATAGAAAAAGGAAAATATTAAGTTATTTCATTGTTTTAAATTTATTTTAATCAGTTTTTTCATTTAATTGCAACAGCTCTTGAGTTTCTGGTGATAACTCTTTATATTTTTTATCACGTTTTACTCGGATTTGGCTAATAATCGGATCAGAAGAGATCAGCATGTAATGCAAAACGTCTTCGTTGTTTGCTACTCTAGAGCACAATCTGCTGTTGTGTAACCTAGCGCTTTTAAAAACTTTGTTTGATGCTTCCTGAGCTTCTTCGGAAAAACTATCAATTGGAATTTGAAGTGCTTGTATGATTTCGCTTCCGTGAATTAAAACTTTATGCACAGAAGGGGGCATATTATACCAATTATAATGTTTTTTGTACAGCCTTCAATATGCTCTTGGCTTATTTTAAGAAAGGGTGAGTCCCAAGGGGGATTAAAAGGAGGAAATATACCCCTTACCTTCCACCCTTCTCTTAAATTTTTTTTTTTTGGAATTTAAGAAGACTGTAAGCTTAAAATTGATAAATATATTGTAAAACGTTGCAGAATGTAAAGAAATAAAAATATTTTTTTTCTCAAAAACTGCTACGGGAAAAAATTCATAGAAAAAAAAAGTTCTCCAAAAAAGCAGTAGGGACTTTGTATTTCGATTAACCATACTTGGCCACATATTATATTGGAAAATAATGAAAATCAGAACATGTATTTTTTTTTATTTTAACGTCAAAGTTTGTAAAATTTATCGATTTTGGCTTTTTGAGCTTAAATTTTCGAAAAATCACCATAATTCACCTATCATACATAAAAACTCAAACAAATGTTTTTTTTAAAAGCTAAATGCTTGTACTTTTTTGACGAAATGCTATCTTGATGTATTTCGATGCAAACGAATTAAAAATAGCGTTCCAAAAAAGTCAACTTATTTTGTCCCGTCAAAAACCACAATATGAAAAAGTTTATAAAAAAAAAACTTCTCAAAAAAAGCAGAAGGGACTTTGCATTTCCATTAAGCATTTTTTTTTTTTTAATGTCAAAGTTTGCAATTTTTCCATTTTTACCATTTTTTTTTCGAATATTTGAAAAATCACTATAATTCACATAAAATCGCCAAAAAAAAAATAAAATATTTTTAACAAAGCAGAAACAATATACTTTCTAACGATATGCTACATTAGTGGATCGGGCTTAAAACAAATTAACTAGAGCGTTTATCCAGCAGTTCCTAATTTTAAAAGTTCTGTAGAGCATTTTTTCTGTTTAAAGTCCAACTTTGGGCTCACTGTGTTGCTAAACCAAAACAAAATTTTAAACTTTTATAGTTTTTTTTTCCGTCCCTAAGTATTATTTGACGATTGGCGTAAAAATTTTTTAAATCCATAGCACTTTCAAATTTTACCTATTTATGGCCACAATCTCCCATTGTGAGCCGGTCCATTTATGCTCGAAGTCAGACATGTCCTGGGATATCTATCCTGTGTTCTTCAATTCCCTTTTCACGAGCGTCCAATATCTCTCCACAGCACTATAGGTCAAAAGGCACACTTTTTTGACCAAAATTCAATTTTTACAATTTTTTGGAATGAATGAGAGCTATGTTTATAAAATTTGATACATAGATCTTAAAAAAACCTTGGTGATCGGAAAAGAGGGATGATGGAGATGGATGGGACTTCGTACGTAAAGGCCATCGGGAATGATCGAACGAAGTCGCAACCAGTTCAGCTAGTAACTCAATAAATAATATTTCTGTAAATTTTTTTTCTGATTTCTGGCTGATTTATAAATAATTTGACACAGGGCCGTAGATATGATTGTTCAAAATCATGAAATAAATGATTCTCATACGGCATATTGCAAGGTAATTAGAAAATTTTGGGAACTGGCTGGCACCCCCTGAGTACACCCCATAAATACGCCCATGTTTCGATACGTATTTTTTGAATTTCTGTCTTAGGTTAAAATATTTTCCAAATTTTGGACAAAACTTAAATACTTAGTAGGGTGTTGAAAATATGACTTTTAGGCAACAGAATTTATGCGGGAAATTTAAAAAAAAAAATACTTGATGCAATTTTAATGAAATTGATTTTTTGTAGTGTGTGTATGTGTATTCTCCTTTAACTCCTAGGAGGAGCATAGGGCCAATATGAAATCTCTCCATTTGTCACGATCCCTTGCGATGACTTTGATCTCTTGCCACGATTTTCCCGATTCTTGGATTTCCTTTTCCAACGACCTTTTCCAGTTGGTTTTGGGTCTACCACGTCCTCTACTGCCTTGTGGATTCCACTCAAGGGCCTGGCGACAAACTTCGCTGTGTGGTTTCCGGAGAGTGTGACCAATCCATCCCCATTTGCGCAGCTTGATCTCGTTTGCTATAGCCTTCTGTTTGCATTTTTGATGTAGCTCGGCATTTGATATAGTGCGAGGCCACCAAACCTTTAATATACGCCTTAAGCATTTGTTGACGAATACTTGCAGCTTGTTTGTTAGTTGTTCAGTAACAAGCCATGTTTCGCACCCATATAACAAAACCGATTTCACATTCGAATCAAAAATGCGCACTCTCGTTTTGGTGGATATAACGGATGAAGACCATATTTTGTTCAGTTGAGCAAACGCGCCTTTTGCTTTTGCTATTCTTGAGTTGATATCCTCTTTTGCTCCACCATCCATGGAGATAATGCTGCCTAGATACGCGAAGCTATCGACGTTTCCGATGTCATCACTGCCAGCTTTAAACGTCATGTCATTGCTTGCGTTTAGCTTCATGCTTTTAGTCTTGGATACGTTGATTTTTAGGCCGGCCTTTTGTGATTCCAAGACAAGGTCTTCAATTTTGCTTTGCATATCTGAATGTTTGGACGATAAGAGGCAGATGTCGTCAGCGTAGTCGAGATCTTCCAGATGTTCGGTAAAGTTCCATTGAATACCCCTTTTGGCCTTATTAAGAGCTTTATCTAGGATATCATCAAGAACGATAAGGAAGAGTGATGGTGATAGTAAACACCCCTGCCGTACGCCTGAATTAGTGGTGAATGTCGGTGACAACAACCCGTTGTGTAACACACTGCATTTAAAGCCTTCATATTGTGCACGTACTAAGTTTATGGCCTTTGCGGCAATACCTCTTCGTTGCAGTGACGCCCAGATGTTTTCTCGGGAGACACTGTCAAAGGCAGTGCTATAGTCAACGAAGACAAGTTGAAGTGCAGCACGCCACTCGCATGATTGTTCGACAATTATTCTGAGCGTGTTGATTTGATCCACGCATGATCTGTTTCGCCGGAATCCTGCTTGCTGCTTTCGAATGGCTGAATCAAGTTTTTCGCTTACCCTGCTCAGAAGCACTTTCGTCAGTACTTTTGATGGAACTGAGAGCAAGGTGATGCCTCTATAGTTTCGGCACTCGCTTAGGTCACCTTTTTTCGGTAATTTGACTAACATGCCATGTAGCCAATCTTCTGGCAAACGCTCTTCACTCCAGATTTTGTTGAGCAGAGGATGGAGAATTTTAGCTGATGTTACGGGGCATGCCTTTAGCAGTTCAGCTGTTATTTGATCTATACCGGCGGCTACTACTAAATAATCGATGCTTTAAAAACACCAATAATGGCTGTTAAGGTCGTGCAATAATTTTCGAAAATACAACTCTTTGAAAATTACTTGTCAAATCAAAATATTTTTTTGAGAAGTTTAGTCGTGTAAAATTTAAATTAAATTACCAAAAATTTAAATCCACAAAATTTGCAATCACTCATTTAAAAAATTATTTAAAATGTAAAATTTTGTGAATAAATATTTCATTAACGGTATTCACGAAGTAGGGCAGCTGGTGTGACAGATGAGCTAAAAAGCACCGTGTAAGCTTATTTAGTGAACAACTATGTGGCTAAAGAGCTGCGAAATTAGCTGTTTTTTGTTTGCTTCTGAAAAATAAAAAAATTTACTGTCAAAATTTATAAATCAAAATTTATGAAAATACCACGGAAGTGTAAAAAATTACCAACAGTTGTCCAATAGAGTGTTCAGTGGCTTTTTAGCTTTACGCTTTTCATATGCAGGACCATTTATTCTAATATTAATTTGCACAAACAAAAAAAATTTGAATTTTATTTAAATTTTTAACACAAATGTCAACATAATTCTGACATATTTTGCTGTAGCAGAAAAGCCATTCATATTTACTTTAGGGTTTTGTGTAGCAAAATAGCTAACTTGTAGCTAAATTTCTTAAATGTATTTTGTTGTTGTTTAGAGCAGATTTGCTCTTTTACCCTCCTGCCACACTAGCTGCCCTACTTCGTGAATACCGTTATTATTAAATAATTAATCAACATGTGTGTACGTGTTTCATCAGATAATCTCGTATTATTGGGTGTACAACTTAAAAACCGGAATTTTTTAGCGAAATTTGATGCTTTATTGTGGAAAAATGTTACAATATATTTTATTCAAAGTACGTAGGCTGCTCGATATATTTCTGGCCTAGGCAACACTAAGTGTTGCCAGGTGCAATCTGACATTTCTATTGGAAAGTTTGATATTTTTTAGCATAAACGTACTCAGAACTTTTTGACGTACGACCATCATTTGTGTTGTTTACAGTGACTTGAAAAAATCAATTTGGCAAAAAAATGGAATTAACCCGTGAACATTTTCGTGCGATCATTTTTCACAACTTTCGGCGTAGATTATCACGACAAGAGTGCATCGATGAACTTAAATCTTTATATGGCGATAAAGCACCATTCCATAGCACTGTGAAAAACTGGTCTAGTGAATTCAATCGTGGCCGACGCTCGCTCAAAGACGAATTCCGTGAAGGTCGTCCAAAAACGGCCGTTGTGCCAGAGAACATTGATGCCGTGCGTGAACTGATAATGCAAGATTGTCATGTGACATAGAGGCATTTTTGGGCATTAGTTCCACTCCAATACATTCGATATTGCATGAACACCTGGCCGTAAAAAAGGTTTTTTCTCGTTGGATCCCGCACAATTTGACAATCGCTCAAAAAAAGGCTCGTGTCGATTGGTGCAAAGAAATGTTGAAAAAATACGATCGCGGTGCTTCAAAAGACGTTTATAAGATTGTCACAAGTGACGAATTAAGGATCTATGCATATGAGTCCAAAACAAAACAGCAATCGACCGTTTGGGTCTTCGAAGACGAGCCAAATCCAACGAAAGTTGTTCGTGGAAAAAGCACTTCGAAGCAAATGGTCGCCTGTTTCTTCGGCAAAACTGATCATGTGGCTACTGTTCCTCTTAAGCAACGTAGAACGGTCAATTCTGAGTGGTACACCACAATTTGTTTGCCTGAAGTCTTGGGAGAAATTCGAAAAACGAACAAGAGAAGACGAATCATTGTTCACCATGACAATGCGAGCTCTCACACATCAGCTCAAACCAGCGCCTTTTTGACCGACCAAAACGTCGAATTGATGGGTAATCCACCGTACAGCCCTGACTTGGCACCCAATGACTTCTTTTTATTCCCGCACAACAAGAAAAAAATGCGTGGTCAATGATTTTCGTCGCCAGAAGATGCTGTTGAAGCGTTCAAAAACCATGTTTTGGAGGTGTCTCAATCGGAGTGGAAAAAGTGCTTCGACAATTGGTTTGAGCGCATGCAAAAGTGTATAAATCATGCTGAAGAATACTGTGAAAATCAATAAAACCATTTTTGATGATAAATATTCGCATTTTCTTTATTAGGCCAGAAATATATCGAGCAGCCCACGTATTGTCCATTGGAAGCTCAACATTTCCCCATCTTTCAGGCAATTTATGAATTCCATCCCAAAAAAATTGCGCCGGCTTGGCGGCCAAAAATGAATCGAGCCAATTTTCGATATCTTGAACTTAAGTGAACCGTATTCCTGATAGGGCATTCTGCATTGATCGGAACAAATAGTAGTCTGATGGTGCAAGGTCTGGGCTATAAGGCGGGTGAGGCAAAATTTGTATAGATTTCCCATCCGTTGTTTTCCAGGTAATGTTTGACTGGGGCAGCAATATGTGGCCGAGCGTTATCGTGGTGGAAAATGATTGACTCGTGTCTGGTCGCATACATTGGCCGCTCTGCCTGGATTTTCTGCTTCAATCGAATCAATTGTTGACGATAGAGTTGAGCATTAATGGTTTGGCCACCTGGCAACAGCTCATAATGGATCACACCTAGCTGGTCCTGACCAGGACGTTCTTTGTCTTCGACATCAAAATCACCACTTTTAAACCGTCGAAACCACTCAAGACAGCTTGATTCAGCTGGAGCATAGTCCCCATAAACTCCTACAAGCAAACTATGACTTTCCGCAGCACTTTTCTTTGCAAAAAAATGACCCAACAGAACCTCCCGCAAATGCTGTCTTTTTCTTCAATTTTCGAAGTTATTTATCGTGAAAAATAATAATGATGCACACAAGATAAAATTGTTTTGTTGACTGATTTTGACAGCTGTCAAATGTACCTTCAAAATGACATATATGTAAAATTCGAGCTTTCATGATATTTGTTAGTACGGACATCCACCGTCAAATTCCGGTTTTTAAGTTGTACACCCAATAATAAATAAATATTACATGACTATGAATAATCAAAGTGAAAAGTAATGCCTTCATAGTACATACTTACTATATGGAGTGCATTTTAATAGAATGTTTTTTCAAGAATTAACTTTGACTCGTTAAAAATTTTACAATTTCAATAAATCACATACAATTAGCGTAAAATTTTTACAACTTATGAATTATTTGTTTCAATTAGCTGATTAACAAATAAAAAAAAAAATATTGTGAAAAATTTATTACAATTGCGAAATAATTATTCAAAAGGATTTTATTGTATTACGTACTGATATTTAAAACTTTACATATATTTAAAGTAATGACAACTAACATACTGTTACGAAATTTAGTATTAAAATTATCATTTTCAAGAGTTCCATCAATGGATTTTGATGCTATCAAAACAATTTCAATTCCTATAATTTTGCAGAAACTTTGACAGTGTCCCTCTCTCGTCCCAAATAGTAAGGGAGCAGATGACAGATAAAGTTACGTGATAACATCGTTCGGCACTGTTCAATGGTAGAAAAATTATCTGAGTTCGGGCTATGCTATTCTTATTCTTTGTTATATACATAGTAGGACTGAATTTACAACAGTTTTTGCATCACGTCACAGTGTTCAGATAAAATGACAAATCCAAAATCAAGAATTAGTTCCGCTAAAAAATAAATTAAAAAATTTTTAACCGTCAAAATTAAAAACAAAAAGTGTCAGACTGTGCAAAAAACAGCAAAATTTTTCTAAATTGGTCCGGCAGATTGAGAAAATGTACTAAAAAAATCAAAAAACCCCTTTCTTTAAAAACAACTTAAACTTTTTTTCCACATAAAATAAAATTTTTTTCATTTTTTTTTTTTTTTTTTTTCAAAAGATCGTATCTTTTTGCACTAACCCTGATAATTTCATTAAGATCGGATAAAAAGCCGAGGAGTTATGAATTTTCAAACATGTGTGTATGTTAAAGTTGGATCGGACTTCAAATTGCCGCCATCCTGAATGTTTTCGGAATTTCGGAAAATTATTTTACCACAGTTAAACGTACGTCAAATAATAACTTTTCATCATTTTCCATAAAAATCGGAGATGTTAACCCAAATCTTAATCGATTACGCAAAGATTAACCCAGGGTTAAATGGCATATGATTACAAATAATTATTTTTCAGAATTGCTTTCACAATGTAGAAAAAGGTCGAAAACATCCAAAAAGTAAAGTTATTTTTGATTTGTTGCCATTGGGAAGCATAGAAAAGCATTGAGTTTTTGTTGATGCAGTGTAACCCCGATCAAAAAAACTTGTCAAGTTCTTGTCATTGTATCAGAAATGTATATCAAAATGATATCAAAAATGTATCAGCCGCTGATATCCATTTTTTGTATATCATTTTGATATATTTTTGATATCATTGAATGACATGTCAATTTTGTATCAGAAATGTATATCAAAATGATATCAAAAATTTGTCAGCGGCTGATATCCATTTTTTGTATATCATTTTGATATATTTTTAATATCATTGAATGACATGTCAATTTTGTATCAGAAATGTATATCAAAATGATATCAAAAATTTATCAGCTGCTGATATGTCAAATTTTACGTTTTCGTTTGTGAATTTTATTTAAAGATAATTAAAGAAGACGAACGCGCAGCCAATTTTAGTGAATAAGTTAATTTTCTAATAAGTGAAAAGCACAAAAATATAATTGAGTGCAAAAAAACCGACACTCCATTCAGTTGCTGCATGCGGCCTGTGGTTGGGAAAACTAAAAGTATGGAAAACGGACGAGCAGCCAACTTTAGTAAGAAGTGAGTTTTGCCATGAAATTAGTGAAAAAGCATATGAAAAATATAATTGAGTACAAAAAAAAACTAGTTGACGACGATTAACCACAATATTGTAAAATTTGGCCATAATCTGCGTCACTTTAGTTATCGGACCCAAAATTGGTTGTCATTTTTGTATCAGAAATGTACAAAAATTGTATATCATTTTGATATCTTTTTTTGATATCATTTTGATATGTTTTTTTGATATCATTTTGATATCTTTTTTTGATATCATTTTGATATCTTTTTTTGATATCATGGTGATATACAAAAAGCGTTACATTCCGTATATCACTGTGATATCCTTTTTTTATCAAAATCTTGTATGTCACTGACAAATTTTTGATATCATTTTGATATATTTTTGATATACTTTTTTTGATCGGGACGTAGAATACTTCAATACAAACAAAAGTGTTTTTTGATTTGGGAAAAAGTAATTTTCCGTTGCTCTGCGATGTGTCAAAGTTGATTCATTTGCATTTTTATGGACAATGCAAAAAAATCGTGATCTTAACTCCTTTTTTCAATTAATAAAAGTAATAAAAATAATTTGTTTTTTTCTCAAACAAAAATGAATAAAATTGATGATGTTATGTATAACGCAATGTAGGTCGAAACACTAAAATATATTTTGGTTTTCTGTGGAAAACCACTGACTTTTAATATTTTTTTTAAATTTTGAACTTCGTGTAAGCTTTTAAAACTTTGTTGGAATTTATTAGTCATAAGAAACCAGAAACTAGTAAGACGTCGCTATTGTTAATGTTATTTAGAAATATAGACGCCCGATTTTGCCTGTTTTTTTAATGAATTTTTTTGTCTGGTAACTTTTCTTCCATAATTTCGATTTATTCGAAATGAGACAAAACAGACAAAAAAGAAAACGAAGAAGCTGTTTTTCAATTTCTTATTAAAAAATACCGAAATATAACTACTCCAAGTAACTTGGGTAAAAGTGGCCATATTTTTTGCATTAGGTTTTTCGAAAAATAAAGATATTTGTGGTTAATATACGGAAAATTAGTACTTGTTTTTCTTTTGAGGTTAGTTGTAGACTGCTCAAAATTTATAGCACCATTTTCACCTTCAAAACGAGCTCTTATAATGTTTCAGTACCAGGAGACCGATCCCTACTCGGTTAACAATCTGATCTCATTATTTTATTCGATGTTTTTATTCATAGCTATTTTTTGTTATGAAACTCGTACCTTTTCACCTCCAATGCTTTCAAAATGATAAATTAACCTATAAGAAAATAATAAGAAAAAACTCGGAAAATATCGAATGGTATAGAAAAATATCAAGAACTCCAAATTTTTTAAGAGAAATAGAATGACCTAAAATAAATAAATGGGATACGCCACGCACCCAAAATATTTCGTCTCTTGTATGTGGGCTGAAATATCGTATCATCATGCCTCGGAAAGTTCATTCCATTTTTTTTTTTTGTGCATGAGTTATTGAACAAAGCCCACTTTTCGTTATGCTTTAGATACTCGTGATCCAGATCCGCATACCAAATTTTATCAAAATATGTTGTACCATTTGCGAGAAATAGCATTTAATTTGTTTTACTTGCATGGGAGGTTCCACGCCCACCTGCGATATTTTGCCCACCTTCAGCTTGTAGGTGCCTCCTGAAAAGAAGATTCCCTAAAGTAAAATTCAGAAAGATTGCTTTAGTAGTTTTCTTTTTGTATCGTATTAAATTTTTGTGGGCGGTGCCACACCCTCCAACGAGTTTTCCTAATATAACGGCATATCACATATTAATACTTGTTTTCAGGGGAAAAATATTTAAAATTTTCATTAAAATTGTTGAAGTCGTTTTCGAGTAACATTGTAGATAAGTAGTACCTACATACCAAATTTCATTAAAATATCTTGTAACATTTGCGAGAAATAGCATTTAAAGTATTTTGCTTGTATGGGAGGTTCCACGTGCAATGGCGACATTTCGCCCACTTTCAAATCAGAGATGCCCTATTGCAATTAGGCTCCTCACAGTTAATTTCAGAATGTTTGCTTTATTAGTTTTCTTTTTATACCGTTTTATACTTTTGTGGGCGGTGCCACGCCCTTCAACGAGTTTTCCCAATATAACGGCGTATCACATATGAATCCTTGTTATCAGAGGTAATATCTCCTAAATTTTCATAAAAATTGTTGGAGTCGTTTTCGAGTAATATTGAATCAAAATTTTCAAGGGCTGAAAAGTGGGCGTGGCACTTCTTTGATCCCGCCTTCTTTTTGTCTGTTACAAGGCAATATTAAGCCGTACCCGCTGACCAAATTTAATTTAAATACCTTGACTTAATCAAATTTAAAATTTTGTGCAGTGCCACGCCCTCTATTGAGCATTTACAAAGTTCAAACCTAGCTCATTCTTCATTGTTTGCTAATATCTAACACTATTCCAGAAATAAGTACAAACAAAAAAACAAAAAAACAAAAAAACAAAAAAACATACAATTTTAGCTCCTATAAGAAGAAAAGATATAAGAAGAGAAGATACAATACTTGCTTCAAAAATTATTAAAGATTCAAGATGATATCATGCAATCAAAAGTCGTGTCGTTTTACCCGTTTTTTGGGATTTCAAGATGACATCTTAAATCAGCCATAACTTTTAAAGGAATTATTGTATGGCATCATTTAAGAGCTCATTTTGAAGAAACAGAATAGAACTACCAGATACATTTGGAAAAAAAAAAGAATAAAATTTATATGCAGTTTGCATCCAACCTCAAATATAGCCAAAATGGCCATTTTTCATGAGCTTGACTTCAAATATCTTCAAATCCTGAAGTGGTGGGTTAAGATTCTACGCACAAAGTTACTTCGGAAATGCTTGACAACAAAACCTTGTTGGCATGTGTTATTAATTTAGAAAATTTATTACGTACCATTTTTGACCCGGTAGTACAAGGGTTAAGATTTTTTTCAGAATTGTTCTTTTAGTCTAAAGTCAACATAAAAATTTTATTTGAAGTTGGTCACCATGATAATATGGACGTTATGAATTTTGGCCAAAAAAATGTACTTTTTGACCTACAGTGCACAGGCCAGAGTTCTGGAAAGTTGGATGAGTTTGCCTTCCGTGGTACAAAATTTACATTATTATTTGAAAGCCACTCAAGGGCCTTTTTTCCATAGTGGCATGATGCTAAATCAGGGCAGAAATATGTATACTCTCTATGCTGTTTTCGGAAAGGCAAAAGCAGTTTTTGAAGACTCTCCATAATATATATGCATTTCTGTATGTATTTATCGTTCCCAATGGCACAAATGCTTGGCTTCTTTTGCCACAACTGCAAATGGCTAGCCACACAAGAAACTTCTTAGTGAATTTTGTTTGATTTTTTGTCCGGAATTGTTCCTGAGTATTACCTCGTTCATCAGCCACATAAAAATCTTGACTCGGAAGGGGTGAAAAGTCTGACAGAACATAGGTTTTTATAAAATTAGACCTAAATTTTTTAGCTAGTTTTTTTGTTTTTAAATTCTTTACCGCATTGCGATCTGGAACTTTTTGAACTTTATACGACTTCAGCCCAGCATTAGCTTTGGTTCTGCCCACAAAAGAATCAGAGCATTTAAATACACGAGCTGCTTTTCTCACAGAAATGTTCGGAGTTCTTCAAAAGAGTTGTTCGACATCTTTTGCCTTACCAATATTTGTTGGACTTTTTTTTTCCTGATCCATGTTTTCGTGCAATGTTTAAGTCTTCTTTATACTGTTGCCTTTTTTAAAGTCCACAATGGATTTTTTTGAAAAGTTTTAATTATTTTTTCACGTACTTTTATTTCGCAGTGCATTTTGAAAGAAATAACTTTTGAAAATGAATAATTTGAATAAATATAATATCTTTTAAATTTTTAAAAGCTAACGTAATTCAAAAAAAAAGAAAAATAATTCGTTGGACACCGGATAAGTTATGACTGAAAAAGTGTGTATACGTTTTTTTCGGCACACTCTTTATATCTTAATTAGACTATTTTAAGACATTGTATTAAGTTTCACCGAAATCCGTTCACGAATTCTTGGTACGGGCAAAAATGGATTAAGACTTAATCTTTCGTAGTACTTTCCACGAAATTTCACAACTCAACTAAGGCTTGTTGATACTCCGCCATAGAAGTTTTACCTCTAGTAAGTATAACTAGATATTCTTCGTTTTGACTAAGAATATGTTTTAATTTCTTCAGAATTCTTTTGGTGTTATGAAAACCTTTCCTTTTTTGGAACCATTTTTTAGAAAATTATGAAATATCTCAAAAAATTCTAAAAAAAAATCAAACATATTCCTTGGGAGATTCTAAGCATTTTATGCTTAATACAACTTTTTTCGTAAGATGCTTTGCTTTTGAGTAAAAAATAACGTTTTGCCAACCGCGGACGTTCAAAGGCCCAAAACTCTCAATTAACGGCATAATTTCATTATGAGTGGAATACCATTTTAAAGCTTAGAAATTAAGCCTTCATTTGAAGCATTTTGAAAAAAAAAAGTTTTCGGGGGGGGGGGGGGGGTTAATTTTTTAAAAAAATGCAAATGTTTTTTTAAATCGCCAATTTGAAGACCCTTTGTCTTAACAACACATAATACAATGACGAAATTCTCCCATATTATTTATGCCACATATCGGTACTACAATATTGACAAATTTGTGCTAATTGTGCAAAACCACACTTTTAGCCTTTTAATATCAAATTCATTTAAGCTTTTTCAGATCGAAATCTTAATGAGTCAAAATAAATGACTTTTTAATGAATTTTAAATGGACTTAAATTGATTTTTATCAAACGAAATGGTGCTGGTTAAAAGCTTTGAAATTTATAAAATGAATCTGTTTTGCTTTACATTTAAGTGATAAATTTATTCTTGAATTGAAAACATAAAATTTGCGAAAAAAAAATTAAATTCTAATAATGGCAACTAAAATTTTAACATTGGCATTGTTAATGTCAAGTATTTGTATTTTCAGTATACCGAATACCGAGTCCTCAACATTACGTGTCACAAATTTAAAATGTAAATCCTTAATGGAATCCATATCAGAAGTTTCCATTTGTCGATTGAAAGTTCTTGGACGTGACAAAATCGGCATTGATGTACATTTCATAATGAAAGTTTGGAGAACGGACTACATCGTAAGGGTGTTGCGATGATATAAGACTAAATACTAATATTAATAAATTTTCAGCTTAACATTGCACTTTTCAAGAAAGCAAATGGCTACAGACCATTTCTTTACAATTATAGTGTTAATTTTTGCCAGCTTTTTAAAAATCGTAAACGTTTGATAATACACAGTGTGTTCGTTGAAATGATCAAACTATATTCAAATGTAAATCATTCATGTCCCTATAATGTGAGTTTTTTTGGTTGGTTCCTTTCAGTTAACTCCGAAGTCATAATATTTATTTATTATTGCATTATGTATAGCATGACGCAATAGTGAAGGACTTGGTTATTGTTCCATCCATGTTTAAATTGATGCCACTACCTGTAGGTGATTACATGATTTCAGTAACTTTGTTTACAAAAAATAACCAACAAATAATGACAGGTGAACTTTATATAAGTGTGCCACAGGATATATTGGAATTAGTTGGGAAATGAAAGCCAAAATAGTATAAATGCCTCGATGTGGGCCACATTCGTTTTGCCCGGAGCACTTATGACTTAAATATGATTTTTAAAGCTCAAAGCACAATAAATAATTATATGTATTTTAATGACCTTATTAAAAAATGAAAGCAATGTATGTATGTAAATTAGAAAACGAAAAAATTCATTGCATGTTATAACAAAATTTACTCATCCGACTGTGCGAGTGTCTCCCGTCAACAAACGCCAAATATTAATACTTAAATATTAATCCTTGGTAGCACTTTTCACGAATTTTCACTTAAAAAACACAAATCTCACAAAAGAAATTGCTTGTTAAGCTAAAAGGCAAAATAAGGTTTGGTCAAGAAAAATTTGATACTTTTGTTTCTTAAGATTATAAATTTCCTGATGATCATAAGGTCGATATATATAACATCGCAATTAAAAATATATATAACACTTGGTGATGGCGCTTTTTACAAAAAAGATGTCTAGCAATCAAAAAAAGTTCGAAAACTGATTTCGTCAGGTATCTGAAGTTAGCAGACCAACTTCAAAATTTTGAAAAAATTTTGATGAGGGAATTTCCCGTTAATTAACCGTGAAAAGAAAAAAATTTACCGCTCTCATAGTTTCTGAGATAAAAAAAACTTCATATGAAGTTAGCAGACCAACTTAAGTTTTCTTAACATTTTTTGATGAGGATAAAACCATATAATTAACCGATATTTAACCGTGAAAAATAAAATTTATACAGGGTGCTTCAAGCCGAGATAACGAACATAGCACCCTGTACCTTTAGAAAAAACGGGATTTTTATTCAATTATCTTATTTTACACTGAAAATAAGCAAACATTTGCAAAAACAATTTTTCTATAAAATGTATGTTTCCAAAGTTAGACGCAAACGAAAATGTGGTCTGTTAAGTTCATATGAAGTTAGAAGACCAACATTTTTTTTTTTTTTGAGTTTTTCGAAAAAATTTTGATGGGGGAATTTCTCGTTAATTAACCGAAAAAATTTACCGCTCTCATAGATTCTGAGATATAAAAAATTGGCAGACCAACTTTAGTTTTCTTAAAATTTTCTGATGAGGATATAACCAAATAATTAACCGATATTTTTCGAAAAACTCAAAAAAAAAAAATGTTGGTCTTCTAACTTCATATGAACTTAACAGACCATATTTTCGTTTGCGTCTAACTTTGGAAATATACATTTTATAGAGAAATTGTTTTAGCAAATGTTTGCTTATTTTCAGTGTAAAATAAGATACTTAAATAAAAATTCCGTTTTTTTTTAAGGATACAGGGTGCTATGTTCGTTATCTCGGTTTGGAGCACCCCGTATGAATTTTTATTTCCACGGTTAAATATCGATTAATTATTTGGTTATATCCTCATCAGAAAATTTTAAGAAAACTAAAGTTGGTCAGCCAATTTTTTATATCTCAGAATCTATGTGAGCGGTAAAATTTTCTTTTCACGGTTAGTTATCGGTTAATTAACATGAAATTCCTCCATCAAAATTTTTTCGAAAAACTCAAAAAAAAAAAAATGTTGGTCTTCTAACTTCATATGAACTTAACAGACCACATTTTCGTTTGCGTCTAACTTTGGAAACATACATTTTATAGAAAAATTGTTTTAGCAAATGTTTGCTTATTTTCAGTGTAAAATAAGATAATTAAAATCGGTTAATTATTTGGTTATATCCTCATCAGAAAATTTTAAGAAAACTAAAGTTGGTCTGCTAAATTCATATGAACTTAACAGACCACATTTTCGTTTGCGTCTAACTTTGGAAACATACATTTTATAGAAAAATTGTTTTTGCAAATGTTTGCTTATTTTCAGTGTAAAATAAGATAATTGAATAAAAATCCCGTTTTTTCTAAAGGTACAGGGTGCTTTGTTCGTTATCTCGGCTTGGAGCCTCCTGTATGATTTTTTATTTCCACGGTTAAAAATCGGTTAATTATTTGGTTATATCCTCATCAGAAAATTTTAAGAAAACTAAAGTTGGTCTGCTAAATTCATATGAACTTAACAGACCACATTTTCGTTTGCGTCTAACTTTGGAAATATACATTTTATAGAAAAATTGATTTTGCAAATGTTTGCTTATTGTCAGTGTAGAATAAGATAATTGAATCAAAATTCCGTTTTTCTAAGAATACATGGTGCTATGTTCGTTATCTCGGCTTGAAGCACCCTGTATACATTTTATTTTTCACGGTTAAATATCGGTTAATTATCTGGTTTTATCCTCATCAAAAAATGTTAAGAAAACTTAAGTTGGTCTGCTAACTTCATATGAAGTTTTTTTTTTATCTCAGAAACTATGAGAGCGGTAAATTTTTTCTTTTCACGGTTAATTATTGGTTAATTAACGGGAAATTCCCTCATCAAAATTTTTTTAAAAATTTTGAAGTTGGTCTGCTAACTTCAGATACCTGATTTCGTCCACTTTCTTGAAAAAACTGGATTTAAAATTTTTAGTCATAGCTCAAAAAACAATTGATGCACTTGTCCAAAGGGTTATTTTGAATTATAGAAAGGGTCAGCTTATCGTGCAAAAAATTATCTCAAATAGAAAGCCTAGCTAAGACGTCCAGTTGGTCAAAAAATCGCAGCAACACTTTGAACATAATTCCGAGACTTCAATGCCAGATATTGCTGTAGATGCAGATACCTCGAAATCTACTAGAAGAGACTTACAAATTTCAATAGGTACCAGATCGTACTGATGAAAATCATCTAGAGTCTTAAAAAGAAGCCCGAAATTTATATAAAGATTTCCTGACTAAATTTGACTGTAGCGAAATGGACGATGAAACACGTTAAGGCAGATTTCAAACAGCTGCCGAGGCACAAATGTTCCACCTGCGCGGAGGAGATGCAGAAGCAGAGGAAAATTAGAGCGAAGAAAATCACAAAATTTCCCAAGCATTATATGATCTACCAGGCCATATCGACCTGCATTCTGAAAAGCAGTTTTTTTTTGTAAAACCGGGCACAAGGAATTCGAAAATTTTTATTGACGAGTGTCTTGAAAAACATTTTTTACCATTTATTCGTAGACAAGAAAGTACTGTAATATTCTGGCCTGATTTAGCCACCTCTCATTACTATTAAGCCACCATAGAGTGTTATTAAGCAAAAATTAACATTTTGTTCCAAAAAAGGCGAATTCACTTAACTGCTCAGAGCTTCGACTTTTTGGGAGATATTGGACTCTAATGAAATTGATCTTCCAAGGAGTAATAATGCTGCAAAAAAAATTACAAGATTTCAGAAATAAGTGGAGAAGTCATATGATATCCGCGATGAAACAATTGGGCAAGTCTCAATAAAGGGTCTTAAAGAAATACAATATTTTAAAGGAAACTTAACTTATATTGGATATACTATTCATTAATAAACAAAAAATAAAAATAAAATTCAAAAATTTTTCCATATTCAGGACCACTTTTCGATATTTAAAATGATTTGGGATGCACCAAATGTCCTCTAAAATGGACCACATTTCATATGGTGCTTACTTACATCAAAACGAACATTTTGGTGCTGTGGGAGCGCAACTCCAAGCATTTTTTTTTTTTTTAATATAAATATCGACCAGTCTTTTTTATATGGTAAGGATGAATTGGATTAGCTTTGAAAAAAAAATTGGACGAATTTGTAAAAGAGGGTTGCCACCTGGAGGCCTTCTTAAATAGGTCGGCACTGCACTCATATTACATATTATCGTTCCGAAGAATAGTTCCCATAAGATTTCGCTCACTTTATTTTTTGGCAGTAGATGTATTATATGATGTGTTCTGCTCTAAGCGAGGATGTGTGAAGTTCTGACGACTATAGTCACTGAAAGGATGAACGCGGCTCTGTACCAAAATACTTTGGCGTAGACTTTGCTTGGTTATGGTCTCGGCTACTTTTTGGCAGGATCCACCGTTGACTTTCCTGTAAAGAGAGTTCCTGAATTTAATTCGATTTTTAAGGGGCCAAGCCTTACTTCGAAAACATTATAGAACCTCTCCCAAAACATTGCTTCGTATATATGTAGAACAGATCTGTGATGATTTTTCATTGAAAGCTTTTAAATTTTGTACAAAGTTTTAATCGGTCAAGAGTTGGTAACACAATACCATTTTATTAACTTCGAGTAAGCAATTTGAAGATAAATAGTTCAAGAATATATGAAAAAGATTTACTACAATCAATTTGTGTCTGTTTAATAGAAATATGTCTATAGAAACATATATATTTATATTACTAGAGCACGACATAATAAATCAAAAGAAAACAATGGTTTCTTTAAAAGAAAAAGAAAAGTAGAAAAAATGCTTAAATATTCGAGCGTTAAAAAAGCAATATCATATCTCATCGTGGAAGGTGTGTATATTTTTCTATTGGTTTAAGTCTGCCATAATAAAGACTTGCACATAAACAATATAACAATTGGATTCTCAATCTTATTAAAGAAAAATAAAAAATTGATTTTATTTAATTGAACTTTTAGTCATATATTTGCAAAGATCGATTTACATATAAATCTATCAATGCATTTTTCTAACACATAATTATGACAAATCAAGGAACGGATTAAAAACACGGCTATAGTGACATATGTTTCGTCTTTCGCCACAAAGGCTCATCAGACTATTTTTGTTGTAATTATAATTATATTTATTTTACTAAATTAATTATAACTGAAAAATTGCAAGTTTGAAAACTTTTTGTGTTTTTGGTCTGGGCGGGAGACGAACCAAGGATCTCCAGGTTGGTAGCAGAAGTCGTTACCACTGCACCAGCCTTGCCCGGCTGCGAAGCCGACTTTTTGCCAGTTTTATTTGTGTGTTAATACGTATTGATATATCATAATTGTTGTTTTGTGTTATTTATTGATATTTGGTATAGTTGTTCCTTTGGAACAAATTCAATACCGATTGCAGGTGTTTCCACCTTATCAGGGCGTGTTCTCCCGTGTTTTTAATCCGTTCCTTGATTTGTCATAATTATGTGTTAGAAAAATGCATTGATAGATTTATATGTAAATCGATCTTTGCAAATATATGACTAAAAGTTCAATTAAATAAAATCAATTTTCAATATAAAATGTCATTAAGTAACACACTTAAAAAAATTCTTAAAGTTATTTGGGAGAACACGCCCTGATAAGGTGGAAACACCTGCAATCGGTATTGAATTTGTTCCAAAGGAACAACTATACCAAATATCAATAAATAACACAAAACAACAATTATGATATATCAATACGTATTAACACACAAATAAAACAGGTGCATAAAGTGAGCTATGCAGGTGTGACGAATTTCGATGTTTTTTGTTTGGAAATTTCGAGCTACTTTTGAGCTGACCTTGAATGAAGTGTTTTCCTTAAATTTCCCTGGAAAATCCCAAAAAACTAAAAATTTTTTTTTCCCTGTGTTATGTCCGCATATTATTATTATTATGTCTGAAAGTTTTTCGCGGATCAGCCTATAATATATCCAACACCTAGTTTGCTAGCCACAGTAATTTTACATAAGAGTAGGGGTAAGTGGGCGGCCTGCGGCCGCAGCTCAGGATTTAAAACTCCCAAAAATCCAACACCGGCTTCGCGGCGGCCTTCGGCCGCGGATCAATCGATAATATATCCAATAATTTGCGGACATAACACCCATTTACGAAATGGGGATTATGTCATGGCACCGCCATAAAAAAAGATTTTTTGTGATTTTCCGGGAAAGTTTGGGGTTTTCCGGAAAACACTTTTCGTTTTTGATGAGCTCGAAACTAGCTCCAAATTCGTGTGTTAAATGATATGATCGCGAAATATTCTCATGGGTTCGTCTGGCTGAAAAAATAAAGCAAGCCCTTAAAAAATTTTTTGGGATTTTCCGGGGAAATTTAAGGAAAACACTTCATTCAAGGTCAGCTCAAAAGTAGCTCGAAATTTCTGCGTTAAAAGATTTCATCCCTTACTATTCCCTCGGATTCCTCTGGCTGAAAAAAATAAAGTTAGCCAAAAAAAATTTTTTTTCGGATTTTCCGGGAAAATTGGGAGTTTTCCGGAAAATGCTTTGAGCTCAAAATTAGCTCGAAAGTAGCTCGAAAGTAGCTCGAAATTCCAGCGTAAAAAGATTTCATCGCGAACTTTTCCCGCGGATTCGTCTGGCTGAATAAATAAACTCAGCTATGCAGAACAATTTTTCCGTTTTTTCCGGAAAATGGAAAATTTCCCAGACAGCTCGAAATTATTGTTGAAAAGCTCGAAAATGGCTCAAAATTTCCAAACAAAAAACATCGAAATTCGTCACACCTGCATAGCTCACTTTATAGACCTAAATAAAACTGGCAAAAAGTCGGCTTCGCAGCCGGGCAAGGCTGGTGCAGTGGTAACGACTTCTGCTACCAACCTAGAGATCCTTGGTTCGTCTCCCGCCCAGACCAAAAACACAAAAAGTTTTCAAACTTGCAATTTTTCAATTATAATTAATTTAGTAAAATAAATATAATTATAATTACAACAAAAATAGCCTGATGAGTCTTTGTGGCGAAAGACGAAACATATGTCACTATAGCCGTGTTTTTAATCCGTTCCTTGATTTGTCATAATTATGTGTTAGAAAAATGCATTGATAGATTTATATGTAAATCGATCTTTGCAAATATATGACTAAAAGTTCAATTAAATAAAATCAATTTTCAATATAAAATGTCATTAAGTAACACACTTAAAAAAATTAGAAAAATAAAAAAGCTTTTTTCCACAAAATATTTCAGTGTAAAACAACATTGTAAATATATATGGAAGATAGTAGCTGTCATATGGACCGCACAGATTGCTGGTAAAGAACAATAATATTACAAAGTGATATGTAGTAAATTTGTTTTTTGGTGTGTTCTTCGTGTTTTATAGACTCTAAATCCACTTGACCGATTTTAATGAAATTTTTACAGTAAGTTAGCAAAAGAGGGCAGTTTAATAAGTTCGAGACTCTTTGAATTTCCCGCACATTAACTTCAAATCCCATACTACTCCCATCTAAGCATGTGTCAAATGTTATTTGTGGTTGAAGATTACTGTTTCATGTTTTTTAGCAAAAACACTAACATAACAAAAGCAAAGCATAATGAATAGAGAACTAGTAAGGGTGGTATCTTTGGCCTGGCCAAAAACTAAATACCCTACACTGCATTTCAAGTATATTATTAGGAGATTATAAGAACGAATTGATTATATGGGAAGTGCCACGCCCTCTCCTCCGAGCTTACCGTGATTTTGCGTAGAGCTTACATTTACTGTTCTGAGTGTTTGAGTAAAATTCGGTTAGGTTTTCTCAAAAAAATCTTTCAGTATAGCATTTTAAAACTTTCGCTTCTATGGGAGATGCCACGCCCGCTAATCCTACTTTGCCTACTTTGAGCTCAGAGTTTACAAATAATGTTCTCCGTGTTTGAGTGAAATTTGGTTGGATTATCTCAAAAAACACTTTCATTATATAATTTTGAAACTTTTGCTTATATGGGAAGTGCCACGCCCTCTTGTCCGAGTTTACCTAGATCTTGCGTATAGCTTGCATTTATAGGCATTTATAGTTTGAGTGTAATTTGGTTGGGTTATCTCAAAAAACGCTTTCCGTATAACATTTTGAAACTTTTGTTTGTATGGGAGGTGCCACGCCCTCCTGTTAGAGTTCGCCTAGTTGTTGCTCAGATTTTATACTTATTTTCTCTAGTATTTATGTGTATTTTGCTACTGTTATTGCAAATAATGTTCTTATTATTGCATTTTGAATATATTTTTTGTATGGGTGGTAGGCGTGTCCGTTGACCGATTTTGCTCATTTTTAATCCCCCGAGCTAGCTTTTACGACGGAGGCTGAGCACCAAATTCCATTGGATTGTCTTGCTTAGTTTTCCCATAAAATGTATTTCCACACACACCCAGCCACCCAGCCAGCCAGCCAGACAGACGGACATAGCTATATCGACTCAGGAGGTGACGCTGATCAAGAATATATGTACTTTTCCATACCTGCCACGCATCCTTCTCTGCGTTACAAACGGAAGGACAAAGTGAATATACCCTGGGTGTAGGGTATAAAAACGAAAAAAACTAGTAAGGGTGTAAAATTTGGCCTGGCCAAACATTAAATACCCTACACTGCAGTATTTTTAAAATTTTGCTCTTATGGGAGGGGCTACGCTCTCTTGTCCGAGTTCACCCAGTTTTTGTTCAGAGCTTGCATTTATAGTTTTTAGTGTCTAAGTGAAAAACGTTTTCAGCTTTTGCTTATATAGGAGGTGCCACGCCCTCTTGTCCGAGTTCGTCTAGTTTTAGCTTAGAGAGTGCATTTATAGTCTTAAGTTTTTGAGTGAAGTTTATCTCAAAAATTGCATTTTGAATATATTTTTTGTATGGGCGGTAGGCGTATCCGTTGACTGATTTCGCTCATTTTCAATCCTCCGAGCTATCTTTGACGACGGAGGCAGTGTACCAAATTTCATTGAATTATCTTGCTCAGTTTTCCTAAAAAGTGTATTTCAACACACAGCCAGCCAGCCAGCCACCCAGCCAGCCAGACAGACGGACATGGCTATATCGACTCAGGAGGTGACGCTGATCAAGAATATATATACTTTTCTATATCTGCTACGCCCCCTTCTCTGCGTTACAAACAGAAGGACAAAGTGAATATACCCTGGGTGTAGGGTATAAAAAAACTAGTAAAGGTGTAACCTTTGGCCTGGCCAAACATTAAATACCACTGTAGGACTTTGAAAATATTGCTGATATGGGAAATGCCACGCCCTCTTCTCCCAGCTCACTCAGTTTTTGATAAGAACTTGCATTTATGGTTTTTAGTGTCTGAGTGAAATTTGGTTGGATTTCCTCAAAAAACGTTCCCAGCATAGCGTTTTGAAGCTTTTGCTTATATCGGAGGTGCCCCGTCCTCTAGTCCGAGTTCATCTAGTTTTAGCTCAGAGCGAGCATTTATAGTCCTAAGCATTAAAGTGAAATTAAGTTGGATTATCTCAAAAACTCTTTCAGTACATTTTTAAACTTTTGCTTATTTGGGAGGAGCCACGCCCTCTTGTCCGAGTTCACCCAATTTTTGTTTAGAGCTTGCATTTAAAGTTTTTAGTGTATGAGTAAAATTTTGTTCGACTATCTCAAAAAATGCTTTCAGTATAGCGGTTTCAAGCTTTTGCTTATTTGGGAGGTGCCATGCTCTCTTGTCCGAGTTTTTGCTCAGAGCTTGCGCTTAAAATTCGAAGTATTTATGTGTATTTGTGTTGCATTATAGTGAAAAATACTCTTGAAGTTGCATTTTGAAAATATTTTTTGTATGGGCGGTAGGCGTGTCCATTTACCGATTTCGGTCATTTTCAATCCCTATAGCTAACTTTGACAACGAGGGCAGTGTATCAAATTTCATTGAATTATCTTGCTTAGTTTTCCCAAAAAATGTATTTCCACACACAGTCAGCCAGACAGACGGACATGGCTATATCGACTCAGGAGATGACGCTGATCAAGAATGAGAAGGCGCCATGACCCCTTGTCTGAATTCGCATAGCTTTTGCTCAAATTTTATACTTACTGTTCTCAGTGCCTGAGTGTAATTTAGTTGGATTCGGTACATGGTTTCATTTCATGCTCGTAGAATGATATCAAAATACCACGTCACACAATGGGAGATTGTGGCCATAAATAGGTATAATTTGAAAATGCTATGGATTTAAAAAATGTTTACGCCAATCGTCAGATAATACTTAGGGATGGAAAAAAAACTATAAGAGTTTAAAATTTTGTTTTGGTTTAGCAACACAGTGAGCCCAAAGTTGGACTTTAAACAGAAAAAATGCTCTACAGAACTTTTAAAATTAGAAACTGCTGGATAAACGCTCTAGTTAATTTGTTTTAAGCCCGATCCACTAATGTAGCATATCGTTAGAAAGTATATTGTTCCTACTTTGTTAAAAAATAAATTTTTTTTGTTTTGCCGACTTTATGTGAATTACAGTGATTTTTCAAATATTTAAAAAAAAATGGTAAAAATGGAAAAATTGCAAACTTTGACATTAAAAAAAATAAATTTTCTGATTTTCATTATTTTTCAATATAATATGTGGCCAAGTATGCTTAATCGATATGCAAAGTCCCTACTGCCTTTTCTGAGAACTTTTTTTTTATAAACTTTTTCATATTGTGGTTTTTGACGGGACAAAATAAGTTGACTTTTTTGGAACGCTATTTTTAATTCGTTTGCATCGAAATACATCAAGATAGCATTTTGTCAAAAAGTACAAGCATTTAGCTTTTAAAAAAACATTTGTTTGAGTTTTTATGTATGATGGGTGAATTATGGTGATTTTTCGAAAATTTAAGCTCAAAAAGCCAAAATCGATCAATTTTACAAACTTTGACATTAAAAAAAAAAAATACATGTTCTGATTTTCATTATTTTCGAATATAATATGTGGCCAAGTATGCTTAATCGAAATGCAAAGTCCCTACTGCCTTTTTTGAGAACTTTTTTTTCTATGAATTTTTTCCTGTAGCAGTTTTTGAGAAAAAAAAATATTTTTATTTTTTTACATTCTGCAACGTTTTACAATATATTTATCAATTTTAAGCTTACAGTCTTCTTAAATTCCAAAAAAAAAAAAAATTTTTAAGAGATGGGTGACAGGTAAGGGGTATATTTCCTCCTTTTAATCCCCCTTGGGACTCACCCTTTCTTAAAATAAGCCAAGAGCATATTGAATTTAGTAATAAATGATGATTTCTATCAGAAATCATACAAAAATTCCGACTCAATACTTTAATTATAAACTAAATTTTTTATTTTTTTTTTTTTGGTAAACTTTGTTTGTTGTTGGATAATTTGGTAGGTCATATAAAATCAAATTGACTTTCAGTCAACTTCGTTATAATATTGGTTGTGGTGCTGATGGCTAACGTACGCACCTATCACACAACCCAACTTTGTATGGGAGGTAGGCGTGTCCGTCGGTGGATTTTGTTCATATTCACAGATTTTTATTATTTTAATGTAAAAAACATCTGTACCAAATCTCAATAGCCTAGCTTTATTATTACTATATATGACCGCCGTTCCATACAAACCCTCCCATTGTGCGTCAGTGGAAAAATAATGAAGCTGCAGAGATAGACTTGGACGGTGGTTCAAGTATCCCCATGGGCGGGGATGCTTGGACCATTTGACATGGAAATTTAAACTGTGAATAATTTTATGAAAAAGAAACATTTTATTCTTGAATATTACTGGTATATTTAGAGTCATGTTTATTCTGTGATATTACTTTCTATGACGAATTAGTATATAACCGTAAGCAAAAAAGGTGAGCCACCTATGCCTACTCTCCCCTACATACATAATTACATATTTAAGTACATTCAATTTTAGCTCGCATAAGAAGAGAAGATAGATAATTCTTGGAAAAAATTCATTTGGAAATACTCCGCAGAAAATTCATACTTTCAATGTAGACAAATATTGTTGATTTCCATGTACATCAAGTACTTCGTTTTCACAGCAATCTCAGTAAGCACAGGATCAAGCGATATGTACAGATATATAAATAAAAAATTAAACACAAGGCTTCCTTTTATCATTTAACATTTTATTTTATAAAATTATGTATGTGACGCAGTTTGACAAAATCATAATAAAGAAAACTTTTCAGTATAGGCCAAAATATGGCCGAAACTGAAATTTGTTTTTCTTAGCTGCAAGTCTAAGTTTTCCAATGAAAATTATTTTTTTTTTTTTAATTTTTAATTAAGAGAAAATACTGCATTTTAGTTTAAGCTCTCTGGTTGTCAAGTGTTTTGTGTATTTTGCTGTTTTCACAAAGTGACTTCAATATTTTGTTTCAGAGTTTCTTAATTTTTTTAAAATATTTGAAGCCCAGAAGTAAACTTCAAAATGAATTAAAAATTTTTCATTTGAAAACCTAGACCTGCAATTCAGAAAAACAATTTAATTTCCAATAAAAAGATCATTAAATATCAGAAAATTTTTTTTCTAATCATAACAAACTATTGCTTTAGAATTGTGTCCTTTACCCAGCAGTAGAATGGTTTTGTTAAACCGCGTCAATTATTTATTAAGGAATTTGGCAAAAAAATTTCATTCAAAAATGTAAGGAAATATAACACTTATTTGGGCACAATTAAAGAATTCTCTTTTTCTTTAGTATGGGCATTCTGCTAGTACCAATGCTGAAAGAGAAAAAAATAAAAAATAGTTTTTCATATCTAAGAATATGCCTAAAATTTTTTTTTACTTCCAGACAAAAATTTATATTTTGATATATTTACTTACAAGGATGTGTGCACTTGGACTGTTCGAATTCACACAAATTTTTATATTCCCAACCAAACGTATCACAGACTGGCTGATAGAGACGTTCACAAAGCTTATTGCAAGGATCGTCATCGGCATTTGTGCAGAATATGCACATAATTACGAAGACTAAAAGACTTCCAAGTGTCAACTGTCGAATCATTATAGTGAGACTGAAAGTTAATTCAGTTCTTGAGAGCACTGTAATATGTCGACAAAAATATTAAAAGCGTTGTTTTGTACCCAGCTTCGTTTCCTTAATACGCCATTACTAATGCATTGGATTCAGTTGCATACTCAAATCGTTTTGCATTGAAGTGAATCTTATGTACATGCCGATATTGCTTAACCCTTTTGCAACCATGGGGATGTATGCGTCCCAGATCATTACTTAAAAAAATTTATAAAATCAATGAATCGATGTTAGCCATTTTGATATTCATCAGTTTCTAAACGCATCTTTAATATTTATTTTTCTGGGAAAATCATGAGTAGAAGCGTTATGTGCCTATGGTCATTAAGAATGACTCATTTTAAATGGACAGTTCTTGGTGCGATTTTCATATATTTTACAAAAGAAGTTTTTATACCCTACACCCAGGGTATATTCACTTTGTCCTTCCGTTTGTAACGCAGAGAAGGAGGCGTTGCAGATATGGAAAAGTATATACATATATTCTTGATCAGCGTCACCTCCTGAGTCAATATAGCCATGTTCGTCTGTCTGGCTGGCTGGCTGGCTGGCTGCGTGTGGAAATACATTTTTTGGGAAAACTAAGCAAGATAATTCAATGAAATTTGGTATTCAGCCTCCGTCGTCAAAGTTAGCTCGGGGGATTGAAAATGAGCGAAATCGGTCAACGGACACGCCTACCGCCGATACAAAAAATATCTTCAAAATGCAAATTTTGGAGTATTTTTCACAACGATGCAACCAAAATAAACATAAATACTACGAATTGTAAGCGCAAGCTCTGAGCAAAACTGGTCGAATACGGAAAAGAGGGCGTGGCACCTCTCATATAAGCAAAAGCTTCAAAACGATGTACTGAAAGCATTTTTTGAGATAATCGAACTAAATTTGACTCAGACACTAAAAACTATAAATGCAAGCTTTAAGCAAAAACTGGATAAAATCGGACAAGAGGGCGTGGCTCCTCCCATATAATCCAACCAAATTTCACTCAAATACTTAGAACTATAAGTGCAAAATTTTCAAAATACTGCTGTGTAGGGTATTTAATGTTTGGCTAGGTCAAAGGTAACACCCTTACTAGTTATCATTTTATTGTAGTTTGAAATAATCCTAACCAATAGTGTTAGTTATTGTTTTATAAATTTATCAATCTATTATTTAATAAATCATAATAAGCACAAAAAGATACCTACCAGTATCGATCTTCTTGTGGTACACAGGCACTCAAAATATAAAAATGGAATGAACTTTTGAGTGCACACATGCTTTCTGATGAATTTTAGACGCTACATCTGGCGCCAAAAATTATCATATACTGCGGGATTTCGAGATATTATTGCTTGATTTTGCAGATGACACTGTATCAAGCTTATGGTCCAGTTCCGGTATTTGCTATAATTCCATCTTTTTTTGGCTTGGAACAGCCATAATCATCCTTATCATCTGTCTATCCGTAGGCTATCTGCCTATGGAAAAGATTTCAATATATTTGGGAATGGAGCAATAGTCGTAAATGAATTGGTTGTAAAGGTAAAAACTACATACATGACAAGACAATTATCCGAACCAAAAGATCAATCCAGGAAACAAGGAAAACTGTATTACATCTGTCATAATTAGAATTTTTTTTTTCCCCAGCAGATGAATAGCGTAACAAAATCTACATACCTCTCCTGAACGAACTTTTAGGTTTCCGAAAATGTCGACAAAATCTACTAACGGGGTACTTTTCTTTCATGGTGATACATCAAAACTATATAAAAACGAAAAACGGATCAGCTAGTATTCGCCAGAAATTTGCGAAATACATATCCCATATAAAATAAAAAAAAAATGAAGAAAAAAAAAAACAGAACAAACAAATATAAAAATAAATATATTTAATGTATTTTGCAATGCTCAATCCGAATCTGGCCTTAGAATTGCTCTATCTCATAGCGTTTTTGAGATATCTTATCCTGAACAAGGAAAAAATACCGTTTTTACTATATTTTGAAGCTATATAACTAGAATATAGAACATTTGTCAATAACTTTATGTTTCTTTGAAATATCGTAGACTAAAATAATGAAAAAACATGTTTTTTGCACTTTTTTAACTTTTGAGGTTAGGATATCTCCGAGAAAAATAAAGATATCGACATAATTTAAATTTGGTTTTAAATAAAAAGAATAGAACTTTTAGATACTGTATCGGCTTTTACGTATAAATGTTCTATATTCTAGTTATACAGCTTCAAAATGTAGCAAAAACGGTATTTTTTCCTTGTTCAAGCTAAGATATCTCAAAAACGGTATGAGATAGATAAATTTTAAGGCCAGATTCGGATTCAGCATTGCAAAATACATTGAATATATTTATTTTTATATTTGTTTGTTCTGTTTTTTTTTTTATTTTACATGGGATATGTATTTCGCAAATTTCTGGTGAATACTAGCTGATCCGATTTTCGTTTTTACATAGTTTTGATGTATCACCATGAAATAAAAGTACCCCGTTAGTAGATTTCATCGACATTGTCGGAAACCTAAAAGTTCGTTCAGGAGAGGTGTGTCTACCACACCCCTAATCTGATAGAAATGGCAAACAACAACCGGTAAAGATACCAAATATTTATTGGGCTTATATGAAATATATTTGTGTCTTCTTTGCAGAATAAATATTGTAGAAAATGTAAAAAGTATACCAGGGATTGATTTTATTAATTTTAGTACTAAAAAAGTACATATGTAGTAAAAATATTGCTTTTTGCCATATGGCCAAAAACTTTGTGCTAATACCCTAATTCATTATTTTTTCAAAATGGATCAGAAAATTAAAATTGGTTAAGAAACGTCAGAATTATGGACCATTTTTATGAGTTTTGTGAAGAAGTTTCGGTTAAATTCTTGTTTTGAAAGGTTTAAAAATCATTACTTCTAAACCACAAAACAAACCATGAGGGATTTTTTTTTTTTTGGGTTTTCAAAAATCATATTTCGGTAGGTCATAAAAGTAAGTAACGGAGTGTTTAGTAAGTTTATACTAAAATAGAATTAAATTTTGTAATTTTTACCAAATATGAGCTGATAGCCTGATATAATACCTTTCCGAAAATAGTCTGAACATGAAAATCAGTTAAGAAATGTTTAAGTTATTGACAATTATAATTATAATTATATAATTATATGAGAAGATTTTGTCAAAATTTACCGATATTTTCACCTTTTGCACCCCTCCACAAGCGACAAATTACTTACTTTTGTTCCTTCTTTGCAAAATTTCTCTAATAGAAACAGTGGCGGTATAAATGCTATTTGTTCTCTGTGGACCTTGATTCACTGTTCAATGGTTTATCCTACTTAGGTGACGCTAAACTCAAAAATTAATCTTTTGCTAATGTCTCTGGAACGAGTTATTAGATTTTGATGAAATTTTGTAACACGGTTTTGACGGCTTTCTTTTGTCAATTCATGGTTTTGAAAAATAATCGATATACATATAATCGATTTTTCTCGGTGATTGCTTAATACTTCCGACATTTTCCAATTATTTTCGTCTTCTCGACACAATTCAATACTTTTTAATAAGTATGTTTAGATATTTTTCGATACCATTTAATACATTAATAATTTTTTATGCATTCCGATAGTTACTCAAGATTTTTTTACGTTTTTGGATAATTAGCATATTTTCTCGATATTTTTTGATAATTTTCTGCAATTTCGCAATCGTTTTAGGTATTTTTCAAGAATACTTCAAAAACACTTTTTACTTTATTATTAAAAATGATAATATGCGTCAGTTTCGAATAAAAAAAAAAACCTTCTGGTGTAAGTATCAGTATACTGTATTTAAATATTTTTAAAAAAGTATTTTCAACATCTCCGACCAAGTAACATATCTCTTACACCTCTTCTGGAAACCTTGCCATTACTCGTCGTTGGCAATGAATCGAAGAAGAATACCCCACCATGTAAGCGCTTCCATTCGACTTCAAATTTATCGGCAACATATTGAATCACCTCCGCTGCTGTCAGTCTACTGCCCTCGCGCTTGACTATCGCGGCTGCAGCACGATCACCTTCAGTTTCATTTGTATTTCCAAAAACGCAAACTTCAATAACTTCCGGCAATTCAGCAATCACCTCTTCGATTTCTTGTGGCGAATAATGAATACCACGGTATTTTAATATATCCTTTGCACGATCAGTGAGGTAGAGATATCCATCCTGATCGAAATAACCTAAGTCCCCAGTATGATACCAGCCTTCTGTGTCTTGTGCATCTAAAGACGCCTCTGGATTGTTGAAATAACCATTCCAGCTATACTTTTTATTGACAAGAACTTCACCGGTTGCACCGACTCCAACTTGTTCACCATTCTCATTAATTATTTTGATCTTATAGTTCTCTCGAAGTTTTCCCACCGAACCGGGCTTATCCACATCATAGTTCAACGTAAATACTCCTCCGATTTCAGTGATAGCATACCCATTACAAATTTTGATGTGCTTATTATTTTTAAACAGTTCACAAACGTTTCGATGAAGCTCAGCCGACATAATGGAACCGCCAATGCTCACCTGACGCAAGCTCGAAATATCAGCATATTTGATTGCATCTAATTTTATTATCCGGGCAATAAGACTGGGCATAATAAGTATATTGGTGATTTTATATTTTTCAATTAACTGTAGGTAATACTCTGGTGTGCATGGCCTTGTCGATATCAAACGTTTGGCACCCACAGTAATGGACATAACAGAAAACGTCATGCATCCTAACCAATCAAGTGGGCTAGAAACAAAAATGACATCGTCCTCACTAGGTCTGCAAATATTTAGCAGGTTATGATTGGATATGCAAACTGCTTTCGGTAACCCAGTAGAGCCTGATGAATTTAAAATGGCTACGTTATGGTCTCTACCTTTCTTGAGTTCTTTAGGACTGCAAAAAATTAAATAGAATAATGTTAGTAGGTACATTAATGTAAAAGAAATGTATAATTGTTACCACCAAGGAACGAAGTATCTTTTTTAAAAGAATAAAATGCTCAAAACTATAGAGAAATGATGTTAAAACAGAAAAACATTTGGGGTATTCATGATGTTGGTTAAGTAATGGTTATCGATTTATTTAAAAGTGCGAAAAAATAACCAAGCACAACTACAAAATACCTATGATAACTCTTTACTCTATTAATCAGCTTTACCCTTTGACCGTAATTTACGTTTACCCAAATAACCGAAACGGTGATGCTAACCATAAAATTAGTTCCGTGTTCCATTGGAAAAAAGTTAGCATTGACACTAACCCACGTGAGTTAGCATCACTGAAAAATCAGCTGTTCCACTTGTCATCGTTATTGTGCAGATGAAGCGAAAAGTAAGCGAATCATGAAAAATTTTAGTATTTTATTAATAAAACCCAAAAAGCTCTTTTCAGTGAGCAAAATTGGTAAAAAAACATTGATGAGGTGAGAGTTGCGACTGTTAAACATAAACGGCATATCGTTAAGAAAATTCAATTGGGCTTAAATTTACTTTAACGCCCAAAACCATATTTATTTTTTGGCTTTGGGCGCTAAAGTAAACTTCTTTCTTCAATTGTTTTCACCAATGTTTTTCTTTATTATGCAGAAAAAATTGCTTTGACTTTAGCATTTTTAAGTTTAAATAAAGAAGAACAAGAAAAATCAGCTAATATTTTAACCGAATGTTGCACTCGTAATGTTGGTTAAAATAACGCACTTTTAACTCGATAACCCTAACGAAGGCGTAAAAGTTTAAAGTTTTCTCAATAGCTAAGTGTGGCGATCAAGAACAAAGCAAAATACAAAAGGATATCTGAGAATGAAGTAGATCATGGTTTAAAAGAAAATACATCAGGCAGCTTTATGATGACACCCGCCTGATGGCAAAAAAGTGCTCAGTTAAAGGCAAAAATTGAAACTACTTAAGATTCATTAAAAACCAACTAAAACAATGGAAAAGCCACTTTTGTGCAACTCTGAATCTTCCTTTCGGCAACCTTTCACAACTAGAATCACCAACGACTTCTACCATGAAGACTCGCCATCTTTTAATGAAAACAATAAAAGCTTTAGAAGACAACGCTCCACTGGATTTGATCAATTTCTAAGCTCCATATAATCTGCTCTTCCACATCTTGGATGCGGAACATTTACTAGAGGATTTATAGATATTTATATTGCACTATTTCCTAACTAAAGCACAACACTTATACCGAGAAAATTTTCGAGTATCGGTATCTCTCCTCATACCGTGCAGGAAACAATTTATTATCAGTCTAAAATGTAGAGATTTCTGAGTATGCAGTATTTTTCAACAGCCTCTTACGATGAAAACGCTATATTTCCCAAAATTGCTGCTGACTATTTTTGGAAGATACATACATTTATGAAGCAAAACACGAATAGTGTACCAATTGAAAATTTTTTTGTGACCGATTTAACTTAAATTTGGCAATATTGCAGTTCCGGTGTGCAAGATTAATAACGCGGAAAGATTTTGTCCTAGTTTTATTTGTTGTTAAAATACAGGGTATTGAAAATGGCTATTTTTGTGATATTCATATTTTTCAAAAACCATACCTTACAAATTTATATTTAGCTTTGTAAATTGATAATTGTAAGTAAGTTATCATATTCATTTTTGAAAGTTATTTTTATAAAAAAATATTACTTTTTAAAAAAAATTAGTTTTCATCAAAATTTTTTAAATTTAAAAATACATACTTTTTAATTTTTTTAAAAGAAAAACTCCGTTGAATTATTTTTAAAGTAGGTACTAAATTAAAGGCCAATTTATAAGGTTTAAAATGGCATGTGAATCAAGATGGGATTCAGTCGCTAAATGGGAGTTTTTGGCTGTTGAACGCCCGCGGTAGGAAAAACTCTTTTTTATACCCTACACCCAGGGTATATTCACTTTGTCCTTCCGTTTGTAACGCAGAGAAGGAGGCGTGGCAGGTATAGAAAAGTATATATATTCTTGATCAGCGTCACCTCCTGAGTCGATATAGCCATGTCCGTCTGTCTGGCTGGCTGGCTGGCTGGGTGGCTGGCTGGCTGGCTGTGTGTTGAAATACACTTTTTGGGAAAACTGAGCAAGATAATTCAATGAAATTTGGTACACTGCCTCCGTCGTCAAAGTTAGCTCGGGGGATTGAAAATGAGCAAAATCGGTCTACGGACACGCCCACCGCCCATACAAAAATTATATTCAAAATGCAATTTTAGAAGTATTTTTCACGAAAATGCAACCACAATACATATAAGTACTACGAATTGTAAGCGCAAGCTCTGATAAAAAACTGAGCGAATTCGGACAAGAGGGCGTGGCACCTCCCATATAAGCAAAAGCTTCAAAACGATATACTGAAAGCGTTTTTTGAGATATTCGAACCAACTTTGACTCAGACACTAAGAGTCATAAATGAAAGCTCTCAGCAAAAATTGGTTGAAATCGTACAAGGGGGCGTGGCACCTCCCATATAAGCAAAAATTTCAAAATGATATACTGAAAAAGTTTTTTGAGAAAATCCAGCTAAATTTCACTCTGACACTAAAAACTATGAATGCAAGCTCTGAAAAAAAACTGGGTGTACTCGCACAAGAGGGCGTGGCACCTCCCATATAAGCAAAAGCTTCAAAACGCTTTACTGAAAGCGTTTTTTGAGATATTCGAACCAAATTTGATTCAGACACTAAAAATTATAAATGAAAGCTCTCAGCAAAAATTGGGTGAAATCAGACAAGGGGGCGTGGCACCTCCCATATAAGCAAAAGATTCAAAATGCTATACTGAAAGAGTTTTTTGAGATAATCCAACAAAATTTCACTCTGACACTAAAAACTATAAATGCAAGCTCTGAACAAAAACTGGGTGTACTCGGACAAGAGGGAGTGGCACCTCCCATATAAGCAAAATTTTCAAAATACTGCAGTGTAGGGTATTTATTTTTTGGCCAGGCCAAAATTTACACCCTTACTAGTTTTTACTCAAAAGGAAGGCATCTTACGAAAAAAGTGTTCAAGGCATAAAATGCTAAGGAATAGTTGTGAATTTTTTTTTGAAATATTTTGGGAAGTTTAATTTTTTTTTTTTGACCAATTTTTGAAAATTTTTTTATTTTGTTAGAAAGCTCATTATAGAAGTCAAAGATACCCAGTAGATGTGATTTGAAAATTATACTTTCGCATACTTACACATAAAGCTCCTCAGTTCCTGTAGGTTGTAAAAGATCCGTTATTTTAGTTACACCATTAATGTGGTCATCCATAGTATAAATCAAAGCGTTTAGCTTCAATTCTGTACATGTTGTTTTTGCTTTGCTGTAATATTTACCCTGACAGAAAATAATCTTTGGGCGAGTTATGCCAAAGATATGAGTTACAACCGCTGTTAAATATACAAATTTAATACAATATATGCATATGTACATGTGTATAAATATTTATTTGTTAAGAATAAACCTTGTTCATGTGATGGAGCAACTGGATGTACACATAAGCCATTGAACCAACATGCCAGATATACATGTGTAAAATACATTTGTTGGTCCGATATGATACCAACAATATCTTCTTGACTGAAGTAAAATTTTTCGAGATATTGTGCAATCCTAATGCTATCTATTAAGAGCTGTTCATAAGTGCAACCCGTACCTTCAGAATCAGATTGCTAAAGAGAATTTGTAAATTTCATCAAAAACGAAATATACTATAAATGTAACATATTTACTTACTAAGGCTATTGCTTTTGGCTTTAGCTTCATCATAGTGTGGAGCAGTTGCCCTACAGAGCAGTCAGGGTTAAATAGTGGCACCTTGGGCTTGGGGCCATACCATATTTTTTCTTTTTCATTGTAAATTGTATCCATCATGAATGACTAAAATTCACAAAGAAACTAGAAGTACGTTAAGTCTCTAAATTCAAATATAAAAATAAAATTTGATTTAAAATTGCACAAAAATGTTGTCATCTAAGAGTGGTCATAATTTTTCAATGAAAAATCGTTGATGACCACTCAGGCTATTTTTTGAAAAGGGGAGGAGCAGTATATTCTTGTGCTCTTTATGGAATAGAGCAGGAAAAATCCTTGTATCCTGGAACTTAAATTGAAAAAATGCAAAAACGTCGCACTTTTAGATTAGTATAGCTCGAAATCCAGACTAGGGATTCTGTGGCCAGTTTTAGACTCAGTACTGTGAAATGTATTGGAATCGTTTTTTTAAACTAGGTCTGTATGTACAGCAGTTAATGTGATGCAAAGCTGTCAAAATGTTTTCGAAATGGTTTGTTGTTCATTATTTTATTTATGGTATGAAGTTCGGTGAAATTGTTCACATATTTGAAAAGAGGAAAGGTTAAGCTTCCGTTTGGTTCATACTTTTTTTTGGTTATTTCACTAGAACGGATGCTATAGCAGTTTTTGCAGAAAAAAGTACACATGCTGCCAGTTTTGTTTCTCACTGTATGCAATAATTTTCTCTCAAAAATTTAATTCCAACTTACCACTTTTATAGTACAGCACGTACTCTTTTAGAATAAGCACCTTTTTCCACCAGGCCGTTTAATCGTAATGAAATCCATTCGTGTCAAATGTACCGCACTTAGTCTCCTCGCACAAAACGTACTGCATTGCAATCATGAAAGTTAAAAATAATATGTACAAAGATTCTCTATAGCTTTTGCTATGTTGCCATATCTTCTATGATGGCATTTTAAAATGGTCATACCTTTTAAAAAGTCCATTTAAGTCATACAAGACCATTTCATATCTCATTTTTAAGAAAAAAACATTACTAAATGATACATTTAACAGAATAGCAAAAAAAAAAAAAAAACAAACATGTATGCGTCCTCTCTATGACCTCAAAAATCGTGTTTTTGAACTTTTAGGTATGTATGTCTCAAAAACCATAAGTGATCAAGCAATTTCGAAATCGGATTCGAACTAAGCTTCGACAAATACATAGAAAATTACTATCCTAATTTTTTTTTAAAAGTAATCAATGTAGTCGATTTGAGAATTTTGTTTCTTATTAAGTAAGTGCTCACGAGTTTTGAGTTCTGGGTGGCGTGGCAACGAAATCGAAACTGTCAATTATTTCTACGAATGACCCAAAAAAAAAAAACAATTTTCATGTTAAACGACCACAAATTAGTTTAGAAATATGACTTGGGCATATTAAGTACCCGGCTTGATCTACAATATCTGCCAGGTCTGACACAATTTATAAAATAATTGTAGCACTATGTAACTAAAGGCGGACGAGTGAAGGCGTTCTGAAAAAACAAATTAAGATAAAATCTTTGTTCTCTAATGTGCCTGCTGAAACTGATATAAGGTGTATCGCATAAGGTTACGAAGCTTTTTGGAAGTGATAGAGAAAGCCTGGACTAACAAAAAATTGCATTAGGGGGGAGGTCTCTGAGGAGTTATAGAGTTAAAATTGATTTTCTGACTTGTTTTACAAAAAAAAAAATTCTTGGATCACCCTAATTGTGTGAGCTTTCAGATAGTGCATATGGTTTATAGAGCCTAAAAAGATTTTGCAAAGTTCTACACCTTTAAAAATGATGCTTTAATTTTTTTTTTTCCTATTTTTTGACTTTGGCAACCATTTTAGTATGAAAAAGGCCGTACTAACATATCCTTGCATAATTTTTTTTGACAAATGTACTAACCGAATTTCAAAAAAAACTAGTAAGGGTGTAAAATTTGGCCTGGCCAAACATTAAATACCCTACACTGCAGTATTTTTAAAAGTTTGCTCTTATGGGAGATGCTACGCTCTTTTGTCCGAATTCACCCAGTTTTTGTCCAGAGCTTGCATTTATAGTTTTTATTGTCTGAGTGAAAAACGTTTTCAGTATAGCATTTTGAAGCTTTTGCTTATATTGGAGGTGCCACGCCCTCTTGTCCGAGTTCTTCTAGTTTTAGCTTAGAGCGTGCATTTATAATCTTTAGTATTTGAGTGAAGTTTGGTTGGATTATCTCAAAAAACTCTTTCAGTATAACATTTTGAAACGTTTGCTTATATGGGAGGTGCCACGCCCCCTTGTCTGATTTCACCCTATTTTAGCTGAGAGCTTTCATTTATGATTCTTAGTGTATGAGTCGAATTTGGTTCGAATATCTCAAAAAACGCTTTCAGTATAGCGTTTTAAAGCTTTTGCTTATATTGGAGGTGCCACGCCCTCTTGTCAAAATTTGCTCATATTTTTTTCAGAGCTTGCGCTTACAATTTTTAGTATTTATGCGTATTTTGGTTGCATTGTCGTGAAAAATACTCCTAAAATTGCATTTTGAATATATTTTTTGTATGGGCGGTGGGCGTGTCCGTAGACCGATTTCGCTCATTTTCAATCCCCGGAGCTATCTTTGACGACGGAGTGTACCAAATTTCATTGAATTATCTTGCTCAGTTTTCTCAAAATGTGTATTTCAACACACAGCCTCTGCGTTACAAACGGAAGGACAAAGTGAATATACCCTGGGTGTAGGGTATAAAAATTATAAAAGGATATATTAATAGGACCTTTTTCATACAACAATGGCTGCCAAACTCAAAATATAGGAAAAAAAATTAAAATATCATCTTTAACGGTCTAGAAACTTTGCAAAATCCTTTTGAACTCTATAAGCCATAACCGCTATCTGAAAGCTAAGACTTTCCAATGGAAATGTTTTCTCTAAAACGTTAGGGTCATCCAAGATTTTTTTTTTTTTTTTTGTAAAACAAGTCAGAAAATCAATTTTAACCCTATAACTTCTCAGGGGTACATTTTAGACCCCCCAGGTGCAATTTTTTGTTAGTCTCTGCCTCCACTATCACCTTCCAGAAGCTTCGTAACCTTATGAGAAACACCCTATACATTCACGAAAAGGTTAGGTGCGACTAGCTTATAACTAAAATCTATGGATACATGTTATTCCGGGTTGGAAAACAAAATAAAATGAGTTATTTTTTTAAGTTTTTGAAAATTTCTTACACAATACTTAGGGAAGAAGTGAAAAAACTGTATCTAAAACACAAAATACTAACCATCTGGCAAGCCTGTCTTACAGTAGTCGAGTGTTTTATTCGGAAACGAAAAGTCTTTTGATTTAACTAATTTATCACCGTTTTTAAGTGAAATTATTCGGTTTATAAAATTAATTTAAAATAAGCCGTGAAACTCGGTTTGTTTTATATAAATTAAATAGTGATATTATAATTGTGCGGTTGTCCTTTGTGCGGCTTTTTTCTTTTTGCTTTGGTCATTTTATGGTTGTTGTTCTTGTAATCTATAGCAATTTACGGTTGCAGCCATTTCTAATTTGAGTGCCGTAATTAAATACTTAAGTATTAAAAATTTAAATAAACATACTTATAAATGCGTTCAACATGTATGTATCACAATGTTGATATAGGGTAAACGCGGGAGATGTGGCACCCCCAGGTGATATGGGACCAATTTCAATTTCAATACTTGCAGCTTTCATAGCATTCAAATTTGGACACAGTTTAATTCAGCTGCGCGACAGACTTCGTGGTGAGTAGTTCGTTTAACTGTATTTGCAATGATTACTTGTGTGTGTGATTTTTTAAAAAATTTTGGAAATGTAAACGACTGTCTTGCATATATTTTGAGAGGCAGCAGAGTGATGAGTATTTGATACAGCCTTATGGGGCCTATATCAAAACAAATAGAGTTGAATGTATTTCGTTTTCGAATGAATACGAGCGCGAAAGTACATGCTCCTACTTCTGCTTGAGTGCACCAAAATGGTTTCGAATGTCGTAGCAAAAGGTGTTATATCCTATTTGGCTGAACCATATATCCCCACTTTCACAGTCGAGATACAAGCTTTTCTCAATTACTTCTGGTCAAATATATGTAGGTTAGCCACAAGTCATTCATCTCAATAACACATGCCCCAGCCTCCAAATCGGTGACTCCACTCCACATGGAATACTTTTAAAACATTAAAGAGAACGTTATGTTGTCGTTTGTAGAAGAACGTTGTGGATTATGTTGCCATTGTATCGAAAACTTGAACTTAAAAAAACAATCGTAAAGTCCTTATTTTACTAAGACCTTAATATTTTCCCGAAGTTTCAACCAATTTTTCTCATCATATGATTAAAATGCTAAAGTTTAATTTTTTAATAAAAGGTCCAAAAGCATTGGTTTAAATTCAATACCTCTTGCGGGAGATCAACTAGGGTTTTCCGGTTTGCATTTTGTACTCTTCAGACATACAGTTAACTTTCTACATATTCATTTTTAAGATCCATATGACATATGACTTACAACTTAATACACCTCATTTATAGAATTTCATTAAACTTTACAAAACTGTTTGCTGGAAAACACCGATTGAAGTCGATTTCTTATGTACTTTTATATGAAAAAAATCATTTCGTGGGAGCCACTCGAAATATCAAGTTTTTTAAAGTTTTTTTATACCCTACACCCAGGGTATATTCACTTTGTCCTTCCGTTTGTAACGCAGAGAAGGATGCGTGGCAGATATAGAAAAGTATATATATTCTTGATCAGCGCCACCTCCTGAGTCGATAAAGCCATGTGCGTCTCTCAGGCTGGCTGGCTGGCTGGCTCACTGTGGGCTAGAATTTTTTAAAATCGGCAAAATTATGGAAACCCCTTAACTCAAGTATTAAAAGACAATTTTTAAGTTTTCGGGCCTACTGAATTCCAATTTCATAAAAATTTGGAGAAAAAAATGTATGCCCTAAAGTAAAAATTTATTTTATTTTTCTACTAAGTTCATTTTTTAAAAATGGATTTTTCTGGTTTTTGCCTCAAATCCTTCGAATCAAGGACTTGAAAAACAATATAGAGGAACGATAGTAGCTATTTGCATGTCTAGAACCTTAAATTATTGTTTAAAATTTATGTAAAAATGTATTTATAGAAAACAATTTTTTAATCCACATCGCATAAGATTTACGTACACAAAATCTTTGGGGGGACAGTGCGGGAGCTAATTTATATTAATTTTGGGTCTCAATAGAATAGTTCTTTATCTGCAATACGCAAAAGTCTGGGATTTCCAGGGTACATAACTATTTTTGTCTTTTCTTTTAGGTTATAAGATTTTCACAGTTAAATTGAACGCACCTATTTGAGATCCATTTTCACATACAATATTAAGAATGATGACAAATATTTTTTTACAAATGCCATCTACTTACCTTTATAATTATTGTCTTGTCCGCCGTTTTAAAATTTACAGTGCGGCTTGGAATATATTTCACTTCGCGTGAACCGTTTACTTTCAAATAAATATTTTTTAAAAACACACTTAAAATGACAATTTTCTTACGAATGTACGCAAAAAAGTATGAATGTGACGATACCAATTTTTTGGCACAGGATGTACAAATTCATGTACTTTCTAATAAGTGACATAAAAATTAAAAATTCAAAACTATAGTTTTTGCATTTTGCCGATTTAAAAAAATTCTAGCCCACAGTTTGGCTGTGTGTTGAAATACACTTTTTGAGAAAACTGAGCAAGATAATTTAAAGAAATTTGGTACACTGCCTTTGTCGTCAGAGTTAGCTCGGGGGATTGAAAATGAGCAAAATCGGTCATCGGACACGCCTACTGCCCATACAAAAAATATATTCAAAATGCAAATTTATTTGACTCAGACACTAAGAATTATAAATGAAAGCTCTCAACCAAAATTGGGTGAAATCGGACAAGGGGGCGTGGCACCTTCCATGTAAGCAAAAGTTTCAAAATGATATACTGAAAGAGTTCTTTGAGATAATCCAACCAAATTTCACTCAGACACTAAAAACTATAAATGCAAGCTCTGAACAAAAACTGGGTGAACTCGAATAAGAGGGCGTGGCACATCCCATATAAGCAAAATTTTCAAAATACTGCAGTGTAGGATATTTATTTTTTGGCCAGGCCAAAAGTTACACCCTTACTAGTTTTTATATGATTATTTGCCATAAAGCTATTTAATTGGTTTATTCAGAAAAAAAAGAACTTGACACATTACGGGCATCCCAATATGTACATTCGATCGTATTACAAAAGAAAAGAGCAATCGAAATACTTTAGTAGCAAAAGTTTTATGATTCTTTGCGAGCGTTAATTTTCTGAGATTAGGGTGGTACATTAGGATGGTAGGAACTGAGATCTGATGGGTAAGTACTAGAACGCGGTACTTCATGTCAATGATCTTCGGATTCAAAATATTGGGCTTCTCGATGCATAAGTACTAATATATCACACTTTATATTCGGTCCGCCTATGCCGAAGATATGATGAAAAACGTAAATGGGCGATCCCTACGATCGGTCAAAACAAAAAGAAAATTTCCGAATTTTCTTGCAAAAATACTTCGTTTTAGAGGCGGTACGGTGGACTCTTTTTTCTGGTAAGCTCTAGACACCTATGTTCGGCAAAAAATAAACTAAAAATACTTTTTCTGTTGCAGTAATCGAAATACTTCAGTAGCAAAAGTTTAATGATTTTTTGCGAGCTTTAATTTTCTGATACTAGAGTGAACCTGAAATCAGGAGGGTTAGTACTTAAACGGGGCACTCGCTGTCAATGACCAGTTGAGCAAAAAAGGTCTCTTTGAGACATAAATATTGATACAATATCTTACTTTAAGGTCGGCCTGTAAATGCGTAAGATATGATGAAAAATGTTAATGGGCGGACTACGTTTGGTTAAGAAAAAAATAAAAATTTCGAATGTTCTTGCAAAATACATCGTTTAAGAGGCGAAATGGCGCCTTTTTATTTTTGCCTGATAGGCGGTACAGTTTATGATTTCGATGGTGATCAAATTAATTTCTAAATGCTGAAAATTGTTATACAGATTGTCTAACGCATATAAAAACAATTATGTCGGTCAGTCAGTTAAACGTTAGAACAAGGCTGGTCAACAGCCCCGTGGAAGGCAAAGCACTTTTTTTTTTACCCAAGAGTGAGGCATCTTACAAAAAAAGCGTTAATGGCATAAAATGCTTAGAATCGTCCAAGGAACACGTGAAAATTTAATTTTTTTTTTTTTTTTTTAATTTTAAACTTCATTTTTCAAAAACTTTCTAGAAAAAAAAAAAAAATAAAACTCATACGTATTCCTTGGACGATTCTAAGCATTTTATGCCATGTAACAGGTCATTCAGTAAGTCCCTAGGATAAGTAAGAGAAAATCAAAATTTTGACCAAACTCGATTTAATTATTCAACATAGTTGTCTTCGAGGGCGATACAACGAGTATAGCGATTTTCCAACATTTCGATTCCACTTTTATAGTACGATTTCTCTTTTTCGTCAAAATAGGCCTCAGCTGACTGTCTTTTGGATTCTGGTGTGTAATAGTGAAGCCATGTTTCATCCATTGTCACATATCGACGATAGAATTCGATTTAATTGCGGTTTAACAGCGCCAAACACTACCTCTGAAGCAACAATTCGTTGTTGTTTTTGGTCGACTGTGCGCTCACGCGGCACCCACTTTGCACAGAGCTTTTGCACACCCAAATATTCGTATAAAATGGTAAAAATACTACCATCTGATATCTTTACAATGTCAGCTAGCTCGTGCACCTTCAATTTGCAATCGTTCATAACCAATTTGTGGATTTTTTTTATGTTTTCTGGAATAGCAGCCTCATTTGTGCGTCCACTGCGCTCTGCATCATTTGTGCTGGTACGACCACATTTAAATTCAGCAATTCATTTGTATCGATGGAGGAGAGTTCGGATATTGTTTATCAATCCATTGTTTGGTTTTCACTGTATTTTTTTTTCATCAAAAAGCAATGTTTTATCAAAACTCGAAATTCACTTTTTTCATTTTTTTTTACTAACAAAAGTTGCTTCACACAAAATGCTATAACTCACGAATCAATCCGATTGCTTTCAAATTTATACACGTATCGTTTGAAGGTTAGTTCTAAATAAAAATCATATGGAAAAAATTCTAGTAATGCCATCTATGTGTCATCCAACGGACTTATTGAATGACCTGTTACGCTTCCTTTCGTAAGATGCCTTCCTCTTGAATAAAAAAGCATTTTACCTTCCACGGGGCTGCTGTCCAGCCTTGTTCTAACGTTTAACTGACTGACCGACATAATTGTTTTTTATATGCATTATACAATCTGTATAACAATTTTCAACCTTTAGAAATTAATTTGATCACCATCGAAATCATGACATGTTTGAGACCATATATCAGACGCTTGTTCTGCAGTTCGCTTGACTGACCGACAGTTTATGCGAGTACACAACTACAACAACCAACTGCAACAAAACCAGGTTTTAGAAGCGCAAAGTCATTTTTAAGCGCTGGAGCATAGACTATAAGCCAAGACAACTGGAAAAAGCCTTTGAATAAAATCAAACTTCAAATAAAAAACATTTTTTTTTTTTCAAATTTTACATTTTATTCTGGACTAAGCCACATAATTAAAAAGAAAATTCCCATCCATTCGTAAAAACCAATTGGGAACATTTTTGAAATCATCTGTATCTTTAAGCACCGAGATGTGCGCAATCATCGATTAATTCCAACTCTGAAAGTAAAAAAAAAATTAAAATAGAATGTTTTATTGGCTTTGAGTTAAAAGGATATGAAACATTATTAATTTTTGTACTAAGAACGTTTTTTAAAAAAGTTTTCTATGGAGTTTTTGTAAATAACCAACCAAACAACCAAAACTAAAAACCAACAACAAACGCAAAAAGTAATTATTATCGGCATGTTTTCGGATATAAAAATTCACTATCATGATCGTGTCCGATATAACGTTTAAAAAAAACGGATTTTTGCTTTTTTAAACTTTATAACAAGACATGGAAATTTGTATCCTATAAACCTGATACGGTTGTTTTTTTTTTTTTTTTTTTTTTTATACTTAAACCTACGCTCAGGGGATAGCTCCTATAAATGCAATGCACCGTGTTGATTTGCAGAAAAGGAAATGGGTTAGAGGGATGGGGGAAAAGAGGAGTAGTGTCGATGAACATTTTTATTGAATATACCGATGTCACAGCTGGCGGGAAAAACGCTCGCAGGGAGATTATTCCACAACTTGATCATGCGACCAAAGAACGAATTATCACGGTAGTGCGATGTTCTGTTAAACACCATTGAAACGCAATAGGAATGGGCCTGATGAGACACCCGAGTGCTGCGAGAAAATATACGAACTGACGGAACCAGCCCATAAATTTCTCTTGAGTACATCCCATGATAATATCTATAAAAAAGAGTAACACACCCAACGTTACGACGGTGTTCAAGAGAGTCAATAGAAGATACAACAACCGCATCCTCAATCAACTTCATCGCACGACGTTGAACTCTGTCTAGCAGCTCCAAAGTAGTTTTTGGAGCCCCGGCCCTGATGTGCGAATTGTACTCTAGCTTAGGTCTAATATAGGCGAAATAGACAGTCCGAAGATCAACAGGAGTGAAGTATTTCTTACACCGTTTAAGATAACCTAACCACTTGGCCGCTTCTTTCGACACATCGAATACATGATCTGTCCACCTCAGAGCAGCTTGAATCGATATGCCCAGAACGTCAAGAGTTGCTGATCTCAGAATATCTACGCCGGCCATATTGAGGGGTGGAGGGGGACAATCCACTCGTCTGTGAGACAACATACAGCATTGGGTTTTGCTAGCGTTGAATTCGACCCGATTAGCTCGACCCCACTCGGAGATTGTTTTGAGGTCATTTGTGAGAGTGTCATTCATATACCGCCTTTTTCTCTCAATCTCCTCAGAGACAAATACTGCTGTCATCTGCAAAGGAGTGGATTGGATTAATGATCGATGACAGAAGGTCATCGATGAAAACAAGAAAAAGAGACGGGGATAGGACCGAACCCTGAGGAACTCCAGCGATAATGGAGTATTCATTAGATATGAAACCGTCTACGACAACACGTATAGAACGGCCACTGCAAAAGCTCGTTGTCCAACGAGCGAAGGAATCACCGACGCCATATACAATAAGTTTTGTTACGAGGGCGCTATGCCACACACGATCAAATGCTTTACAAATATCCAGAGCAACAACCATACTTTCACCAAGAAGGTGGACACATTGGTTCCACCTTTCAGTGACGAACGCCATTAAGTCACCAGTAGAGCGCGCACTCCTGAAGCCATATTGGCGATCATTAAGTAATTCGTTGCGCTCTAGATAATTCATAAAGTGAAAGTTTATAACACTTTCCATAACTTTGGAAAGCGCTGAGCATATTGAAATGGGCCGATAATTATTAGGGTTCGTAGCCTCGCCTTTTTTGGGAACTGGTTGAACATTAGCAATTTTCCAACATGATGGAAATTCACCACAAGTGTAGGAAATGCTAAATAGATTCCGTAATGGACGAGCCAGTGTTGATGCACACTTTTTCAACACATGGGCTGATATGCCATCCGGCCCTGACGCTTTGTTAATATTGAGATTAGCAAGGACCCTTTTCACTGCCCTAGTTCGAAGTCGATTATCTTCTTCTTTAAAATTAATTTCGAATCATACCGGTATCCTTTTGTTTCTCCGAAAATTCCTTACCTAAAAAGTTAATAAAAATCAAAAAACACGATACTTCAGAGAAAACAAATATATCGACAAGATTCAAAATACGTTAGCTATATTTCGGAGAAGAAAACAAAAGATATCGATATAACTCAAAGTGAATTTTTCAAACGAAAGCAATTGAAGCATTGCGTACAATAGCGCCCTAAGTCGAAGAATGTCATTCCGATATAATTCAATTTAAAGTTTCTAAATTCTGCACAAAAAGCAAACCATCATTTAAACCTTGAAAAACAAATTTATTTAATTCACACTAACAAAATGAGTAAAGGATTGCCACTTACACATAATACTAATGCATGTTGACAGAATTATCGAAGAAGGAAAATTTAAACTATGGGGCGTATTGCATAAATCCATTTGACTATCACTGGAGAAACGTTAGCATTTTGTTTGGGAAACCGGCAAAACTGCTCCGATTTTAATGATTTTATTTTTTTAAACGAGCGGAATTAAAAATACTTTAACCTCTTCTATTAACAAACGTGCGTTTTTCTTTATTTCTTTAAAAATTTTATTTATAAAATGCATACATACACTTGCATCTAGTAATTATTTAAATTTTTACTCAAGACCAAGGTCCTGACGAAAAAAGTGCCTAAGGCAAAAAATTCTCAGTATTGTTCAAAGAATGCGTGTGAATTTTTTTCGATTTTTTTTTAACCAATTTTTGAAAAATTATTAAATGTTCCAATGTTCTGAAAAAATTCACACGTGTTCTTTGAATAATTCTAAGCATTTTTTGTCATAGAAACTATTTTCGTTAGACACTTTTGTTTTAAGTAAAAACCGTTTTTTTACCGCGAACTGATTTATGCAATAACGTCCCAAGTCGCACTACGCTCTTCTTGCACGCAACTCTTCCAACAGTGTATAAATATATATTGCTCTACCACATTCTGTGTTCGCAATTGGAAGATCAAATTAAGTACACTTATATATGTGGACCCAAACTTTTCAAAAAAGCGATGAACGCAAAAACGCCCTAAGTCGTTATCGTTCGCAGAGCCTCTATTACTTTCAACTGGCATATAAGAATTTTTGTAAAAAAATTATTATATTTGGGTATCAGACTTTGAAAAATTGATGTGTTTCTTTAGTAATTTTTAAAATCTACTGGAAAAAGGCACCTGTCTGAAATTTACGATTTAATAAAAACAAATGTTGACTTATCTAGACAGTGATATTTAGATCTTAAAATAATCACCAACTCAACATTTTTGAAATCAAATCACCCACGTATATATACTTACCAGGTTCACGGCACTTGTACTCTTGGAAACTACACAAATTATGATATCGATAGTTTTTATCACAGACTGGATCCTCGATATCATCACAATTCCTGTAGCACTCATCAGCACTTGTGTAGAAAAAACACACAATTAAGATAACGAAAATTTCTCTCAAATCCATTATAGCAAGTCCTTCACTTCCTAAGATCACTGTAACCAAAAAAATATAAAAATGGTACCATTTTATAGTCAGTTGTTGAAGTTTCATTTCCTCTATTGTGCGATACTTAACTAATGCATTGGATACAGTTTTTTACATAAATCGTTTTTATTGAAAATAATACATTTACATACCGATTTTATTAAAAATCCAAGCTTTGAAGTTTGACCGCTTTGACTGAATTTCAACTTGTAATATATTGGTGCTGAGTGCAATATCCAGCACGAGCAAAGATTTTGATTTTTAATATAAAAATTAGGTTTATTTAACCAAATATATTTTTGCTCATAATTACACTGTGCAACACAAAAAATACCCCTGGAGTCTTATTTTTAAAAAATTTTTGTGATGGGCTATGAAAGATAAGATGACACGTATTTTACCATATATGTGTATCAGGGATTTTTTTAATTTTATGGCCCCTCAAAGTTTAAAGTTCGCGTTTCATATGAAATTTTGAGATTTCATGAAAAACCCATCTGATTATAAAATGTTGATCATGTCCTTACCTTTTATTTAAGCTATGGAACTTGAGGATCCGCTCAGTAGTTTTTGTTTTACTTTTCATATCGTCACTCTTAGGCCAGATTCACGAAAGTGCAAACTTTTCAGTTTTGCACTAATGTGGTTTTCTTGTACAAAATGGTTCAATAAAGTTATGCCAGAAGAATGAAAGCTATACCTGAAGTGGTTTAACAGCAATTGCAAAGTTTATTACTCGAAAAATCAAAATTTAAACATAATTTTCATATATAAAAAATTTTCAAACAGCAATTTCTCAGATTCAATAATTTTCACATTCGTGAATCTGGCCTAAGAGTGACAATATTAAGATGGTTTTTTCATAAAATCTCAAAATTTCGTATGAAATGCGAACTTTAAACTTTGAGGAGACATAAAATGAAAAAAAAAAAAAAACACATATTTGGTAAAATACGAGTATTTTTATTTTTCATAACCTATCAGAAAAACCTTATAAGACCCCAGGGACACTATTTGTGTTGCACTGTGTTATTGCAAACAAAAATATACTTATTTGGTTAAATAAAACTAATTTTTATATTTAAAATCAAAATCTTTGCTCATGCTGGATATTGCACTCAGCACCAATATATTACAAGTTGAAATTCAGCCAAAGCGGTCAAACTTCAAAGCTTGGCATTTAAGTAAAATCGTTATGTAAATACATAGTATAAAAGGTGCATACCACTCAAGGGCCTTTTTTCCATAGTGACATGTTGCTAAATCGGGGCAAAAATTTGTAGGCACTCTGTGCTGTTTTAGGAAAGCCAAAAGCCGTTTTTGAAGACACTCCTTAATATACATTTTTGTATTTATCGTTCCTGATGTCACAAATGCTTGGCTTCTTTTGTCACAACAGCAAATGGCTTGCCACACAAGAAACTTCTTAAGGAATTTCGTGTTCTTTTTTGTCCGGTATTGTTCCTATATATAACCTCGTCCATCAGCCACACACAAATCTTGACCAGAAAGTTTTTAAAAGTCTGCCAGAACATAGGTTTCATCATCCATCACACAGTACGTACATTTTTTGGCTTCTAAATTCTTTACTGCATTGCGATCCGGAATTTTCTAAGCCTTGTGCGACTTCAAACCAGCATTAGCTTTGGTTCTGCACACAAAAGAATCAGAGCATTTTCTACCAGAAGTGTTCGGAGCTTTTCGAAAGAGTTGCCTTTGCCATATATTTGTTTTCCTTTTTTTCTTCCTGATTCAGGTTTTCGTGCAATGTTTAAGTCTTCTTTATACTGTTTTATGGCTTTTGAAACAGTGTGACGATGAACCCTGAGAAACCCTGACTGAAAAAGTGTGTATACTTTTTTTTCGACACACTCTTTAGTACAGTTTTACCTGGAAAATTTCGCGGGATTCTTGGAAATGAGTTTTATAGATTTCGATGTGCTCTTTCCATATTGGAAAAATGGCGTCCGAAATTAGTTTTTTACAAATATCTCTTTAACGATTACAATTGGAGAAAAATATTGTGGCGAAATATTGAAGCTTATAAAATTTACTATAAAAAGTATTTCCAATTGTTTTCAAACGACTTATAACTCAGGAGATATCCTAATTCAAAATTTTCATGCAATTTCCAAAAACAATACAATATAAACGTAAATTCGCCATGTCTGGAAAATCATGACTCAGATTCAAAACCTTTGCAAATTTTGTAGCCAACTAAAATACCTTTATATGACACTAATATTATTAGAATCCCTTTAGGGACTCCGAACTTATACCAGTTTTCATTAAGCTAAATCCCAATCTTCCGATGGCTATATCTCCGTTTTTCGATTTTCCAAAAACGGAACCAAGAAAAGTTGTTCAGAATAGTCCCACAAATCATACGTTTTCCGGTGTTCTATCGATTACCAAGCACTCTGTACTGTATTTCACGTCATTGAATGGTATATTATGCAATTATGTAGTATTATTAGGTTTCAGAGGCTTGCATACTGGCTTTTTTTTTTCTTTTCTTCATATTCCGAATCCAGTATGGCATTCATATCAAAATGGATGGCTATACCACGTTCCAAAAATATGCATGGATCACATCACTACTTAGCATATTAAGTGAAAATATGGTACAAATAATCGAAAGAAAAAAAATTGAATTCCGGTCAAACAATCGCTTACGTCGCCCGTGCAATTCATTTTGGTCCGGTGCTTTCCTAGGATCTACAGGAATATCAGAAAACAAAGTGCTGGTAAGGCAATGCAGTCGAGATTTGCTGATTTGTTACTGTCAATCTCTTATCACAGACACAAACAACACAGTCGCTTGTATGTTAAAGTAAAGAAATAATTAACAATTTTTTTATTTTTTAATATACATACATATATTTAAATTTTACACTTTATCATGCCCATATATTTATAAAAAAGGACCACATTGTAAGACCAATTTGGGAACAATTTTAAAATCTGTTCTATCCTCTTCTTCAATCATCACATGGCTGTAGTTTAATATCTGAAAATAAAATAAAAAAATATATAAGTAGAATACTTTATGCGATTGTGAATATTTTTAAAGGCAGATGATTTAAATTTTAATCCTTTTAATAATTGACTTTTTATTAAATTAATCAAAAATCAATTGCTTGAGGTATGTCCTTCATGTATGCTTGTTGTTGATTTCATTTAGAAAAAGGCAACCGTGTATGGTAGCGCACGTGCAGCAATGACTCGTGAAACATACAACATTAAACAACTTATAACTTGAAAACTTACGGTTTAATTAAATTGACTTTTAAATAAAAATATTTTAAAAAAATAGCAATAAGATGTGTGCTCCAAGCTCCAAATTGGTTTTAAAAAAGAAAAAAGATTTTATTCCACACAAAATGAACATTTTTGTTCAGTGTAATTTTTTTTTCTAAAGCTTATTTTTTGACACTAACCCTGAAAATTTCAGCAAAATCGGATAAAAAGCCGAGGGGCTATGAATTTTTAAATATGTGTGTATCCAAAAGTTGCATAGATCTTTCCATGGGCGCCATCTTGGAAATTTTCGGAATTATGTATGTTAAACGCTAACTTTTCACCAATTTTCATAAAAACCGGAGATGTCAACTCTAATCTTGATCGATTATGCAAAGATTGACCCATATGTATTTTTTAAATGAAATAACCCATTTACATATACTTACTAGGTTGTGCGCACTTATAAATTTCAAAAGTACAAATATTGACATATTCAAATTCCTCATCACAGACTTTTGGTCCAGCTTCTTCACATTTTTTTAAGCATTCCTCACCGACTGTGATATCGTCGTCGTCGTCGGCACTTGCATAGAAAATGCATATAATTAAGAAAGCAAAAAATATTTTAGAATTCATTATGGCACGTCTCTAAGTTAGTTCACTCACTTGTAAAGAAAAAATATAAAATTGTTTAGTTTTTATACCAAGTTGTAGACACTTGAGTTAATCAATTGGATTCAGTTAAGTACATACACAAATACTAAGCTTAAATTTGTATGTTTGTAAATGTTTTTGTTAATATACAAACCTTTAGATATGACCGCCAAATCCTTTATAACAACACAGTAGCTACCACTTGATAGCACACAGGTTACAAGCATTTTATGCAGTCCTAGCAAATTCACATTTGCATTTAAGCGTATAAAATATATTTATAACTACATACTTATTTTGTTTCTTGACCGATCGGAAAAGTCACAAAGCATTTAAAGATTTTTTTTAATTACTTAATTAAGTAATATTAAGATTGTTTTTTAAACGGTTGACCTAAGAGTTTTGATTTTTAATTGGTAATGTTTTACAAATTACAGAAAAATATAACTTTTATAGTTCTTACCACTATTTATGAACTCGTGAAACATTTTCGGTAAGCCTTCCATTAGCGATTTGTTTCAGACACCTTTTAAAATCTTCGATATTTTGGAACCCATTTTTATGCTCTTTAAAGTTATTTTCACAAGAGCCCAATATCCCTCCACTGGTCTTAGCTCCGGACAATTTGTAGGATTGGACTCTCTTGGTACAAAAACTATGTTATTACGTTGGTACCACTCCAGAGCTTTCTTGCCGTAGTGACATGATGCCAAATTGGACCAAGAATATGTGGACACAGTGTGCTCTCTTATGAAAGGAAGAAGTCTTTTTTTCAAACATTCTTTGATGTATATTTCGGTATTTATAGAGCCCACTGTAACAAATGACTTGCTTCTTTTGCCGCAACTGCATATACTTAGTTTGCCATACCAGGAATTTTTTAGGAAATTTTTGTCTGCTTTTGAATTCCAAATTGTTCTTCGACATTTCCTCGAGCATCACCAACATAAAAATTTTGAGCCGGACGCTCCATAAAATCTGCCAGTACATACGTTTTGTCGTCCATTATACAACATGAATATTTTTGTATGAAATCGGATTTTAATTTCCGAGCCCTACTTTTGGCGACCAAATTTTTTGCAGCAATCCTGTCTGGAACTTTTTGGACTTTGTATATTTTCAAACCTGCATTGGCTGTAACTTTTCGCACCAAATAGTCAGAGCACTGAGCCAACCGGGCAGCTTTTAAAGCAGATGTGTTTGGAGATCTTTTCAATATGCTTTAAATTTTCTTGGCTTTCCCAATATCATGTGGTCCTTGTTTTCTTCCCGAAACAGGTTTCCTTTCGATGGTCAAATTCTTGGCCAACTTTTTGTAGGAGCAATTTGGATTTTTTTGAAAATTATTAATAATTTTACGACGTACTTCTTTTTCTTCACTCATATTGATCAAACTCACAACAAATCAAAATGTTTGTCATTAAAAGTAATAACTGACATATTTTTCAAAGATCAAAGATCAAAGAAATTTTAAAATTTTACACCCAAAAAAAATTATTAGGTTAAACGTGTGCTTAGATTTTTTCAATCCAGTGGCGGATTCAAGGGGGGGGGGCGATCGCCCTATCGCCCCCCCCCTCTCAAACCTAAATTATATGTAAAGTTTTTAAAAACATTCAGTTATTATCTAGAAATGTAGTCAATCGGCCCCCCCTCTTGATAATGCCACTGTTTCGATCTCACTCCTTATATAGCCTGGGTCATATAAAAAACATTAAACGTTTCTTCGGCAACTATTCGAAATTCGTCTTTTTGTATCAAACTCTAAAATTTTCTATGAAATTATATGGGAATAAGCACTTTTGTTCGAAAATGCGATTTTAAGTCACGATTTTGTCTTGGAAAAATGGCTTTTTTGTGATGGATTTTGATCTAGAGGATGCATTTTAGCATGATAATGGCAATGGCATTCTTAGGTTTGTACGAGGTCGGAAATGGAAAATCACCCACTTAAGTGCATTAATTTCAAAGTGAACCCTTATTCTCCCAAATAGGTACACATGTATCTATCTTTTGCGATTTGAAATCATAATTTTATTTTTTAATCTGTGGTTTCGAGAATAAAAAATCTTATTCATGTAGTGTACATTGTATGTCATGGTATAAATTTAATTAAAAAAAAAATACCATTACATGGCAACTTGTATTATCCTTTAACTCCTACGAGGAGCATAGGTCCAATATATGACTCCATTTGACACAATCCCTTGCGATGACTTTGATCTCTTGCGATGTTTTTTCCGATTTTTGGATTTCCTTTTCCAGCAACCTTTTCCAGTAGGTTTTCGGGGTACCAAGTCGTCTACTACCTTGTGGATCCCACTCAAGAGCCTGACGGCAGACTTTGCTGTGTGGTTTCCGGAGAAAATGATCAATCCATCTCCACTTGCGGAGCTCTCTTCATTTCCTATAGCCTTCTCATTGCATTTTTGATGTAGCTCGGCATTTGATATTGTGCGGGCCACCAAACCTTTAGTATACGCCTTAAGCATTTGTTGGCGATAACTTGGAGCTTCTTCATTAGTGATAATGCTGCCCAAATACTCGATGTCAGCTATAAACGTGATGTCATTCCTGTTTACGTTCAGCTCCATGCTTTTAGTCTTGGATGCGTTGAATTTTAGGCCGGCCTTTTGTGATTCCAAGACAAGGCCTTCAATCTTGCTTTGCATATCTGATTTTTTGGACGATAGAATTCAAATGTCGTCAGCGTAGTCGAGATCTTCAAGATGTTCGGTAAAGTTCCATCGGATACCACTTTTGGCCTTATTAAGAAATTTATCTAGGATATCGTCAAGAATGATAATGAACAGAGAGATGGTGATAGTAAACACCCCTGCCGTATGCCAGAATTAGTGGTTAATGTCGGTGACAACAACCCGTTGTGTAACACACTGCATTTAAAGCCTTTATATTGTGCACGTACTAGATTTATGGCCTCTGCGGCAACACCTCTTCGCTGCAGTAAAACCCAAATGTTTTCTCAAGAGACACTAAGATAAATTTTCACCTTCATTGAATTTAATGGTATTTTTAATGAAACACGTAAAGAAAATTTTTGAAAAAATTATAAGGGGTTATCCCAGCTTGTAAATATATTGTATTTTCAGCTAAAATAGGCAAAAGAAAAGAATTTTCGAAATTTTACCCCACTGTTAAACTTTAAAATAACGTATTGAATATCATCTGTTGTCCGAAGGTCATAGCAAAATTACATAAGAAATAGTTTTTTTAAACACATAATATTAATTTTGTGTGGGTCTGTTTGACCACTTTTCCCAAAAACGGGTTATATTTGGTTAAAATATTACACAAAATATTCCACTAAAAATTTCATTAGGGGTCACCGAAGTCAGAAAATGCTTAAAACTAAAGCATAATACCTTAAAAAAATTTAATTAACATGAAGTGTGAGAGGTTTTTACTGACATTGACGATTTTTTGGCCTTCGCGGTGAATTTTCGACTTTTTAGTGTTCATCAAATATTAGTGAAATTTTATAGCAAATATTTCTGTGGTACATATTAATCCAATATTCCCCAGTTTGAGGGATAATTTTTGTACCTTTTTGATAAACGTTCAAAAATTACCCATTTGTGGGGCATGTAGATGGTTAAAGTTTTCTACCCTTAACATCCTCCATAAGTTTTCAGAACTCGTGATATACCTCAGATGTAAGGATCGTAAAATTTAGTTTGTCGACTAAAGACATGTATCGAAATTTAAAAAAATTCGAACTGATTCAGAAAATCAGGAAGACACATATAACTTATTTTTAGCCATATTTTCAGAATCTATTGTTTTTTTTCCTTTGTGCAAAGTCGTGTCGAACGGTGTCGAAGTTTCCATGATTGCCATCTTGTTGAGATTCTGTAGAGCAGAAAGTAATCAATATTAATGGCTATGAAATGACATAGTATAGCCTTTTTTTCCATTTTCTAAATTGCACAAAATACAAAAACAGCTTTCTGAACGTCTCACACATGTTCGATCAGTATATTTTAGCTTCGTATAAGTCAAAATTCGGATACTCTCATAATGCAATGTATTTACGCTTATTAAATTCATAAAATAGTAAAGTACCGCAATCTGTAATGGTTTTTGGCTAAAAATTATTGTGAAACTTGCTACATGAGCTCAAATTTAAGAGTTTTTGTACTTTTTTTTACTAAAAAATTTTTTGGAAAATTTTACTTCAACAGTGCAATTGGTTTGTGGTGATTTCAGTTAATTGTCAATACTATTTATAAGTTTCAATTGCATACATCGAATTAATATTATTTTTTCTAAAAATGGAAACTACTTAAAATTAATGGTATGCAAACTTTTATAATATAAAAAATGGTAGTTAGTTTAGAGGAACTCTTTTTGTCTAACTTGGTGGTAGTAGTAAAAATTATTGATTTCAGCTTGTCATATATTTTGTGGAACATATCAGAACATGACAATTTAATTGTGGATGACAGTGCTATGTTTTTTCTGCTAAATAATGCCCAAATGATAACAAACTACGTCCAACTCGTCTCTGTATTTTGGTTTTAGTAGAAGAACTCTATATCATATTTATGAATTTGCTTGCAAATTTAGGTGCGCGTTGCTACAATTTTTCTTACAGAAGAAAGTATGTTTTTTCTCACGATTCATTTTACATATATATTAAGTCTCATCTATGTGCATCACATAGCTTCAGAGATATGATGAATTCGTTTTTTAAGGGGCGTGACACCGCCCACATTTTCAATGAAAATTATTTTATCGGCTGCCATTTTTATATATACCAAATTTTATTTATCTACGTCAATCAGTTTTAGAGGTATGATTAACTTTTTTTTTTGAGGGCGTGACACCGCCCACTTTTTTAGCACATGATATGGCATTTTCTATTACGAACATACTGTGTAAATAAATATTTTTCACTTGCACCAAATTTAGTGAAAAATAAAATCTTATGCAAAATTCCCAAGTCTGGTAAATATAAAAAAGATGTGCCAAAATCGAATGGAAAGTGCATATTCAAGTAAAACTTGGCAAGAAGTATCTATTTTTAGAAAAAAGTAAGTGAGTACGCTGATGTCAATAGCTATCCGGCAACACCATAATAAAGTTTGACATGTTTTAGCATAAACGTACTCACAACGTTTTGATGTACAAGTGCAATTTGTTTTGTTTACAGTGAGTTAAGAAAATCAATTTGACCAAAAAATGGAAATTTCAAGAGAAGGTTTTCATTGGATTATTTTTTGCAACTTTTGACGTAGATTATCTCAACAAGAATGTGTCAATGAACTCAGTTCTTTATATGGCGATAAAGCACCATCAAAAACCCCACTATATCGTTGGTACAGTGATTTCAATCGTGGTCGTCCAAAATCGATTGTTGCGCCACAAAACATCGATGCAGTGCATGAATTGATAATGCAAGATCGTCATATGACATCTCGTGAGATAAAGGCATCCTTGCAAATTAGTTTCACTTCAATACATTCGATTTTGCATAAACACTTAATTTTATAAAAGATTTGTTCTAATTGGATACCTCATAATTTATCAATCGCTCAAAAAAATTGATTTTCTTAACTCACTGTAAACAAAACAAATAGCACTTGTACATCAAAACGTTGTTAGTACGTTTCTGCTAAAAAGTGTGGTGTTGCCACATTTTTGCTATTGACATTAGTGTTGCCAGTTCCCGAAGCATAAATAGTACCCTACGTATATCAAAAATTAATATTTTTCATAAGATTTAATATGAGACGGAATGATTTTAACTTATTCTTCCTTTATTAAGAGATATTTTTGTCAACAAGATACAACTTTTCCAAAAACCCATCACTTAATTGCATCAGATTCAAAATTCTTAAAGGAAACGTCCAACATGCAGGATTTGCTAACATGTGTGTAATGTGGTTATTCAAATACGGTCTTATTCATCTAAGTTAATAAATTAAGTTAATAAATTAAAGCTTATAAAAATATATGATATTAACCAATACATGCGTGAACTAATTTTCTTTAGTCTTAACATACTTAATCAATTCCAGTTTTCTTCTTTTTGTCTAATCTGCCTAAATGGCCCCATCAAACGCACCGCAACATCTTATCGCACTATTTATTGGCATAAATTTCTTCATTTCTTTTAAACACTTAATAACATAACTATGAAATGCAAAAAAGATTCTCGAAAAAATATGTAAATTGTGCTAATCCCTGAACTTACAACCGAAAATGAATGAATTAACTATGTCAAGAAAATTTGGAAAAAAAAAATCAATTTAAACTTTAAATTGTTAACAATTAGTCACGGAAAAAGTAGCAAGCACCTGCTGCCGAAATGAATTTACGTTCATGGATCCGTTGACTAAAGCGACAAAGAGAAAAACACCATTTGATGGTTAACATAAGCCGGCTGGCATGAAAAATGTTTTTAAATTAATTTCATCCATTTAATTAGGTAAATGAGAGCAAGAATTAAGTGTTTAATTTTTCATCAAGCCTAACTAATGCAACACGTTAAAAAACTTTTAGTTTTAATTTTCGAAAAAAAAAAAATTAAATTGGCTAAGACGAATTTGTAATATGTGGCAAGAGCGGCAGCTTTTCTTTTGAACTTTTTTTATTTCACTAAAAAAAATATATGTGTGTGTATGTTTTTCTAAAATTTAAACTTAAAAAACAAACACACGTTAAATAAAAAATCAAAAACCTCAATTGGCTAAATACGTTGCACCCATAAATTAACCCAGCGTTAAGTCAGCGCTTTTAACTGTATCACCACTCTTGAAAAAGTCATATGAAAACAATGCTTTCATGCATTTCATTTCAGTTTCAAAACTTTATTTCCATTTTCTTCTATTGTTTTAAAATCTTATCTTGTCAGCTCGTTAAAAGTCGCCTTGTTAGTGCAGTCAATTTTTCACCAACTCACATTCGTTGTCAATTTATGTAAATTACAAAAAAAAAAAAAATCCAAAAAATAAAAAAATCAATTTTACTTTAATAAAAGTCTGACCAACTTCGTTTTAAAATCGCTTAATTATTTTTTCTCTGTCCGATAAAATTCAACACTTGTCTTAAAGAACCTTTTAAGATAATGACTTTGTCGCGCGCATTAAAACAAAAGAGTTAGACAACGCAGTCGCGCGCATTAAAACAAAAGATTTAGACAACGAACTCGTCGTGCAGCGTTTAAAGTTCTTTTTCATTTACTTCACTGCATATGCATGATTAACGCTTTGAATTTTGCTTTTGTGCTAACATTACTTTATGGCATTATGGCACATATGCCAGTACACAAAAAACATCACAATTCTTTTTATAAAAATACTAAAAATCATAATCTACATGTGCTGAGGTTAAATGATATTCGCAATTCGTGCGCGCCGTCTCTTTGTGTGCTGCCCTCTAGCATTTTGCGAACTCATTTTCAACTCAATCAAATCAAATAATTTATTCTGTTCAAAATTACTTGGCGCTGAGGTCAACAAGCATGGTCTTGCGAATATTTTGTCTTTTTTTGCCGAGAAATAATGTACCTACTCTCCCAGAAAATGCACGAAAAATTTTTTGACAGCTAAATATGTTGAATCATAATGAATGCGTGCTGGTGCCTTAAGGTTTTGTTAATTTGATGAAATTTAATGCATAGAAGGTGTCCCATAATTTGCGCAAGACTTGAATTAAATATAAAACACATATTTTTTTTAATTGTATTTTTATTTTTATAGAAAAATAAAGAACAAAGGAAAAGCAGTGTAGAAAATATCATATTGGAAAGATGACCTTTACAGTTTAGCTGGCATTTACGTAATCTTTTAAGGTAATTTCCCATGACCATTTTGCATTGATGGATTGTTGAAACTCCTTTTTTATTAACCATAAACTGTCAGCTACCAAACTGTTTCCTTTTTCTTGTAAACAACGTTTAACTGTATTAATACACGTAGAAAAAAAAATTGGAATTGTTTTTGAAAAAATTTAAGTGATATTTACCTTATTTAAAGTTCTAGAAAAAAAAAGAAGAAACGAACGGGGACCGCACTAGGATTCGAACCAGGGTCCGTCCGTGTGATAGATAGAAACATATTATTACTACTTATAATTACAAACTTAGACCTCTGCACCACTGAGCTATATAATGAAGAGATATAAATTTGTATATTAAACAAATGTCTGTTCGAACGTAAAAATGTTCGCTAGAATTATAAAGTTAAAATGATTATCAGGCCTGTCTTTAGTTCCAATTTGATTTGAAAAGTAACAACGATGCTATTCCGACTCGTTTAAAATTTTGTGTTCTCAATTTCGAAACGTTTCATTCCGATTTGAAAACGAATGTTTATTAGCTGGAACAGCTGTTTTTATTTGTGTTTTTTTTTTAAATGTTTTTAACGTTAAATGTTCTGGCTGGCCGTCAAAGTTGCACAAATTTCGGATAAATAGGTTGGCCCACCTGTCAACCCTGACTAAATTAGAAAAAATTCGCGTACAACCCAGAACTCGTGAAAAAAGTGAAACTAATGTTTGAAAAGTGGGTATGACACTATTTGAAAGAACCTACCTACTAAATTTCACCAAAACAGCTTGCAAGACATAAAGTGTTAAAATTTTCCATCGTTAAAAACTCTGCGCTCACTTCTTCTCTAGGATATGGTTTAGGTTATGATCTACGCGAATTTCATCAAATAGCTTGCGATATATAACGTCTTAAATGTTCAATTACTTAAAACTGGGCGTGACAATTATTTAATATTGGCCACATTTCGACCAATGTAAAATATTCCTATTTAGCACAAACCCATCAAATTTCATCCAGATATCTTGTAAAGTTTGTTTTGTTGAATATTGATGTAGGTATGTATTCGCGTAAAAATTGATACCAAAAGATATAATTCACATAGAAGATATTTTTAAAGCACTAGTTAACATAGAGGCAACTTATGTCATTATCATACTTTTTTCAAATAACTCCCTAATGCTTATGCTAATAATATTCAACCATCCCAAGAGTGATATTTTGTTGCTGACACAATAATTAAACAAAAAAGAAAAAATCATGATTCTTTTGACATTATTCAGATTTTTAAGTCATTTTTCAATTTCTAAGGTGGTAACTTAATTTATTTATTTAAATTTTTTGTCTTACCAGTGCTTTGAGTCAAAACAACAAACACTTGAGGGCTAAAAAAGACCACGAAATTGAGTTTTAGCATGTGCTGTTTTGATTTTGCATTTACTATTTTGTTTTTGTTGCAGTTAAGTTATTGTACAGATGGGCAATACCATAGAATAGCTTCTCAAAAGATTAAGGTACGTACATAGAGAAAACGATTTGATAATGGGCCTTATCGTAAAAGTGCCTGGAAACTCCTTTTTCGAGAATATAATTTCATGAATATCATGATTGGAAATTCTCTTTCCAAGAGGGACACTTCTTTTTGAATTTCATTGAATTTAAAAATCTGATATAACACCTAAAAGTAAAAAAGCCCTTTTCTTTAAATTCCACTCTGAATTATATGGCGAATTCTCAAAAATTTGGGAACTCTACAGTTTTTGAGGCACATTCACTAAACTTGGTGGAGAGGTCACTTTTAACATAAGAATCAAGAAACTGAAGAGCACAAATCACGGAAAAGGTCGTTAAAAAAGTTACGTATATATATGAACAAAGCAGCCAAGTGTACCAGGTGAAATTTTTTTTTTCTAAGGGCACAACTTCTGTTTCTTGATTCATATGTTAAAAGTGACCCCTCCACTAAGTTTGGTGAATGTGCCTCAAAAACTGTAGAATTGCAAAATTTTTGAGAATTCCCCATATCTGTAACTTTTTTCGTCTCTGAAATATCGTTTTTGGCTTATGTACAGACAAAATGTTTCTGCTATTCCCTTTTAGGTAATGATATTTCAAAAACCATAAGCATAAAAGAGCAATTTTATTCCGGTTTCAGAATCAGCTTAAAAAAATTCATTGAAATACATTGGAGGTTTGGTCAAAAGAACCGAACTTTTATGTTTGCTTGTATGCAAGTGAAAGACCAAAATGAAAACAAAAAGTTGAATAAAAAACGAAGTGCTCTAAAAATTTTTAAATTTTTTGTTGAAAATAAGTCTAAATAGGATGTTGAATCTCATAAAAAAAATTGGCGCTAATCGTCGAATGATCTTGTCAGCTAATGCTTCATACCTGTTTCAGTGCATGCAATTCAAAATTCTTGACTGTCGAATAGTATTCTATCAATTTTAGCCGAAGTCACGTATGGAAATTCCCCTTTAAAAATTTTTCTTTTAGGAAAATCAAATATTCATGAGTTTTTCAACATTGTTGTTTCTTTTCTTGTTGATGTTGTGTTGCTCTTGCTACAATTGTGGCACTGTTTGTTGCACGTATTGAGTATAAAAATTATTTTCCTTTAAAAATACCAACAACAATAATCACTGAAGGACGCAGACAAATGCAGACATGTGGCAGGAATTTTATGATTTATTTGACATAGTTTTGCTCTACGCGCAGTTGTTGTTGTTGTTGTTGTTGTTGCACGCATGAAACTGTCTATCTGCGCATGCTTATTATTAATTGAAATTGCATTTGCTAAAATAATAGAATTTTTATGCGAATTTTTTTTTCTAAAACGGAAATGTTAATAAAAACAGATTTATCATAACAATATGGGTTGGGCCATAATATAATGCACACGTATGTAACTGCTGCATATTGGTGTTAACTGAGTTAAAACTTAAGTGTTGATATCAACGGAGTTTATAACAAAAAAAAATATTTTTATATTTCAGAAGATTTGCCTATTATGAAAAATGCCAGAGCTGTCAAAGCTCCACAACCTGTCCTTTATATGTATATTAGGGTGGCCGTTAAATGACTTTTTGTCGAATTTCAACAACGGGTTATCAGTGAGCTCGTCCCAACAAGTCATCTGATCCATGCTTGTTGAAAATATATTGTGAACCATTAACTTTTATGCTTAATCAAAATCTAAAGTGCAAATTTGAGCTTCGGAAAACTTTTTTCCTATTGCAATTTTTAAGGGAAGCAAAGATTTTGATCTCTTCATATATTTTTCCTTTTTTACTTCCCCTTACAACTTACACTTTCTTAATTTGAATAACCACAGCTACACATAAGCCACTCACTACATGAAGTGACGTAAAAAATTAAAAAATTAAAAAATCGATATTCCTAATAGTACAATCATTTGGGAGAATAAAATGATGTCACCGGGAAAGTTTTGCGGGATTTTTGCAAGTGAGTTATTTTATAGATTTCGATGTGCTCTTTAAGAATTTCAACTTTGCTACCTCGAGTCGTGTTAGCTCGCGCAGCCATATTGGAAAAATGGCGTCCAAAATCAGCTTTTTACAAATATCTCTTTAACGGTTACATTTAGAGAAAAATATTGTGTTAAGTTTTTAAGTATTTGTACTTCCGGTAAATCTCAAGATGGAAAAGCTTTTGTATAAATGTGTTCATAAATTAATATTAACTTAAAGAATGTGTCGAAAAAAACTTATATTCACTTTTTCAGCCATAACTTATCCTGTGTCCAACGAATAATTTCTTTTTGAATCACGTAAGCTTTTCAAAATAAATCAAATATTATATTTATTCAAATTATTCATTTTCAATAACACTAGTTTACAAATTAATTATTTTTTTCTGTGATCTGAGTGCCATTATCAAATTCTAATGTAAAATGACTCCCTAATTCCGAAAATAACTATATTTTTTTTTTCTACGGAGGCGTTTTCGAGAAATCCCCCTTTTCCTGTTTTTGAAGGGGGGGAAGAATATGATCTCATATAATCACATATATCTCGTAAACCAATAAAGCCAGCTTATTATGTAAGACAACAAACGAAAGATAATAAAATTTTACATAAACGCCTCATACTTTACTTTTCGATCAGTTTTTTAGTTTCTGTGTTATTAATAAACATTTCGAAAAATTTTGATTTTTCTTTTGAAAAATCGAAAAAAAAAGTTTTTCAATTGGGATATTTTCTTGAAAAAAAATTCGGTAAAAATAAAAAAACTTCATTGTGCAAAAGTCTAAAGAACCCCAGTAAAAACAAGATACTAATCAAGAAAATCAGTGGATAAATAACGGAGTTATAATCAATTAAGTGAAAATACCAAAAGTCAAATTTTACTCTATTTTTGTAATTTTCCTTGCATAAGGATACAATTTTGAAAATTTTTTTTTCCGATTCGACCGATTCATATTTTTTTTTGATTTGGTGGACCATCATAAGTAAAAAAAAATTGTTTTTATTTTTTTCGCTCGTGTAGTGTTTCCGTATTAGAAAAAAAACAATTATTTGAGGTGTCACTTAACTTAAACTGATCTGTAAAGAGAACTTCATATTTTACTCCTTATCTGAGGATATCATTAAAAAGGCAAATAAATTGCTTTTTTAACATTGGGTCATTTGTTGATATCAGATGAAAAGTAGCCAATCTATAGTAAACCAAATTTCAAATTTAAAGCAAATTTCGATAATTTTCAGAATCTTTCTTCAACGCTGTTAACATTTTCTTGTTCGAAAAAATAGAAAAGGTCGAGTTTTATTACTTTTGTCATTTATATATTTTATTACACAAATTTTGAGCTAATACGGACCAAGATCGGATGAAAAATTACAGCTCTATTCTAGATTTAGTGAGTGAACCTACTAAATTACTGTCTATTTAATTAGCAAAACAAAAATTTCATATGTTTATTCACTAAATCTAGAATAGAGCTGTCATTTTTCATCCGATCTTGGTCCGTATTAACTCAAAATTTTTGTAATAAAATATATAAATGACAAAAGTAATAAAACTTGACTTTTTCTATTTTTTCGAACAAGAAAATGTTAACGGCGTTAAAGAAAGATTCTGAAAATCATCGAAATTTGCTTTAAATTTGAAATTTGGTTTACTATAGATTGGCTAATTTTCATCTGATATCAACAAATGACCCAATGTTAAAAAAGCAATTTATTTGCCTTTTTAATGATATCCTCAGATAAGGAGTAAAATATGAAGTTCTCTTTACAGATCAGTTTAAGTTAAGTGACACCTCAAATAATTGTTTTTTTTTCTAATACGGCAACACTACACGAGTGAAAAAAATAAAAACAATTTTTTTTTACTTATGATGGTCCACCAAATCAAAAAAAAATATGAATCGGTCGAATCGAAAAAAAAAATTTTCAAAATTGTATCCTTATGCAAGGAAAATTACAAAAATAGAGTAAAATTTGACTTTTGGTATTTTCACTTAATTGATTATAACTCCGTTATTTATCCATTGATTTTCTTGATTAGTATCTTGTTTTTACTGGGGTTCTTTAGACTTTTGCACAATGAAGTTTTTTTATTTTTACCGAATTTTTTTTCAAGAAAATATCCCAATTGAAAAACTTTTTTTTTCGATTTTTCAAAAGAAAAATCAAAATTTTTCGAAATGTTTATTAATTACACAGAAACTAAAATACTGATCGAAAAGTAAAGTATGAGGCGTCTTACATAATAAGCTGGCTTTATTGGTTTACGAGATATATGTGATTATATGAGATCATATTTTTCCCCCCCTTCAAAAACAGGAAAAGGGGGATTTCTAGAAAACGCCTCCGTAGAAACAAAAAATATAGTTATTTTCGGAATCAGGGAGTCATTTTACATAAGAATTTTATAGTGGCAACCAGATCACATTTTTGCTGTAAACTAGTGTAATTATTTCTTTCAAAATGGACTGCCAAATAAAAGTACTTGAAAAAATAATTAAAACTTTTAAAAAAAAATCCATTTTGGACTTTAAAAAAAAGCAACAGTATAAAGAGACTTAAACATTGCACGAAAACCTGGATCAGGAAGAAAAAACAGTCCAAAAAATATTGGTAAGGCAAAAGATGTCGAACAACTTTTTCGAAGAGCCCCGAACACTTCTGTCAGAAAATCAGCTCGTGTATTTAAATGCTCTGATTCTTTTGTGTGCAGAACCAAAGCTAATGCTAGGTTGAAGTCATATGAAGTTCAGAAAGTTCCAGATCGCAATGCGAAAAAGAATTTAGAAGCAAAAATCGAGCAAAAAAATTGAGGTCTAATTTTATAAAAAAATTTACGTGATGGGTCGAGATTTTTGTATGGCTGATGGGCGAGGTAATATTCAGGAACAATACTGGACAAAAAAGCAAAGAAGTTTCTTGTGTGGCAAGCCATTTGCAGTTGTGGCAAAAGAAGTCAAGCATTGATGTCACAGGAACGATTAATACAGAAATGTAGTGTCTTCAAAAACGGCTTTTGCTTTTTTTAAAACAGCGCAGAGTGCCAACATAGCCCAGGAAAATAAGACATTTTCTGCGAAAAATTTCCCAGTGGAAATTTTTCACCGGAATTGTCTTTATTTATGCATGATACACAAACTGTGAAAAGTCCATTGCAAAGTCGTGTGCGTATAAAAAGTTATTAAGGCACAAAGGTCGCTAAAATCAGTTTTTTGCAAATATCTCGCTAATGCTAACTTTTACAGAAAAATGTTGGTACGACTTCTAGTTTAGGAGATTACCCAATTTAAAAAGTTGTTAACTGTAATGATATAAAATACTACCTATGAGTTCATAATAAAATGTCTCACTTTTAAATTGCAATAGCTCTTCAATGAGAAGTTGTACAAACAAAATTAAAATGCCGTTTGAAAGATAATTTAATTTTCTATACACTGTACAAAATTTTTTTTCGAACGGCTCATGACCTTAAAACTATTCTTGAATAACTTCGAAATTACTGGTTTTTTAAGGATATCTGCGAATTGGTAAGTACTACGATAAAAAGTAATGGGACCAAATTTGTAGAGAATTACAAGATCTACAAAAATAAGCGATATGTGTACACATAGAAGTATCCGTTTAGAAGATATTCCAAAAAAACCCTTAAAATGCCAAAAAACCGGTTTCTATTCGCCTGGCCGGGAGGCGAACCCAGGCTCCCGGGGTATTACTTTTTCATACACGAGACGTTAGACAACTAGGCTATTGACCAATATGATGTTGACTTATCTGATGTAGACTTATCTGATGTTGAGATTTAAAATTTGTATTGATTAAACAAATTTCTGTTGTTTTTTTATAAGTATTCTGTGATCTTTCTCTTCCCCTCTTTTGATAAAAAATATTTTATACTCAAATTTGGAATCAAAAACATTTCTTCAAACATAGTTTGAAAAGTTTACAAAAAATCATACGCAATAAAATAAAAAGATGCAAATCCGTTTTGAGTTCGTATTTGAAGTATTTACGGATTCGAAACGGATTTACCCAGGTTCGAATCCTACCACAGGTGGATTTTTACCCTTTATTTTTCTTCCTTCTTTTGTTTTTATTTTTTTTTTTTTAATTGCTAATAAGCGCATCAAAACGGTTTTTTTCTGTAAATATACAACATTAACATATTTAAATGCAAATCCGTTTTGAATTCGTTTTTACATATGTTTCGGATTCGAAACGGGCCCGCACTGCGGAATTACCCGGGTTTGAATTCTACTATAGGCGGATCGATAACTTTTTCCTTTTTATTTATTTTTTTTTTTTAATCGCTATAAGCGCTTCAAAATGTTATTTTTTTTTTTTTTTATTTAAACACAGCGTTTTGAATTCGTTTTTGATGTACGTTACGGGTTAGAAATGGATCCGTTGCCGCGCATTACGTTTTTTATACCTTTATGAACTCGTAACGGGTTCGAAACGGATCCTCATCCGTTTTTGTGCACATTGGGTTCCCAGTGTGCCAAACGGACTCGTTTCGGATCCGTAACGGGTTCATATTTTCGTTCTTTTTATCCGTTACGGAATCCGTTACGTATCCGTTACTGATCCGTTTGCGGGAAGGATTACTAAAAAAAAAACGAATCGTTTTTTCTTCTTTTATGGATCCGTTTCGAACCTGTAACGTACATCAAAAACGAATTCAAAACGGATTCGCTTTTAATAATGTTCATGCTGCTTCTAAAAAAAAAAGAAAACAGGGTGAAGCGCTTATTTTTAATTAAAAAAAACAAAATAACAAAAAAAAAAAAAAATTACTAGCCCGGCCGGGAGTCGAACTCAGGCTCCCGGGGTATTACTCTTTCATACACGAGACGTTAGACAACTAGGCTATTGGCCGATATGATGTTTACTTAACTGATGTAGACTTATTTGATGTTGAGATTTAAAGTTTGTATATTAAACAAATTTCTGTTGTTTTTTTATAAGTATTCTGTGTTGTTTTTCTTCCCTTCTTTTGATAAAAAATGTTATATACTCAAATTTGGAATCAAAAACATTTTTTCAAACAGAGTTTGAAAAGTTTACAAAAAATCATACGCAATAAAATAAAAAGAAAAAAAAAAAACAAATCAATAATATTTTTTTTATCATAAAAATTAAATAAAGCAAATCCGTTTTGAGTTCGTATTTGAAGTATTTACGGAATCGAAACGGATTTGCCCAGGTTCGAATCCTACCAGAGGTGGATTTTTACCCTTTATTTTTCTTCCTTTTTTTTCTTTTTATTATTTTTTAATTGCTAATAGGCGCATCAAAACGGTTTTTTTCTGTAAATATACAGCATTAACATATTTAAAAGCAAATCCGTTTTGAATTCGTTTTTACATAAGTTTCGGATTCGAAACGGGCCCGCACTGCGGAATTTAATTTTTTTTTTTATTCGTTAATAAGCGCTTCAAAATGTTTTTTTTTTTTATCTAAACAAAGCATTTTGAATTCGTTTTTGATGTACGTTACGGGTTCGAAATGGATCCGTTACCGCGGATTACGTTTTTTATACCTTTATGAACTCGTAATGGATTCGAAACGGATCCTCATCCGTTTTTGTGCACATTGGGTTATAACAAATCCGATTTCACATTCGAATCAAAAAGGCGCACTCTCGTTTTGGTGGATATAACGGATGAAGACCATATTTTGTTTAGTTGAGCAAACGCGCCTTTTGCTTTTGCTATTCTTGAGTTGATATGAGGAGTTATTTTTCAAAAGGGCGTAAAACCATGTTAAACAAATTTTCAGTAATGAGAAAAAACTTTTATGGGCTGTTTACAATAACATATTTTTTTTTTAATGTCTCCTGTATTATAGTGAGTTGACCAAAGATTCTAATCCCCTTAACATTTTTGTTGTAACATATTTGCAGTAATTACAAAAAGTAAAAAACATTTGGAAATAAGCCCTTTTGTTTCAAAATGCCTCTTATTTCACCATTTGGAAGTTTATTTTGATGTCTATAAGCATGGTATGTAAGCACCAATATAGCCTGGGGTATATAAAAAATATTAAAAGTTTTTTTGGCCACTATTCAAAATACGTCTTTTTGTATTAAACTCTAAAAATTTCTATGAAATTATATGGAAATAAGCCCTTTTGTTCTGAAATGCGACTTTTGATCACGATTTCATCTTAGAAAAATGCATTTTTTGTGATGAACTTTGGACTAGAGGATGCATTTTAGCATGGTAATGGCGATGGCATCCTTAGGTTTGTTTGAGGTTGGAAGTGGTTTTACGCCCTTTTGAAAAATCACTCCTCATATCCTCTTTTGCTCCACCATCCATGGAGATAATGCTGCCTAAATACGTGAAGCTATCGACGTTTCCGATGTCATCACTGCCAGTTCTAAACGTGATGTCATTGCTTGCGTTTAACTTCATGCTTTTAGTCTTGGATACGTTGATTTTTTGGCCGGCCTGTTGTGATTCCAAGACAAGGTCTTCAATTTTGCTTTGCATATCTGAATGTTTGGACGATAAGAGGCAGATGTCGTCAGCGTAGTCGAGATCTTCCAGATGTTCGGTAAAGTTCCATTGGAAACCCCTTTTGGCCTTATTAAGAGCTTTATCTAGGCTTTGCGGCAATACCTCTTCGTTGCAGTGAGACCCAAATGTTTTTTCGGGAGACACTGTCGAAGGCAGTGCTATAGTCTACGAAGACAAATTGAAGTGCAGGCGCTTGAGTGGTATGGAAATAATAATGTAAATTTTGTACCACGGGAGGCAAATTCACCCAACTGTCCAGAATTCTGGCCTGTGGAGAGATATTAGGCGCTCATGAAAAGGGAATTGAGGAAAACAGGAAAGTTATCCCAGGACATGTCTGACTTCAAGCGTAAATGGACCGGCTCCTCCAGAAAGGTAACGGAAACAACTATAAAATCGTTAATGACAGGATTCTCGGAAAAGGTGAATAGATTTATAAATTCCGATTAATATTTCAATATTTTAATGTTTAATGAATTTCTATAATATACTAAAAAATTCAGATATTTTTAGGAATTTTTAAATTAAACATTTTAAGTGTTTTTGACTTTAAGCGTGTATAAGTTTTCTTCGACACACTCTTTACTTACTGCAGCATCGATTCAGATTTCGTGTGAACTAACCTTCGGGTAAGGGTTCATCCTTTCGAGTACGCATAATTGTCTGGTTATAAACAGAAGATTAACTGTGAATGCCGCGAATGATTTTTTGTTTCTAAGACATTTTATAGCAATTTTTATCTCGTTTTACGAAACTGGAAATTTTGTTTAAATATTTTTATTTTTTTTGTCAACTGACGTGTTTATTTAATTTTCTATGGTTCTGATAACAAAATATTGCTTTCAAATGATCTAAGCTTATTGAGCCTTCCAAATATATGGAATATGTGTATATATATACAAGCTTATATTAGTGGTTGATGGTGAAACATCGACTTGATAAGAAGTATATTATTATTATTGTAGAACTAAAATCTTAATAAAATGTCATACATTCATGTTAATTCCTCAGTAAAGTTTCAAATCCATTTTTGGAAGTTTAATGCTTTGGCCCTTTTCTGCATCTACGCATACGTAAATCTAAAAGTAATCAATAAAAAAACAATAATTTTGAACAATTATCAATCTGTGGAATAGAATTTTTTCTTTTTATATAAATATACTTACGTGGGTTTTCGCAGCGGAAAATCCTAAATTCACATGCATTTTTGTATTCCCAACCAGCCTTATCACAGACTGGCTGATGGACATTTGGGCAAGTCCTCTTGCAATAATTCGCTGCATTTGTTGCAACATATATAGTAAAAATTATGTAAATCAAAAGGATTTTAAATGCAATTGAAATGTACATAATTTTATATTTTTAAGTGAAATACGGGGGTCTCAAAATGTTGCAACTGCAAAATGTAACAAATTTCAACTAATTGAACATCACTTCAATTCTGCGACAATTTTCGGGTCATCAGATCTATCGGATTGTCATTTCCTGAAAATATACCGAATTCGATTTGGAAGAACTTTTCGTCTGGTGTTTATGCATGCGGAACACTTTGCGACACCAATAACACTAGTTTACAAATTAATTATTTTTTTCTGTGATCTGAGTGCCATTATCAAATTCTAATGTAAAATAACTCCCTGATTCCGAAAATAACTATATTTTTTTTTTCTACGGAGGCGTTTTCTAGAAATCCCTCTTTTCCTGTTTTTGAAGGGGGGGAAAAATATGATCTCATATAATCACATATATCTCGTAAACCAATAGAGCCAGCTTATTATGTAAGACAACAAACGAAAGATAATAAAATTTTACATAAACGCTTAATACTTTACTTTTCGATCAGTTTTTTAGTTTCTGTGTTATTAATAAACATTTCGAAAAATTTTGATTTTTCTTTTGAAAAATCGAAAAAAAAAGTTTTTCAATTGGGATATTTTCTTGAAAAAAAAAATTCGGTAAAAATAAAAAAACTTCATTGCGCAAAAGACATTTTATAGCAATTTTTATCTCGTTTTACGAAACTGGAAATTTTGTTTAAATATTTTTATTTTTTTTGTCAACTGACGTGTTTATTTAATTTTCTATGGTTCTGATAACAAAATATTGCTTTCAAATGATCTAAGCTTATTGAGCCTTCCAAATATATGGAATATGTGTATATATATACAAGCTTATATTAGTGGTTGATGGTGAAACATCGACTTGATAAGAAGTATATTATTATTATTGTAGAACTAAAATCTTAATAAAATGTCATACATTCATGTTAATTCCTCAGTAAAGTTTCAAATCCATTTTTGGAAGTTTAATGCTTTGGCCCTTTTCTGCATCTACGCATACGTAAATCTAAAAGTAATCAATAAAAAAACAATAATTTTGAACAATTATCAATCTGTGGAATAGAATTTTTTCTTTTTATATAAATATACTTACGTGGGTTTTCGCAGCGGAAAATCCTAAATTCACATGCATTTTTGTATTCCCAACCAGCCTTATCACAGACTGGCTGATGGACATTTGGGCAAGTCCTCTTGCAATAATTCGCTGCATTTGTTGCAACATATATAGTAAAAATTATGTAAATCAAAAGGATTTTAAATGCAATTGAAATGTACATAATTTTATATTTTTAAGTGAAATACGGGGGTCTCAAAATGTTGCAACTGCAAAATGTAACAAATTTCAACTAATTGAACATCACTTCAATTCTGCGACAATTTTCGGGTCATCAGATCTATCGGATTGTCATTTCCTGAAAATATACCGAATTCGATTTGGAAGAACTTTTCGTCTGGTGTTTATGCATGCGGAACACTTTGCGACACCAATAACACTAGTTTACAAATTAATTATTTTTTTCTGTGATCTGAGTGCCATTATCAAATTCTAATGTAAAATAACTCCCTGATTCCGAAAATAACTATATTTTTTTTTTCTACGGACGCGTTTTCTAGAAATCCCTCTTTTCCTGTTTTTGAAGGGGGGGAAAAATATGATCTCATATAATCACATATATCTCGTAAACCAATAGAGCCAGCTTATTATGTAAGACAACAAACGAAAGATAATAAAATTTTACATAAACGCTTAATACTTTACTTTTCGATCAGTTTTTTAGTTTCTGTGTTATTAATAAACATTTCGAAAAATTTTGATTTTTCTTTTGAAAAATCGAAAAAAAAAGTTTTTCAATTGGGATATTTTCTTGAAAAAAAAATTCGGTAAAAATAAAAAAACTTCATTGCGCAAAAGTCTAAAGAACCCCAGTAAAAACAAGATACTAATGAAGAAAATCGATGGATACATAACGGAGTTATAATCAATTAAGTGAAAATACCAAAAGTCAAATTTTACTCTATTTTTGTAATTTTCCTTGCATAAGGATACAATTTTGAAAATTTTTTTTTCCGATCCGACCGATTCATATTTTTTTTTGATTTGGTGGACCATCATAAGTAAAAAAAAATTGTTTTTATTTTTTTCGCTCGTGTAGTGTTGCCGTATTAGAAAAAAAAACAATTATTTGTGGTGTCACTTAACTTAAACTGATCTGTAAAGAGAACATCATATTCTACTCCTTATCTGAGGATATCATTAAAAAGGCAAATAAATTGCCTTTTTAACATTGGGTCATTTGTTGATATCAGATGAAAATTAGCCAATCTATAGTAAACCAAATTTCAAATTTAAAGCAAATTTCGATGATTTTCAGAATCTTTCTTTAACGCCGTTAACATTTTCTTGTTCGAAATAATAGAAAAAGTCAAGTTTTATTACTTTTGTCATTTATATATTTTATTACAAAAATTTTGAGTTAATACGGGCCAAGATCGGACGAAAAATGACAGCTCTATTCTAGATTTAGTGAGTGAACCTACTAAATTACTGTCTATTTAATTAGCAAAACAAAAATTTCATATGTTTATTCACTAAATCTAGAATAGAGCTGTCATTTGTCATCCGATCTTGGTCCGTATTATCTCAAAATTTTTGTAATAAAATATATAAATGACAAAAGTAATAAAACTTGACTTTTTCTATTATTTCGAACAAGAAAATGTTAACGGCGTTAAAGAAAGATTCTGAAAATCATCGAAATTTGCTTTAAATTTGAAATCTGGTTTACTATAGATTGGCTAATTTTCATCTGATATCAACCTATGGCCCAATGTTAAAAAGGCAATTTATTTGCCTTTTTAATGATATCCTCAGATAAGGAGTAAAATATGAAGTTCTCTTTACAGATCAGTTTAAGTTAAGTGACACCTCAAATAATTGTTTTTTTTTCTAATACGGCAACACTACACGAGCGAAAAAAATAAAAACAATTTTTTTTTACTTATGATGGTCCACCAAATCAAAAAAAAATATGAATCGGTCGGATCGGAAAAAAAATTTTCAAAATTGTATCCTTATGCAAGGAAAATTACAAAAATAGAGTAAAATTTGACTTTTGGTATTTTCACTTAATTGATTATAACTCCGTTATTTATCCATCGATTTTCTTCATTAGTATCTTGTTTTTACTGGGGTTCTTTAGACTTTTGCACAATGAAGTTTTTTTATTTTTACCGAATTTTTTTTTCAAGAAAATATCCCAATTGAAAAACTTTTTTTTTCGATTTTTCAAAAGAAAAATCAAAATTTTTCGAAATGTTTATTAATAACACAGAAACTAAAAAACTGATCGAAAAGTAAAGTATGAAGCGTTTATGTAAAATTTTATTATCTTTCGTTTGTTGTCTTACATAATAAGCTGGCTCTATTGGTTTACGAGATATATGTGATTATATGAGATCATATTTTCGCCCCCCTTCAAAAACAGGAAAAGAGGGATTTCTAGAAAACGCCTCCGTAGAAAAAAAAAATATAGTTATTTTCGGAATCAGGGAGTCATTTTACATAAGAATTTTATAGTGGCAACCAGATCACATTTTTGCTGTAAACTAGTGTAATCCAACCGCATTTGACTATTTTTTATATTTTTTTTTTTTTGCTTAAATATATCCACACAATAAAATGTGAGAGCTTACTTTTGTGACTTTTGATTCTCTCAAGTATTAATTTTAAACTATTTTGGTATTAAATTCAAAATTTTTTAAAAAAAACTTTGAAATTTAATCCAAAAAAAATCTGAAATTTATTCCAAAAAGTTTAAAATTAATACTTTTTTGTCATTGTTCTATATAACTACTTTTTTGGTTTTAAATAAAACTGTAACACAGGGCAACACTGATTCTGCGGCATAAGGTTTCGCAGTCGATTTCGAGTAATCACGACCTACAGAATTCGAAAATAAAACCAAATTGACTCTAGTTCTCCAGATATCCTTTTTGAAAAGTGCAAAAATAGCTATTTTGAGGCATATTTGATGTAGTATAACACTTACAGTAGGCAGTGTAATAAATTTTTGTTAATGAAATCAAATTGGCGTAACATCCCTCATGAAATCTTACCTTTTAACTTTTTCGATTAGATCCTTACGTTCCGAGTTATCAACCATTGAAGAAATGGTATTTCAACTCCTTACAAAGGACTTATTTTTTCTTATTCGCGGCTTTAGTTTTTTGAGTTAATCCACATTCCCTCAGGTTATTAAATACTTAAGGTATTGTTTATTTGTCTGAATTGACTCTAGTTCTCCAGAAATCCTTCCTCGAAAGACCAAAAATAGCTGTTTTGTTTGTATGGAGTTGAATGGGTTATAATTCGAAAAGTAAGGATCAAATTGGAAAAGTTAAAAGGTAAAGCTTAATGTGACTTTTGATGCCGATAACAAAAATTAATTACACCGTTTGCTGTGATTATTTTACTCTTCCAAATATGCCTCAAAACAGCTATTTTTGCACTTTTAAGCAAGGATATCTGGAGAACTAGAGTCAATCCTGACAAATAAATTATATCATATGTATCGCATGACCTTGGGAAATCTGAATTTACCCACAAAACTAAGGCCGCAGAAATAAAACATGTTTTTGTCGCCCTGTGTAATTTTTACTTTGCACTAGCAAAACTGAATAATATTTAAATTTGCCATTTTGTCATATATACGAAGGAACGAACAAAAGTTGGCTATATTGGTGCCAGTTTATTTCTTTTAAAAAAATTCAAAGATGAAAGACGATTCACCATTGTCTAAAATATTTTATTTTAAATTTCAGAAAGATCGTTCGCAATGAAGTCGAAAAAGCGTTAAATAACTAATTAGATGTCGAAAAAAATTCGTCATTTGATCACATACAGCTTTTGGCGTCTATGCAAGCCATTAAAAACTGCATATGGAACAAATGTACCTTCTGCTCAGACTGTTTTTAAGATTCCCTACTGAACATTCTGTACTACGAGAAGGTCGCCAAAATTCTTCGTCCTATGAGAGAAATATGACCCTGCTGAAAGCAAAAGTTGACGAAGATCCAAGAAATGATTGCTGATGATTTAGTGTAAAATGCTTGCAACTCATGCTGCCAAATATTTAATAAACAAATTGGGAATAATAATGTCTTGCAACTTCAATCAAATCTAAACAGATGAAGAAGCATGGGTTCATAAGTATAGAGCCCGAAAGCAGCGAATCCTCTTATTAAAGCAAGACAAAAAACAAATCAGACAGTAACTACGAAATGGTATACTGTATACGAAATGGAAGATTGCTTACTAAAAATATTGAAAAATAGTCTGATGCAGTTGGATTATTGGTGTCGCACAGTGTTATGCATGCATAAACACCAGTCGGAAAGTTCTTTCAAATCGAATGAACTATCGCATTTTCGGCGCGTCATTGTGACTAATAAGCAATATGTTAGGTACGCCTGCAGTGACTAAATGCTAAACAAAAATTGCGCACTAAATAGGATCGATTATTTGCGGTCTATGACATAAAGGTTTCACACTGATGCCGAATTCTATTGAAGAACCGAACTGTATTTATCTTGTTAAACTAATTTCATAGGTTAATAGATAACTCCTATATACATCTATTGGATAAGTGAACTTTGATAGTCATCTTTCTTTTGTTCATTACTTGAATGCTATAAAAAGATAACTCCTAAATTACAACTATAGGATAAGTGACCATTGATATTTATCTTGCTTTGGTGCTCAATCTACTCCAACCAGAGAACTCTAGAAAAAAACAAAACTAGAAAAGTCTAAAATCAGTGTTAATTCAAATTTCCAAAAATCTTGTAGTGATAACTAATTAATTTAAAAATACTTAGTTTAACTTCGAAAATATAAATTAAAATTTCAAACATTTTGAGTCAGATTTTAGAAAAATAATTTTACATTATATTTTATGATTCAAAAATAATACATCCCAGTGTGCCAAACGGACTCGTTTCGAATCCGTAACGGGTTCATATTTTCGTACTTTTTATCCGTTACGGAATCCGTTAAGGATCCGTTACTGATCTTTTTTCTTCTTTTATGGATTCGTTTCGAACCAGTAACGTACATCAAAAACGAATTCAAAACGAAATCGCTTTTAATAATGTTAATGCTGCTTATAAAATAAAAGGAAAAATGGTGAAGCGCTTATTTTTAATTAAAAAAAAAAAAATTACTAGCCCGGCCGGCAGGCGAGAACCCAGGCTCCCGGGGTACTACTTTTCATACACGAGACGTTAGACAACTAGGCTATTGACCGATATGATGCAGACTTGTCTGATGTAGACTAGGGTACAGCACTTTTCGAAATAATGGGAAAATTATAGGTTGCATCAAAGATTATCTCAGGAGCAGGCCTTACTATAAAGACTGCATACGTATTTTTGGTCATAACCCCCGAAAAGATGGCCCGCCCGGGGCTTGAATGAAGGTCTTAACGACAAAAATCATAGTTTTTTCGCAGTTTTTTTATTTTATCTCAAAAACCACGAAACTATTGGTAGTAATTCTTCCTAAATCTTTGAAAAGGATTAGTTTTCTACATTTTTTGTGTTTTTCTCATTGCTCTACAGTGAAGTTTGCCATATGGAAGTCCCGGAAGAAGTTAAAATCTTTTGATTCAAAAAACGGTTTTTTTCCTATAACTCAAGATACAAGAGACACACAAAAACTTTAGAGCTCAATAAATGTAGGGAATCTGCCTTCCTATAGTTTTGCTTTGAAATCTTGATTCCAAAAGTAAACGGTTTTCCGCTAGAGGCCGAAATTTGTTAAAAATAATTGTGTATCATGAAAAAGCGACCTTTTATTGTTTGGTTTTAAAATATACCCAAAACTTTGATAAGAAACTAATGAAAAAACTAAAAGCTTCTAAACATGGTCTTTAGAATGGAAATCGGATTGAAATTGCGCGAGATATGGTAATTCTTACATACTTGGTATTTTTTGTAAAGTTCTAATTTTGGGTATTTTTATTTCACAGTGTGTTTTGCATCCACAACTTAAGACTTTTTTATGATTATTACTTTATGTTAAAGGACGATAAACAGCGCAACTTTCAGGATCAAGAATGTCAAAATCGGTTTCTAGTTTCCTTGCGAATTTCAGCCAAGAACTGTAGGAAATATAATTTGCTATATTTTGCTCCTGAAAGTCATCTTTCCACAGCTAATAGTTTGTGCCCTAGAGGCCGATTTTTGTGATAAAAAAATCGAATTTTTAGAAATTTTTATTTCGAAGTGACCTTTTGATGTTTTTGCTTGCAAATTTTCCAAAAATTTTAAAAGGGCACTTAAGAAAAAGTTAAAAGCTTTCAAACGTAGTCTTTAAAAAAGAAATCGGTTGGAATTTGCGCAAGATATAAAAGTTATAAGAGAGAGACATAAGATTATTTTTTTATTGTGCAGACATGATTTTTGGTTATTTTTTTGTATCACAGAGTATATAAAAACTGTCATATCTCGCGTAAATTTCAACCGATTTCTATTCTAAGGAATACGTTTGAAAGCTTTTAAACTTATCTTAAATTTTTTACAAAAATTTTGGGAAAATTTGCAAGCAAAAACATAGAAAAGTCGCTTCGAAATAAAAATTTCTAAAAATTCAATTTTTTTTATCACAAAAATCGGCTTCTAGGGCACAAACTGTTAGCTGTGGAAAGATGACTATCAAGTGCATAATATAGCAAAATATATTTCCTACAGTTTTTGGGATATAATTGTACACATTTTTTACGGTATTTAGGGTATACAGTCGCTCATACTCAAAAAGAGCCGTATTTGACAAAAATGGAAAAAAATCCAAGCTCTCAGGCTGAAATTCGCAAAGAAACTAGAAACCGATTTTGACATTCTTGATCCTGAAAGTTGCGCTGTTTATCGTCCTTTAACATAAAGTAATAATCATAAAAAAGTCTTAAGTTGTGGATGCAAAACACACTGTGAAATAAAAATACCCAAAAATACGCTGTGAAACAAAAATACCCAAAATTAGAACTTTACAAAAAATACCAAGTATGTAAGAATTACCATATCTCGCGCAATTTCAACCCGATTTCCATTCTAAAGACCATGTCTAGAAGCTTTTAGTTTTTTCATTAGTTTCTAATCAAAGTTTTGGGTATATTTTAAAACCAAACAAGAAAAGGTCGCTTTTTCATGATACACAATTATTTTTAACAAATTTCGGCCTCTAGCGGAAAACCGTTTACTTTTGGAATCAAGATTTCAAAGCAAAACTATAGGAAAGCAGATTCCCTACATTTATTGAGCTCTAAAGTTTTTGTGTGTCTCTTGTATCTTGAGTTATAGGAAAAAAACCGTTTTTTGAATCAAAAAATTTGAACTTCTTCCGGGACTTCCATATGGCAAACTTCACTGTAGAGCAATGAGAAAAAAACAAAAAATGTACAAAATTAATCCCTTTCAAAGGTTTAGGAAGAATTACTACCAATAGTTTCGTGGTTTTTGAGATAAAAAAAAAAAATTGCAAAAAAACTATGATTTTTGTCGTTTAGACCTTCATTCAAGCCCCGGGCGTTCCATCTTTTCGGGGGTTTTGACCAAAACTAAGTATGCAGTTTTTGTTTTAAGATCTTAATCTATGATAATTTTTGATGCACTCATTTTTTATGAATTTTGCTGCACCTTAATGTAGACTTATCTGATGTTGAGATTTAAAGTTCGTATATTGAACAAATTTCTGATGTTTTTCTTTATAAGTATTCTGTGTTCTTTCTCTTCAAACAGAGTTTGAAAAGTTTACAAAAAAATCGCACGCAATAAAATAAAATGATAAAAAAAAAAACAAATCAAAAATGGTTTTTTTTAACATCATTAACATAAATTAAAGCAAATTTGAGTTCGTATTTGAAGTATTTACGGATTTGAATTGGATTTACCCAGGTTCGAATCCTCCCACAGGTGGATTTTTATCCTTTATTTTTCTTCCGTTTTTTTTTTCTTTTTATCTTTTTTTAATTGTTAATAAGCGCATCAAAACGATTTTTTTCTGTAAATATAGAATATTAGCATTTTTAAAAGCGAATCCGATTTGAATTCGTTTTAACATACGTTTCGGATTCGAAACGGGTTCGCATTGCGGAAATTCCTGTGTTGGAATCCTACCATTGGCGGATCGATAATTTTTTTCTTTTTATTTACTTTTTTTTAATCGCTAATAAGCGCTTCAAAATGTTTTTTTTTTTTTTATTTAAACAAATCTGTTTTGAATTCGTTCTTGATGTACGTTACGGGTTCGAATGGATCCGTTACCGCGGATTACGTTTTTTATCCCTTTATGAACTCGTAACGGGTTCGAAACGGATCCTCATCCGTTTTTGTGCTCATTGGGATGTTAAAAAATTAAAATTAAAGTATTTAAATAAAATATGATTAACACTTTGTAAAATAGTTAATTATAATTCTATAAATCTTAAAATTAGTTTTTTTCAAAACTAGAAAAACATTAAATTATCTAGATGCGTTATACATATGAAGATATAAAAAGACATGAAATTTTAATTTCTTTAACTATATAACCTACTATTTAAAAAATATTACATTTGGCTCACTGCATCGAGCATTTATTGCAATATTTACAGAAAAAGAAGCAAAAAGTGTCAAACTGGTCATTCTGAACAGAAAGCTATGGAACCGCGGTAGTAATAGAACTAAGCTCTTGAAAATAAGTATTTGTACAGAAGTGTTCTAGGCTAAAACAGTGACAATATGTAAATATGAACTTAATCCGCTAACCTCTCATAAGAAGCTGAGACCTGTTTAAGTTTTTGGGTCACGCCCAAAAATAATATATCTGAAACTTTTTGACGCAAAATACGCTTAACAATAATATAAGGTTTTTTCCAAAATAACATGGGACAAAAAAATATATATGTACGTGTTTCGGCGTTTTGAAATTTTACATATTAATCATTACGATCCTTACAACTGAGGTGTTCAGCTAACTTTTGTTTATGAAGCAAAATACGCCGAGCGTACCAGCTGAACATTTTTTTTTCTCCGATTTCGCTCAAATTTGGCAATATGGTAGATCCGGTGTGCAAGAACAACAATCTGGGAGGATTTGGTCCTTGTACCATTTTTTGATAAAAACCGTATCAAGCTGAGATCTCTCGAGAGTTTGCATAAAATGGCTACGGTTTTATTTTATTACGATCTCAATGTCGCAATCTTGAAAAGAGTGGTATGTATGCATGTATGTATTCTCCTTAAACTGCTTGGAGGAGCATAGGGCCAATATGACTTTGATCTCTTGCCACGACTTTCTCGACTCTTGTATTTCCCTGAAAAGAGTCTTGCGATATCTCAAATTTTTCGTTTGAGTCGAGATATACAATAAATGTAATATCTCATACTAAATATCAAACATACTTCGTTCTCTTAGCTAAAGTACCCTTAAGAACCGTATTATGCAAATTTTATCTAGCTGTAAAATTTTTGCGATGTCATGCAGTGGCGGATCAAGCATTGTCAAGAGGGCGATTGACTACATTTCTAGATAATAACAGAATGTTTTAAAAATCTTTACATATAATGTAAATATAATGTATAATGTCATGTCGACTTTTTAGTATTCAACAGCTTAGTAACGGGTGATCAAATAAGAGCTTCCTACTTTGTTTTCTAAATAAAATACCTAAATATCAATATATTGATGCAAATCTTTATTTGGAATGATAGTTCGGTTCCTATAACTCAATGTTTAAAAATTATTTCTTTTAAATGTTGCCCACGACTAGCACTTAAATGGTTCATTCCGTGGGTCCAATTTTAGACAACTCCTTTGAGCATATCGGCCGGTATTCCTTGAATAACACGAGTTATATTGGTTTCCAAAGCGTCAATAGTTTTGGGCTTGTCGCAAGTGATTTAACATATCCCCAAAGAAAGTAATCCAATGGCATCAAATCACATAAGCTTGGTGGCCAATTCACAGGAGCATTTCTTGAGATGATGTTTTCATCAAACGTTTCCTTCAATAAAGCGATATGGCATGTTGCGCCATTCTGTTGAAACCAGAGGTTGGATACGCTAATATCCTGAATTTTTGGTAACAAAAATTGATTGAACATTGCTCTGTAGCGGGCACCATTGACCATAACACGGGTTCCATTCGGGGAAATACGGTCCAATGATACATCCTGCCCATAAACCACACCAAACAGTACATTTGTCGGGATACACTGGAAGCTCTTGGATTGCTTTTGGTTGTTCATCTGCCCAAATACGATAATTTTTTTCAACCAGAAATGAGCTTCGTCGCTAAACACAATTTTTGCATAAAATAATGAATAAGTTGTTGTAAGGCCCATAAACTGAAATTAAAAAGTACACCAAGATCAGCCGGCTTTAATTATTGCACGAGCTGTATTTTATAGGCCTTCAGAACAAGATCGCGCCTCAAGATACGCCACAATGATCCATAAGAGATGCCCAAAGCCTGAGATCAGCGAAGAATGGATTGTTCACGGCTTTCACGAACACTCTCTGTTACTGCAGCAATATTCTCTATGTAAATTACGGGCTCTATGCACTCTGGTTGTATGATGAATGTCCAATAGTGAAAAATTCTGGTGATGGTGTTACGAATAGTGCGCTCAGTTGGACGCTCATAACGACCAAAATGATGTTGAAGAACTCTATTACATTCTCTAACTGATGACTGATTTTGTTAGTAAGTTTCCACAATTAATAAACGTTGTTCAGGAGTAAGTCTATTCATTATTGAATCGTACTGAATACTGTATACAAACGTTATATGGGCAAGCCATTTGACACATAACACCTGTCAAAACAACCCAGTTGGAAAAGGGATCACCTTTAGTATTGAAATTTTATAGGAACTATTTCTGTGGTACATACCAACTTCACATTTCTCTGATAGCAGACACCCTTGCCGGACGCATGAATTAGTGGTGAATGCCGGCAAAGCTGTGGTACCTTCAAATTAAGAAAAGCTAAGTCCTTAGGGAAAGTAAAAGGGAACTATGGTCTTAACAAATTGACGGAAAACCAATCTGAATTTGATGTCAATAACATTTTTTGACTAATACAGAGTCGTTAATTCCAAATCTGGCAACCGTTTTCTCCTAGCACGTCTGAGATCCGAGACCTTCCTATCCTTGATTTAAAGTGCAAAAAACGCTATTTTCAGACGTATGGCGTACATCCTTGAAGTACTCTATTGTCAGCGAAATAGAATACCTTTTCTTCAATGGACGATATTTCAGAAATTATTGATCCAATTGGAAAAAATAAAAATATGGTTCAAAGAAAGAGATAAGAACTATCTAATGCTGCTGACAAAAATGAACCACACTACTTCTTGGATATAAGCCGTATGTCTGAAAAACAGAGTTTTTAGCACTTTAAATAAAGGAAAGCTCGAATCTCAGACATGATAGGACAAAACGGTTATCAGATTCGGAATCAGCAAAGCTGAATTAGATTAATAAAGTTATCAAGATCAAATTCAGATGGTGGTGGCGTTGGTGTTGCACAGTGTTATTGTTAAGCGTTAAAATGTTTATAATTAAATTTACTGTTGAATAAAAATATTAAAAAGATTTACATAGCTAATCGAAAAAAGCAATATTTTTATTTACATAAATATCTTTACATTTCTGTTTTTCTGCTGCAGTTACATGTGGCTTTTTAGTTCCTAATCATTTCTAATATATCCTTTGGCACACTTGTATAATAGTCAACGGTTGCTACTGTCTGATCGTTCGCAGTTAAAGCACGTACTGAGAATCTGTAATTACCTACAGGTATAGGCATCAATTTCAGCATGGATGGAAGAATAACAAAGTCCTTCACTATTATGTCATGCTACCAATCATGTAATATTAAGCATAACGATTTTAAAAAATACTAAACTCAACCAATATTTATACTCACATCATAGGGACATGTATGATTGAGATTTGTATAATCCCTTACCGCTTCAATAAAAATGCGTCCCAATGGCCAACGCGATTTATGTTTCATAAACTGACAGAACACGACACTAAGATTATAAAGGAATGGTTGGTAGCCATTTGTTTTCTTATATAGCGCTAAATTAGCCTGAAAGTTTATCAAAAAATTAGGACTTGGGTTTTTATCAAAGAAAAGTAACACTCTTACTTTGTAATCATTCCTCCAAATCTTGACTTTTGCATAAATATTTACTGCGATTTTATCACGTCCCAGCACATTCAGTTGACAAGTTGAAACATCCATTATATGCTTCATATATGATTCACATTTTACATTTGTGAAACGTATATTTGAGGACTCAATATTTGAAAAACTCAACATAAAAAAACTTGCAATTAACGATGTCCATGATAACATTTTAATTTCCATGATTATTTTCTCCGATGCCAATTGCATGTTTTTAATTCAAATGTAAATTTAACAATAAAATGTAAAGTTAAATAGTTATATTTTATAAATTAAAAAGCTTTTAACCATTACCATCTCGTTTTGAAAAAACAATTAAATTCTATTTAAAATTGAAATAACCCATTTAATTTGACATATTAAGATTTTAATCCGAAAAACATTTGTGTTGTTTCAAAGAGCATTGGAGCTTGTCTTCATTTTTCAACATTTTATCGATTTTCAAGTTAAGTCAGACTTTATAAAAGTTAAAAAGAATTAAAACTTTTTAAAAAAAAAGTTTATATTCTCTAATCCTCCACGAAAAAAAAATAGTTCGTACTAATTACTTTATTTCTAGTAAATTTAACTAGAATTTAAAGTTAGTATAGTGAAAGTTCCCTAATGAAATAAATTTTACCAAACTGTTTTAGTAAATTCAGCATTTTCGTATAACCTTACAGTATAGTAATTTTTTTAAAGAACTTAAGTGTACTGTAGAGTTCAAACAAAAAGAAAAAAAAACCAAACAAAAACAAAAAAAAACTAAAACTAACTGACCGCACTAGAATTCGAACCGTGTGACTGATGGAAACATATTGCTTTTACATACAATTACAAACCTATCAGACCTCTACACCACTGACCTATATGAAAATGACTAAAGTTATAAAATATGTATAATTTTCATATAGTACATATAAGCACACTTAAAAAAAAAAACTTTGATTTGCATAAATTTTTGAATAAAACGGCGTCTTTTCACTTTCCATTCATTTCTAATAAATCCCTTGGCACCCATGTATAATAGTCAGCAGTTGCTATTGTCTTCTTAGTTAATGCAGATATTGAAAATCTATAATAACCTACAGGAACAGGCAGCAATTTAAACATGGATGGAACCATAACATAGTCCTTCAGAATAACATCATGCTATTAAAAATTAAATTTTAAGCATCAGGATTTTAATAGTGACCAAAATTAAAGATTATACTTATGTACATCATAGGGACATGTATGATTGATATTTGTATAATTCCTAATCGCTTCAATGAAAATGCGTTGCAATGGCCAACGTGACTGATGTTTCATAAACTGGCATAACCCGACACTGTAATTATAAAGGAATGGTTGGTAGCTATTTGCTTTCTTGTACAGCGCTATATTGATCTGAAAGTTAAATGAAATTAAAACTAAGATTTAAATATATGATGGCAAATACTTAATTTTAAAAAATACCCTTACGATGTAGTCATTCCTCCAAGTATGAACCTTTACGTAAAAATTTACGGCGATTTTATCACGTCCAAGCACATTCAGTTGACAAATAGAAACATCCATTATATGTTTCATGTATGATTGACATTTTACATTTGTGAAACGCATATTTGAGGACTCAATATTTGTAAAACTGAATATATAAAAACTTGTAACAAACCATGTCCATGAAAACATTTTTATTTCTACGAGTATTTGCACAGTCGTCTATTGCATGTTTTTAATTCAAATGTAATTTCAACAGTAATTATGTTATATAAATTTCAAAGCTTTTAGCCATCACCATTTCATTTTGTAAAAAAAAAAATAACGCTCATGTAAAATTAAAATATAACTTTTAGTTTGACTCATTAAGATTTTAATCTGTCAAACATTTGTGATGTTCTACAGGAAAAGAGACCATAACCCCTACCCCTACTTAACTTTTTTTTCGAATTTCAAAAAGATTTCTTAGGGGCATACTGTTTAAAGCATAATTAAAAAATCTGCGTAGTTAGTTTTTAGATCCTGCACACAGGATTCTCAGAATGTCCTGTTGCCACATGGCCACACCAGGTAGGATAGGGGACTGGTAAGGTTAGACAAAAAAAGGGTCAACAATCTAAAACTTCAATAATTATTTTCGATGTAGTTTTTAATCCTGAATCCGAATCTGGGCTGAGACTTGTTCCACCACGTCCGGAATTTGAGATACCTTCATCTAAAATTTTTCAAAAACAGGGTTTTTTGTTATATTTGAGGTTATATAATATGACAAAGCGATTTTCAGCAATATGGTAAGTGAAGGTACTAATTTTTTCTTCAAAACCCAGTTAAAATTGTAACGCTATCTTTTCGGATTCAGTATTGAAAAATACATCAAAAATTATTATTTCTGCTTTTCTTTATAGGTCGGTAATATCAAAAACATACCACCGTCAACCAATGCCCTATTCTGCTTAGCGTTGCTATATGAAAACACACTCAAAAACTTTAAGAAAAGGCAACAAAAATCTGTTTTTTTTATAAAAACGTTTATGTTGCATTATTTTACTTATCAAAAACTATTAAAAGCACTCACTTTATATCCCTTCCGAAATAATTCGTATACATTTTGGATGCATTTACTTTTCCGTTACACTCATTTTGCAGAGCTTAAATTTTGGTAATTTTTTGTTACTGGCTCACAAACAAAAACCCACCCTCGCTGGAAATATTTCATTCGAAAGAAGGAATAACTAAGCGTTCATCTAAAGCTTAAAAGTAACGGTATCTGTATTTGAGTACTTTCTGCAATTATCTACACATATGTATGTCATTCATGCTTTGCCATATGGGCACACCAGGGCGATTTGGGTTAAGGTTGAATTCACTGTTTCGATATGTTTTTATACCCTACAGGGTACATTCACTTTGTGTTTCCGTTTGCAACGACGAGAAGGAGGCGTGGCGGAAAAGTACATATATTCTTGATCAGGGTGACCTCCTGAGTCGATAAAGCCATGTCCGTCTGTCTGTGCGTGGAAATACTATTTTTCACGCAAAAACCAACCAAGATAATTCGATGAAATTTAGCACAGTTGCTTCGTCGCAAAAGTAAACTCGTGGGATTGAAAACGAGCAAAATCGGTCTACAAACACGCCTACCGCCCATTCAAAAATTATATATCGATACGTCCAACGTAAAAGTTGGTAACTCGAAAAGCGTAGTATTGAAATATGAGCATTTTTTTATTTTACTTTTTTTTTTTTTTTGTATGAAAACCTATATAAAATAAATTAAGCTTGTGACTTTAAAAATAGCTCCCAGGCTTTAAATTTTAAGCTAGAGGTACCAAAATTTAACACAAGATAGAACCAAATATGTAGATTTCGTAAAAAGTTGGTAGCTCGAAAATCGTAGTTTTTGGTTATGATCATTTTGGTATTGTTTTCGTTAGAACAAGAAAACCAAAAACAAAAATTGAATAAATACTTAGGAAATCTGCAGTCCAAATAAAGGTCTTTCGACTATTAAATCGTTGTCACTGTTCCAAATTGATTTACAGAGATATTAACAATTTAAACTTATAATTTGGATAAAAATGAATACATAAGAGTTGTAACTCTAGTTACAACTTATGTTCTGTTTCAGTAACCTAATGTTCCATGAGAAAAGATGGTAACTTAACTACCATTAAAAAATATTCTACGAACATTACGTTGGTATGTAGGACTTACAACCACTGATTTTTAAAGAAAAATTAACTTATAACTTTGTAAGTCAAGTTACTAACGCAATTTGTTATTTTTGTCCCGTGTTTAAGTTATCAACTTAAGTTGCCAAGTTTTTGCATGGAGACCTAACTTAAATATACTTAAGTTGTAACTTCCAAAATTGCCCCCAGCCCTTCAAATTTCAAGCTAGAGGTACCAAGGTTTGACACAAGATAGAGTCTAATACGCAGATTTCGAAAATCATTGTCCCGTAAAAAGCTGGTAACTTGAGTTACAAACTTTTACGTTGGATGTATTTATATGCAAAGTGTAACTTTATGAGTATTTTTCACGACAATGCAACCGAAATACACATAAATACTAGGTACGGTAAGCTCAAGCTCTGAGAAAAAACAAAGCGAACTTGTACAAAAGGGCGTGGCACCTTTCATATAAGTAAAAGCTTCAAAATGTCATACAGAAAGCATTTTTCGAAATAATCCTTCTAAATTCTATTCAGACATTAAGAACTGTAAAAGCAAGCTCTGAGCAAAAACTAAGCGACCAAGGACAAGAGGGCGCGGCACCTCCCATATAAGCAAAAGTTTCAAAATGCTATACTGAAAGCGTTTTTCAAGATAATCTAACAAAATTTCACTCAGACACTAAGAACAGTAACTGCAAGCTCTGATCATACACAAGACGAACTCAGACAAGAGGGCGTGGCAACTCCCATTTAAAAAAAATTTCAAAATTGGTATAATGAAAGCGTTTTTTGAGATAGTCGAACCAAATTGCACTCAAACACTAAGGACAGTAAATTCAGGCTCTGAGCAATAACTATGTAGACAAAATCTGACAAAAGATCGTGGCACCACTTATATAAGCAAAAGATTCAAAATGCTACACTGAAAGCATTTTTTGAAATAATGCAACCAAATTTCCGCAGACACTGAGTTCTACTTTTCATAGCCGATTTTAGAAAAAGGGTCTGTTCAAATTTTTCACAAAAATTTAATAATTGGATATGGATTGGATATGTACCCCTGAGGAGTCATAGGGTTAAAAATGATTTTTAGACTTGTTTTACATGAAAAAATTTATTGGGTCATCCTAACGTTTTAAAGAAAACGTTTTTAAGAGAAAAATTTAAGTTAATTGTTTGAGCTTTCTAAGAATATATTTGGTTTTTAATGTTTTAAAAGATTTCACAAAGTTCTGAACCTTTAAAATTGATATTTTTAATTTTTTTTCTCAAATTTTTGATTTTGGGGTCCAATTTATAGTATGAAAAAGGTCTCATACTCTTGTTTAACTTGTTTTTAGAATCATCGTTAAATTTTCTTCAATTTGGACACACATTTTTTTAGCAGTTTTTTTTTGATTTGAGTTCGGAAAAAAATACTCATAGAAAAGCAATTTTTTCCGACCTCAAATTAAAAAATTGGTATGACAAATGTAGTACCAAATTAAATTAAAATTGGCGAGGATCTCAAAAAGCTATGAAAAGGTATACTAATAACCCCTTTGTCATACTAAAATGGCCTCCAAAGTCAAAAAGTTGCGAAAAATTAATTGAAAATATTAACATTATAAGTCCAGAACTTTACAAAACCCTAAAAAGCTCTATAAACAAAATACACATTTAGAAAGCTCATACAACTGGCTAAAAGTTTTCTTCATGAAAGTTTTCTACAAAACTTTAGGGGAACCCAAGAAATTTTTTTTTTTTTTTTTTTTTTGAATACAAGAAAAAAAATCATTTTAAATCGTTAGGGGTACATTTTAGACCACCCCTTTGGTGCAGTTTTTTTCACTCCAGGCCTTCGCTATCCCCTCCCGAAAGCTTCGCAACCATATGCAATACACCCTGCATAGCTTCAAGTATCAGGATAATGACCAAGCTGAGATTCTGTATTAAGAGATCCCATTTGACCATAAACGGATATAAATACCGAGGAAGGAAAACCAAGTTTTGACTGGACAGGGAGCAAGAGATTAAAAAAATGGACCCCCGCAAATCCTGGCAACATCCAATTTTTTGTTATTTGGGGTAGTACTTACAAAAATCTGAGTTCTTTCTTCGGTACTCATATATCGCATACTCAAATTCGTCTGGCACCAAGCGTACTTAGGATTTTTATTGTGCTTCTATTTGCTCCAATACCATTTGAAACTTTTTGAAATTTTGCAATAAGATTCGATACACGGTTACAAATTTGAGATGAAAAAAATAAAACCCAAAAAGTTCAGTATCCCACTGTTAAGTATGGTGTCAAGCATTGAAATGCAGACAACTTGGAAACATACCCTACAACATATAACTTTTAAATAGGAGAATTGTTGAAAAAACTGAAGGCACTAGCTAAACAGTATTTGTTGAAAAGTGTTTTGTTGAGCCTATGCTCCGAATAGAACATGAAAGAACATTTCATTACATGTAATTTTTATCACGTGCATAAATAACATCACCAAAGTAGTGCCTATTATCAGTGACGAATTTAGTATGCATCTAATACGGACTATTTTAATCAGTTAACCGTTCAAGTTTTTTTTTTTTCAACTTGGCTACCGAGCGGTATCTTTCAGATGTTAACCAAATATTTAATAATGCAATTTAGATGCAAATAATAAAAATATAATAAAAAAAAAGAATCGATACCGGTATTGAAATTATAAAGGAGTGTTGTTTCTATCTATTTTTCTTTCTGTAATGTCTTCATCATCATCATCTAGTCATCTAGTTAAACTACAATCTAGTTAAAGCGTAACATGAAAGCCAAGTTAATTGACACTTCAAGCGGTAGCAATACATTCGTAAGTTTTTTTTTTTCATTCGTTTGATGAACCACAGCACATTAACTGTTCCAGTGAGCCAGATAAGCGCGCATACAAAAATCAATTTTCTCCCAATTTTATAATTTTTCTACCAACAATGCAATCAATAAGTAATGCAGGCGATTCGATAAAAGAGCGGCATAAGCCGCGTTGCCGTCAGAAGGTGCCGCAGAAAATCATTACGAGTAGCAGCTACTAAATTTTGAAAATTATTTGGATCTCTTTGTTTCTGCGACAAAAGCAAAAGAAGTAGTCAGAATCATTATCATTGAAATGTTTGGTTTACTGGTTTATAAGCGGCTAAGTTAAAAGTGTTAATTGTGAAATAATATAAATTTTAAATTCAAGCTTTTTCAGGGTTATTCCATGAAAATTGATTTCAAGTTTGAATAATTTTGTAGTAAAATATCTTTGGCCACACTGGAAGTACGATATCAAGGCCGCTTCACTTTTTTGTCGATACTTAAATTGGCGTCACAAATTTCCTCGACACTTTTTTAACATTTTTTTGGAGTCACACTTTTTCGACACTTTTTGGCATCACATTTTTTTGACACTTTTTTGGTGTCACATTTTTCGACCGTTTTGTTTGCGTCACATTTTTTTGCATCACATTTTCTTGGAATTTTTTCGACGTCACATTTTTCGGCACGTTATTGGCGTCACATTTTTTCGGTTTGTTTTTGGGGCCAGATCTTTCGACCCTTTTTTGTATCACATTTTTTCGATACTTTTTTTGGCGTCTCATTTTACCGACACTTTTTCAACACTTTTTTGGCGTCACATTCTTTCGATTCTTTTTTGGCATCACATTTTTTCGACACATTTTTGGCATCACATTTGTCGACATTTTTTTTAGTCAGTTGTTTGAATGTAAGTAAGTATATGTATTCTTCTTTAACTCCTAGCAATAGCAAAAGGTCAAAATGAAACATCTTCATTCGTCTCGATTCTTTGCAATGACCCTTATCTCTTGCAATAATTTTCCTGATTCTTGGATTTCCTTATCTCGGTCTAACAGCTTTGTGGATTCCATTCCATTCCCCACTTGCCTAGCTTGGCCCTGTTTGATATGAACCTATGATTAAATTTTTGTTGTAGTTCGGCATTTCACCTTTTAGTATGCGCCTTGAGTAATTGTTGGCGAATACTTGCAGCTTGTTCAGTTTGGTGATATGTTTTTCCACATTTTTTCGGCGACATATTTTTCAACCCTTTTTGACGTGAAATTTTTTCGGGAGTTTTTTGGAGGTAAATTCTTAGCGTCAAATTTTTCAAGGCGTATTCCGACACTTTTATTGTTTCACATTTTTTCAATACTTTTTTGGCATCACATTTTTCGATTTGTTATCACGTTTTTTCGGCACTGTTTTTGCCGTCACATTTTTCAACACTTTTTTGGCATTACATTTTTTCGCCATTTTATTTTAGAGTCACAGTTTTCGACATTTTATGGTTTAATATTTTGTCGGCAACTTTTTGTCGTCACATTTTTTTGACACTTTTTTGGCTTCACATTTTTCGACACTTCTTTGCCATCATATTATTTGAAAAAATTTTTTTTCCATCGCCTTTGTCGACACTTTGAATAAGTAAAAATTAAAGAATGTACAAACATGATCGGTTCTTTAGAATACTATAGCTCTTTGAATTTTTCTGGACTTCTTTCGCGCTAAGTTTACGCACAATTTTTTTAACCATTTGATATGTCTTTTAGTTTCAAGCCATTCCAAACATCCAAATTCAACAAAGTGTGACAATGGAAAGACTCAAAGTAAAATTAACATTTAAATTAATTTTTAATAAAAAAGCAACATTAAAGCGTGAAAAATTAGAGCTGCTCCTTAATATGTACAAAAAAATTCAAAACCTAATAGAATAAAATAATCATTGAAAATAAAAGGCTAAAGCGACTATGAAACACAACAAAAGTTTGCTGCTTGAATCTTTTGTTTTATATGAAAACTTTTCTCTAATTAAAAAAATAACAAAATGTTGAATTTACAGCTTTGCGTAAAGAACTCAAATAAATTGCTAATGCTATAAATTCAAAAACATTCAAAACAAAAGACTTAAGCGAGCAGCTTCAACTAAGAACATCTCATATGACAGCAGTAGTTTGTTGCTTAAGTCTTTTATTTCGCCGTTGTTATAAATTTAAGTGTATTGCTTGCAACTTGGCGTTATATTTTATAGCAATTTCTGTTATATTTTTTGTATCGGGGTTTTTTCTAAATCTTAAACAATATTTTGCATGTCCAGTTCTAATAAACGTTAATCTCTCTATATATTTTGCATATGCTACGATAATTTTTATGTAGAACCGGAAATTGTGCAAAGTGAATGATCACCTGGTGTCAGCTTAGAAAACATCAAGAACAACAACAACTCTAATAAAAACAAAATCATAGTTCTCTACACAAAATTGTTGTGAATGAACATTTGATTTACAAGCCTAAGAAAAAAAACCTGATTTTTATAAAAAAAAAAAAAAAATATTTTTTTTCTAATTTTTTTGGGGGCAAAACTTCATGTTCAATTTAAACGCAGAAACAACAAAATTCAATTTGAAGCGCAATTTGTTCTTGCAAGCAGCAACCAAACAACTTGCAACAGTTTCATTAGTTACGTCGTCTGTCGATCGTGTATGCATGTGTGGGTTGGCTGGGTTGTTTGAGTGTCAGTTAATCCATTTAAAGTATTGGCAATTAATTAATTTCAGTTTTTATTTATGAATGTAAGTTGTAAATTGAACGAACGAATGAATGACGTCAAGCAAATGGCAAATGCAATTTCATTCATAAATATTGCTGCAGCCAGCATTCGGTTAATTCAAGAAAAATATTTACTTTTAAATAAATAAATAAAAATATATAAATAAAAAGTGCTGGCAATAATTAAAAATATGCCAAAAAAAATTACTAAAATCTACTTCAAATAAATATAAGTTGTCCTGGGACATATTTGGAAACCAGATATCTTGAATAAAATTTTCCTTTATATATTAGGGCTGTCCAAAAAGAAGAAGAAAAAACCACTACCTCTTGAATATTGCTTGTATACGTAACACAATAAAAAGTTTATTTGTGCAAAAAATTAGCTCAAAAAATATAACTTAAAGGTCAACCAACTCAAAAACAGTGATTTTGGGTCCAGTTTTTTGACATTTTTTAGTGAAATAGCTTTTGTGGTATTAAAATTCGGTTTACAACCCTCCGTAATTTTTTTCTGTGCTGCTTTTAAGCTAGATTATATTATGTAAAGTGCAAAATATATTTACTTTAAAATAACTTCGAAAAACATTTTTTTTTTTTGTTTCATCATAAAATAAATATTTCAAACATTGTTAGTTCTCTATAAAAAGCCTCAAAACTTAATTTCGAATAGTGCGATTAAGATTAACCTACTTCAAATAAAAGTTTTTAAATTACGAAAAATATCATATGATATTTTGAACAAAAGGATATTGACCAAAGGATATAATTTTCAACAAACTTACGTTACCTACTTATTTTTAATTTTGAGATTATATATAAGACGCAAAATTTTTTTTTATAATCATGTCATTTAGTACTACTTGTTTCCTTCAAAATGAACTATCGTACAAAGATCTATGATATTTTTTTGCTGAGTTATAGCTATTTTTGTATGTGGGGCACAACACCCCATCTTAAGATCCTCGATTTTTTATGATATTAGTCTGGCAGAAATGAGACGTATATACGTTTAGACGTTTAGTGAAAACATGTCTTTGATATATATAGTATGTTAGTAGTGATACCTTTTCAATCAGAGTACGGTTTGACCTGGAACTCTGTGGCAAGAAAACCCAGGGTGACTCGAAAAAATCGAATTCAGTAAAACAGTGGTCACAGGTTTTTTTTTCTGTTGTACAAAGTTATCACTTGACAATAAAGTTAAATAGTTCTTAATTTCAAACCTTTTAACCATTATCATTTCGTTTGGCAACAACAATTTAAGTTTAATAAGTCATTTCATTTTACGCGTTAAGACTTTTGTCTGAAAAAACTATGTTTGATGAATTTGATATGCCTAAAATGGGTCTTGCACTTTTAGTCCTACTCTGAAATTTACAATAATATCTAGGTTTTTAAAAATATTGTTCGAAAAAGTTGTGCTTTACGGAGCGTTTCAAGGATCAACATAACAACCAAAAAATTAAACAATTTCAACTTCTAGAGGGTATTTTTTTTGGTCCCAATTATATCCTTCTTGAACAACTTATAACTGAATTGACCACTATATATTGGGTGTACAACTTAAAAACCGGAATTTGACGGTGGATGTCCGTACTGACAAATATCGTGAAAGCTCGAACTTTATATATATGTCATTTTGAAGGTACATTTAACAGTTGTCAAAATCAGTCAACAAAACAATTTTATCTTGTGTGCATCATTATTATTTTATAACTTCGAAAATTGGAGAAAAAGACAGCTTTTGCGGGGGGGTCTAGTGGGTCATTTTTTTGCAAAGAAAACAGCTGCCGAAAGTCATCGCATTCTTGTAGAAGTTTACGGGGACTATGCTCCAGCTGAATCAAGCTGTCGTGAGTGGTTTAAAAGTGGTTATTTTGATGTCGAAGACAAAGGACCTCCTGGTCAGGACCAGCTAGGTGTGATCCATTATGAGCTGTTGCCAGGTGGCCAAACCATTAATGCTCAATTCTATCGTCAACAATTGATCCAATTGAAGCAGAAAATCCAGGCAGAGCGGCCAACGTATGCGACCAGACATGAGTCAATCATTTTCCACCACGATAACGCTCGGCCACATATTGCTGCCCCAGTCAAAAATTACCTGGAAAACAACGGAAAACAACGGATGGGAAATTTTGCCTCACCCGCTTTATAGCCCAGACCTTGCACCATCAGACTACCATTTGTTCAGAATGCCCTATCAGGAATACGCTTCACTTAAGTTCAAGATATCGAAAATTGGCTCGATTAATTTTTGACCGCCAAGCCGCACAATGGGAGACTGTGGCCATAAATAGGTAGAATTTGAAAGTGCTATGGATTTAAAAAATTTTTACGCCAATCGTCAGATAATACTTAGGGACGGAAAAAAAAACTAGAAAAGCTTAAAATTTTATTTTGGGGTAGCAACACAGTGAGCCCAAAGTTGGACTTTAAACAGAAAAAATGCTCTACAGAACTTCTAAAATTAGGAACTGCTGGATAAACGCTCTAGTTAATTTTTTTTAAGCTCGATCCACTAATGTGTCATATCGTTAGAAAGTATATTGTTTCTACTTTATTAAAAATATTTTATTTTTTTGTTGCCGATCTTATGTGAATTATTGTGATTTTTCAAATATTTAAAAAAAAATGGTAAAAATGGAAAAATTGCAAACTTTGACATTAAAAAAAAAAAAATACATTTTCTGATTTCCATTATTTTTCAGTATAATATGTGGCCAAGTATTCTTAATCGAAATGCAAAGTCCCTACTGCTTTTTTTGAGAACTTTTTTTTTTATAAGCTTTTTCATATTGTGGTTTTTGACGGGACAAAATAAGTTGACTTTTTTGGAACGCTATTTTGAATTCGTTTGCATCGAAATATATCAAGATAGCATTTTGTCAAAAAGTACAAGCATTTAGCTTTTAAAAAAACATTTGTTTCAGTTTTTATGTATAATAGGTGAATTATGGTGATTTTTCGAAAATTTAAGCTCAAAAAGCCAAAATCGATAAAATTTACAAACTTTGACATTAAAAAAAAAAAAAAAAAATACATATTCTGATTTTCATTATTTTCCAATATAATATGTGGCCAAGTATGGTTAATCGAAATACAAAGTCCCTACTGCTTTTTTGGAGAACTTTTTTTTTCTATGAATTTTTTCCCGTAGCAGTTTTTGAGAAAAAAAATATTTTTATTTCTTTACATTCTGCAACGTTTTACAATATATTTATCAATTTTAAGCTTACAGTCTTCTTAAATTCCAAAAAAAAAAAAATTTCAAGAGAAGGGTGACAGGTAAGGGGTATATTTCCTCCGTTTAATCCCCCTTGGGACTCACCCTTTCTTAAAATAAGCCAAGAACATATTGAAAGGTATACAAAAAATATTATAATTGGTATAATATGCCCCTTTCTGTGCATAAGGTTTTAATTCACGGAAGCGAAATCATACAAGCACTTCAAATACCAATTGGTAGTCTTTCTGAAGAAGCTCAGGAAGCATCAAACAAAGTTTTAAAAGAGCTAAGTTACACAACAGCAGATTGTACTCTAGAGTAGCAAACAACGAAGACGTTTTGCATTACATGCTGATCTCTTCTGATCCGATTATTAGCCAAATCCGAGTAAAACGTGATAAAAAATATAAAGAGTTATCACCAGAAGCTCAAGAGCTGTTGCAATTAAATGAAAAAACTGATTAAAATAAATTTAAAACAATGAAATAACTTAATATTTTCCTTTTTCTATTTTTGTATACATTAGTTTCAACTTGATTGTGTCCTCCTTTTTCGATTTGATCGCCAATTTGAGCCAAAAGAATTGCAATGAAAAAGTTTCTAGTGCGGACTATTTTTTCTGATAGTTTTTATGAAAATAATAAATAAAATGTTTAAAGGGCGTGACAACGCCTACTTTTTTAGTGGACATTATTTCTCATAATATCTTTAACACATTTGCCAAACATCATCAAACTGCATTAAAGATTTTCGGAGATATTGATAAGTTAATTTTTTGGTAGGCGTGGCACTGCCCATTTTTCTAGTGCGGTTTATTTGTTCTAATGGTCTTTTCATATGTACCAAATAATATCTATCTTCGTCAAATATTTTCCGAAATATGATGAATTTTTTTTTTTGAAGGCGTGGTACCGCCCATTTGTCCGGTGAACCTTATTTGTCCTGATGGTTTTTACACATTTACCAAATCTCATTTAACTGCGTCAAAGAGTTTCGGTGATACGATTAGTCAATTTTTGGGAGGCGTGGCACCGCCCACTTTTTTAAAATATAGCTTAGCCTTTTATTTGTACTAGCATAATATAAAAACTTCTTTAAAATCGGTTACTTAGTTTCCGAATTAATAAGGGACAAATACACAAACAAACAAAATCTAGTTTTTATAAAGTTGATTTTCGTTTATTCCTCATAACTTGAAAGCTATAAAAGATAGCGCAAATTTTTTAACATTTTTGAAATAAGCGGGGTCAAGTTATTGAAAATTGATACCCATTTGGAAAAAAAATTCGGACCACGCCCCAACTTTGTATGGGAGGTAGGCGTGTCCGTCAGCGGATTTTGTTCATATTTACAGATTTTTGTTATTTTGATGTAAAAAACATCTGTACCAAATTACAATAGCCTAGCTCTATTATTACTATATATGACCGCCGTTCCATACAAACCCTCCCATTGTGAGCCGGCGCAATTTTTTTGGGATGGAATTCATAAATTGCCTGAAAGATGGGGAAATGTTGTAGCTTCCAATGGACACTACTTTGAATAAAATATATTGTAACATTTTTCCATAATAACGCATCAAATTTCGCTAAAAAATTCCGGTTTTTAAGTTGTACACCCAATACTTGATGTACAGCAAAAGATAATGGTTCTTATTGTACTTATTGTCTAAATAAATAAATAAAATAAAAAGTTAAAAATAAATAAGTAAATGAAATTAATGCAGGTAACATGGAGCTGCAGCAATAAAGTTTAAAAATATAAAAATGTTATACAGGGTGGCTGATTCGAAGTGTTACCAATTCAAAAGATTATGTTTTAGTTTCCATGCACAGATTTTATTGATCAAACGCTATAATTGTTGGGAAATGTTCAAATTTTAAGAATCTACTTGAGATTTTTGATATGGCCACCTTTGGCCTTAACTATGGCCCGTAGACGGTCGAAGAACGAGTCGCATGCTGCACGAATTTGATTTTGTGGAAGTTTGCGCCATTCTCGTTGAAGGGCCACTTTTAGCGCATCAACGCTCTGGTATTTTTTAGTCAAGACCTTCTTGTCCAACATACCCCAGATTGAGAAATCCAGCGGATTCGCATCAGGCGAATTTGAGAGCCATTGTTGAGCAGAAATGAAGCTCAATATCTAACATAACTTATTTTAATTCATTTCAATTTATCATAAATTTAATATTGAATGGTGTAAATTTCCCTAACCTTATATTGATCCTTACCTTTGGTAGGGAAATCAACTACTTACTTGCTGTTAATGTAACTTAACGAAAGACTTAAAAGTGAATTCAATACCTTCTTGAAAGTGCTCTTAGCATGAATCGGTTAAGAAATTTTCAAGTTAATGACAATTATGTGAAGAGAGTTTGTCACAATTAATTTTTCCATTTTAGCCATTTCTAACAGATTAGGTATGAAACAGAACCATGGAAGGGTTGTGACAGATCCTATTAAGCTAGGCATGGAATGGCTGTATATTTATTACACTTAGTTTAGATATTATACACTGAGAAAAGAGTATGTTTCCCTCACAGAAATATATTTGATTGAATATTCAAGAAAGTATTTGTTAATAATTAACAAATGTCGTTAAATATTAATATGCCTTCAATTGAACCTTGAAATATTGTTGATTGCGCCAAAAATGATATCTGTTTGTTGGAATGTGAATGTGCGGGTCAAATATTTGATAAATATAACTTAAAAAAACTCTTTGTCTGGAATTCGAATGCACTCTCGCAGGGTACTAAAAAATAAAATAATTAAAAAAAAAAATGTTCTTGTCTGGATTCCGAAGATACTCCCCCAGGTTATCAGTCAAACATCTTATACATTCAGCTAACTTTATCTACATAAATTTTAAACAGAAAGTCATACAAAAAAGACAGAGTTATGTAGCTGAATGTATAAGACGTTTGACTGATAACTTGGGGGAGTATGTTCGAATCCCAGACAAGAAAGTTTTTTTTTAGTTAATTATTTTATTTACTTTGATTGACTTTGTGATTTGTTATTACTCTTTCGTATTTTAATTCGTATATGAGCATATCCGAAAATAATCTCTTATATGACCCAGGATTTAAGAAATTTTTTTTTTTCATGTTCAATTACCAAATGTGGTGGAATATATTCCTAGACGTATAAAATGAAATTCCCAAAAGGTGAACAAAACAATTTCGACCAGAGAGGGTATCAGGAGGTCGTCTTATCTAAAAATTTTGGGAAAATCGAGATTTCCGATAATATAAGGGAGAGCACATATTTTAGAAAAAGTAGATATGTTACGGGGCACTTTTCCAAATATTCTGGAGTAAAATTCAGAAAAATCGTATGTGGGTCGTGGAGACAGAATGGGTTAAAAAGTCTAAATCGCTGAAAAAATTCAAGCAAGTTTCCTGATAAAAAATAAATTGATTTTGTTCACAATACTTTTTTAATTTAAGCTCACCCTGCCGATAAAAAACAAAAAACCCAAAATTTTGGGTGAAAAATCCGATTATTGGCGATATGCGATCGAAAACACATAAGGCAAGATAGCGGGAAATCTTACAAATATTCCAGAGTAAAATTCAGAAAAATCGTATTTGGGTCGTGGGGACAGAATGGGTTAAAAAGTCCAAATCGGTCTTTACGCCCACGTAACAGGTCCTAAAATTCTGAAAAAATTCAAGCGAATTCCTTGATGAAAAATAAATTGACTGTGTTTATGATGTTTTTTTGATTTAAGCCTCGTATGCCGGGTAAAAAACGCATACAAATGTAGCTGGTAAATATATGGTAGCATCTAGCAAAGAACAAAAAGCCCTGCAGGAATAAGTTCGATCTCTACAAGGACAAGATTATTTTTTTATTGTAATTCTTTTGCAACATGGCGCGAGATCCTCCAATTTCAGAGAAAAGTTTTTTTTTTAATTTATCGCGACCTTAGAACAACAGGGTTCTAACTGACATTTTTTGTGAAATTGAGTAATATATTGCTTCGTACTAAATAGACCACGCTCTTTCGATTACCGCTACTCAAATTTTTCTATCTCGTATGGTTTCTGAGATAATTAATGAAATTGAGATGCACAAGGTTCTATCTACACATATTCAAATTAAAATTAATTTCACAAAGTTCTAACTGCCACATAGAACTTTGTGCTTCTGTAAGAGAGCAGGCAAATTAGAAAAAATCATGTAATTTTGTTAAACAACTCCCGACTTCGAGCCGACATGGCTTATTTTGTTAGTAATTGAACTTAGAAAAAACCAGCACTTAAGATTTATGCAGTTTTTGAAAAAAGGTCGAAAAACAGTCTTGGAAAATTGAAGAATTCAAATCAAAAATTGTCATTTTAATAAACTTGCCAACGCTGAATCCGAATCTGGCATCAGAGTCGCTGTATCTTGTATGGTTTCCGAGATATTTTACCCCAAATGTTCAAAAATGATCAAAAACACGATTTTTGAGGTTGTGTAGAAGACGTCCAAAATTGATTTACTCTTTTCTATTGAATGCAACATTTTAGTACTGCTCTTTGTCTTCAAAATGAGCTATAAACTGGCCTTGTGTAATTTTTCTTTAAAAAGTTATACTCACTTTAAATGATACATAAAGGTATGTCAATTTTTTAAAAACCCTTTTTCGACCTTTTTCCAAAAACTGCATAAATCTTAAGTGTTGGTTTTTTGTAAGTCCATTTACCAACAAAATAAGCCATGTCGGCTCAAAATCAGGGCTTGTTTAACAAAATTACATGATTTTAACTAATTTGCCTGCTCTCTTACAGAAACACAAAGTTCTATCTGAATAAAAAAAAAAAATCTTACAGAAACACAAAGTTCTATCTGGCAGTTAGAACCTTGTTTCTCAATTTCAAGTACCTTATTGTTTAGCAACAAAGTTCTATCGATTTTTTTAAACTTAAATTCCTTATTAATTAGACAACATAATTTATTTATTTTAGTATCAATGAAATCCTCGCGACAATTAAATGCTTGTAATATAAAGAATATTATGATTAAAATCAATTCATAAAAGTAATGCTTCACGAAATATTCAAACATAGATTTCTCGAAAGTGATGTGAGTGTAGATAGAACCCTGTTGTTCTAAGGTCGCGTTATATCAATTATTATATTTTATGATATCGCCGCGATCCTAGCAAATATTGCCATGTTAGTTCCCAATTAGTTATAAGATTAATTACAATAAAGTTCTAATAAAAAATAATAAAGGTCTTCAGATTCAAATATATATTTGGTAATTATTAACAAATGTGTGGCAATAAGCGATAACAGCTTAAGTCGACTTAAGAAAAATGGGTTTGAGTTAAGTTTTCCATTAGGTCTGGGCAAAATTAATCATAATTTTTTGAGCATTATTAAGACCTAAATAAGCACCAAATAAACGCATACAAGTAAAAGTGTAATTTTAACCAGAACTTATCGAAAATTGAGCTCGAACCCATTTTTCTTAAGTTAACTTAATCTGTTATCGCTTATGGCCACAGAAATATACGATTGAACCAATAAAACTGCTTCAATATGCCGTTCATAAAATAATATTATATTTTTATATTCGCCTATTTCAAATGTATTATTTGTTAATTATTACCAAATTTTGATGTGTGACAGATCTCGATTTCCTCGGTGTATAAAAATTAGTATGACAATATTTTTTGTATACCTAATGTTTGTTAGCAAAATTAAAAAAAAAAAAATGGATTACATGTTACAGAATGAAATGCAGCTTACTGTATAAGTAGTAAAAAGATGCAAAATCAGCTAAGTAAGTAGTATAAGTGTTAATATAGTGGGACTAAAATACTAATTTTACAGTGTGCTTAATATATTAAAGGAAGAATAGAAAACTATGTTCAAGAATTAATTGGAACAAAAGGTTCATAAATTTAACGTGAATATCATCGATCTTCGCAAGCAAATCAATTTTAGCAATAACTCAATGAGTATGTACTATTGACAATTTTAGAATTATTAAAAACACAAAACCAATCGATCCAAAAGAAAATCTTCTAATTATTTTATTCATTCATTCAATTAGTTATCGAATGGCTTAAAATTTCTACGCATATCTTAGTATTCTTTTCTGTCTTCTTTTTGCTAATCATAAATTTATGAATGAATTTTGTTGTTTTGCTATTTTGATTTTTTTTTAACTTAAGCAACATTTCTTTTTTATGTATTTCTTTTATTAAAAATTCATTTTTTTTTTTTTTCCTTTTTTCTTGTAGCGCTTGTGCTTGGCACGAACTCTGCTTTTGAACATGGCCCAAAGCAATTTATGGCAAACGCAGCGCAACACGTCGTCGTCATCGCTCTTGAAGCTGAAGCTGTTGCTGTTGCTGTTACTGTCGTTGTAGTCTCTATCACCATCGCCGTCATCGTCGTCATGGTGTCATAGTGTCAACTTGGCAAAGCGTTTGTCTTGACACTAAGCAAAAAAGAAGTCGGTTTCTTGTTTAAGCCAGCGCACACAGCTTCAGTTTGCTAGAAAACGTTCAATTCCAAGCAGAGAACGAGTCGCCGCCAGAGTGGTAGAGTTAAGGGAAAATAGAGGTAAAAACGTAAATCACGATTTGGTTTGTCGTTTGGTTTATTTTGTTGCTGGCAGTTTGTCTATCCATCCATCCAGTAGAGTTTTTTTTTTTTTTTTTTTTTTTTATTTGCAGCCACTCTAAGCCTCAGTCTTAAGACAATAACGTGCATAAATTAAGCAAAAGAAGAAGAAAAAAATCATCTATTTTTAAACAAATTTAAATTCAAATTTATTTCGCTCGCTTGAAAATAGGGTCCACGAGCCAATTTCCGGTGCTTAGGAGAAGAAATAGAAAGCAAGGGGGAAAAAATGCATAAAATCAAATCATAAGCGAGTAATTGAAAAATAATTATTATTAACGCGTTGGTAAGATATCAATCGTATCCTTTACATCCAATAAATTAAAAGTTAATATCTCACTATATATTAGAATGATTATAAAAACGATGTTGGAAAGATTTTTTGAGAGATGTTGTCAAAAAAGTTTGCTGAGCATTTTGTCAAATTACACAGGTTTACAAAAAAAATAAATGTCATGGCGTTTTGACTAGACTATGTGTTTCCTAGGGACTTTGACGTCCTGAATCCGTTTTTTTCCAGAACGTCTGAGAAAAAAGATTTCAAGGTCATATGGTAGTCAAAATGGGATTCATGTGTCGTTTAGTGATAAATTCGCTAAAATTCTGAAACCAATTTTTTATCATTGAATTCTTAGCCCTTAAAAATAATATGTGATCAAAAAGGGTCTGTCAAACCTAGTTTCGGATATATAGCCATCGGAAGATCCGGATACATCTTCTATGAAAACAGCTATATGTTGGGAACCCCTCTATGGATTTCAAAAATATTGGTGTCATATCAAAGGTATTTTAACAACCTATAAAAATGTTATGAACATATTTTCAATTGGATTCTTAGATTTGGATATATGACCTTTTTCGAAATTTTTCAATTACAACAACAAATACATTAACAACAACAACAACAACAAAATACAGTTCATATGACACCAATATTTTTCAAATCCCTTCAGTGGTTCCCAACTTATAGCAGTTTTCATAGAAGATATATCCGGATCTTTCGATGACTATATCTCCGAAACTAAATCCTAGAGACCCTTTTTGATAACATATTATTTTTAAGGACTAAGATTTCAATGATATAAAATTAGTTTGAGAATTTTAGCGAATTTATCACTTAACGACATATGACCATTTTGACCTCCATATGACCTTGAAACCTTTTTTCTCAGACGTTCTGGAAAAAAACGGACCCCGGATTTGGATTCAGGACGTCAAAGCCCCTAGGAAACATATAGTCTGGTCAAAACGCCATGTCATTTTTTTTTTTTTTGTAAACCTGTGTTATTTGCAGGTCAATTAAGGGTCGCTCAAATCTGTTTTATGCAAATCATTGTTCACTACGATTTGAATTTTATTACTATCTTAAAAGTGCTAGAAGTAATATCTCAAACTTTGCATCAACCATATATTGTTTTTTACTTACAATCCCCATAAGTAATGTATTTTCAGAATTTAATCCCACTGTGAAACACTAAAATACATTTTATGTAGATAAACTTTGTTGCTGAAAAAGTCATAATGAAAGGGTCTTTTGAATCCCTTAGTAAACAGTCAAAAATGTTAAGCGAATAAGTACAAAAAAATATTCTGCGAAGAAAGCAACCCCGAAAACTGTGTCAAGAGTATTTAAAGAGGTCATGATCGTCACAAGGAGGTCATGTTCCGACAGAAAAATGGGCATCGGTATCAAAGAGTAGTCGAATACAATTGGCATATTCTAAAGAGTTGTTCAGCTTAGTCATGGCTACATTCAGAAAAAAAAAATTGTAATGCCAACAATTTTGTACTTTGGACCAACAATTTCCGTTGGTTAAAATGATCCCACAACTTAAACTCATACCTTAACAACAAAAATGTTAGCCGTAAGGTAAGAACTTTTATTTTGGCTTATTAATATATATTGTCACTACTTCAACAATTAAAATTGTTGCGACAAGATTGTGTTGTTGATAAAAATTGTAAAAATTATTGTTGGTTCAAAAACTGAAATTGTCAGATTTCCAAAAAGTTTAATTCTTCTACTGAAAACTAGTTGTCACATTACCTCTATTCATACAAGAAGGTCCTAAAGATAACTTAGAATATAATATTACAAAAATATTATTGGATAAAATCGAACAACTTCATTCCAATAGAAAAATGTGTGGATAGTTTATGGATATGTAGATGGATCGGACATTTCTTGATAACTCTTCATAGTAACGTTTCCAGAAACAGTTTTAAGCAAAATTTCTTAAATATAAAACTCTGCATACGAATTTGTTTTTGGCTCGAAATCTGTCTGAAGACAAGTTGAAGAGTCTACATATACAGCATCCAAAGAAATCCATTGTGACAAAATCGAATGTGGTTTGGCACTCTGGCTGCATGATAGGTATTAAGTCACACTGAAAAAGATAAGAGAGAAGGATAACTAATATTTTGCAATATGAACAGGCTGCGTTTGTTTTTTTATTTATTTGAAGTATGGGTGGGTTACGATCCTAGACCGCACGCGCAATGAAGTTACTAAAACTAATACGTAGATAAGATGCGCAATAATCAGGCTGATTAAAATAAAAATATTTTTGGATTTCAGATAAATGGGCGAAGTCTTGGAATTCCCAAAAAAACTTTTTTTGAATCAGTCTATTACGTATTCGAAAAATGAATATATGCAAGGCAAGATTAAACCATGTCTTGGAATCATAAAAGGCCGGTCTAAAAATAAACGCATCCACAACTAAAAGCATGAAACAGAACGCAAACAGAAATTTCATCACTCTGAAAACTGTTAACGTCACAGCTTCACGTCAGTCACCAGGTTGTTGAATGGAGTCCACAAGGCAGGTAGACCACCTGGAAAAGAAAACCAAGAATCGGGAAGTCGTGGCAAGAGACTAGTCAATTCAGAAGATCGTGACGAAGAGAGACTTCTATTTTCCTTCTAGGAGTTACAGGAGAATACATACATATATACATATTTGTGGACTTTTGACAAAACAACCTAACTCGAAATTGGCCTAAAAACTGATTAACTACTTTTCAATAATATGGCTCAATTTCATTGATGCCGCGTTGAATCTCCTCCTTCTATAAATTTTTTCTAATTTTAAAGTGTCAGCTGTCAAATTATTTTTTTTTTTTTTTGGTTCATAACACTTCACCGGACGAATGGCGCTAAGTTTAAATCTTGCGTGAATTATAGGACACCCCATAGTTGTTTAGCAAAATACGGAACAGTTTGGTAGCTATGACCAAAAATGGTATATTTTTTCAGCATTGTTGTGTTTTTGAAGCCCAAAACCTAATTTGTTCGGATATTGCTAGTAACATTATGTACTTTCAGGAACAGCATTTAAAAAGTTGTTTGGATTCGATGACCTCAAAAATGTTGGACAGTGTATTAGAAACAATTTTTTTTTTTTTTTAATCTTATAACAATGAAATTTTGCATGGTTATGTAATATATATGTTATGTAATATATATAACTTTCTACCTCCTATAAGGACTCAATTTATGTTATTTAACCCTAAAGGTATGCAACACATTATTTCCATATACAATTACTTAAATTGCAAATTTGCATTGAAAATCACATGACCTTTTTTTCAGAGTTTTTCAATTTCGAAAAAAAAAAAATGATTTTTAGAAAATGTATTAACGCAACCTACCTTCTTAGTAAAACATTTCTCAATAGAACTGCATCATTAGATTTTTAAAATTTATTGGTCGAAAAATTAGTTTTTTTCCTTCAAAGAAACATGTTTTATCCGACAGCATTCAGGCAGAGAATTTAACACAGCAAACTTGCTGGGGATTCCCAGTGAGGAATGTGGACAAAAATTTAAGTCAAAATTTTTTCCTAAACTCTTAAATTGCAAAGCTGTCTGCAGCTGTGGCGAAAGGAGAAAGCCTTTGTAAACGCGGGAGCAATAATCACTGAAATACATATAAGATAAAGAAAATAAAATGGAATCGAAATTCGTTTTCCAATAAAAAGAATTGGCTATCGGTTGAAATCTGTTTTACTGAAAATTAATTTCAATTTAATGTTAATTACATAGTGCAACAAGTTGTGATAAAAATATTTTTATTGTTATTGCTATAGTTTTTTTTTAACATGTGGAAATCTGATTTCGAATCTGACAACCTTTTTTTTTCTCAGAACTGTGATCCGAATAATCTTTGATTTAAAGTTAAAAAACACTATCTTCAGACATATGGCGCATATTCAGAAAGTAGTCAAATCCATTTCTGTCAACGGCACAGGATAGCCATGACCTTCCTCATTAAACCTTAACAGTTTTATTTTCAAATAGTGTTATTACTTGCCGAGATATCATTCATTGAAGTAAAGATATCTCAATTCCACACAAATTTAATTTAGTCATTAACAAAGAGTTGCGATCGGAAAAACGCCAGAAAATTTTTTGGAAATACCGTAAGCAGCGGTGACTGTTATACAAAAAAACAGAATTTCCAGGTTTAGGAGCTTATAATTTCAACAATTTTAATAAAATTAATGGTTTTATTACTCTTAGTTTTTTGTGGGGGTTTCAGCTTTAATGTTATGTAATAAAATTGCTACGAAGTACTTACAAATATTTTAAAATAATATTTTTGTAAGTGGGTTAAAGTCACCTCAAGGGTGGGGTGACTTTAACCGAAAAACTTCATTCATTGATTTTACATGCTATACCTTTAACGATGCAAAATCAGGGTATGTGGTTTTGGAAACTTAAGTTCTCTCAACATTTTGGCATATTTATATAGGCAATCGACATAAGCAAGGGAATGTTTTCAAGGACGAGATTAAAAAAAAACTAAAGTTTTTGATAAATCCAGTTTTAGCCTTTGATATGTTTTACTTATTGGTATATATGTATGTTACATCAAATAACAATACTAATATTAGAAGGTAAGCAAAACTTGAAAAAACTACAAAAACAAGTTAAAAATCAATTGAAAATTAGAAAACAAAAAATACTTGATTGAAAAAATTTAAAAAACGAAAGAAATTCTTAGTAGGTAACTTTAAAAATGCCGCATTTGTTAAAGGGCTTCGGTGGTTTAATTTTTTGCAAAATTTTGCTAAACTTAAATAATAGCAAATATCCTTTCTGGGTAGCCATTTGTTTTACAATGATAAATAGGAAAAAATAATTTCAGTATGGCGAAAGACTTGACTTTATTTTCATTACAGTTCACCATACTCAGTGCCTTGGCCGTCAATTTGGCCCGAGTTTGGGTTTCTTTCGAGCCTGCCTAATAACACAAAATTTTTTGGGGTGACTTTCGACCGGTCCAAAGTCACCCAAAAAACCTTGTTTTTTTAACATACTCCCATATAAAAATGCATTAAAAATACTTAGAGTCAAATATATAAACCAAAGTCGATGGATTATGGAAGTAAATTAAATAATAATTCTAGATATATCACTCATTTAACGCCAGCAATTTTCCTTGTAGTCAATAAGTAGTAATTTTCTGAGTAGGGTAAGCTGGGGTACATTTGACACTGGGGCACATTTGACTTTGCCATTTTCGGTGTGAACACGCCTTTCGAACCAAAAACCTGAAATGCAGAAAAATAACTAATTAGAGTGGAAGCAATGCAATGAACTTCGGCAGTTCTTTTTCAACTCCTCCCGCGCTTATATGTTATTTTAACTTTTTTTGTTGTTTTTTGTAATTTTCGGCATCTTGTTCGTAAGGGTTTTGCAAATAAAGTTGTATTGTTTTTTCAAAGTAAGTATGAAAATTTGGTAGCACTAACCTTTATAATTAATAGAATAAAAGTGTTTTTTATCAAGGTCAAATAGTTTAAATTTTAAAATATTTTTAATTCTTCAAGAGATTTTGGGGCACATTTGACTTTTGCCGAAGGGGCACATTTGACGTTCTCCAGACATATGTGTTTGTGTATTTTATTATATTTTCTAGTTTTATCTTTTTAAAGATATGGTATGCCACTACAAAATGAAGACGAACAGACAAAGGCGATGAAAAAAAGTTAAATACGCTGTTTCTAATATCGGAAACCAACGAAAACCCCGACTTTCGCCACAGAATCCGTTTTATTTGATTTGATATAATTTGTTACTTCTGTTTTGTCTACAATACAAGATTTTTGAATAGATACTTTCCAGGATCTTTACCACTCATTTTAATTTGAAAATCTGGATTGATGGATTGCCGATGTAAACATATTGACATCGAAGTTCATCATGTATGCGAAGTTTTTACTAATAATCAAATTTATTTGAAATACGTCCCAGATATCTTGACAATAGTGTTACCCAAAATCCAGACCAAAGAAATTTCCACCAAACTGGGTCTTATCTAATTTAACATTTTATGTTGATGTTTTCATTAATGGTATTGCTGGAAATTGTACTTTATATTGATAACTTGTTTAATGTTTGATGTTTGCCTGACTTTGAGGAGTGCAATTGAGTTTAAACTACCAACTCCAACAAATCCAGCCCCAACTTTACGTTCAAGCACTAAATACGTATTTGACATTGACTTATATATAAAATAAGTCTTCGTTAATACATACATACTTATTATTTGAATTTGTATGAATAAAATATATGTATTAATGTTTTGTTTAATGTTTTTGTGTTATTTTTGTGAGTGTCAAATGTGCCCCTTGCAATGTCAAATGTGCCCCGTACCAGGGGCACATTTGACAAAATGACTTTTTTTGAAAAAATTTAAAAAAGGACACTTAATGCAATTTTTAAAAATTTTTTTTTTCTTGGTTTTAATCTTAAATAATCAATGTTTCAGAAACAGTAAAGAGTAGTAAGATCGTGCGATAATTTTCAAAGCTACAGGCCTTTGAAAATTTAGTGTCAAATGTGCCCCAGTCTCCCCTATTAAAAAATCCGACTTTTAGAAAATGTGACAATATAACTGAAAATTCGCGCTCAAATCAAATATTGAAATCAGACGCTAAAAGCCAATACCTCAAGGATACTGATTAACCCAATACAAATCGATAACTAGGTTTTGAGGTGATAATATTACGATTTTAATCTTTTCTTGCCAGTTAAAGTTGCCCCTGGATATTAAAGTCACCCCTGCTTACTGTAGTAGTCAGAAATTTTCTGGCATAAATTTTTTGAAATAAAGCCATAAAGTTTTCTGGTCTTTTTTCCGAAAGTTATTTAGTTTACAATAAGGCCAGAAAATTTTTGCTTCCTTCAAAGTGCAACAACAATTCTTATCCTCTATGGAATTTAAAAAAAGACTCCTGTAATATATCATTGTGTAAATTCTCTAAAAGTAATACGACATCAGATATTTTTAATTCCCTATTTTTAGAATTGAAAAATCAATATAGAAGTCACACTTCCATCGACAATGATGGTTCTAGACTTAATAACAAATCAGGTTTTAGTATCACAACCGAAAATAAAATTGTAAAAGTGGCAACACTGCCGTTTTACAGATCAGTTTTTACGGCTGAAATTATTGCCATATATGACGCAATAGTCTATGCCAAAAATATCAGTGGTAAATTTGCAATATGTACCTTCTCCCTTTCGGCCGTAGATTCAATTTTAAATTTAAATAACAACAACTTTAGAGATGCTCTAATCAATTTCCATCCAAAGTTTGACTAATATGGGTTCCAGGACACTATAAAATTTCTGGCAACGAATTCGCCGACCAAGCAGCTAAAAACGCAACCAAAGACCCTTTAGTAATGTGCAATAAATGTAACTTCGATGATATTATAAAATTTATTAATAACACTGTTCAACGAATTTCAGGTTTTTGTTTTTATCTCAGTTCTGACCATAATTATTGCTATTGACATAATAGAACTGCATTTACAAAACTTTTCCATCACGTCTCAATTTTCAGAAAAATTGACAAATCCAAAATCACGACTTACATCCGCGCGAAAATAAATTAAAAAATTTTTATCAGATAGAATTTTAAAACAAAAATGTCAAACGATTCAGAAAATAGCAAAAATCAAATCTGAAAAAAGTTTTGAAATCGGTCCGGCAGATTTTTTTGTATGCCCGTTTAATTGAGAAAATGGACTGAAAAAACCAAACACCAACCATCTTTTATTACATAAATCTTGGCTAAATCAATACAAAAGTAAAAAAACTCTTCACGAACTTGTGCGTCATTATTTTAACTTTATTTTTGTACCAAAAACTTAAGGATTGAACCATGAATAACCAACTTATTTCCTTTTGAACAAAAAATTTACATACAGGAAGTCTTACAAGTACTTTTATTTCCAAGCAGTTATGATACAAAATTCAATAGCTTTTGTATGACTTTCTATATGTACATTTTTTGTTCAAAAGGAAATAAGTTGGTTATTCATGGTCTAATCCATAAGTTTTTGGTATAAAATAATGACGCACAAGCTCGTGAAGAGTTTTTTAAATTTTGTATTGATTTAGGCAAGATTTATGTTATTAAAGATGGTTGGTGTTTGGTTTTTTCAGTCCATTTTCTCAATTAAACAGGCATACAAAAAAATCTAACCCATACTTTTCTTATGCTTACTGACATCATTTTACCAAGCTCGTGCCAAATACAACCCAAGAACTACATAAACCACATATTATCTGATTGTTCACAATTAAAATTCACAAGGAAACGTTTTTTTCACAATAAAAATCCAATCCAATTATTATCTAGCCCTTCCGAGAACAGTATACTGCCGTCCTAAGAAAGAATGCCGAAACTCCAATAAATTTTTATTTTTGTAAATGAGTTTTTGTGTTTATGTTTATGTGTACGGCTGGGAGAAACGACAAATGTCGTAGTTGTTTTTATAGGGAAAATGAAGGTATAATGCAACCTGTTCTTGTGGGTTGACGGACTGAACCGAGATGACCCAAAAAACGCCGTAAACTAATTTTTTTGGAAAATTGGAGTTACGGCATTCTTGCTTAGGACGGCAGTATACTGGAAATTCTTAATTTTTTAAAAGACCATAAAATTAAAAATTTAATTTAATTTATACTATATACGGATAAGCTGAAGGCCACCGCTGCTATTAGTTATTTTAATTAGCTTTTAATTTATAATTACCTTTACAAAATGGGTTTCATTTTTAAAATACGGATTACAAATCATGTAGATTTTTTAGACTTTATGATGGACAATTTCTTCGAATTGGTTTCTTAAAACATAAAAAATATTTATGTTTCGTCAATCACAACCACTGACAAATGTTACTATGTAAATAAATAAATCACATAGTATAATTATCGCGAGTAATGCCGCACTCAAAATTTGTTCTAAAAATAAAATTTCAAAGAATATTCAAAGACAAAAACCCAAGTCGCAAGCGTGTCTCAGACAACCCGTAGTAAACCAAAAATGTAGAAAAAACTTGAAAAGAATGATCTGAAACGTAGGTTTATCTCATCTATGTACCACTAGACTGAACTGAAACAGAGACTGGCTGAAGATCATGCTGCCCACGAGAATTAAGATAGAAATAACAACAACAATAATGAAATATGCAATGCAACAACAACAGTACAAATGCAACGTATCGGATCTATTTTATGAAAAAACATAATAAAATTGCAAAAATTGTGGAAGAGTAAAATTTGGAAAAAACAAAAAATTATAAAATAATTTTTAATTTTTTATTAATTCAATAAGCTTTCACAGTAGTTAGAGAACTTTTATTTGCTCCGTTTTTGTTGCTGTTGTTTTATGGCCATTCAAAAAAATCTTACGCTCTAAACACATGAAAAACAGAAGTAATTGAGAGCGCCCACACGGTAGTTGTTGGCCATAATCTGACATGTGGGTGGGTTCATTGATGAAATTCATGTTGCTGCATCAACAGCAAACGTACGTACGATAGATGAAGTTTTTTTGTTTTTTTGCGTTATGTTGGCAACACTGCGCCGTTATGTTTTTAATGAAAACTGTTGCAGCTGTTCAGAGTAGAAGTTTTATTTCATTATTTTTGCATTTGAGAAATATTTATACAACGTAAAAATATGAATGAAAAATAAGTAAAATATTAGTAAAACAGATATGTAGGTGGATTTATAGTACATAGTAAACAATAAGTAGTTACATATCATAGAAAGAGATGCACAGAAAAAGATAGACAAAGATAAAAAAGTGTACCTATGGTTGACACCCACTTACCATATGTGTGATGAATATGTGAGAGATTTAACATTTATATAGTTGAAAATATGACTTTTTATTCGCTGCCATATAAAGAAAGTTGTATTTGGAAATATTTTTTAAAAATTGTGGATTTGTGCTTGTATTATTATATTGCGAAAGTTGACAACAATAACCCAGTAGGCAACAGCAAAAATCGTTGTTAGAAGGATGTTTGTGAAATTTGATTTGTTGTCTTTCAGCTATCGAAACAGTAACAAGTATTCGACAGCTTATGACTTATATTTAGCGAAAAACCAGATGGCTTGACCTAAAACTTTCATTTGACAGGTTTAACTGGTTTTCGTACTTAAAAACAAAAAACTAGTAAGGGTGATACCTTTGGCCTGGCCAAACAGTAAATACCCTACACTGCAGTATTTTGAAAATTTGTCCGAACTCACATAATTTTTGTTCAGATATTGCACTTACTGTACTCAGTTTGTAAGGTACATTAAGCTAGCAGAGCGAAAATGGCAGAACTGAAAAAAAAATATGGCAGAATTATAGGCTAATTTTGGGCCCAAACGCCGAATTTTAGGCTCTTCATTTAAAAAAAAAAAAAAATAGCTCTGCCAGCTTAAGTGTAAGCCAGCAGAGCTGTTTCGAGAAAACACATACGGGACGTATATTGAACTAAAGTAAGTAGTCAATAATTATAGGCTAATTATAGGCTATTTAAATGCCCAATTGCCAAATAAAAAGCTTTCCATTTAAAAAAAAAAAAAAAGATTCTGCTAGGTTAAGTTTAAGCTAGCAGAGCGATTTCGAAAAAAAAACATTTTGTACTAAAGAAAGTATTCAATAATTATAGGCTAATTATAGGCTATTTAAATGCTTTTCATTTAAAAAAAAAATGGACCAAATCAATTTTCTTGAAATAAGGAACTTCGAATAACAACAATTCCAGAGAAGAAAAACAACAACAACAACAACTCTGCTCTGCTGGCTTACACTTAAGCTGGCAGAGCTATTTTTTTTTTTTTTAAAAATGATGAGCCTAAAATTCGGCGTTTGAGCCCAAAATTAGCCTATAATTAGCCTATAATTCTGCCATATTTTTTTTTCAGTTCTGCCATTTCGCTCTAAAGCAGCAGTGAAGCGCATCTCTCTCGTATCCAAAAGCGCTGAAATTAACATTGGCATGTCATTGGAAGGAAGCGCTTCGTTCTCGCTACCAGAAATGCTCTTTGGATGCGCATCGCTCTCGCATCCATAAATGCTGTTTGGATGCGCATCGCTTTCGCATTCAGAAATGCTCTTTGGATGCTTTTTGCATGACAATAAAAATATTTAAAAAATTAATTTTTAATTAAAATTTTACGTCTTTAGCCACAAAGACTCATCAGACTATTACTTTTTTTGATGTAGTTATAATTATTTTTATTTTACTAAATTAATTATAATTCAAAAATTGCAAGTTGAAAAACTTTTGTGTTAGGTCTGAGCCGGAATTGAATCGAGGACCTCACGGTTGCTACAACTCTCAATCGCAGTGCCAGTCGCTAGACCACCACTCCATCCTTGCGCTCTTACGAAGCTTACTTATTGACTTATTTTGTTTTGTGCGTTAATACGTGACCGAAAGTGCTTCGTTCTCGCTACCAGAAATGCTCTTTGGATGCGCATTGCTCTCGCATTCAGAAATGCTCTTTGGATGCGCATCGCTCTCGCATTCAGAAATGCTCTTTGGATCCGCTTCGCTCTCGCTACCTATAGCGCAGAAAATATGCGCATACAAATCAGCTCTTTAGATGCGAGAAAGACGCGTCTGGTCGCGGCTTGCGACTACAAAAGCACGACTGCGAGCACAGAAGGCAGACAGTCACAGCCAGACAACCGATGCGAACACAACAATTGCCAAGCACTTGATAGAAGTAGCGAGCGAAAAATTGTTTCATTGTGTAAAGGCTTCGTACCCAACAGAAAATTTCGATGCGCATCCCCAAGATGCAATAGCGATGCGCGTCCTTCTCGCATCCAAAGAGCTGATTTGTATGCGCATATTTTCTGCGCTATAGGTAGCGAGAGCGAAGCGCATCCAAAGAGCATTTCTGAATGCGAGAGCGATGCGCATCCAAAGAGCATTTCTGGTAGCGAGAGCGATTTGCATCCAAAGAGCATTTCTGGATGCGAGAGCGATGCGCATCCAAAGAGCATTTCTGGTAGCGAGAACGATGCGCTTTCGGTCACGTATTAGCGTACAAAACAAAATAAATCAATAAGTTGTCTTCGTAAGAGCGCGATCATAGAGCAGTGGTCTAGCGACTGGCACTGCGATTGAGAGTTGTAGCAACCGTGAGGTCCTCGGTTCAACTCCGGCCCAGACCTAACACAAAAGTTTTCAACTTGCAATTTTTCAATTAGAATTAATTTAGTAAAATAAAAATAATTATAATTACATCAAAAAAAAAAAATAATAGTCTGATGTGTCTTTGTTGACGAAAGACGTAAAATTTCAATTAAAAATTAATTTTTTAAATATTTTTATTGTCATCTAAAAAGCATCCAAAGAGCATTTCTGAATGCGAGAGCGATGCGCATCCAAACAGCATTTATGGATGCGAGAGCGATGCGCATCCAAAGAGCATTTCTGGTAGCGAGAGCGAAGCGCTTCGTTCCAATGACATGCCAATGTCAATTTCAGCGCTTTTGGCAACGAGAGAGATGCGCTTCACTGCTGCTTTAGAGCGCTTCAGAAGCGCTATTGATGCGCTCCATTCCCCATTGGGTATTTACTAGGTATCTTAGGGTAGTTAGTTAACTTATTCGCCTGGAAAATTATTATTATTATTATAGTCTTCCACTTAGGTTTTCTGGGCACCTTAAGTAACCAGAGTACTTATCTACGGCGCTGGACACTTTTTATAGTATCTTTATAGTATCCGTGGTCTTAGGGAAGTTATTTTCAGGTAGTGGCCTGGAATATTTATTATAATCTCCTACATAGGGCTCCTGGCACCTTAAGTGACCAGAGACATTACCCTACTGCACTGGACACTTTTTATAGAGTCCATATAGTGTACATAGCATCCAGGAACACTTATTATAGTCTTCCACTAAGGTTTCCTCGGCACCTTAAGTGGCCAGACTCCTTATCTATGGTGCTGAACACTTTTTATAGTATCCTTATAGTATCCGGAGTCTGACGGTAGTTAGTTTCACGTAGTGGCCTGGAAGATATATTAAAATCTCGCACATAGGCCTCCTGGCATCTTAAGGGACCACAGACATTATCCTACTACGCTGAACACTTTTTATAGTCTCGGCATAGTGTACGTAGCAACCAGGAAAACTTATTATAGTATTCCACTAAGGCTTCCTGGGCACCTTAAGTGACCAGAGTATTTATCTACGGTGCAGGACACTTGTTATAGTATCCATATAAATAGTACCCGTAGTCACTAAAACATAGTTCCCGGGAAGACTCTTTCATCGTCGATCCGGCCAAAGAATCAAGGGTCAAGGCGAGGACAGCATTTTCCAAAGGAGATACAGCCAGTCACATATCTAGCACGTATTGAAGGATTACACAGGTTTACAAAAAAAAAAAATGTCATGGCGTTTTGACCAGACTATGTGTTTCCTAGGTACTTTGACGTCTTGAATCCGAACCCGGGTCCGTTTTTTTCCAGAACGTCTGAGAAAAAAGATTTCAAGGTCATATGGAGGTCAAAATGGGGTTCATGTGTCGTTTAGTGATAAATTCGCTAAAATTCTGAAACTTACTCTTAATCATTGAGCTCTTAAGTCTTAAAAAGAATATGTTATCGAAAAGGGTATCTCGGACCTAGTGCCGGAGATATAGCCATCGGAAGATCAGAATATATATCTTCTATGAAAACCGCTATAAGTTGGGAACCCTTGGATGGATTTAAAAAATATTGGTGTCATATAAAAGGTATTTTGTTATTGTTGTTATTGTTTTTGTTGTATTTGTTGTTGTTGTTGCTGGTATTGTTGATTTATTTGTTGTTGTAATTGAAAAATTCTCAAAATTTCAAAAAAGCTCATATCTCGAAAACTATTAATTCAATTGAAAATATCTTCACAATATTTTTATAGGCTATTAAAATACCTTTCATATGACACCAACATTTTACAAATCCATCCAGGGGTTCTCAACTTATAGCGGTTTTCATAGAAGATATATCTAGGTCTGAGATACCATTTTTGATCACATATTCTTTTAAAGGACTAAGTGCTCAATAAGAAAAAATTAGTTTCAGAATTTTAGCGAATTTATCACTGAACGACACATGACCTCCATATGACCTTGAAATATTTTTTCTCAGACGTTCTGGAAAAAAACGGACCCGGGACTCAGATTCAGGACGTTAAAGTCCCTAGGAAGCTCATAGTCTGGTCTAAACGCCATGACATTTTTTTTTTTTGTAAAGCTGTGTTATTGAACAAAAAAAAATTAAGCAATATAACGAATTATAAATCTTTATAAGGAATAAATCACAATAAAAATAAAAAATTTGTAATTTGAAAAAAAAGCAAAAAATAAAAATTTTCGTAAACTTAAAGTTTTGGATTGTCTTTTAGTCTGACCCTGGACGCCACTGACGACTACCTCAGCCCAATGCCAAAACAATTGTTACAAGTGTCTGTGTGAAATTTTGTTGGATTATCTCAAAAAACGCCCTCTTGTTCAATTTCGGCCATTTTTTTCTCAGAGCTTGCTTTTACTCTACTTAGTGTCTGAGTGAAATTAAGTTGGAGTATCTCAAAAAACTTTTCAGTATAGCATTTTGAAACTTTTGCTTATATGAGTGGTGCCACGCCTTCTTTTCTAGTTTATCTAGTTTAGTCTAATATACCATCCTTAGTATTTATGTGTATTATGGTTGCATTGTCATGAAAAATTCTCCTAAAGTTGCATTTTGATTATATTTTTTGTATGGGCGGTAGGCGTGTTTATTGGCTGATTTCGCTTATTTTCAATCGGACAAGCTAGCTTTGATGACGGAGGCAGTGCACAAATTTTCATAAAATTTGTTTGTTACCAAACAGACAGACGGACATGGCTATATCGACTCAGGAGGTGACGCTGAGTAAGATCAGGAATATATAAAATTTTCCAGACCTGCCAAGCCTTCTTCTCTGCATTACAAATGGAAGGACAAAGTGAATATACCTTGGGTGTATGGTATAAAAACAGACAAGAAAGACATTGATTACGAAAATAGCAGGTTTAATAAATAACGCAAAAAAAATTTTTGACAGAATTTTGGATAGGACAGTTTTTTCATACGTTTTTTTCATATTTTCTTTTCTGCAAATCAACACTGTGCATGGTATTTATAGGGGCTATCCCCGGAGCGTAAGTTCAAGTTATAACACAACAAATATATCTTTCTTTTCAAACGTATAATCTACATATCTGTGGACTTTTGACAAAACAATCTAAGTCGAGATCAGACAATTCTCCAGGATTCTAGTTCAAGAGATATAAGGATGTCCCATATTCACGTACGATTTGAACTTAGCACCATTCGTGCGGTTAAGTGCTATGAACCAAAAAAAAAAAATTATTTGACAGCTGACAATTTAACATTAGTAAAAATGTATGGAAAAAGGAGGTTCAACGCTGCATCAACGAAATTGAGCCACATTATTGCAAAGTAGTTAATCAGTTTTTAGGCTCTCCTGAAAAGTTGCCAATTTCGAGTTAGGTTGTTTTGTCAAAAGTCCACAGATATGTAAGTACATTCATACCTATATTTAAAATAAATATATTTTTTGAATATTTGCACCTCTTTCAGTCTAGGTACCCACTCCAAATTGAATTAATGAGTGCATTTAACAAAACATTTAAAAGATCATTTTTCTTAATGTGCTGTGTGGTCCAAGACTTTTTCTAAATGACATCATCTGACACACGACCCAGTGTGGAACAAGCGTGCGCTGTCTGTCAAATGAAACAACGCAAAAATAAATTGCAACTTCAGTGTTGCCGTTGTATATTTTACATACAATAGTTCTTTTTGCAATAAATAACAAACTGAATAGTAAGACCTCATTCATTTTCGATGTCGCAGCATCATCACCATTGAAAATGTGCGGGAAATTAAAAGTAAATATATATGTACTGGTTCATATGTATATACATATGTTTGCACACACATTGCCAAATAGAAAGAAAAACACTTTTCAGACAAATTGTTTTGTAATTCGATACGCAGTCTAAAACGAGTTAAAACGAATAAAATGCGTTAAGAAGAAGAAAAAAATATTTGCCTTTCAACAAGAAATATTGTAACAATTTTATAAGTTGACAACATGTTGTGAGTTGTTGTTGTTGTTGTCATTGTCAGTGAACTTACTGATGAACGAATGTCTTGACGCCGGATGTAGACAATGCCAGCCAGTATGCGCTACGTTGAGCTTTATTTAAGTATCAATCAACTCTATATAGCTTTAAGTCCGATTCAGGTGAAATAAAAATAACTCTTTTAGTACAGTCAGCCTTTTTTCAAAAAAATATGCTCACACTTTACCCAACATTCTAAAAGAAATGATTGTTAACTATCTGCTTAACTGCTATAGTTCCAGTCAATGAAGACTTCTGAGCTTCAAGGTAAAAAATTATGGATGGCACCATATAAAATATTCACTTTGTCTGGGCAACGAACAAAAGTGTCTCAGAGCCTTTAGAGTTAATATCGAATGGATTCAGTCCTAAAGGCAAATGCTCGGCGATAACATTAGTCTGAATTCAACGAGCAACATTTGAATAAAATTTCTCACTGGGTTTTGTTGTTTTGGTGCAAATTATGGATCGAGAAAAAGTTGATGGACAAGTCATACTCTCTAGAAACCACACCACGAAGTTTGCTATTAAGCTCTGGATTGAAGAATCGCGAAAGTCGTACCGTCTCCAAGGAGTTTTAAAAAAAAAGATATTCTAAACAAAGGTCTGAAGATTAACGATTAACGAAACGATTAAACAATACTGTGAATTACTAGCATAGAAGTATGTGAAATGGCAGACCTTTTAATTTTAACTTTTCCGTACATTAATGTGGTACCTAAATATTTTCTGTTATGTGAATCGAAAATAGTTTCTTAATTAACTCTTTTCTAAAATTTTTTGCTTTAATATAGGGCTTTTGAACTTATTATTACTGAACCGTTTAAAGCTTGGCACTATATAACAGAACAATTGAAAAAAAAAGACATCTGAGAAGCATTGGATCATGAGGAAAACAGTGCTCTAATGCATTTTATCTTCTAGCGAAGGCCCCACAAGAAAAAACTCTTCCATTGTGCATGGTTTTTAGCTGGTGCCTTCAATACTCTTACACATCTCCACTAGATAGTGTCGAAATTCAGATTCATCCAGAAACAGACTCAAAAGTTAGAAGGATTCTTTTTTTTTCGTTACGAGTAAAACCAATGGAGCACTTTTGATTCTACTGAAGGCTCATTTTGGCTAAAAAAAAACATGTTTTTTGGTCATAACTTTTTTTTTTTCATTACAAAATGGATACCCGCAAGTGCTTCAGAAATAAGGACTATGTTCTTACAAAAATGTTGGCGTTTAAAAATTATAAATTTTTTTTTGGGGGTATAGATAATATTTGCGTCCCAAAATCGATTTCTTACGTTTTTCAGTTACGCGGCCGAAAAAATGATTTTTTACTCAAAAGCAAGGCATCTAACGAAAAAAGTGTTCAAAGCAAAAAATGCTTAGAATTATCCAAAGAATACGTCTAAATTTTTTTCAGAATTTTTAGAGATATTTTACAGTTTTTCAAAAATTTATTCGGAATGATTTTTTTTTGCTTCATACAAAATCGAACTACGCATTTCATGTTCCAGCAATCGTTTTCAAGATGTTTCACGCATTTTTCATAGGATCTAGTCGAAATCTGGCTAGCAATTCATTATTGAAGATGTTTAAGCTACTTGTAAGTTACAGAAGATTTGGTTCCGACTAAATGATTTAAAGCTAATCAAAATATTTTAAAGTTTGGCCCGCGGATGAATAGTACTGAACTCATGTAAAATAATTTTTGTGCGTCATGCATTTGCTATTAATAATTTGTGCCTTTTTTCATTTGCAATTAGTGATGAGCAAACCAAGACCAAGACCATTGCAGTCTTGGTCTTGGTCTTGTTCTTGCACATTGAGTCTTGGTCTTGGTTTTGATATTGAGTATTGGTTTTGATCTTGGTCATTAAGTCTTGGCCTTGGTCTTGAAAAAATTTCTAATGGTTGTTGACTATTCAAAAGTTTTCAAACCTAATTTTAACAAAGCACACCTGTTAACTATAAATTCGCAAGACTAAAAAGAAGTCTTCGTCTTGATGATCACCGTAAGCAAGATAAAGACCAAGACCATAGCAGTCTTGGTCTTGCAATGATATCAGCGTATTGATCTTGGTCTTGCAAAATTACCAAGACCAAGAATCAAGAACAAGAGTAAATTTGCTCATCACTATTTGCAATTATTTAGTTCAGCATTGGCCTGCGTAATTAATTGATTTTCATCTTTGTTGGATTGAAGCAACGTGATTCCAATTATATGCAAGTAAGATAAGAAACTCCTGCAGCTAACTTCTGGGGGGGGGGTCATAATGTCAAAATGAAACGTTTCCATCTTCTAAATCGATGTCTTTTCTCTCTTTCCGCGATGTTCCCAATTATAGAAATTCGTGCTCTACTGGCTTGCTCATCACACTCAAGAGATTGACGGCAAACTTCCTTGTATAGATTCTGGAGAGTATGTCCTAATCATCCCCATTTGCTTAAACTAATTTCGTTTGCTATAGGCAACTGGTTGCATTTTAGGCGCAATTCGGCATTGATAATGATACTTTTTGAAGGGAAAATTGTTGAATGCAAGAAGATTAACCAAACTATAAATTACATAAATATTTCTTTAAACGTAGAAAAAACGACTTTTCATTTCAGGATACACAGCACTTCAAGAACTTGCATTTATTCACGATAAGAGTTATAATTGCTACTGAAACTGGAGCATCGATCTTAAATTTGTGCAGAGTGCAATTTTTTTTCTTTTTTACAAAAATGAGTGGGTTGGAAAGAAAAACAAAAACACCAAAAGGTACTACAAGATAAAACACAAGTAAAGAAAAACGAAATTTCATAGAATACTTATGATAATGATGACGACGGTGATGGTGATGGAAAATACAACCCACACAACCCTGAGGCGCGAGGCATGCTACCCAATAAAATCAGCACTAAACAAAAAAATAAACGGGGGCTGGAATATTGCGCGCACAAATACACACGTGCTTGCAAATACTACACACACACATACATAAACAAATTAATACAAAGACATTCAGAAGAAAAAATTGGACGCACGCCTCTTTAAATGAATGGGTTGAACGGGATGACTTGTTGGCCGAGTAGGGAGAAAATGAAAGAGAAAAAAAAATACACAGAATGAAAAGCAATTGAAAATTGCGGGGGAAAACGTATAGTTGTGTTTTCATTTTTTATTTTTTTTTTTTTTTTTTCTTTTAATTTATTTATTATTTCATTCAGTCACTTTCATAGGTGAAAACTTTGGCCTACACATATATGACAACATTAGTGTTGTTGTTGTTGTTGTCATTTTACAACTACATACATACAAAGAACAACAACTACGCAGTGAAGAGGTGATCAGCCTACGATCAAAAATGGCTCAGCTTTAACTACAACGTGGTGTTTTATACAAACCCAAGTAGGAATAACTTCTGATAATGACAATAGAAATTTTCGCTGAATTTAAAACAATATTTGTACCGTAGCTGATGTGTCGGAAATAAGTTTATATATAGAGTGGTACACTTATTTGTCAATATATCAATATCTTTGTTTTTTTTTTTTTCAGTTTCAGAATATGCTTAGCATCGGTTTTATCCACAACTGACTCGCTGTTTCATATGCTAACAATAAAAACCAACATTTCATGGATATTCTACAAATATCTAAGACATTGCCTATTTCGTAATCACAACATCTCCGAACTCGAAAGAATTAAGCTATACGGTACCTGACGGTTTTCCCGAATCGACTTTCCCGACAACAATTTTCACGACATACGTATTCCCGACAAGCGTTTTTCCCGAATACTTGTTCCCGACACCCTTTTTCCCGAATCGAATCTCCCAAAAGCACTTTTTTCCCGACAACACTTTTTTCCCGACACCCTTTTTCGTTGAAGAAAATTTTTCAACAATTTCTTTGCCATAGATACAGATGATCATATCATAAAAATTTTCGTACACAATTTGCGTCAAAGTCGTCAAAACCGTATATATAAAAACGTCAAAGGAACGTTCACAGAAAATTGTCGGAAAAAAATTATTTATTGATGGGTTCGTGTATCTTTATTCGAGACATCGCGATAAAAAATCGTACTGGGAACGTCTGCGTTTAAGAGCACGTGAATACCAGGTCAGAGCTGTTACTTTCAGACATGGGGATGAAGTGACGATATTGAGAGGGCCGATTCAATCGGAACATTCGCATGCTCCAAATCGGGAAAAAGGTGTGCTCTTATGTCTTCCGGTCGAATGTCTCTGCAACTCTACTTTATATTTTTATTTTTTTTTTTTTTCATTCAAATAGGAGAGCCGGAAGTAATCACCATCGGTTTAAAACTCAAAGTATCCAAAAATCCTGAGCAGCCTCCTTCAAGAATTCTATGAACAGAACTTACGGACGTAAGCATTCTAAGTCAGCTTCCGGATAGATAGAACTTACTTAAAATGATGCGCGCTTATCGTCGACGTGATTTACCTCCCAACCCAAGAACACTAAAACTCTGGGTGATCTACCAGAACAATTAACAAATACTTTAGCGGACGAAAAGTTTTTCATTTCTGATTCTGAAGAGTCAGGGAGAGTTTTGGTGTTTGCTACCAGACGAAATCTCAAACTTCTGTCAAAAAGTGGAACATGGTTCGTGTATGACACCTTTAAAGTTTTTCCATCCATATTCACTCAGGTGTTCACTATCATGGCATTTTTTCGAAGAGTCCTCGTACTCCTAAAGATACTATTCAATTTGTTGGATTTCTTTTGGTGTATGCCTTAATTTCATCTAAAATAAGCGAACAATACGCTACTGTCCTTCATGCGATTGAAACTGCAGCTGACGAATACAGAATCGATAATTTCGAGCCACAACACGTCTTGAGAGATTTTAAGAAAGCTATTTCAAATGCCAGTGCTGAAGTTCTTCCTACAGCCCCATATATTGGATGTTTTTTTACATTTTTGTCAGTCGATTTATCGTAAAATTCAAAAAGATGGCTTACAACAACGATACAATGACGCGAACGATAGAAGTATTGAAATTGGGTCTCATATGAGTATGGCACTTGCATTCGTTCCTCAAGATGACGTCCAATATGCATTCAATCTTTTGCAACGCGAAACGTCTGAAGAACTTGCTCCAATTTTTGAAGAATAATACGTCGTTGGACAGCCCGGAAGGTGCAGACGCAGAGCTGTATTACCAAGGTTGGAGATTCTGATGTGGAACCATTAACAATTAGCTATTGACGGCTCTCATCTTGCACTAACTATTCCAAATAAATGTGCGAAATTTGGTTTCACTACCCCAAATAAAGCTTGCATTATATAATTACTGAAATCTTGCTTATAAGAGTATGCGATATGCTATGCCCTCTTGTCCGAATTCACCCAGTTTTAGCACAGAGCTTGCACTTGCCGTTCTTAGTGTCTAAGTTAAATTTGGTCCGGATACCTCAAACAACGCTTTCAGCATAGCACTTTGAAACTTTTGCTTATATGCGAGATGCCACTCCCTCTTGTCTGAGTTTGCGTAGTTTTTGCTCAGAGCTTGTATTTACTGTTTTTAGTATCCGAGTGAAATTTATTTAAACTAGAGTTCGCCTTGTGGCCGAAATTCGACCATTTCGATTTGACCATAAAATAAAGGAAAAAGTTTTTATACCCTTCCTTGGTCGATAAAATACAAAAAGCTTTTAATATTCTTCCTTAAGGTTCGGGTCACCTGCATCGGTGCAGGAGCTAAGTTGCAATATCGTACTTTCCATTTAGAGGCGTGTAACTTCTACTAAAGAGCAAACAGTTTTTCATATCTTTCCATACCAAATTTCGTTAAAATCGATGCGGCGGTTTAGCTGTGAGAGCGTTTTTTCCATTTAGGGGCGTGGCACCGCCCACTGAAAAGCATAACGGTCATATTATCGTTCCTTAGTGTTAACCCTATCTTCATACCAAATTTCGTTGAAATCGATGCAGCGGTTTAGCTGTGAGAGCGTTTTTTTCATTTAGAGGCGTGGCGCCGCCCACTGAAAAACATAATGGTCATATTATCATTCCTTAGTGCTAACCCTATCTCCATACCAAATCTCGTTAAAATCGAAGAAGCGGTTTAGCTGTTAGAGCGTTTTTTCCATTTAGGGGCGTGGCACCGCCCACTTTTAAAAAACATATAAGCCTATGCACTGCTCCTTCTCACAACCTTTCGAGCAATAAAAAAATCAAACAAATCGGTTGAGATTTAGCTATAGAAACAGGGACTGAACCGATTTCGTTTGCCTATTTATATATAGATTATCCCAAAAAACGTACAGCATTTTGAGACTTTTGCTTAAAACTTTAATTTTTGGTAAAAAACATGTAGCCAGAACAATGCTATTCTCCTAATAGATTGGAGTTTGTGGTATCGCTATAGAGTTAATCGGTCTATATGAGATCTATGCAATTACCGCCACCCTAACTTAACCATGCACTTGCTATCCCTGGTATTTTTGCGTATTTTGGTCGCTCTATCGCAAATAATGCTCTTAATATTGCACTTGGAATACATTTTTTGTATGGATGTCGGGCGTGTTCGTTGACTAGATAGACAGTCAGACTCAAAACAAGTTTGTTAATATATTCGAAACCCGAAGTGCTATTAAATCAGTAACAAATTGGTATCTTTTCCATGCATTTGGAGTAAATTATATACATACATTTTTGTATAAATATGTATGGAAGGTTAACATCTGGAGTTATCGGCAGCGCTAAGCCCCTCAAAAAAAAAATTCAATATTTCTTAGAAACTAAAGCAGATACTTAGATGCATTTTGACAACAGCATTAGAAAGATCATGTTTCAACTCTTAAGTAAAAATCTCATAAAGTGGCCTATGAGGCGAATAAAAACATAGTCGACGACTTGTTACTAAGTCACACATCCATCCCCTAGTGCTGTTTATTATAACCAAAACTTTTCTTTAGCATTCTTGACGATTTTCTTCCGCTAAAAGATCTTAATTAAATGGATGAAATCTGCTTACTGCCGATCAAAATTCAGATATGCAAAATAAACTAGAAGACCTTGGCCTAGAATCTTAAGAGTCTGACTTAGAAATAACGACTTTGCTTATCATGGCAGCATATTGCACATGCATGTTAATTCAAGAGTGGCAATCAATTAATTAATCTTGCACCTTAAATGCAACTACATAGGTGTTCATAGCAAACAGAATCAAATACAAATCGTGATAAAATGGACATACTCCCCGGAAACTAAGGAGTGAAGATTTTGAGTGAAATCAGCGCAGTAGTAAACAGCAAAATGTTATAGTAGAAGGATTTTTACGAAATTCCCGATCATGAAGATAGGTTCAAGTCATCGTAAGGGAGCACTTCAGATGGACGCGATGCATTTTTAATATATGCTCCCATAAGAGTAACAGAAATATGTAACTGCAGTCTATTACGCCAAATCCAAGGAAAAAGTAAGGTACATTCGATGAAAAGGTTTTAAGTCGTCTCCTTAAACGCCGGGCGCTGACTACACTTTCCAGCATCATCGCAATGATCATTCTGACCTATATGCTGACCTATACTCTGGATACCTAAAAGCGCTGGTCAATTGTTCGACACACCCACTCATTTGAGATAAAATTTTAAGCCAAATTTCCAACTGGGTTGCATAATGCGTGAGTGTAAGTAACGCTGTATTTGATAGCTGCACTTGTGTTGGTGTAACCGCTGCCGAGTGATGACTGACTTCCACAGTAAGCCGTGTGTGTCGAGCCGAAGTCGAGTTGTTTGAAGAACTAAACTGAATTCATTTGCTTTTGTTGTTAATGCAAAACGTCGTTGCCGTTGTTGGTGATTCTTGTGAGATATCAAACGAAAGCGGACGCACGCGCTCGCCAAAGTACCAAAGTAGAAAAAAAAAAGAAAAAAAGTGCAATCATTCGCAAAAAAATAAAAAACGTGCGCAAGTGCAATAGAATCAAAAGCGTACGCACGCAAACTATCGGCCATAATTAACGATTCGCGCAATAAATGAGGATCAGCAAACGTACGTAAGAGTACGCGTGAGAGTAGCAGAGAATGCAAAAGAGAGTGAGTGACTGTATCAGTTTTGAGTGTACATAAAATTTCGCATGTGATAACACTGCCTGCAAAACTGAAGCCGACGTGAATCCTCACAGTTTAAATTTGCAAATCTTTCAAAAATTATTAACGAAAACAAAACCAAAACAAATCGCATTCTCAAATCTCAGTTTGTGCAAAGAGTTCGCGTGCATTTTGGGCATAGTGAACGCAGTGACTAGTGAGTGAATCGCATGCCGGCGGTTTTTCTTCAAGCGAGCGCGCTCGCTAAGTTATCAACTGATCATTGATCGTTTTTTCGCGAGTTTGGCACAAAGTTTCCTTACACACCGAGAGAGATTATTATCCGCGCGTTTCGGTTACCAGTAGCAAGCAGCGGCCTTTGTGCTTAATCCAATTTTACGCTCACTAAGTACGCATTTATCTTGAACTAGAATCTTAGTTTGTTCTACACGCAGGCAGACGTCGTCATCATCAGCATCAGCACCACCATCATCATCATCTGCAGCTTCGTTTGTAATACGCGCGTGCTTCTTTACTACTTACCTACTACTGCTACTACTATTTTACACTACTCGGCATTCAGTAGCAGCTGATCTACACAACTGATCTTCTGTACTTCTTCTCTAGTGATCTTTTTGTAAAGTGCGCGCATACTCTTAACTTTTTCGTGTTCAGTCCGGCTTTTTGGCACACCCATTATCGTATTACGATCTCATGTGCGATCTTTATGTGCGCGCGTTTGGTAATTAATTACGGTTAACTTTAAATGTGCCAAGAGCCAAGTGTAGTCACTAAGCCAGCGGAAAAGTTAAGTTGTTGACAACCCCGTACGTGTACAAATGAAAGGAAGCGTAAATCTATTTGAAAACAAGATCAAGGATATGCAAAGTGTTACGCGGTATATAAGTGTGGTGAATTTTCTATGCGTTTCCAGAGTTTAGCTGCATGATCTTATTAAAGCAATTATTTATATGGTCAATCAAAGATAAGGTAAGTTTTGAATTTTTCTCCTTTTTTCATAAAAGCTATTCATTAGATAATACGTTTTTTATAAAATAAAAAACTGAACTGAAATTGCTTAGCATTTCTCATTTTGATATACATACTATGTTAACACCAAAGATTTAGATGTGAAGATATACTATAAATAATTCTCGTTTCTAAATCCTACCCGTTTACACCGGCCGAAAGAGATTTAGTTTTGACAGTAAATGTCAATTGAATGAAATTAGTTTTTATTTACGTAGAACATTGTAAGTATTTGCTCATAAAAATAAAAAAGTTGCAATTTATTTAAAAACCGTCTGAGAGTTTGCAACTTCGTAGAATCCTAATGGATTGCAATGATTGGGTTACCTAAATTGCTACCAGTAAAAAAAAAAAGATTCATTTCAGCATTTAATGAAAACTCATTGTTAGGAAGTTGGCACGCGATAAAGATACCAACTACAATTTCCCACTTCATCAGCGATGTAAGTCTCTCATCAGATGGCAGATACGCAGGCCTGACGAGAGGGGGGGGGGGTAAGGGGGGATTCCCCCAGAGTTTGCAACTTCGTAGAATCCTAATGGATTGCAATGATTGGGTTACCTAAATTGCTACCAGTAAAAAAAAAAGATTCATTTCAGCATTTAATGAAAACTCATTGTTAGGAAGTTGGCACGCGATAAAGATACCAACTACAATTTCCCACTTCATCAGCGATGTAAGTCTCTCATCAGATGGCAGATACGCAGGCCTGACGAGGGGGGGGGTAAGGGGGGGATTCCCCCCAGGCCCGGAGTTTTTTTGGAGGGCCCGGATTTAAGCAGAAACAAAATCTTCATAAATAAAATTTATAGTAGTATTTTGCAAGCTTGCGAAATGATATTTACGCTCAACTAGAGGAAACGGGCCCAACCAATGAACACGAAACAAGCACTTGAGAAAAAGCCCGGGCCCGAAAATTTTTTTTTTTTTTTTTTCAAACGAGAAAAAACAAAGGTGATACCATTGCCTGCTAACTTTTTGGACAAATCTAATAAGTTTTTTTGTTTGACTTAACTTACTCCATTTTCATTCTAAGCACTTCACATAGACATTATTTTCCATATTTTTATTTAATAACAGAATTCTTTCCAAGTTCGTGCTTCTAAACCTTCGTGTGATTTACGGGTCCTCACGGGCCTCTAAATTAAGGGCTTTTGTGGTTAGGTATGGGCTCGCATGAAAATCGATTTCAGAGCCCGAGCCTATCGCTGGTAAGTAGAGCCCCACGGGTCATGATTAAAACTAGAACCAACGCCCATCTTTGCTCTCAACTAAAAAAAATAGGAACAAGTCAAGCGTTGCTCCCACAGCCAAATTTTATTCTTTTGCCAAAATATGGCTTCGGGAATTAATTGCAACTACAACAACAAAAACAAAAAGTGTCGCTCGGACCCGATTTCAGAAATATAGCCATTGGAAGATCGCGATATATCTTTTATTAAAATCGGTATAAGTTAAGAACCCTAGATGGATTTTAAAAATATTGATGTCATATGAAAGGTATTTGACCGGACTATATGATTGCTGACATTGTTGTTGTTTAAAGTTCCTAATTTCAAGAAAATTTATTTGGTCCATTTTTGTTTTTTTCTATAAAAATTTATTAATGATGCAATTTTAGATACATGTTGCATACCAAATGAAAGGAAATCAATTGGGCTTCTTAATTTAGTTATTAAAATTACAGGTTAATAACACATTTTTAGGGAAAAATAACGATTTTTTGGGAAAAAAATGGAAAAATTATCATATCTCGAAAACTATCACTCAAATTGAAAAATTTGTGCAGCAATTATATAGTCCAATAAAATACCTTTCATATGACATCAATATTTTTTTAAAATACATGCAGGGGTTCTCAACTTATACCGATTTTTATAAAAGCTATATCCCGATCTTCCGATGGCTATATCTCCAAAACTAAGTCTGAGCGACACTTTCCGATTACACATTCTTTGTGAGAATAATAACTTTAACAAAAAAAGTTTAGTTTAAAACAAATTGGGTTCTGGGAGCAACGGTTGACTTTAACCAAAAAATAAAACTTATAAAATTAATAACCTTTAACACGCTACATAACTTAAAAATTTAAAGGTACAGAATCCTGCCTTCAGGAAAATATTATTTGTTGAAAGGAAAATTATACAAGACCATTTTATAGCTCATTTTGAAGGCAAAATCAGTACTTTGAGAACAGATCCGTACCCCAAAAACTAGTATGTAATTTTAATTACGTTTTTCTTTTTATTTACAATATAGGATTTCCAGAACAAATATTTCGCCACTTCAAATTTACAAAAAATCAAATTCTAGTCATGAAAATTTTCTTAAAAAATTTGTATTTTTGTTCCAAAACAGCATAAAGTTTAATATTTGGACCGAAATCTCCTAGGGATATAATCTTAGCATAGTTATACTCTACAAAAGTGGATTTAATGAAATCTCCGAAAAAAACCAATAGTCTCGAAGTTCTGGCAGTTAAAATGACTAGAGTTGCTCAATGGTCAAAATTTGACCACAATTGTATTAAATAATTGTTTTACTTTTTGAACACTTTAAGTACTTTTGTTTTGCTATTTGGTACGAAATAGAAAAGCTCATTTATCATCCCTGGTACAATTCAAGCGAATTATAAACAAAGCATAAAGTCAGTGTTATGTTTTTTGTCTTTCAATTTGTACTTTATCCTTTTTTTATCTATGTACGACCGTGTATTTTGTTGTTGTTAATATTGAAAAATTTGTATTTAATTTTACCTGGCTTAAAGTCAAAATATTAACATAATTTTAAACTTGTGCGCATCTACACACAAATACCTTTGTAATGGTGTATATTTTAGAGTCGTATTCCACTTCTTACATAGAAAAAAAAGATGGACAAGTTTTTATCTTGCGTATTAATATATAGATTTGGCTTTTTTTAGTTTATTTTTGAAGCATTGATTGAAGACCGGTCGAAATCTTATTTTCGACTTTTATTTTATGAATATGGGCGGGAAGCATCCAAAATCACAAATTTGCACATTTCACATATCTCTTGGGCATCCTGTGGGTTAGTATCGAATAAAACAAAAAACTAGTAGTGGGGCCCGGTATATAATTACCCCCGGGCCCGGATTTTCTCTCCACGCCCCTGCAGATACGGCATTATCTGGTTCATGTGATAAATCACTGCATCTTTGGGAATAAGCTGTTGGGGACAAGTTTACTATAGACAACTGTCCAATTTTTTTTTTTTTTTTAACAAGTATGACACGGAATTAATAACAATAAGTGACGCTCGACCTTAGGAGGTTCCGATGGCTATATCTTCGAAATTAGGTCAATTTAAATATATACTAAAAACCCAAAATACAATGTCAATTTCATGGTTTATTCCATAAAAATCTTACATAATAAAAAATTCATAAATATGTAAGCAACATGAAAACTAAAACAAATAATATATTTATTCCAAAACTATGAATATCTGACGAAGAGCACTACTATCATCTGCGCCTCAAGACCCATATCGAATATTGGAATAAACAGCTATACTTTTAGATTTCCCTCAACAATTGGCCACGGTGCAAAAAAAACTTTTGCTACCTTGCATGTAATTGCATTCGGGAAACACAGTCTACAACGACCTCCACTGCTTTATGGATTCACATCAAGCGCTGGGCTGCAAACATTGTTTTTTTGTTTTTCTGACGAAAATCTTCTCTTCTTATACGAGATAAAATTGTATGTTTATTTATATATTTATATATTTATAAATATATATGTGCCCAAATTTTTCTCGAGAAAGGATGCAGCGATTTTAATGAAACTTGGAACAATGTTAGATATTAGCATACAATGTAGAATAAGGTAGGTTTGAACTTTGTAAATGCTCACCAGGGGGCGTGGCGCTGCCCTAAATTTTAAAATTGATTTAGTCATAACCCGCAAACCATTCAAGTTATTTGGATAAAATTTGGTGAGCGGGTAGGACTTAATAATACCTTGTAACAGACAAAAAGTGAACGGGATCAAATAAGTGCCACGCCCACTTTTCGGCCCTTGAAAATTTTAATTCAATATTACTCGAAAACGACTCCAACAATTTTAATGAAAATCTAGGAGGTGTTACCTCTACAAACAAGGGTTATTATGTAATACACCGTTATATTGGGAAAACTCGTTGAAGGGCGTGGAACCACCCACAAAAATATAAAACGGTATAAAAAGAAAACTAATAAAGCAAACATTCTGAAATTGACTGTGAGGAGCCTAATTGCTATAGGACATCTCTGATCTGAAAGTGGGCAAAATATCGCAGTTGCGCGTGGAACCTCCCATAGAAGTAAAATACGTAAAATGCTATATCTCGCAAATGTTACTAGATATTTTAATGAATTTTGGTATGTAGGTACTGCTTATCAATTCCTTTTAATAACCGAAAAGTGGGCGGTATCGAAGAAGTGCCACGCCCTCTTTTTAACCATTGAAAATTTTAGTTCAGTATTACTCGAAAACGACTCCAACAATTTTAATGATAATTTAGGAGATGTTACCACTGCAAACAAGGATTAATATGTGATATGACGTTATATTAGGAAAATACGTTGAAGGGCGTGGCACCGCCCACAAAAAATATAATTCGCCAAAAAAAGAAAACTAATAAAGCAAACATTCTGAAATTAACTGTAGGGAGTCTACTTGCTATTAGGCACCTATGACCTGAAAGTGGGCAAAATATCGCCGGTGTGCGTGGAACCTCCCATACAAGTAAAACACATTCAATGCTATTTCTCACAAATGGTACAGTATATTTTGATGAAATTTGGTATGCGGATCTGTATCATGAGTATCTAAAGCATAACGAAAAGAAGGCTTTGTTCAATAATTGCCACGCCCACTTTTTATCAAAATAAAAATTTTGGTTAATAACTCAGGTACAAAAAAACAATGGAATGAACTTTTTAATTCTTATATGCAGCCTTATGTACTTTTGACGTTGAATCCGTCTCGATTGCAGAACTTTCATTACACCTGCAGGATTTTGAAATATCCTTGTTTGAATTTGAAGAAAACGTCAGTACAGCATAGCTACAAGAAAAGGTAAAATTCTTTTTTATTAATAGCATCGAATGCCACAATCTTTCTTATCAAAATATCGTTTCGGATTTTTACAATAGGACTCTATTTTCCGAGTTATGATCCTTTGAAGATAAGATATTTCAGCCCCCATACAAATGACGAAATATTTTGGGTTTGTGGCATATCCAATTTATTTATTTAAGGGCATTCTATTTCACCAAAAAAAATTTTAGTTTTTAAAATTTTTCTGTACCATTCGATATTTTCCGAGTTTTTTCTTATTATTATTCTCATCGGTTTATTTATCATTTTGAAAGCATGATCATTAGAGGTGAAAAGGTATAAGTTTCATAACAAAAAATAGCTATGAATAAAAACATCGACTAAAATAATAAAATCAGATTGTTGACCGAGTAGGGATCGGTCTCCAGGTACTAAAACATTAAATGACATAGTAAATGTCAACAAAACTTAAAATTATCAACCACATCGGTTACCCTGTTCAGATTTATTCGAATATATTAATTAATTAAATTAGATGACGTTGGAAGTGGATATTTGACTGCTTCATAATTTTTTTTTGCTTCCGATTTGCTTTTCAACAAGTTTTTTTGTTAAAAGAATAGAAACTAAAAACTCTGGTGCAAGGAGGGACCATAATATTAATATTAACTGGTGGCGCATCGTATTTCTTTGTTTCAAGTTTGAAAGAGTACTCTTCTAAACACTTTTCTCGAGAAGGACAAAATGCAGACAAATGAGATGTTACTTCGGTAGTTTTTTAGCTTTCAAAGTTTAAAATCGTTTTAAAACTTGAGAAAACTGTGTTTAGCTTTAAAGCGAAATATTTAGTTTCAAAACGATTTTTAAATTTGAAAGCTAAAAAACTACCGAAGTAACATCTTTACAAAAAAAAAATTATTATAAACTTTTTTATGAAAAATGTTATGCTCTTTGCAATGGTAGCAGTCTCATTTGCCTGCGTTTTCTCCTTCACAAGATATGTACAAAAGTGTTTAGAACTTAAAACAAAGAAATACGATGCGCCACCAGTAAATATTAATATTATTTGCTCTCCTTGCACCAGAAGTTTTAGTTTTTATTCTTTTAACAAAAAAACTAGCTGGAAAGCAAATCGTAAGCAAAAAAAAAAAAAAATATGAAGCAGTCTAGTGTATATACTTTTGTATGGAAATCACGTGATATATAGCAACGTATAGAGTTAAATCTCAAAACAGCCGTAAATTGTCTCGTAAATCTCCAGTGTAAACGGTGTAATATGTTCTTAAATTTTTATGCATAGGGTAAGAGAGGGAAATATGGACCAACAATCTTTCTTTTTGAAATAAAACTCTAAACACATTAAACAAAACAATGCATTTTATTTCATTCATAAAAGGAAACAATTCAGCTTTATTCTGATTCTCTTTTAGATAAATATCTCATCAGGATAAAGAAAAAAAATTAAAAAACTGAAAATACTCAAAATGAAAATAAAACTAGTAAGGGTGTAAGTTTTGGCCTGGCCAAAAAATAAATACCCTACACTGCAGTATTTTGAAAAGTTTGCTTATATGGGAGGTGCCACGCCCTCTTGTCCGAGTACACCCAGTTTTTGTTCAGAGCTTGCATTTATAGTTTTTAGTGTCAGAGTGAAATTTTGTTGGATTATCTCAAAAAACTCTTTCAGTATAGCATTTTGAATCTTTTGCTTATATGGGAGGTGCCACGCCCCCTTGTCTGATTTCACCCAATTTTTGCTGAGAGCTTTCATTTATAATTTTTAGTGTCTGAATCAAATTTGGTTCGAATATCTCAAAAAACGCTTTCAGTAAAGCGTTTTGAAGCTTTTGCTTATATGGGAGGTGCCACGCCCTCTTGTGCGAGTACACCCAGTTTTCTTTCAGAGCTTGCATTCATAGTTTTTAGTGTCAGAGTGAAATTTATTTGGATTATCTCAAAAAACTTTTTCAGTATATCATTTTGAAACTTTTGCTTATATGGGAGGTGCCACGCCCCCTTGTACGATTTCAACCAATTTTTGCTGAGAGCTTTCATTTATGACTCTTAGTGTCTGAGTCAAAGTTGGTTCGAATATCTCAAAAAACGCTTTCAGTATATCGTTTTGAAGCTTTTGCTTATATGGGAGGTGCCACGCCCTCTTGTCCGAATTCGCTCAGTTTTTTATCAGAGCTTGCGCTTACAATTCGTAGTACTTATATGTATTGCGGTTGCATTGTCGTGAAAAATACTTCTAAAATTGCATTTTGAATATAATTTTTGTATGGGCGGTAGGCGTGTCCGTTGACCGATTTTGCTCATTTTCAATCCCCCGAGCTAACTTTGACGACGGAGGCAGTGTACCAAATTTCATTGAATTATCTTGCTCAGTTTTCCCAAAAAGTGTATTTCAACACACAGCCAGCCAGCCAGCCAGCCAGCCAGCCACCCAGCCAGCCAGCCAGACAGACGGACATGGCTATATCGACTCAGGAGGTGACGCTGATCAAGAATATATATACTTTTCTATACCTGCCACGCCTCCTTCTCTGCGTTACAAACGGAAGGACAAAGTGAATATACCCTGGGTGTAGGGTATAAAAAGTGTAGTGTTATATGGACTAAATAGTCCATATTGCCTCATATATTTATTTGGTGCAGAAATTGCATATAAAAAATGTCTTCATGACTCCAAGAACCCCAAATAACACATTTAACCCAAACCTTCCCACAGCTATCTTCTAAGTAAAGGATATTACAGAATACTAATTTTTCCTCTTCTTTTCCTTTTGGGGCTTACGAAGCCCAAATCGTTACCATCAGACTCATCATAAAAACTGTAACTAGATTCTCCATCTGAAGAAGATGATAATATATTTGTTTTTGAGACTTTTTTCTTTATTAGCCGCATCACATATTGATGAAACAAATGGTTTTTTTATCAAAACTCTTGTGGTTAATAAAATTTACTCATGAGAAAAAACGATCACTAAACTCTTTTTTTAGAAAAAAACACTTTACAGAAAAATGCGATTTCACAGAACGCTAAAATCACACTGATATAAGCTTTAAATATTGGCGTGAGATTTGAACATGTATGTCCTATGTATGCAATGGAAAATATCCATGTGGTCCATATTACCCGCGTAGTCCGTACTATTCGTGCTTACCCTACTCATAACTCAGTCACTCAGGACTAGGGATGTCAACTATTGAACTTTAACTGATCGCGTGATTTTAAAATATAATATAATTCCAAAAGCGTATTCTGGAAGCTTTTGAAATTTTTCTTTTTTATCGTATTACTGGTCATTAAGCCCGTCATTTTGAGGGGTCTCTTCTTGAAAACAATGAACTTGGCAAATAACGGACACCCTTGTACTCATACTTATGCCATCATGCCACCAAACACGCCGAAATACTGTCAGTAACTTTGCGATGACAGTTTTATTTCGGAAGAAGTAGGCCAGAGAGTCAAATTAAATAAAACAAGGAGCAGTTTAATTGTGTCAAACAGTACTAACAATCAGGGTGCTCGTTTACTAGTCCGAAACGTACGTAAACAAAAGCTTTTTGAACTAAAATCTTAATTCTGGACTAGTAAACGAGCACTCTGGCAATCCCAACAACCACAACAAAATCAAAATCTTTGATCTGAATTATTGTTAAACCATACTGTGAATATTGGTGGTGAAGCAACTGATTCACTACACCCAAAAAAATTGCTGCGGTAGTTTCAACAGCGTTTTGTTGTGGATTTTACAATTCTCTGTGGATTTGCTAATTTAAAGTAAATTCAATCGAATTTACAATTTATTGTTAATTTTACAGCAAATGCAATAATTTCTGCCAGAAATTTGTTAAAATTATCGATACAAACTTTTTTTATGTTGTGAAATCTACAGCAAATATTTTATTTTCACAGCTAATTTTTCAAATGTACAACAAAATTGTACTATTAACTGCAAAAGATATGGGATGAAAAATGAAAGTAAATGCTGTAAAACATACAGCATTTTGCTACACTTTTACAACAGATTTTTTTGGGTGTAGTGTTTACCAACAATTGGATTCTACGAACTAAGGAAGTCCATGGATTACTTTTGACCCTGTGCAGTTAATCAGTTCCTGACTATCTAATAGAAATGTCGCACAGTTCGCAAATCAGAGAAAATTGAGAACATTAGCTAAACACTCCACCCTCACATAACCGATGCATGACAAGATTTCTCTAAACGTCCCATAGACGATAACCCAGGCCCACTCCGAATGTCACGAGATTTATAAGCCTCCCCCATATAACTGCCACTCTCTAACATAGGTTACAAATGAAAGTGCAAAATGAATACACGCTGTATGAAATCCTTAAGTTTTATCATTTTTGGCTTTGTCTACAGATTAAATAAATTGGCACTTCAAGGAAGTGTAGTTTTTTAAAGGTCTGTTTCTTTGGAAAATCTGAGTTCGACAAAACTACAATGTTCGGTGTTTTGTACCTTTGAAAATGATTGACTGAGAGAACTGACATTTACCAAAATTTTATTTTTTAGCAGAGCACCATAATCATAATAAAACAGGAAGTCCTTAAATTTGGCCGAAGGAATCCCAAAAAGAAAAATGACTTTTAAATGCTAATGATATCAAAAAGGCAATACATACCATTTTAAATGGAATAAGAGTGACAAAAGGTCAAGGTAAACTGAGTGGAATGTATGTAAATTGTTTCGTTTGTATGTAAATGTGTATTGTTTACTTATCAAACCTTAAGTCATACATACTTCTGGCGAGAAAATGTCAAAAAAAAGGAAAAACAAAAAAAAATAAGTTACGTTTAAGTTTCTGACATTTTGTATGCAAAATGTCAACAGGTGGGCTCAACAAATTTAAAGGCTATTTGTGTGTTGCCATAGTTTCACAAAAAATACGAGAAGCTTAAAAAGCTCTAAATGCTATCATTCTCTCTTTTGAATGCGCAAAATAAATGCTCATGAATATTGTATTGTTTTTACGAGTATATTCACCACACATGTTTCTTAAGAGCTTTTGACATTTGGAGACATACTCAACGTTATCTGATGTCACAGAGTTAGTTCTATTTTAATTAAGGCAAATAGTGTATTTCCCAATGTCTTTCCAAGTCTAAGTTGGTTGAATGCAAAAATGTCGCATAAAATTCTTAATAACTGACCATCTATTTGTTCTCTGAGAAAATACACCAAGAGAACTTTTTTTATAAGATAACCTGTATAACTGTAGAGTCGTGAGTACGATCCTCCGTGAACACCAAATGTTTTTTCCGCTCAAAGGCAAATGCTGTCGGTAATTTTTTAACTAAAGTATATTTTTACTCAAAAAATTATATTCAGGCATGTTCTGAAATCCGATTCACTTCGGAATCGGAATGAAAGCAATTTTCAAGAGCTTCGCATTTCGATAATTAACACCAAATCAGATTTATGTGTCGATAAATCGAATAGGATCCATTAGAAAATTTTATTTGCTGAAAGACAAATCCGATTCCATCTTATTTGTCGCAATGCAGAGATCTTGAAGATTGCTTTCATTCCGATTCCGAAGTAAAACGGATTTCAGAACATACCTGATTATTTATCATTAATTTCATTACAAATATTATTTTGTTTTATAAAATGGAGGTTTTCGTATTAAAAATTTTAAAAATTTTTCTCTGTTTTACATAAATATATATATTAGGGCTGTTCAAAAAAAAAAAATTTTTTCAATTTCTTAGATATACTTTGGCATCACGTTCTACATCATGACAGAATATCCCATAAATTTTTTCAGATTTTTAAATGCATTTTTAAAGGTGGCTCAAAGCAAAAAAATATATTTTAAATATTTTTTTTTTTAGCACTAATTATAAAATGTTGGCAAACAATTTGAAAAATTCGTTTTAGAGTAACATAAGAACATTCATTTTGTTTATTTTTTAATGAATTTTAAAATCTGCGTTGTAATTTTGACAAAAAAAATTTTACACCTCTTAAAAAACGAAAAACTGCCTTAAAAAGGCGAAATTTAACGGTTTTTCAAAGAAAAAAGTCATCGTGCTTTAAACGAAATGAACATTTTTTAATTTACAAGATCTCATTCAAAAGAGCTCTTAAAAACCTTTAAGACAAGATACGTTAAGACTTTTTTGAGCCAGCAGGATCGATGATATAACGTTTGAAACATAGTAATGCAGCCCTGGGAAGGTCAAAACGCTTTTTACTCAAGAGGGAGGCATCTTACAAAAAAGTGCACACGGCATAAAATGCTTAGAATCATGCAAGGAACAAGTCTGAACTGTTTTTATTTTTTTATTTTGTTTTACAAAAAAAAATTTTTTAACGTAATTTTTAATAAATTAAAAAAAAAAAAAAAAAACATTTCACAGTTGTTCCTGGCATGATTTTAAGCATTTTATGCCATGTGCACTTTTTTTTAAGATGCCTCTCTCTTGAGTAAAAAAGCGTTTTGCCTTTCACGGGGCTGCATTACTATATTTCAAACGTTATATCATCAAGCCTGCTGGCCCAAAAAAGTCTTAACGTGTCTTGTCTTGAAGGTTTTTAAAAGCTCTTTTGAATGAGATCTTGTAAATTAAAAACATTTTTTAAAGCACGATGACTTTTTTCTTTGAAAAACCGTTAAATTTCGCCTTTTTAAACCAGCTTTTCGTTTTTTAAGAGGTGTTAAATTTTTTTTGTCAAAATTACAACGGAGATTTTAAAATTCAATAAAAAACAAACAAAATGAATGTTTTTAAGTTACTCTAAAACAAATTTTTCAAATTGTTTGCCAACATTTTATAATTAATGCTAAAAAAAAAATATTAAAAATATATTTTTGCTTTGAGCAACCTATAAAAATGCATTTAAAAATCTGAAAAAATTTATGGGATATTCTGTCATGATGTAGAACGTGATGCCAAAGTATATCTAAGAAATTCGAAAAATTTTTTTTTTTTAACAGCCCTAATATATATGTTCTGTAGAACATATTAAAATTTCGAGATACATATTTCAATTCGAAATTTTATAACATTTCTCAGAATTTTCTAAATTTTTCCCATGCTAGACAAGATAATATGATAAAACTTCTTAAATTGTTGTCATTGTCTCACTTTTCTAAGCCCTTTTTTTAGATTCGAAAAAAAGAACATTTTTATGAAATGGTGCCACACAGTGCGTTGAGTCCATGCAAGCAATAGACATAAATAGAAGGAGTGGTTGGAAATCGATGAAATTTGGTACTATAAGTAATTCGGAGTCGCTGAGCTCAAAAATGATCTCAGGCTTGTTGTTAACTTTAAAGTTTTGCTAAAAACTCAACTACAGTACTCACCCGATAATAAAATGAAAGAGTAATGTTTAATATAACAAATGAAAAATGGGTAGTAGAAATAATGTTTTTTGTACTTTTGAGACCATTTGTGTTAGTAAAAACAAAAAAACTCGTCAACATAAATTTTATATTTTATGTAAATTTTTCATTTTAAGCATTTTTCAAAAAAGAAAACAAAATATTTGTAGGACGAAGTAGGAAAAGTTACTTGCAGTTCCTGGTTATATAGAATCCGTACTAGTAGATTAATAAAAAATACGGCACTTATTTTTATAGGATTTGTTTTTTTTTTTCTTCGAAACTTGTCAGTTTCTGAAGATTTTTCGATTGATAATATCATATATTGGGTGTACAACTTAAAAACCGGTATTTTTTAGCGAAATTTGATGCTTTATTGTGGAAAAATGTTACAATATATTTTATTCAAAGTATTGTCCATTGGAAGCTACATAATTTCCCCATCTTTCAGGCAATTTATGAATTCCATCCCAAAAAAATTGCGCCGGCTTGGCGGCCAAAAATGAATCGAGCAAATTTTCGATATCTTGAACTTAAGTGAACCGTATTCCTGATAGAGCATTCTGCATCGATCGAAACAAATGGTAGTCAGATGGTGCAAGGTCTGGGCTATAAAGCGGGTGAGGCAAAATTTCCCATCCGTTGTTTTCCAGATAATTTTTGACTGTGGCAGCAATATGTGACCGAGAGTTATCGTGGTGGAAAATGATTGACTCGTGTCTGGTCGCATACGTTGGCCGCTCTGCCTGGATTTTCTGCTTCAATCGGATCAATTGTTGACGATAGAGTTGAGCATTAATGGTTTGGCCACCTGGCAACAGCTCATAATGGATCACATCTAGCTGGTCCCACCAAATACAGAGCATTACCTTCGAAGCGTGAATATTTGGCTTCGGCTGTGATGGGCCGGCCTCACCTTTCTTGACATACGCTGTTTTGCGCTTGGGATTATCGTAATGGATCCACTTCTCATCGCCAGTGACAAAACGATGCAAAAAACCCTTCCTTTTGTGGCGTTCAAGCAGCATTGTGAACATCAAAAATCGGCGTTCGACGTCCCTTGGCTTCAACTCGTATGGCACCCAATTTCCCATCTTTTGAAAAATTCCCAAGGCTTTCAAACGTCTGGAAATTGTTGCACGATCAACTTCCAATGGTTCTGCAAGTTCTTCTTGCGTTTGACATGAATCTTGATCGAGTAATGCCTCCAATTCTTTATCCTCAAACTTTTTCGGCTGACCAGGACGTTATTTGCCTTCGACATCAAAATCACCACTTTTAAACCGTCAAAACCACTCACGACAGCTTGATTCAGCTGGAGCATAGTCCCCATAAACTTCTACAAGCAAACTATGACTTTCCGCAGCAGTTTTCTTTGCAAAAAAATGACCCAACAGAACCTCCCGCAAATGCTGTTTTTTTCTCTAATTTTCGAAGTTATTCATCGTGAAAAATAATAATGATGCACACAGGATAAAATTGTTTTGTTGACTGATTTTGACAGCTGTCAAATGTACCTTCAAAATGACATTTATATAAAGTTCGAGCTTTCACGATATTTGTTAGTACGGACATCCACCGTCGAATTCCGGTTTTTAAGTTGTACACCCAATATTAAAATCAGTACAATATGTACCTATCAAAGTACTTATATTCTAAAATTTTAAAATTCTATTTATTTACTCAAATATTATTTATAATAAAAAACTTTACTTCGCTTAGTTTAATCAAAACACAAATTTTTGATAATTATTTGTTTAAGAGAACCCAAAACGAATTGAACAAAACATGTTTTTTTTGAAAAATCTCTCAACTTTGAAATGTCAGTGTGTGCCATGCCAAAAAATAACTACGAGATCGGTGATGTCGACCTGAATAGAATCGAGAATAAAGAGTCTTTCATATACATATGGTCAATCTCAAAATCTGCCACGTGACATTCGTACGCTGTTTTTTGGTCATATCTAGGTTAAATAAGTGAAATGTTCATGATTTAAGAATATTATATTATTAAGCTTCTTGAGATACACATTTCCTTCGAACAAAGAATTATTATAAATTGTGTGGTTTTCGTGTTATTAGCAGTCAAACTTCTCTGCCACGTGACACAAATTTGGAATTCATTTTTGAGGCACACACACATTCAACGAAAATTCTGCGCTTCTACCCAACCGATCGATCACAAATTTGTATGTGTTAGAAATGAAAGATGAATAAAGAGAACTGCATTCATGATGGTCTATTAAGCTTATGTGGAAATATTTTAAGAGCAAAAACATTGCCTCTGGCACGTGACATACAAAATCTGCCACGCTACACCGTCTGAAAAATTGTATAAAAAAATGTATTCATACCCTTTTGAATATTCGTAACAACAAACAGAATGAAAAAGAGCATTAAATCATGTATGCCTACTTCGTTAAACCTCCCTTAAGCTTCATTTTACCCAAGTTTCTCATTAGGTTAGGCGCCAGACGGACTTGAGTATAAAAAATATGAGAACCGTAATCTGAGCCTAGATTCTTATTGGTAAGACTCCAAGATACTAAAAATAGGATGATGCCAGAATCTGCGACGGTCAATATTTTTTAAATCCCCTACCCCCATCCAGGCCTACCATGGTTTCCTGTCCTAGTTTTTTTATAGCCGTTTATGATGGACTTAGATCTGCTTATTACGAATCTGAGCTTGGTTTTTTTTTAACACGTCTGTTCCTGATCCTGAGTTATCCTTGCTTAAAAATTAAAAAATCACTGTTTTGGGTTCTACTTAAAGCTACATTACAGAAGCAGAAAAGGGTATCATTGATTTTTTTTAATGGATTTGGATAGCCAACTGTATTCACAAGAAGCCATGCTGACGCTATTTTTAGATTGTATTACTTTTTTACGAGATATAGGCCATTACAAAAAAAGATTTTTTTAACGCCATACAAAGGATTAATGATTTCATGGTTTTAGATTTTAATACATATCTCACAAACTATGCAAGCGATTTTGATGAAAAGTAATGGCAGGATAGCGAACATAAATACCATACGGTGGGTGGAAAAAAGGTGAAACTAAATGAATGCCACGCCCACTTTTTCACTTATTAAGTTATACAATAGCATGGCAGCGGCACTTTTCTTCTTGTATTGCTCAAATGTTACAACTTTTTTGAGCTTTTCAGTGTAATCTTTGTTCATTTCAGCCTGGGTGAGGCGATCCTGTGCGACAAATTGGCGATTGAAATCGAAAAACGAAATATAAAATTTACTGTGACAAATCTCTGTCACGTTACACATATATTATGGTCTTTTAGAGATGTATCCATAGTCTATTCATCAGAAATGCAATTGCCGTCAAACTAGATCGCGGTCAAAGTGCCATTAAAAACTTTTTCCTTTTTTGTATCTGCCACGATACCCTTAAATTGCGGCTGTTTTCATTGCCATAAAATCGGCTTACCAAAACATTTTTTTTACATTTTATTATTTATTTATTTATATAATGGTATAATTTCACATAACTAGCCGCAATAAAACACCACGTGAATTGAATTTAGCGGTTCTTACCTTTTTTCCAGAGCTCTGAATTTTTTATATTTTTTTTTTATATTTTGTTCACTTGGAAAAAACAATGGAAGCGCCACTTTATTCCACATATAAGAAATACGTCCTAACGCTAGATAGTACAAAACATGATCTTTCGACACATGCAAAAAAAATTTAAAAAACTTGAAAAAAAAATTTTTCCCTGGTTTACTTTTTTGTGATTTTGACCATATGTTTATTGTATTTCATCCATACATCTCTTAGAAGTTTAAGATTTCTACTAAAGCTTTCCAGTTATCTTAACTCGTAAGCGATTTGGCAGTTTTTTTAAGGATAGTCCCTCTCTAAGGTATATGCTAACCACCACTACGTCGCAAATTAGTCTGTGAGAGATCGCTAGTCTGTCATAAGTCTGTGACTTAAATAATAATATTGTTCGTCTTCGCATCTTATATTTAATAAATTCAGGATATGTAAATTTCTTCTAAAAATCTCTTAAAAAAATCTTTAAGTTTGAATAAATATATCTACCGCTTGAAATTCATAATATGATTAAGTCTATGTATGTCTTATGAGCCAATATAGTTATCATAATAAATTTTAAAAGAGATTTTATAGTTAGTTTTTTTACTGAAGATTTGCATAATTACTTAGATATTCTTTTTGAATAATATAAAAGAAAATCCAGTTTATCAGAAAAAATCCGTTATTTTATTTCCGAAATTTCGAACTCTGTGGATTATAACTTTAGGGTTGTGCAGAGTTGTAAAAACTCAATCATTTGATTGCTTAATAAAAGGTCCTCTCTGCGCAATTACGAACCGAACACCACCGGAACAATGAGTTTTCTTCAGCGGCTTTTCTGTAATTATCGTGATCGGCTCAAGGGCCAGCTCATTTCTCATAGAGCCCAAAATTTTAAATTGCAATAGCAAGATTTTATCCGGAATTTGAAATCAGCCACTAGTGATAAATATTTTTTTTTTCTTTTCGGACAATTTTATTCCAAATTTGGAAACAGCGATTCAAAACCCACGTTCCCACAATTTTGCTGTAATACAATCATATAATATGTTCGCCATTTTGTTTCTAAGTAGAATGAGTTCCAGATTTTGTACCAGCTACCTACCCCAAAAGCATAAAATAGGATTTTTTTTTTATTAGAAATAAGAAGGAAAGACTTATGACCGGCTGGAATCGCTTTCTGCATAATACTGAGTAAAATTAGTCTTGACCCTGGAGATTTTTGATACCAAGACCAAGCCGCTGATAACATTTCAAGACCCTTATGGTCTGAAGACCAAGACTGCTTTTCAGTCTTGGCAATTTAGAGTTAATAGAGGACTCCCGCCCTTTTGAAACATTAAATCATCTCTCAATTCAAAATTTTTCAACTGCTTTGGAAAAGAAATCCTGCAGTAAAAATATGAGACAGTCTACAGAAAACACTAATTCACGGTTAGTAAGTACTAGCCCGAAACTAGTGAAAAATGGATGCAGTGGGGGCCAGTTTGATATGAGTTTGTAGTTTGTAGGGGCAAATTAATTTGAATCGTATCGAAAACAAAATACAATTTTCGTTTTTGCTTTTGAAATAATTTGTGTTTTGTGTCACTTGTCAAAATAAATTGTGGAAAAAAATTTAATTAATGAATTCATTTTTATTAATGTTGTTATGAATGTAATTTAACTTTATTTAATTTATTTTAAGGAAATGCAAACTAAATCAAAAAAAAAAAATATAAAAATATTACTACAGGTTGACCACACACGACACCGCTGGTTGAGGACTAGTTGAAATTTCGAAGACATCAACACACAAAAAATAACAGTTGCTTGTATGCAAAAGGGATTGAAGTCGGACTAGTACTGGTTGGTAGAGGACTAGTTAATGAACTACACTTAAACTAGTCCGTTTGCCAGCAGGGAAGTATTGAAAATTTTGAATACTCAACAATCTTATGAAATTTTTTCAATACCAAGACTCAATGTCTAAGACCAGGACTGCTATGGTCTTAGTCTTCATCTTGATCTTGGTTTTCTTATCACTAGATACACATACTTTGTGAGGAAAATGTATGGAAATCGGAAAAATCCGGGAATTTCAGAAAAGTAAAATAATAACGGCCATTAACTTTTTTAAAAGACAAGCTGAGTTCCATGAATTTTGTTTAATTTTTTATAATGAATGAATGTGGTTTTAGTAGATTTCTAACATTTATTTATTTCTCATACTGTCTTGAAGCCTCTATAGCAGTCTGAGAAAAAATTCTCAAGAATGTTTATTCATAATAAGGCCCGTTGAAAGATCTGCCATTTGCGTTTAGAATAGTCCTTCTCCACGTCTCCGAGTGTCCATGACAATGCCTTGTTTGGTATACTAAGTTTGTAGCCGATCCAACTGTATTTACGACTTTTTTTTTTTTTTTTAATGTCTCTTCATAGTCTTCCAATCTTAATCTTTAAAGCTGTTTTGACAATCGAAAATTTCAAGGATACAGTCCAATACAACAATGAAAAGTAAGGGAGAGAGCAATGATAGATCCATCAGTAATTTTGAAAAGATTATCTATTGTAGTTTCCTCCACTTGGCTTCAGCGTACCCATTACGAGTTATGTTAATGAACTTTCGAGGTACCCCCTAGATTTCCAAACATAATTTGTACATATACATATGTATGTACAATAGGTAAATAGGTAGATAGGAATTCTTTTATCAAAAATCTAAATTCTTTTTAGTAAAAGCTTACTTTTTAGTAAACAACCACCTTATCTTACTTTGTTTTTTCATCCGTAGAAACTTACCAAAAAGCTTTTCATTCATGAATTCACAATCTCATTCATAAATTTCGTAAACAATTTTTTCTTCACTTACATATCATGCTGTACAAATCAAATGTTGATAGAGGGGCTACTATGGTAACACACCCACATGTTAGCCGCGCACAAAAGGGCAAAGCACCACACAGCATAAATTTCAAGGAAAGATAGGTACTTGATGTTCATCGGAAGTTCGCATAACTTAACATCAAGGCTTACACGTTTATGGTTCAGTTTCAAAGAATATGCGAAAAAAAGGAACTTTAAATGCCAAAATATCAAAAGAATAAAAAAAAAAAATCAACAAAACATAAAATTTTACCATGGGTGCTAAAAGTGAGTTAACGAAATTATTTCATTTTGTGAAGTTACAAGAAAAAGGAAAAATCCAAATTTTTATCTCTTACTTTTGAGTAACTGAATATAAATCCGAGGACAGAATTGGTAGTGTGCTTGCAGAATTTCGAGATTTCCTAACATATAGTTGCAGAAAACGCTGAGTTGTAGTCTTATGGCGTAGTTTATGGTAAAAGTTCAATTCTTTTTTTTTAATGGCACTGAATAGTCATTATCTTCTTTATCAAACTGTTGCGTTTAACTTTTCCTATAGGAGCCATACTTTCCGAGATATAATCCTTTGAAGTAGAGGTTTCTGAACTCCCAAACGCCAATATTATATTTGTATTGGAAAATCGATTTCAAATTGAAAATCACATGAAATTTTTCAGTAAATAGATGATTTTTCCAATTGGTTGAAATATGCGAAAAATTTTTTGACTTAAATTGATAGAGTAGATTCTTAATTTTTTACTATAAAAAGATGAAGTTAGACGCAGCTCACTGAATAATTTTCCAAGGAAAATAGCACATGATACGTTCCATAGAAGTAAAATATTGAAAATACTGCAGTGTAGGGTATTTAATTATGGCAAATGCAATAAAAATGTCGGTGAAAAATATAAGTTATGTACTTAAGTACGGTGCCGTGACATAGTCCCCACGGACATAATCCCCATTTACGAAGTGGGGATTATGTCCGTTGGGACTATGTCCGGCAACCCTTAAGTACATCACTGAGTTGCATTAAAAAGTTAATCAGTTTGTTACATATAACTCCTAAGTAAATGAATTTGGTTAATTTTTTCGAAGAAAAAAATATGACTTTTCAAAAAAAGTACTAGCTTCAAGATTTCTCTATAGAACTGCATCATTAGATTTTTAAAATTTAGTGGCCGAAAACTTGCTTTTTTGACCTCAATATAAAAATATTTCGTTGGTGTTGTCACACTTTTGGCACTCATAGTATGTTATTTTTGTTTTCTTCTTCTTTTGCGTACCTATAGTATTATGTTGTGTGTTCTTTACATAAATTATAGCAACCTTTGACCTTTTTATTATCGAAAAATATTTATATTTTTTCATACAAATATATGGCGGATTTAGTTAATCGAAAAGATGTAGGTTGCTTTTGCAACTGTATTTTAATTAGCATTTTAAAACATTATACTTACATATGTTTTTACTCATTTATGGTTCATTGTTTTTTTTTTTTTTTTATTTGAGAAATATTTATTTCAATTTTGACATTTTCTTAGTATTGAATAAAATTTAATGCTATGGTATTTTGTACCACCAATAACTTAAATATCAGTTTGAAAATGTCAAGGTTGATTTTCTTTTCTCAAGAGAGACTACCTAAAGAAAGTTTAATTTTAAAAGAAATAAGCATGCGTGTGGGATTTTTTGACTTTTTTGTCATTTTTAGTTATCTTATCTACTTTATTGACATAAGAATGATGTTTTTAAACCTTAGCATAAAAACAAGAAGCTAAGAACTACAGAATGATATGACACAAATCTTCACAAAGGATGGCGAAACATTTCACAAGAACACATTATTGTTTTGAAAGAAGCAGTGAACCAACCAACTTGGTGTTTTTCTCACCAGATTTAGTGCTTTCTAGCAATTGAAAGGCAAAAATATAGTGTTAAGTGCTAAATGAGTTTTTAATGATTTTTTCGCAATTTTAAAAACACTATAAAAGTTATTGCTATGGCGAACAAATATTTCATATGCAAGTTTACTTTATAACAAAACCTTAGGAACATGAAGCAAAAAATTTGAAAATTGCTTACAGTAAAATATACGTAGTACATGGTCGTAAATATGTTGGAGGAAATTTTTATTTGGACATTCAGAAGTTCTCTTATTAGTATATTGTTAGTGTTTTTTTTTGCTTTGGAAAACGCGTTTTTCATAGATTTTAAAAGATTTTGATAAAATGAAAAGTTGACATCACTAAAAATAAGCTCGAAAAACACAACCTATGTATTTGACCACTGATGCCGTGAATCGACATCAGTGAACGAACGAAAATCGTACGAAAAACAAATAGGGGAACTGATGCTATTGTGGTATAGTTTTTCAATGTGGTATGGTTGCATATCTTCGATTTGAGTAAGAACCTGCGAATGTTACTGCTTTTATCCTATCAGAAAACATGAAAAACCAGGAATGTGTTGCTGCCATGCAGCAAACAAAATTTTTCCGATGTCAGTTGAACGAAACGTAAGTCGCGTGTGGTTGATCTTTTTTTCCGGATTTTTTGCAAAAAAATTTTGTTAAGAAAAAGTTGCTTTTTGGTGAAGTTTTATTTATATTCAGTAAAGATAAGTGCTAAGTATTGCAAAATAAGTGTTTAACCATGTAAATTCACAAAGTTTCCCATTTTATTTTTAGAATTTTGTAATTTCTAAAAATTGGCCAGTGTGGTTTAGTCGGGATTCGCTAATGTGGTATATGAATATTTTTTGTTACTCTAAACATTATTTGATTGCTGTTTATTTTTTTATAAAAACTATGAGTTTGAGAACCAATGTAAATGTTATTATGAACTTATTTCATACCTTTCAAATTTGATATTTGGTTATATGGTATTAGTATACCACATTACCCTAATTATATGTTCCACATTACCTGCCCACTTTACAAGTACTGATCAGTATATATACCACATTGCCCTACCATACATACCACATTACCTGCCAACTTCTTGAAAACAGCTTTTTTGACTTTTTCAGATTTTGTTCAATACCTTTTTTTAATGAAATTGCATCAGTTCCCCTACGAGACGCGTCAATCGAATGAACTGGATGGAATTATGACACACGAACGTGTGCGGAACGTAATTCGTGATGTTTGTAAAAGATTTTGTAATAGATTTTGAAACTTGAATGTCAAAACAATGAAAACAAAATGCCAGCTGATATACATAAAATTGAATACAGAGTCCAAATGAAGGCAAAAAAATAAAATAATGGTATGAAAGCAGTTAAGGGGCAAAAGTAATCCTCTAATAAAATAATTGTTTGCAATTTACTTTGCGTTGCTAAGTTCGAATCCAATCTCAAAATTGCTCTATCTCTTATGGTTTTTTGAAATATCCTAAACTTAACAAGCAAAACATACCTTTTGTGCTATTTTTCGAAGATATATAACCGGAATATGGAACATTCATCCAAAGAATCCGATTAAGATTCTAAAGGTCTGATCTTTTTCTTTAAATTATGTCAATTATGATCTTTTTCTTTAAATTATGTCAAAAGATGTAATTTTTTCCGAAATATCGTAGACTGAAATAATGAAAAAAGGAGTTTTTGCAATTTTTTAACTTTTAGTTTCGGATATCTCCGAGAAAAATAAAGATATCGACTTAGCTTGAATAAGATTGTAATCGAAAAGATAAGGGCTTTCAATTAATGTGTCGAAACTCACGTTTACACTTTCTATCCTCTAGTTATATGGCAAAAAACGGTATTTTTTGCTTGTTTAGGTAAGGATATTTCAAAACCTTTATGAGATAGGGCAAAATTATTCTAAGGCCGGATTTGATTCAGCATTGCAAAACACATTGAAAATAGCTTGTATACCCTATATCCAGGGTATATTCACTTTATCCTTGCGTTTGTAATGCATACAAAAGTATATATGAAGCAAAACACGCCAAGTGTACCAGCTGAAAATTTGTTTGTCTCCGATTTCGCTCAAATTTGGCAATATGGTAGTTTCAGTGTGCAAGAACAATAATCCGGTAAGGATTTGGTCCTAGTACCATTTATTGTTAAAATACAGGGTGTTGAATTTGGCGATTTTACTCATTTTCATTAAAGGGTGTTTCTTCAAAAATTTATAGCTTACACCAAAGTTTGTAAATTGATATACGTTTGTAACTGTTCCAATTTATTAAACACTCATATTTCAACTAAATAAATTGGTCAAATCAACTTAAAAAAAAGAAATAACTTTTAAAAATAAAACTCCGAGATAGTTGTTTTTAGAATAACAAATTGCCATATTTTTTAAACGATGACTCGCATCAAAAAATTTAGCACAAACTTTTTCGTAGCATATTTTTAAGCTACAAAATTACCAACCAACCTTTTTCTCAAAAAGTCACTATACTATAATTAAGATATTTGCAAAGATACGATTTTTTAATCTTTAAACTTGAACAACTTTTGATACGCATAAAATTTTGCTTTGAACTTTTCCCATTCTGTTGAAAAAAACTCACTAGGAATTATTTCACAGAAAAATCGTTATATTCCTGGGCTAATATACAAAAATAGTAAATCATTGAATCGAATTACTAACTGACGTTTGACGTTCATTAGAGATACAAGAACAAATTTTACCAATGATTTTTAATGAGATCTTTTTTTGCAAATTCCAACGTACATATGTATACCTGACGTAGTCAATTAAAAATAACTTGCCCTACGACGCTAACAAGACACAAAACTAAAAAGCAACTAATTCAATTAATTGCGAGAAAAAAAAAAATATCGGAAAAAATATTTCCTAATTAAGAAGTTTTTCCTGCACAACCCACAACATGAGCGCACACCTTAGCACACATGCACCAAGTCGAACCAAAGACCAAAAGTCAAGTTCTCGCAGTTTGAGAAATGCACCACCATGGCGACATAGAAAAAAAATGGAAAATCCATTTCACTTCGAGTTGTTTATTCCATGAATCTCTTTTTTCAAGGGTGTTCCAAATGTTTGTTATTAATTTTTAATGTCGGCGATTAAACCTCATAATAATCACACGGAATTGTATTAATCGAAAAAAAAAAATAAATAAATAACCGACAAAGTTGGAGTATATTTACTTAAATATTTCCAAAAGCAGCAAATGTTTTTCGAACTTTCTCGGTGGTTCTGGCAAGAAAATTTGTTTATTCGAATGTTCGTCTAGTTTCGTGCTCTTACCTATCCTGTTTAATTTTGCAATTTTCCTTAACTTTGGGAGATACCTTCTGAAGTAATCTTCCGGACTATAGATATAGATCTTGTTCAGAAGTTAATCAACAAAAAACAAAACATGTTAGTGGTATTATAAGCTACAACATTTTTAATTATTGTTATTACATGGTAAAAAGACTAATACGTATACATGATCTAAATTAATCTGCAATGCTGAAATTTTGTTTTCCGAATTTTTTTAGGACCTATCATGAAATGTTTAAAAAAGTGTTAAAAGTGACCATCTCTCATTATTAATGATATCGTTAAGTTTATGGTTATTGAGACAATTTCGGTATAATTTTATCTATTCATATTGTTAGTCTCAGAGAAAAAAAAAGAAGATTTTTCTTACTTAAATAACTTAATAGCAACGATATTAAAAACAAAATTTAAATCATCTCATTATTAAATTTTTGCGAAATATGGCAGATATGGGTCACCTTTCGAAAGCGATTAATGAAACCGTTTTATCTAAATAATATTTTCAATTGAATGTGAACCTACATAAGTACATGGGAACGCAAAAACTGGGAGCAAAAATAAAAAGTAATGGAGTTATGTTTGGCTTTGCTAAAAACTAAATACCATATATCTTATTTTCGAAATGAAGTTTGATAATACAAGTCAAGATCATACTTAATACTTTTCCTCGGAAAGTTAAGTTAGGAATATTAACACTCCTAAGATACGGTTTACAAAATTGCTTCTTAAGAGCAGCAAGAGTGAAAAAGTCATTTATTGCAGTAGTTACAAGTCATAATACTTTATGCAGGCACTTGAGACAGATGGGGTTCGAGACTGCGAGAACTTATGGAGAAAGACCCCGCTAAGATTCTGAAATATATCAAGTCATCAAAATGGGAACAAAGAACACGAATAGTAGCCAACACCCAATGAATAAGCTTCAATAAGATTGATGACTGTATAAAATATACTGAATTAAATTAATTGTATATGTATCATAGAACTATGTACCGTATTTAAAGAGGGATCACAATGGACCAGCAGAATAGTCTAAGTGGAAGTTGGCTTGCATATATGCCGACGATGCCCTCGCAACCTAACCTAAAGTAAGGAATATTAATATCTCAATCAAACGAATCTCTTCAGGCATCTCTAAATTATTACATATATCGCGAAAACTACAAACTTTCTGTATACACCAAAAGAAAATATCGGGCGTTCAAGCACTACAGAAGGATCTTTTTTGGTCAAGAGCCTCTATTTATTAACAGTCATGCAGAGCTTATTTATCAAAAAAAACATACCAATAATTTTGCACTCCTCCGTTCCAAATGGTGTAATACAAAATTGTGACAATAGAACTCTAAATAAGAAGAATTGTCTCTATTGTATTTAGGGATTCTGATAATTCAATAGAGATTGTTGAAGAACCTTGTAAGCTTCGACCGAAAATAAATTTTTTTTTTTTTCAGTGTAATAATTTTTTTCAAAAGCTCATACTTTTCAATAGAAACCCTGAAAATTTATTAAAATCGGAGGAGTTATAAATTTTAAAACATTGGAGTATCCAAAGGTTGGATCGAACTTCCTATGGCCGCCATCTTGAAAATTTTCGGAATTTCGGAAAATCATTTTACCACAGTAATTTGTGTGACAAATTCAAACTTTTCACCAATTTTCATAGTAATCGGAGATGTCAAGTCGAATCTTGGTCGATAAAGCAAAGAAAGACTAATATGGTAGATGATATTTTCTTACTTTGAGACAAAAAATTTGAGATATTGTGCGACTTATTGCGAGCATTTTTGAGATGAAAATAAAATATAAACGTATTATGCCGTGATTTCACACAAGACGGCTGTGAGCGACCTCTAAATGTTCTTGAAAAAAACTCTCGGCTAAATTTTTTGTCACCATCTTTCATATTTTCAGAGGTAATCGTGAAATTAACAAAAATCGGGTGGTTTTTTTTTAATCAGTCTACTTTATATACATGTTTGGAAGCGAAAAAATATTAACTATTAATGTTTCAAAAACAAACAAGAATGAAAGCTTACCTTTTATGAAAACAAACGATCAGTGTCATCTTACATAAATTAGCACAGTAAAGAACGAGATAAAACCTAGAAACCTAACGAAACAACTACGGGAAACGACGAGAAGGTACGAATATAGCAGAGTTGTTGCCAGAACCATCGAGAAAGCACTAGATATTGCCAGCACATGGTATATGAGCTTGTGAACGTTGGATTGCAGTTCAGTTATTGTTTGATTACAGTACAGTTAAGTCAACCCTTGGACTTTTGATTTAAAAGTATTTGCAAAGTAAAGTAAAACGTAAAGACAATTTCTGTGTAAGGAACAGTGAACTTTTGTTTTGCAAAATAAAAAAATTTAAAGTGATTCAAATTATTTGTGATTATATTTTCATTGTAGTCTAGAGTTCAAACTTGTAACAGTTACTTTCGACAATAATTATACCTGTCACGCTATCTTCTCTGTGCCATTTCAATCGGATGAGTCTAAAGTCCATTCAACCTGTGTGTAGGGTATACAAATCACAAGTAAAAAGCTACTTATAGCTGCCAATATATCAATTGCAAGCGAACAAATATAATAAAACACAAATAGATAGATAAACTACTCGTACTTGTACGCACCACACAAAACAATCAAACAAATCACGAAAGTTTCTTCCAATAAAAATCATACAAACGCGTCATCATTGCCATGGAAAAAATATCCACGTCGTCGACAACGACGACGACAATGTTGATGATGATGAAAATCTATTAAAGAATCCAACAGCCATTCAATAAGCCTCCCGTTGAAGCAGCAACTGCAATTCACCCAAGAGCGCGGAGCTTTCATTAATGATGATGGCAGCAACAGGTAATAAGCAGCAACAACGAATAAAATCAAAAATGATTGACGAAATAAATTTACAATAAAAAAATAGTAGGGAAAAATCAAAGCTACCAAAGGTGTAGGTGTTACGGTTGTCTAGCAAAAGTCCGGGGGTTATTTTATTTATTTATTTTTTTTTTTTCAATTTCTGTTTTCAACTTTTGTTTTCCACCCCAGCCAGCGGTGCGCCTTTTTTCCTATTACAACAAACTAGGGATGTCATCCCTGAATTGCTGCCGATTTCGGAATTTTCGCAAGATATTAAAAGAAAAAATTAACTAAAAACAATTACGGGAAGATATCTAAGAAATTAAGAGAATGAAAGTCGATTTAGCCTTGTTCTAGGTGAATGGACTTCTAATATTTTGCCAAAATCTAAATTGTGAAATATAGGTCTTAAAAGTTATAAGTCCTCAATGGCATCTTCAGTGAGCCTAAAAAAAATTTTAACTGATCGCCATCACCACATATGGCACAACTATCATGGTGAAAGCTGTCAAATTGATTGATACCGCTTGCCATCGTTGATGTTTTGTATAAAAAAAGTAACAATATTTTGAACATAATGTAATCAATTTATTATACAAATAAATGTCAAATTTTCTACTAATTAATATTTAAATTATGATATTTCTGATGATAAGTTCAATTTCGTGTATTTGGAAGGTGGTGATAGTTCGAGAAACTATAATCTAATTGCACAAAAACTTGATTGGGATCTCAATACTTTTTTTTTTGTCCTTGGCTTTCGCTGATTTTGAATATGCCAACCGATTTTCACTGTCATTTCTGGAAACTGAGTAATCATTGCTTTAAAGTGCAGAAAACGCTCTCTTCAAGCATATGGCGCTCATCCAGGAGATAGCGTTTAGTTTTTCTGTTACAGAAATAATCTATATTTAATACTGCTCATCCAAGAAAAATTGTTACTAATATAATTCTTTAGTTGTTTGTTACAGAAATAATCTATATATGAATACGCAAGACAAAAATTTTTCCTATCTTTTATACTTTGTTAGAAATGAAGCATGACTTTGAATTATACACCATTAGAAAGATATTTGTGTGTAAATGTGCTTAAAAGTAAGCCCGAAAGTTATATAAAGGTTTCCTGACTATATTTGACTGTAGCGAAATGGACGATAAAACACACGTTAAGGCAGATTTCAAACAGCTACCGGGACACGAATGTTCCATCTGTGCGGAGGAGATGCAGATGCAGAGCAAAATTAGAGCAAAGAAAACCACAAAATTTCAAAAGCATTATATGTTCTGCCAGGCCATATCCACCTGCATTCTGAGAAGCAGTTTTTTGTTACACTAGGCACAAGGAATTCGAAAATTTTTACTGACGAATGTCTTGAAAAACGTTTTTTGCCATTTATTCGTGGTAACAAGGTACTGCAATATTCTGGCCTGATTAAGCCACCTCTCAATATTCTTAAGCTACCATAGAGTGTACAAGAGCAAAAATTAACATTTTGTTCAGAGATTCGATCTTTTGAGAGACATTGGGCTTTAATGAAAAGGAGAAGGTCGTATGGTACCCGCGACAAAACAACTGAGCAAATCTTAATAAAGGGCCTTTAGAAAAAAGTATAATATTTTACAAAAAAAAAAAAAAAATATTTGTTAATAGTTCAAAGGTTATTTATATTGGTTATAAGACCAAGACTAATTTCGCTCATCACTAGTGAGGAAGCCTTTGACTATCTGATTTCGTTGGCAAAAGTGAATTACACTTACTTCTTGTATATGCACCTAAGTGTTTTAAAAAAGTTCTTCAATAAGGTAAATGTGCCGAATTACGGGATAGTACCTAATTCCGGCAGTTTTTCCTTTTTGTTGAAAAGTAAGAAAACTAAAAGCAGTTATAAATATTTTTGAACCAAAACATATTCTATACTTTTAGTTGATGCCAAAAAACTGAAATTAATTTTTTTGTTTTTAGTTAATAACATTTTAATGATTTTTCAAAGAACCAATTTCCAATATCCTTGATTTCGAATGCGGATGTTGTACATATGGGTGTTCTGAAATATGCAACTTACAAGCTGATGGCTTAGTCAACTCACAACAAGTGTAAGGTAGCATACGAATTTTTTTAAGGGTTTCCAGGATTACATGTTTGTATATTTGATTGAAATTTGTTAAATTAACAATTTTTGTTAACTTAAAAATCGTTTCTAAGCAAAATAAACTATTTTTTATAAATAAAACTAGGATTTTATATTTTTGCCGTAATTAGGTGCATAAATTTGTACGAGTGAACAATATTCCGGAACCATCACGTAATTAGGAAAATAAAGCAGTTAAATTTTTCGAAAATAAACTATTGATAATTTGCAAATATACTGACAAATTTTTTTGTCACGTAATAAATAAACTTTTCTGAATGGAGTAATGTAATTACGGCATATGATTTTCGCTTTCAAAACTATAAATAATTGTGTACAATGTGAACAATTTCCTTACAAATTTCAGAGATGCTATGAATATTATACTGCCGGAATAACGTGCATAAATTTGTGCAAGTGAATCTAATTACGTGACTTTTTACTTAGTTGACTCCTTAATTTGTAATGTGTACTTACTAATATTCCATTAAAAATAAATAAATTTTAAAAAATGAGGGGTATAGAAGCAAATGCGACAATCTCCACTTTTATAAATTTTGTGAAAACCAAGCAAAACGTGTATCTCTGAAGATACACGAATTTAATATACTGTATGTATTGCAATTCTGTAGAATATAGCTAGATGAGGATGTAAACCAAGTTTGAATCAATTCCTCAAAGGGGTTTATGGACAAATTCGATAAGAAATTTGGAGATTGTCGTGTTTGTTTCAATCAAGTGGAAATTTGTAATAATCGAACTGCCACACCCCCTTCGATTTCGCTGAAATTAGGTACATGACTTCATTAGTTGCTAAAACCAATAAAAATGGTGAAAAAATTATATTATTTTTTGGCGGAGCTTTAAGAAGTTTTGCTTAAGAAGTTTAGTAATCAAAGCAAAGGCAGCAGTCTCCATTGGAGATTGCATTGGCAATTTTCAACCTTAGATATATATTGAATAGAGATGTATTTGATATTGCAAATTTCACTGATCACAAGCTTACATCAAATGCAACTAGATGGCATTCTCAGATGCATTCATGAAAAAAATGGAGAGTGTCGCCTTTGTTTGTATTTCCCTCATATGTAAAATGAAAAAACTTGATATTTTATACAGTTGCTTAAAGAAAATAAATCAAATTGCACGGATTAAGGTTCACGCGCTTACGAATTAGGATCAACGCAAAATTTTAGTCCGGAATTAGAGACAAATGCAGTGTTTCTAAAAGTATAAAAAATTATCATAATATAAGGGTTGCGATGCTCAAATTTAAAACAAATCGACTCCGGATCAATCCATCCTTATGATAGATCATATATCGGATCTAAAAATTGAGTTGTAAAATTTGGAATCATTCCATAAGTAGAGAGTACCTTAACATGCCGTAATTCGGCTGAGATTTTTCTTTTCTTTTTCCCAATCCCGGTTTCACCTATTATCCCCAAAAATTGGCATCCCTACAACAAAGACAACATTTTTCATTCCGTTTATTGCACTGTATAGAAAGCAATTTTTATTATCTTTATGTTTTTCACCTTAAAAACCCCAAGAGTTTTTGCTCTATTTTTACCATCATCCCTCGCTAATTCACCTTCACCTCGCCACCCAATTCATGTAAGGCACATTTGGTTTGTTTGCCGCCGTTGGCACTTGCAAGTGCTCTGAACGTTGCTCTTTGTGCTTTCACTCTCAGTTGTTCCCTCCGCATCCCCTTCACGCCGTTCTCACCCTACACTTCATAGCACAGGCACCCAGCCAGCCAGTGATGATATTTTGTTGACTCCCACACGCACGCTACACTTTTCTCCCGTTTTTGTCTGTTCGCCGAATTTACTGAAAATTTCTTTTGGCTCTTTTTGCATTTTCCTCGTTGTTGTCGTTGTTTTTGTTTGATTTTCATGCTTTTCTTTTCTTCCTTTTTCATTTGCTCGTAACTTGCGCGCTTTCGTTCGTACATTTTGTTCCTTTATTCATTTCAAAATTTTACCGGCTAAATCTAGTAGCGGCTTGGCGGCTCAGCGGCTCGGCAGCTATTTGTCAAATTGTGGCAAAATTGTTAATAGAAAATTAAATAGAAAAAAAAAAAAATATTAAAATTTATTTTAAAACGTTGTGCTTTTCGCAACGTGTGTGCGGCGGCGTTGTACGTTTTTCGGTCCAATAAAAAAAAAAAGTGAAAGTTTTCTTCGAACGGTAGTGTGTTAACGAATCTGTGCGGTACTCTTGTAACCAACTGTTGAGCCGTCGTTCAGTCGATAATTTTTTGAAAACGTCCATTTTTTTCGCGCTTTGCCGTCGGTATAACAAAAATATATAGTTAGCAAATTGAAAATAAGAGATTTTTTTTTAAATTTCCAACTTTATTAAAATTAACTCTTAAATAAAAACAAATTTTTCAAAAGTAAAACATCTATAATTAAATATACATTTTTTTTTCCAAAGTTTTAACTAAAATGTCATAAATTTAAAAATCTGTTCGTATAAAATATTTTTATATCTTTTTGGCGTCTACTAAAAAGTGTCTTCGTGTTCAAGTTTATGAAAAAAAAAAAAAAAAAATAAAAAAAAAACAACAACAAAAATATCGTATTAAAAATTTATAGATATATATTTTGAGTGTTTACACATTTTTGGGAAATTGTATTTATTATACACTGTATACTCGTTTATAATATGTATATAAATAAAAATATATATTATACAAACGTACATATTTTAATAAAAAATCACATAAATATATTTAGTGTCATAAATATCGTTTAAGTGTCAATTTATGAGTGTAATTTAACGAAGTTGTCAATCCTTGTGCAAAACAAAAATTAAAAATTTCAAAACTTTTTCAAAAAGGTAAGATTCTATCTTTCTACTTTTAATGACAAACAACATTTTATTAATATATTTTTTTGGGTTAATCGCAATATAAAAATTGACATTTTTCATAAACAGCCTATGGGCGTGTCCATACAAGAAAAATTATTTTATTTGTTTTTAATGTAGAAATCGTACTGCTTGTTTTCGCATCAACTTCAGTACAAGAATGATGAGCAGCGGCGCTATGGCACCTAATGTACGCCAATTGCACATTGGGTTAAAATGAGCGAAAAATTTGTTTTAAAATAAGAAATTAATTCAACGATCATTTTATAAAAGACTACATTCTTCATAACTGGCCAAAAGAAAAGCAAATTTTTTAAACAGTTTAAAGTGAAATTTTATTAAAAGTTCACAAAAAAAAAAAAAAAATTGTGGTATGAAGCCTTCAACTTCAGCTAATTCTCAGTGCGGACTAAAAAAAAAAAATAGAATAAATAAACCAAATTGTCCATTAATACTAAAACAATCTATTTCTTTGAAAGTTTATACTTACCCATGAGGAAAAGAAGTGCTTCAAAAACCCTTCTGAAGTGCATCATTTTCAACAATAAGCGCTTCTGCTTCGTAAGAACTATTCTTTCTTTTTAACATTGCATGTCATAGGATGTAAGCGCGCTTTAGCTTACTGCAGTCTTACTTCAAAAGGCTTTTTGAAGCGCTTAATTGTAATGCTGCGGTAAGCGTTTTTTCAATAAAATTAGAAAAAATAAAAGAAAAAAACTGGTCGCACCAGGATTTGAATCCATAACCGACCGTGTGATAGATAGAAACAGATTATTTTTATTTACCAACTCGTTAGACCGCTACACCAATGCCCGATGATATGAAGAGGTATTAAATTTGTATATTAAGCAAATGTTGGCCAAACAGAATTTGACATTCAAATGCTACTACAGCCTAACATAGATTCATTGTGTGATCAGTTTCAATTCAATTAAACAAAAGTAAATGAATAAGAGAAAGAAAAATAGAAAAGTGAAATAAAAAAAAAAATTTAGAATAAAAAATATTTTAATAAAAAAAAATTAAGCAAAACATAAATAAATAAAGTAAAAAAAAAAATCACCCGGGCTGGGTTCGAATCCATGTTGTTCTTACTGCAGCCTTTAATGGAGTCATTGTGTAATCAGTTTTAATTCAATTGAACAAAAGTTAATAAATAAGAGAAAGGAACATAGAAAAGTGATATAAAAAATATTCTAATAAAAAAGAAAATAAGCAAAAAAATAAAAAAAGTAAAAAAAAAATCACCGGGGCTGGGTTCGATCCCATGTATTTCATACTGCAGCTTTATAAAAAATCATTGTGAAAGTGCTTCTAAATTTCTATGGGGACAAGCGCTTTTGAAGTGCTTGCATCAGAAGCTCTAGAAATTTTTTCCTCTTGGGTATCAAAAGAGTCGTGTTTGTGTTACGGTTCATGGTGTTCAAACAATCTATCTTAATAGGACGACGTAAAATTTGATTTCAGACAAAACAAAAATAGTTAATTGGATGACCTGAAAGTTGGTTCGTTCTCCCGTAGAATCTGTAATTTTAAAGTATATAAAAATAAAAAAAAATTTTCCGCACGAAACCCACGGTGTTGAAACAAGCTATAAATCTTAATGGGATGTTGCACAGTGGCTGAAGAATTCGTTGGCCAAAACCACCATTTTTTGTTGTAACCAATTTATCAAATTTTAATGCCATTTCGTAGTAAATATATCAAAAGTAAGGTAGCCAAAAACTTTGGTCAAAATATTAGTAATTGTGGGCGTGACATGCTGTTAAAGACAGTTGTTTTTTTTAATTAATTTTTTTTTTTTTCATCTGAATCCAGCCTTAGAATTGCTATAGTTTGTATGGTTTTCGAGAAATCTTAACTTAGATGTTTTGTTTTTTGAGAGTTTTGAGGTTACATAATAGAACAAGGATATTCTTATCCACAAAACCTGATAACGCAGCAAATTTTTTTTTCAAATTTCAAAAAAAAATTTTAAAAATACATTATCTCGTAAACGCGATGAGCTCTAACTTTCGAAAATACCATTTATAAATCTACAAATAAACGGAAAATTAGCTGCAGACGCAGTTTTTAGTTAATTTTTATCAAACACCTTTTTTTTTGAAACAGAAGTGACTGAAATTCGATCCTGCAATTCGATTAGCTAGTTGACCGATTAAAAAAAAGTTTTTTCTGTATGGACCCCAGTGGACGACTTTGGATAAAAAACCTGGAGTGGGACGACATTGTAGTAAAACCGAGTTGAAACGACGGGTATTTAGGAAGCATTCAAATATCAAATTCTGTATGGAGACGCAAAATTTTCTTTAAAAATAGTCTCTGAACTGTTATCGTACGACTTATATTTTATCCTATTAAAATGTGGCAAAAATCGGTCAAGTAGACATATCGCGTATGACTGTTCATAATCACGTATTGATTTTAAATTGCTATAACTAATGAATGGAGAGAAATAGCTAAAAAGTAGAAATACCGTTTTCACAACTTTTTTTTGTTCAGCTTATAGCTTAAGAGATATTTTTTGCAAATCCTAAAATTTTGAAAAAAAAACAGATTTTTATGTCCTTTGGTTAACATTTAGTACATATATGTGCACTTCAAAGTTGATATTTTGAATTTAATAAAATTTAAAATACTTTAATCCGGAAAGCGCGAAAAAAAAATTTCGTGGAAACAGCTGGAAAACAACTTTTAATTTAAACAATTTATGCGAATCGGCAAAAAATTGGAAATTTTTTATTTTGACGCGTAAGCACCCTTTTCATAGACCAGGGGCCCTATTCTCTAACTTGCTTAGCTTATTCTCCATCTCCATCTCCTAAATGCTAAAAATTTTGAAACGAAAATTTTTTAGAGATTAAGCATAAATGCGATTCTGTATTTCAACTTGCCTTGCTAAAATATTTTCTTCAATATTTAGACACAAACCGAAAATTTTTTATTTAAATTTTTTGCCGCCAGAGTATTTGAATATTATACTTTTTTATTTCATAATGAAAAAATAAAGAGAATAGCCTAGGGGTTATATTTTTGTTTTTCAAGCTAAATGTCCAAGGTTCGATTCTCATAGCGGGCAAGATAATTGTTAATTTTATTTTTTTTAATACAAATATTCATGAAATGTGTTTAATTTATTTTTTCCCGCTATTATGTATTGCATTCTTTATCTTTGTAAAATTTTTAAAAAGTTTTTAGCTAAGGAAATAACGTCAAACAACAATTTTATCGTGCTTTATTCCTAGAAAGGCTATTCGAAAAGGTTAATAAAGCATTTTTATATCATAGTATTGTGCTTAAACCAACATTTTATTCGTTAAGTAGAACAAAGATATATGAATTAATTTATGACATAGAATCTTATCTTACAAATCGAGGAAAGCTTTCAAAAAAAAAAAAAAAAATGAAAAGGCAGCGGCAGGCGCCTGATCCTTTCGATGTATCGGCCGAAATATTTGTTGAATTTCTCAGATTACCAAAATCTCTTTGCTCAAATTTGAAAGAAGAAGTATGTCCACGTTTGACAAATAGGCAAAGAATTAGTGGCTTCCCAAAGAGGCTGCGGTTGTTAATAGCGTTGAGGTTTTTTTCTTATGGTATGCTATTATTACAACTTTTATAATTTCCTTTAACAGAAGCTTATATTCAGTTGTCAACGCTCTGTGGGCCAAGATTTTCTCCAGAATCACTTACAAATCTGCATGTACATACATAAAAATATAAATGGTAGTTCAAAAATAAGATTGACATATGTAATTTGGTCTTATCAAATCTATGTTTTCCTCTATATATTCAACAAGAGCGGTTTTTTGCTTTATCGTGGTTCTTTTTGTGTTGCTTTCTATGTAAAAAATTAGAGTATAAAAAATGAATAAATTTTGCAACATAACTATCTATTTACTTACCTTTAAGATTGTTTAGCAAATATTTGTTTCTTCAAAATAGCTTTCTCCAAAAATTAGATTATTTACTTCAAATTTTTGGCATACGAGTTTTAGAGAATACAAAAATAATCACTTTTGGAGAAAACTCAGCTAAAATTTTAATACAAATTTTTTACGCTAGAGTCGAAAAAATTTGAAATTGAACACTAGATGGCGCATTGAATCATTTGAATATAATACATTTTTATTTCATTAGAAAAAATAAATGGAATAGCCTAGTGGTTGTATTTTTGTTTTTCAAGCTAAATGTTCAAGGTTCGAATCTCACAGCGGGCAAGATAATTATTTGTGAAGTTTTTTTTTTAATACAAATATTCATGAAATATGTTTAAGTTTATTTTTTCCCGCTATTATGTATTGCATTCCTTATCTTTGTGAAAGTTTTAGAAATTTTTTAGCTAAGGAATATAACGTCAAACAACAATGCTTACAAACGTTGCACCCGCCACTCCCAGGTAGTACATTTTATTTTATGAATTCCTACAAAGGCGTTTTTGTATTATATTGTAGTTTTGTGCTTAAACTAACATTTTATTCGTAAAGTAGAACAAACGTATATGAATTCATTTATGACATGGAATCTTATCTTATAAAGATCGAATCGAGAAAGGCTTTCAGAAAAAATGAGAAGACAGCGACAGGCGTCTAATCCTTCGATGTATCGGCCGAAATATTTGTTGAACTTCTCACACGGACAAAACTAAACCGTAAAAATTTATGGAAAATCCCAGTATTTTTTACTGATTACACATAGTACATATTTTAAAAAACATAAAAATATAAAAAAAAATTTTATGTTGCGGTGTCGAACTTGAGACCTTTGTGTTTCTAGGCGATGCTCTGACCACTGTGCTACTGTAGTACATTTATTTCAATAGCATATTTTTTAATTAAAATTATTTTTCAGTAAAATTTTAATACATATTTTTTACGCTAGAGTCGAAAAAGTTTGAAATTGAAAACTAGATGGCGCATCGAATCTCTAAAAATAAGCTACAAATTTAGAGATTGCTAGCAACGAGAATCGGAATTTAGCTTACAATCTCCAAATTCGAATTTTTAGAGTTTTGGCGATGGAGAATAGGAGATAGCAAGTTAGAGAATAGGGCCCCAGGTCACATATATTGTTTATATATATCTACGGTGACCATTTATTTGAAACTGAAATACAGAACAAAAAAGAATCAATTCGTATTTATTTTTTATCGTATTTCAATGTATATGTACATTAGTGTGAGCCAAGTTTTCCCACGATCAACTGTCTACCGGAAACGTAATCTACAGAATATTTTTCCAATAACCCTAGGTCAAAGATCAATATCAAGATCCCGCTTTTAACAATAAGTTTTTCGGCTCATGACATATATCAATCATTGGTCTTATCAGCTTTCTGAACCCATTTTTATCATTAACGATTTTTAATATTCAGGCCGAGTTTTGAACAGGTTTTCCTGACATTTGTTATAAACACCAAATAAAGATTCCCGTCAAAAAATTGCTGCCTCTAATTTTATTATCATTTTTCAAAAAAGAAACCATCAAAATTAATTCAAGATAGAAACAGATTCTGAAAGTTTCACATTCGAACAATTTGGCTCACACTAATGCAGATTTGAGATCATAAGAGCAAATTACACTAGTTTACAGCCAAAATTCCCAGTGAATGTCATTATTCATTTTATATGTAAAATGGGCTGCTGATTTCGAAAATCTTATTATTTTTTTTTTCTTTCGTATAGTTCCACTTAAATACAAATATCTCAAAAACCAATGTTTTTGTTTAAACGTATTGTATGTCATACTAAAGGCAATTAAATTACCTACAAACGATATTCGCACAACTTTTTGGTTGACTTGTTAGTTTCGGCGAAATATATTGATTTCTAAAAAAAACATTTTTTTTTTTTTCGAAAAATTAAGAAAAAATCAAAATCAACTTCTTTATACAAGAAAAAATAACTTTTTTATAATATTTTGTTTTTTTGTATCATAGACTGTATATTTATAAAGAAAATAAGATACCACTTAAGAAAATCGATGGAAAAATGCAAAAGTAGTATACAATTCATTGATAAGTTACCAAAATGCGTTTTTCCCTATTTTTTCGATTTTTTTTGCAATAAACTGTTCGATAATTTGAAACTTTTTGTAAAACACATGAGAAAATCCAAAAAATTCTTAAAGTATGCATTAAAAAAAAAAATACACGTGCCTCGTCGTTTTTCTCCAGCACGTCAGATTTTTTTTTAATCGATTTTTGAAGTTTTTTAATCCACTGTACATGAAAAAAAACATCAATAACGCATTGATGAATTTAGCTATATGATCTTTACATCTGAGGTGTATCATGTCTTCAGTAAACTTATGCAGGATATTGCGGGGAATATTTTTGTAAAAAAATTTTAACTCTCTAAAAACCTCACATGTGGGTCATTTTGTCCCCCACATGTAGGTTAATATGACATATAATACTTTTAATTACAAACATTGGTTCTTGAGGTATTTGTATTTAAGTGAAACTATCTTTTTTTTTGGTCCAAAAACCGAAAATGACCGATATCTCGAAAACGACACAAAAAAAAAAAAATAATACGATTTTTGGAATCAGCAGCCCATTTTACATATAAAATGAATAATGGCATTCAATGGGAAAAAAATTTTTAATCATTTGCAAATTAGTGTTATCATTAGAATAAGCAATGTTACCGACACCCCTTTTTTCATTTCAAATTTGTGTTTGTATGCAATATTTATATTCACGTTGGCAACATCATTTCGATTTTGCTAGTTTTTTTTTATTAAATTTTTTGGTAGAAACCACTTTACAAAACAATTTTGCGAAATACAGGACAAATACAGAACACTTTCTGAAATACAGAACATTTCTATGTTTAAAAAATTATACAGAACAGAGGCCTCAAATACAGAACTGTTCTGTATAATACATTACGGTTGGTTACCGTATTTATATCTTACATAGTGTTGTCACAAAGAATTTAAACAGAATTGCAATTTTTTCTACTTTCGAAATTTATATTTTTGTTGTACATTGGACTCAAAAGCTATCAGAGCCGCTCCGCACCGGGTAAAGATGGATATTTTAAAAAAATATGTAGTTTTTTATTCATGACACATGAGGTTTAAGTTCTCGCAAAAAACTTTCGCCATACTATGAAAATTGTACCAGATTTTATAATAATACCTACACTAGGTGCAAAGGTAAAATATTGCAAGTGTTTTTGTGTGAGGGAGCGCAGAGTCCCCTCTTTTAATTTTTACTGTCGCTTAAAAAAAGATATCACTTACATCCATGTACCAAATTTTATAATGATAAGACTACATAAACAGACTATTTTAAGTATTTTTGTGTAGGGGTGCCAAGCCCCCATATTTTAACCCTCTCTCTATTCGTATTGTATTTTGTAAATGAAATACACGTTCTCAATATAAAGTTTTGTAGTTATAACTGGTACAGGTGCAAGGATATTGAATGGGGGGTGCAGCACCCCTTTGTTCAATTTCCTCCAGTTTTTGCAGGATGTTTGGTAAACGCAGTGTACTCCTTTTTTCAGGATTTTGATATAATAGCTACTGTATGTACAGAGGTATATAGTTTTGTTAATTTTTATCGTATCGGGGCTACCCCCACATCCCCGCCAAAATCACTTCAATCACGTCAATGGACATATTTTAACAGTTCTGCATACTAAAAAATGCATTTTAAATTTTTCACGTCTAGATTGTATGAAACAGTGCACTGTGCGATATGTGGAGCAAAAAAGCATTTAACCAACAAATTTTTTTTATTATATGTTCTTGTAACTATATTACCTAAATATTATGAGACAAATTTGTTAACTTATTATGTTTTTTTTTTTTATTTCAGAGCTACCGTTCTCTAAAATAAAAAATTCGTCCATTTACATTAAAAAATGATTTAACAAGATCATAAGACTGAATTTGAAAAAAAAGAAAAACAAAAATCATTTTTAATCAAAAAGCCAATTAAAGTTGTGTATACCATAAAAAAATTATAATATTGAGAAAGAAAAAAAAAGTTTCGAAAAAATCACAGAAAAACAAAACCAAATGGAGTGCAATCCAACCCAATTCTTTAAATTCTCATTTGTTTTTTATTTGATTTCATTTCAATATTTTTTGATCAAATTCGCTTTCATTATTTCCCGCCGGTCGTTTATTTCAAATTGTGCGCGTAAAAATGTTGTTAGCAATGCGTCGTGAAAGTGAACATCATCATACGACAACACCAGCAACAGCAACAGTAACAACAAACATACATCAGCAACAGCAATCATCGTCAGCAGCAACATCAACAAATGGTACAATCACACATCAACAATATTTAACAAGTGAACAGCAACAACAACAACAGCAACAACAGCAAGAATCACTTAATACTCCGTCCACACCGCTGTTAAATTTACGCCGTAGTCCTTTGCAATTTACAGCGCCACCACCACCACCCATCGCTGTTCAAACAGCAGGTTCACAATTCGGATTCTACAACCCAACAACACCAAGTGGTGCCACATATTTGCATCATTACGCGCATTCGCACCCGCATCCAACACCACCTTCATCTACAGTAACAAGTGCTGGTGGTGTATCCAGCACACCTTTGTCAGCAAGTGTCGCCTCCACTACAGCAGCAGCGGGTGCGGCGGGCTCAAGCAGCAGTCATCGCATAGGACCGCCACCTAGTGTTGAATTAGATGAATATGTTGACATACTGCAAGTGCAGCAACTTTTGTTAGACTCATCAAGTTCATCGAATCAACAGGCGTCGTCGTCGATTTCCGTTGCGTGCGGTAGCGGTGGTGTCGTCGGATCACAACAAGGTTTGCCAAAACCCAGACCAAGACTTAATCTACAAAAAGCTTCAGACTACGCAGCACAAGTTCAAGGTGAGTTGTTGGTTTTTGGGGCAGTGATAGCACGCTAAGGATGTGAGTGAGTGACGTTTTATTTACATTTTCAGCTGATACCCAATCTTCCCGTCGCATGCTGTTGGATTATCCAAATCCATATTTGTACAGCAATCATTATCATACATCACCAAGTGAGGATTTAGTTGCCCTTTGGTTTGGCAGCAATGGAACAGGTGAGTGATATTTTTTGGCACAATTTTATTTTTCAGTCGGGATAATTGTTTTGACATTTTTGAAATCAACTGCCACACTGATCACATTTTTATGTAATGACCAAAAATTGGCGGTTGCAAGGCTTTCAAAAATTCTCAGATTCTAAAGCAGATAAATGAATTCTGATAATAGCATTAGAAAGATTATGTTTAAAACCTAAAGCGCAAGTCTTAATTCGTAATGTCAGAAAGTGTTATATGGGACAAAAGAGAACTCTAGCGACGATATTTCATCTACAACTAATGACTACTTGGGTGATCTGTTTTTTAACAGTGGCATTCAACGTGTTGCTGCTGTTTTTGTTCTCTTTATCACAATTACCAAGAATTAAGGTGTCCCTAAATAACTACTACTTGGAGGAACTTGTTATTAATATGTGATTTTTATTATACTAGTAAAACTTGCGAGAGGACGTGGCATTGGCCACATAATTTTAATCAGAGATAATAAAGTAATCTCTCTGAAATATATTGCATGGAATTAACTTTAAGCATTATATCTCGCAAGCTATTTTGATTAAATTTGGATAGTGTTTTATGATTATTACTGGACGAGAACTAGGCGGTATTCAAATAGTGTCGCGCCCATTTTCAATTTCAGTTTCAATTTATTTATGTGTTTATAATCACTTCTAGTGATGAGCGGAATTAGTCTTGGTAATGATTCTTGGTCTTGCTGATTTTGCAAGACCAAGACTGCCATGGTCTTGGTATCACAAATGATCCACCGTAATAAAGGAAATTTAACGAGGATTCCAAAAAAATTATATTTATAGGATCTTTTTCATACTAAAATTGCAGCAAAAGTCAAAAATTAGAAAAAATAAATTTATATATAAACTTTAAAGGTCCAGAACTCTGCGAAACCTTTTCAAGCCCTATAAACGAAATACACCCTTAAAAACCTCATACAATTAACTAAAACGTTCCGATAAAAATGTTTTCTCTAAAAACAAAAAATTTTTTTTTTTTGTAAAATAAGTCAGAAAATCAGTTTTAACAGAGGTACATTTTAGACCCCTCCCAGGTGCAACTTTTTGTTAGTCCAGGGCTCCTATATCACCTCCTAGAAGCTTCGTAAGCTTCTGCAAAACAGCCTGTATAACGGCTTTAACGACACGAGCTTTCGACTTCATAATGTCACCTTAAATCGGCTCTAAATTTCGAATGAAACATCGTATGGCACCTTTCAAGAGCTCATTTTGAAGAGAAAGAGTAGTGCTACTACTGATGCATAGGAAAAAAAATCTAAAAAAAATTTTGTGCAGTCAAAAATAATCACTTTTGTATATTTATTCTCAAAAAATCCTCAGTTTGAATTCGAACTCTACGCAGAAGTTACTTTGGAAATGCTCCCTATCACAACATAATTTTTCGTAGGTAAATGTGTGTGCTCAATACATAAACACAGGTTTTATCGACTTTTTTAATGTTTCTGGAGGTATTCCAATATTTTAAACTTCTTTTTCGAAAATACTAAATCTCTAATACGTATAAAAAAAACCGCGTGTCACGGTGCTTGTGGTCGAACTCCTCCAAAATGTTTCAACCGATTTTTATGAAATTTTTTGTGTATATTTGGTAGGTATGAGAATAGGTTGTGAAGAATATTTTATACCGCTATGGTGTATATTTAGGATGGCCTTCATACAAAAATATTTTTTTTAAAAATATATAGTTGTGGATTAAATTACTTTTGCCAAGAATTTATTCACTTTCCAATTATCCTTAAAATATTTAAATATTTCTGAAATGGACATTGCATTTTTTTAAAATCTTATATGAGATCTTGGAAAGAAATTTGCAGCAAGATTCCAAAACTTTGTAGAAATAAAAAGATCTTTTGAAGTTTTTCCAGCTGAAGAATGGATTGTTGGGCTGCGAAGTTGTTCTTTCTTTTAAAGCCCCTTCTCCAAATGGAGACAATAGACTTGCAGGAGGACACTTCCTTGCATACATATAGAACTGCATCCGTGGGCTCCACATTATTTGTAAAACAATTTTGTTAAGATTCAATATCACTCAAGATTAACCCGTGTACCTAACTTTATAAAACTGGCTCAAGACCGCAAATGTGATTTGTTGCATTGATTTTGGAGTACAAATCTGTGGCATTTTGACAAGAGAAACTAACTTGAAATTGGCAACTTTTCACGTGAAGTAAATCTTCTCTTTTAATTAATTTTTACAAACGTTAAACTATCAGCTGTCAAACTGTTTTCTTTATTTAATTGACAACACTTTATCGCACAAATGGTGGCAAATTCAAACATTGCATGAGCTATGGGACACCCTTATATTTTTCAAACTAAACATCATAGACATAAAGATTACACCAAAGGAATCGTATTTAAACTATATTTTTATGAATTAAATCCAGAAAAATTAAATTATCTCGGTTGGTGTTTTTGTCAAAAGTCCACTAAAATATACTTACACAGAGCGAAGAAAAAAAGCAAAGCTTGCGTTGCTAAATGAGTTTCTACCACGTTCTTGAGTATTTTAACTACGTTTCGTTGTTGATTTGGGTTCAACAACGCTCCGAGATAATAATTTTATGGTGCGTTTCTAAATCACTCACGAATGTGGGTGAAACTTATTTAGCAACGCTGATTGCAAAGCGTTGTTAAATCCAAATCAGCAGTGAAACGTGGTCGAAACACCATGACACGTAGTAAAATCCAAATCAACTACAAAACGTAGTCAAAATACGCACGAACGTGGTAGAAGCTTATTTCAAAACAAATAGACTTACAGTCAACCTCAAAATAATGATGGCAGTGACTGAGTTCGTTAACGTCCGCATCTATCACACGACAGGTTCCAGGTTCAAATCTTCTCATCACCAAACAAAAAAATATTTATTTAAAGCAAAAATTTAAAATTAAAAACGAAAATAATATCATGTTTCATGTTTGTTGACAGGAAAAAATTAGAATTAAAAAAAATATACATATTTTTATATTTTATTTAGAATGCGCGTTGTAAAATCACTCACAAACGTAGTAGAAATTTATTCAGCAACGCACGTTGTTAAAACTGCTATGAACGAGCCATGCTCAAAATTTGGGTCGCAACATTGTTTAAATAACCACGATTTTTCCATTTTTGACAATGTTGTTTTCTCTGTGTATCTATTGTATTGGGTGTACAACTTAAAAACCGGAATTTGACGGTGGATGTCCGTACTAACAAATATCGTGAAAGCTCGAACTTTGTATGTATGTCATTTTGAAGGTACATTTGACAGCTGTCAAAATCAGTCAACAAAACAATTTTATCTTGTGTGCATCATTATTATTTTTAACGATGAATAACTTCGAAAATTTGAGAAAAAGACAGCATTTGCGGGAGGTTCTGTTGGGTAATTTTTTTGCAAAGAAAACTGCTGCCAAAAGTCATTTTTGCATCGGATCGTGACTGGGGATGAAAAATGGATCCATTACGACAACCCGAAACGCAACATTCATATATGAAGCCCGGACAACCAAGACCTTCCCAGCCAAAGGCAAATATCCATGGTAATGCTCTGTAATGCTCACAGGTGACCTCTATCGAACACAATTAATACGTTTGAAGCGTGCCATCATCGAAAAACGCCCGGAAAATGCGACCAGACACGAAGCAATAATTTTTCATCATGACAACGCTCGGCCACATATTGCCGCCCCAGTCAAAAATTACCTGGAAAACAACGGAAAACAACGGATGGGAAATTTTGCCTCACCCGCTTTATAGCCCAGACCTTGCACCATCAGACTATCATTTGTTCCGATCGATGCAGAATGCCCTATCAGGAATACGCTTCACTTAAGTTCAAGATATCGAAAATTGGATAGATTCATTTTTGGCCGCCAAGCCGACGCAATTTTTTTGGGATGGAATTCATAAATTGCCTGAAAGATGAAGAAATGTTGTAGCTTCCAATGGACAATACTTTGAATAAAATATATTGTAACATTTTTCCACAATAAATCATCAAATTTCGCAAAAAAATTCCGGTTTTTAAGTTGTACACCCAATATAATACAGCTTACATACTTTAATCCAAATTCTTCGTGAATCCGAACAGGGAATCAACTGTGGGTGTTTGGATTATCGAGACTGTTCGGAGTTTTTTTTGAACCACGACATAAATTTTCAATAGTATCCGGACCCCACTTAAAATTACTTACCGACCTCTGATTTAGACAGTAAAGATGGACATTATCCATACTAAAATCATGGAACAATGGCAGAACAACGTTTGCCGGGTCAGCTAACACTTTATAAAGTTATTTGATGAATTTCTATATTTTAGATTTTTTGTGTTTTTCGATATTCTTACTACGATTTCGAAGTTTTGATACTGTTTAATTTTCGAAAATTTTTTTTGGCATTTTCGACTTTTTAAATGTTTTCAGACACTATTTTGCAATATTTTTTCATGTCTTCAATAATTTTTGATTTTTTTTTTTTTTTTTTTTTTTGACTTCATGATATTTTTCCATTTTTTTCTCATTATATTTGTCATTTTATCATATCGGTCTCCAGGTACTCCAATCTTATTCTTGAAATATGACTTGAGCTATGTAATACCTACATATATATTGAAGCAAATTTATAAAACGAACAGCTTAATTTTCCTTTATGCCAAGTGTGCCACCTTATTAAAAACCTAATAGTTCATAGAAGAAAAAAAAAAAAAAAAAAATCATCAAATGCAACCTATTGGACCAAAAATACAAACGGAAATGAAATCACACTGTGTGTGTGTGTGTGTGTGCAGAGTTTACCGAGTGAATGTCTGACATGGACCACCGCAGAAAATTCATTCAAGATCTGAATGGAATTAAGAGCGCGCTGTAACGCTTATTCACGGCTTGGTAATGTTTAATTAAGGTGATTGCTTGCAGATTTCTTGGGTGATCACCACCACCAGCGGCAGCAACATTGATGATGACAACTACAACAACATAAGCATGCGATCACGATCACTTTACAAATGAATTGTGATAGAATGCTCCGCAAAATCAAAGAAAAAAGAAAAAAAGAAACGACAAAAAAACGCAGAAAAAATTTGCTGGAAAAATGTTACACGTTCAATCTAAATTGGTTTGTAACTTGACTTTAGTGGCGATTTACCAAGTTGTAGTTGCTGTAGTTGCCACTGCTCTTGATTGTGTGTGAACTTTGCGCTTTGTTGTAATTTCCGGTGATTGCTTTTGATGACATTGAAGCAAAGAGCTTTAGAAAAAAGTTCATTTAATTTGATCAGTTGAACTTTAAGAGATTGAATTTTTTACCAATATGTATTATATTTATTAGGTTCTGGATAAAATGACATGAACAAACAACAAACAGAAATATGGAGCATTCCACGAAAGATTTACTTTTAAAAATGCAGTTCATTTTTATAATGTTTTAATGATTGCTTTAAAAGTTGCACAGCTATACAAAAAAAAGGTATAAAGGATTTGGCATATATTGTTCACCTACTTTTTACCGCAGAGTTCGAATCTGATAGCAAAAGTCGATGTTTTAAGGCATTTAGAATATTTAAAAAACTTTTTTTTTTATTCGAACTTAGAGTATTTAGGGTAGGGTGCTTGCGTTAACTTTTTTCTTCATATCTTCGACACTTACAGTCCGATCTGGAAGAATAATATACATATCTACGTTTTTTTCTCTAGAAGACCAATTTTTTTGCACTGAAGATTATTGACATCAAGGTCCCCGTTCTAGAACTCACCCATCAGATCTCACTTCCAACCATCCCAATGTACTACCCAAATTCAGAAAATTAAAGTACGCAAAAAAATTACTGGGTAAACTTTTAATAATAAAATATTTCGATTATTCCATTAAAACTGTTTTAAAAAATATTTTAAATTTTCTTACCCAACGTAAGTCTCTCCTTTAAATTTTTGCGCCATATCTTCAGTACTTAGAGTCAGATTTTAAAACATGAAATATCGATGTTTTCGTCTCGAGAGCACCAATTTTTTATTGCTCTACGCAAGATCTGTTGGAATCAATACAATATTCAAAAGAAATAATCATACTACCAGGTTAGTACAAAAAAATTGACTTTATTTGAAAGGTTTCCATTGCTAAACATAATTATTTTTATATCTGCCATGGCGGTTAAACAACACATGAACCATATTTAATCTACGCTCGAAAGCCGCCAGAAATACAGCCAACTTCGCAATATGATCGATTATAATTCAATGTCTTTCATATCGACGCTATTGATTACACTGTTCGAGAATTTCTCGTGATTTTTCTCCAGCACGTCACTTTTTTTTTAATCTTTTTTTGAAGTTGTTTTATCCACTGTACATGAAAAAAACAAAAATACCGCATTCTAGTGTTAAATCGATGAACTTAACTATATGATCCTTACATCTGAGGTGTATCATGTTTTCAGCAAACTTATGCAGGATAATGGGGGAAATATTTTTTATAATTTTTAACCCTATACAACCCCCACATGTGGTTAATTTTTGCACTTTTCTCAAAAAGGTACAAAAATGACACCTAAAACAGGGGAATATTGAGTCAGTATGTATGTGCTACAGAAATGTTTGCTATACAATTTCACTACTAGTTTCTAAGCACGTAAAGGTCGAAATTTTAGCCCGAAACCAAACAAATCGCTCAAATCAATTAGGACTTTTCACATTGCATATTAATTACCTTAAGTTATAAGAATTTTTCGTCTTTGGCAACTCTTAGTGAAATTTTTTGTAGGATATTTATGCAAAATTGTTTAACCCATTGTAGCTCAGTTTTAGAAAAAGGGGTCAAAAGGACCCATAAAAACAGGATATCATAGGATAATGTGTTCTAGGAAAATGATCTTTGTGTGAACTTGTGAGAACGAGTTTTGTCCAAAATGTATTTTAAGAGTTTTACAGTGGGGTGAAATTTGGAAAATATTGATTGTTAGAAGTACTTACTGATTTTAACCATTTTTTTCGCTTTTGGGATGAAATTTGGCTTTTTTAGTGTTCAGCAGCTAGTAGTGAAATTAAATAGCAAATATTTCTTTAGTACATACTGATTCAATATTCCCATGTTTTATGTGTCATTTTTGTACCTTTTTAAAAAAGCGCAAGAATGACCCACATGTGGGGGTTGCAGAGGGTTAAAATTTTGCACAAAAATATTCCTCGTAATGTCCTGCATAAGTTTACTGAACTCATGATACACCTCAGATGTAAGGATCATATAGTTAAATTCATCGATTTAACAGAAGAATGTAGTATTTTTGTTTTTTCATGTACAGTGGATAAAAAAAACTTCAAAAATCGATTAAAAAAAATGTGACAAAGCTGGAGAAAAACCACGAGACACGGGAATTTTTTGGATTTTCTCATGTATTTTTTTTTTTGGTGTCGAACATTGTTTCTGGCATGCGATATCTCATGAACGGCTAGTCTCACGGGAAAAGTGTTCTTGAGGACATTTCTAGGGAATTTCATGTTGTACGAAATGCATAAAAAAATTTATTTTTAGGGCTCTTCGAAATATTTCAAAAACGATTTTTATTTTTTAATTTAAGGTTTTCGAAAAATAACTCCTAAGCTATAAGTTGTACAAAAAGAAACTTGAAGAGTCGATAGCTGTGATCAAAATATGGAATTTTCATTTGGTAAAAAAGTGCAAGCCCCAAAACCGTAGCTGATCATCTTATAAAAAATAAAACTGAAGAAAAAATAGTAATTTTCGATGGGTTTTCCGATACAAAATTAGAATTTATTTTTTTAGAGAAATGACATTGGTAGTGGTCTGAAGCCTTTGAACTTCATAACACTTCAATAATCATGATTTGAGCTTGACATCTTCGCGACATACTTTGAACAAGATTTTGCGCATACTCTTCTGAAAACGACCTCCAAATTTTGTGAATGCGTCGAACCAGCTGTTTCAAGTTGCAGGGTCGGTTTTTCTGAAGCTTCATCTTCATTTGCGCCCAAACGTTTTCAATTGGATTGGCATCGGGCGACTGAGACGGCCAATCCAAAGTCACGACACCATTTTGTCTTTGGCCCATTCAAGACGTTTTTGTACATGTTTTTCACTGAGCATCGGTTTTTGCAAAGTACTTCGGTATTTCACACTATTTGCAATCAAATGATTACGAATAGTTCCGTGGGAGATATTCAAACCTTTTTGGGACAATTTCGAAGCACCTTCACGCAAAGTTAATGTTGGATTTTTCGAAAATAGAGCACAGATCAGTTTTTCCTGTTTTTCCATCACTACACCGACAGACCCGCGATTTGGAAAGTCATCGACATTTTTTTCTTCTTTGAAGCGATTCACCCACTTACTCACAAACTGTTTCGACTTTTGCATATACTTCGCAGCCGCCGCTTGGGTCATTTTGGGACCTTTGGGGTGCAAACACAAAAAAACGGCTTCAAAGCGCGACGCGTACGCGGTACTCATTTTGGAAAAATGCTGAGAACGCATTGAAAAGAGTGGTCAGCTGATTCACTTTCACGAAGCATGAAGGACAATACTGCCCTCTGTGTGAGAAAAAAAAATTACAGCATTATACTTTACCGATCGCGAGTAATCGTGACCACGCTCTTATTTAACAGACTGTACCATGCCCGAACCGGGAATCGAACCCGGGACCTTTGGGTTGTAAGCGCAATACACTCTCACTGCGCCACAAGGCCGGAAAATTTAAAAATCAACATATCACTTATACTTGCATACTTGATTCCAGTGCTGCCAAATTTTAAATTAAGATATCTTCTTAGCTGTAAGTCGTACGAAAACAATACAAGCGCCATTTTATATGCAAGTTTATAAGCTAAAATAGTTTTGACGAAACATTTTTCTATGGAAGTTTTACCCGGACACTGTTTGATTGGACTCCATGCATATAGGATGGGTTTTATATCAAATAACTGGTGCAGAAACTGTTCCGAACCTGACGAGGTAGAAACGTTAGAACGTGTCATTTGTCATTGCTCAGCGCTAGTCAGATGTAGAACGGCTACTATTGGGCAAGCTATGTTCGGCTCCATAAATGAGGTAGATGGAATAGCATTATCAAAACTAATGATTTTTGCTTTAAAAATTGGATCCTTCGATATTGATGAAAATCATGAAACCAGAACAATACTATTCTCCTAACAAAAGGGAGTTTGTGGTAACGCTATGAACCTAGTCGGTCTATGTGAGGTTTTTGCTCTTCACAATTACCGCTACCCTAACCATTCGCGAAATACTTACAAAATATTCGTTTTTGTGACTTTAAACCTTGAATACCTTTTCTAGCTCACATGGCATTAATGGGCATTAATGGCATTTTGTTATTTTATTTGTAATGAGATATCTTAGGCCTATGCCGATTTTCAGGTTCTCCCTTATAACTGCAATTTTAATCGCTGAACCTTTAACGATGTACATGAACAGACTTGTATGCACATTGATAATTTTTCCATACAAATGTATTCAAATTGAGCATGATTATGCGAAATAGAAAATCCAATAAATTAGTTGAATTTTTTCGGTCATTGCTGCTAATTAACAAAATTTAAGCTGATTAATAATTGAGAGATAACAATATTACTCATTTCAAAATTCTAAACCAACTGTTCATATTTCAATATGCGACAAATCGTTAAAGAAGTCACTTGAATTCAGAGAGACATAGGTAATACATTACAATATACATTTTGTTGCAAAAAAATGCAATTTAATTATTGTTAAATTCTTCTTTACTTCAACAGAGTTCTAAGAATGTTTACAAAATATTTAATTAAAATTCGGATCATACTAATTATGATGCAAGTCGTCTACTATACCAATGCAATGAACTCAACTGCTGTGTTGGACAAAATTTGTGTACTCAATAAATTAGCAGATATAGAAACAAATATATTCATAAACCTTGAAATTGAATCGGAGGATAATTTAACGCCAGCAACACAGTTACCACAATTCATTGTAACTGGCAATATAACCAGCTATCGTCTAATATACGTACTAAAGAAACAGCTGATGACAGTAGTTTACCTCAAGAACGCCGCAGCAGGAGACATGGAACAGCTGAAACTACTCAATCAAGTGCTGCATCGAATGCATGAAACAAAGGTGCTTTTCATTGTGCAGCAGCCCATACAGGATTTACAGCAGCTACAATGGCTTTTCTACTGGTGTTGGTCTCAAGGTTATACGCGCGTCATGGCACTTTTCACTTTTGAAACGATCGCCCAGCACCAATTGCAATTTGCCAGTTATCGTCCTTTTCCCAAAGTGCATGCCATTATGGTGCATAGTACATTGGATTATTTTCGTTTAGTGCTGCCTAGCGACTTTTTGGGACAACCCATACGTACACCTTTAGGTATGAATCCACCTGCAATATTTCAATATGTAAATCGTAAGGGATGCTTAGTACATACGGGACAATCAATGAAGATTTTTATGTTTTTTATCACGCACTATAATGCAAGCGTTGAAGAAGTTATGCTGCCACCACCTTATCCCGAAGGCATCGAACATGAGGAAATGTTTATAGCATTCAATGGAGGTCGCATTGATATATTAGCGCATACTTTTTTTATTGACTATGAACATTGGCAAACTACTACACCTTTTTGTTTGATAAAACTGTATCTGCAGGTACCGCATGCCAAACCAATAAATACATCGGATTATCTTTTGGCACCATTTAGTATAACTTTGTGGATAACTTTAGCTTTTTATGTATTAACTGTGGCATTTTTGTATTATATGGGCGTTTATTTGGGGAAAAATATGCAAAACACCATTAAGTATGAACAAAGTGCTGGAAGGAACAGCCTAAGACTACATGCAGCTCAGCTGATTCGAAAAATTTTGGCTTCTGTCGGAAGCAAAGATGAAAATAGCATAAAAGTGAATGAAGAAAAAAATGCAAAATTTCTTTCTGGCTGCGGGAAAGTTGTGACCATTGATAATATCCGTGAAAAGGAAAGTATTGTTTCCAATAAAAATATAAATTTTGTTCACCAGAAAACTTCAAAAGTTAATTTTAATATCGTTCCAAATACAAAAAAACCATCAATACTGAGTTACCTTCAACATGAGTTTAATGCATTCATGTATTCTCTAGTACAATCTCTAGCGCTAATAATGTTTTCTCAAAACGCTATACAACCCAAATCACATCAACACAAAAAACAATTAATATTGATACATCTGCTGCAAGTTTTGTTCGGATTTCTTGTGGCAAATATATATACAACACTCTTGACCAGTTTCTTAACAGCCACGATTTACGAATCACAACTTAATAGCTACGCTGATGTCATCGCTTCTCAATATTCCATTGAAATTGTTGAATATTTTTTACCACTTCTTCCTGATGATCCACTTTTACGTACTAAAATGATCCTTGTCGATTATAATACTCTGCAGCAACATAATCTTCAACTAAACACGTCAACTGTACGTGTACAAACACAATGGAGATATGAATTTTATGCTTCTCAGCAATTTTTCCTGCGTACTCCACGAGTACGTTTGTTGCATGTAGAGTTCTGGAGCGTTTTTCAAGTTTTCATTATGCCACTTACTTCACCATATCAGGAAGTGATGAATACTGTTATTTTAAACGCATTTCAGGCGGGTTTGATGGAGAAAGCTTTTAATGACATTACTTGGCATGGTATTGAGGCGGGAATTTTGCAGTATTTATATGATCCTGAGCAGTTGTTCATTGCACTGGACTTATCGTATTTCAGTTTTGGCTGGGCTATACTTGGCATTGGATTTATATTTGCTGGTATCGTTTTTTCATTAGAATTGATTGTGTGCAAAATTTTTGAGAAATAAGAACAAAACACTATAAATACAATATAAGTAAAGACATACAATACAAAGTTTAGATCAATTTCATTGATTCGTATCATTTGTTTTACTTGGAAAAATTATTATGGAAATGCCAAAGACCGTTAGAATATCTTGAATATATTATTTGAGAAAATACCAAGAATAAAATAAATATGGTTTGATGGAATGGGATTTTCTAAGCACAAAAAAATTTTTTTTTTCACAGTGGTCAATTTTACCTGGAGACCATTTTATGTTTTTTAGAGATAGCTTCACTGAAATCCTTATGAAATCTAAACAAAAAGCCTGATCAAAATCGTATATCGTTGAAAAGATAATTAAATAACCTTTCCAACGATATATAACGATTGATTGTAATTGGGCAACAAATGGCTGAGTTATGATTCCTTAAAGTTGAAAAATTTGATTTATTTCTGTTTTTCGGAACTTTTTCATTTTCATTTTTATGTTTTTTTCAATAAAAATTAGCATTCAAGTGATTTTTATTGGATAGTGTATTCAATAACAAAACTTTTGAATCATAAATTAACAAAATCGGATTAAAACTAATATTTTTAAATAATTTAAAAAAAATCCAATTCGTTGGAAAGCTTATTCAATAACCTTTTCAGCGATATATGCTTTACCTCCATCAGAGTCTTTGTTTGGATTTCATAAGGATTTCAGTGAAACCATCTCTGAAAAACATAAAATTGTCTCCAGGTAAAATTTACAACTCCTATCAACTATAAATAAACAATACCTAGACTGAGTTTGTTCATCTTTATTCGCAACAGAATTTCCGATTTAAAATTTCTAAATAGATTTGATGCGAATTCAAAAAAATTCTGATGGCAAGTAGTTTCAACCGTTTAAGTTTTTTAAAGTACACGGTGTTATTGCTGATTGTCGAAAAATAATTTCGTAATAATTTTTCTAGTTTCCAAGAAAATGTAAAAATTATGCAGAAAAATGAAACGTGTTTTGTTACTTACTCACTTTATGTGTTGCACGAGATAATCATCTGTATCAAGGATACGAATGACAAATAAATTGAAACAAATTACGCAAGTTAAAAAAATATGGGAGTTTTTTTCTGTTTTGTTTTTTTGGCTAGCATTTTATTAAAAGCCAATTTTATTTATCGCGGTAAAAAAATTGCGTTAATGGAAATTGATTTTTTTTTTTCAATTCATTTTGTATGAGCTCCTTAAATAACAGTTAGATGGAGTAAACCAGGTTGCTACTAGTGTTTTTTTTTCTCTTTTTTTTTTTTTGGCTTAAATTAACAATTTATTAGTTTAGATTAGGGATTCCAATTTTTGGACTTTTTGCGATCCCGGGATTTCGGGATCAGAAATTTTTGAATCCCGGGATCCCGGGATTTTTCGGGATTTGTATGAATTTTGTTTTCTTCGTAAATAGAACAGAATTTAGTATTAAAAATTCCTAATATTTTGTCTTATATACCCCAACTACACCCCTACAAAGATATTTTATTTAAAAAGAACAATTTCTTAAAGCAGGTACATTTTATTAAGCAATTCACGCCTTTTTTAAAAAACAAAAATTCATAAATATTTATTTGCTTCAAAAACAAGCATAAAGGTACATTGCTGCATTATATGCTTAGTTAAATACATATCGATACCTTAGAGCGCTATAGTTCTATCTCCATTTTTTCAATTATTGGGAAATGCAAAAATAATACTTCAAACAGTGGTTATTTAGAATTGGCTGCGATTTTGAAAAAACTATACATGCAATAATTTTACCTTAGTATATTTTAACAAATATTGTGTTAAAAACTAATTTTATTAATTTTTAACAAAATCAATTTAACAAATTATATGGAATTGCACTACTATTCAAATAAACGACACATTTAGTAAATTTTATGAGCGACTAGCATTTCCCGGTGTGCGTTGCGACACCTTCTTTTGTACGGAGGGCAGAGCATTTCCAATTAAACCAATGAATGTAAATTGTTCCGATGCAAATTATATGCGCACCAAAACTCATCTATGTGCATTAGATAGTTTCAGAGGTATGATACTTTTTTAAGGACGTGGGACCGCCCATTTTTCCCTTAGACATTATTTGTCCTGTGACTCTTAATACACATACCACATCTCATCCATTTCCTTTAAATGATTTCAGAGACATGAAAAATTATTTTTTTTTCGAATCATGGAAAAAACAAGAAATTTTCAAAAATTTCTGGTTCTGACCTTTGGGTGAAAAAAAAATGTTACCACTAAAAACATCGTCGCTCTTAGGCCAGATTCACGAAAGTGCAAATAAAATCCTTTTCACGAGCTTAAAGCCGCTTCAGACTATCTGAGAAGTCATACAGAAACTCGTATGAGTTGTCAAATATGGCAACTCTGATAGTGGGAATGTACATTTATTACACAAATGATTTATCAGAAGAAAACTCATATGAGTTATTTTGGCATTAGATTTGAGTCTATTTGAAAATAGAAGTCATAGGAGTTTTCAAATTTTTAAATGTTGTTTGAAAAATAAAAAATTAAAACAATTTCAACAATATAAATTAAAAACAATTAAAAATTGACAGTCAGAGAAAAACTCATACAGAAAAACATAAGAGAACTAGTCTGAAGTGCCTTTTAGCAAAAATTATATAACTCAAAGCAGATTTATCTTTCTTTATAATATCAGTAATGGTTTTGATTGGTTGAAGAGTACGAGCTAATTGTTTAATAATTTTAAGTTCGCTACAGTGGATCGAAGAAACCTTTAAGTCAATACAAGCTGTTTTTATGCTACTCTCAAGCATAATAAAGCGCTGCAGCATATCTAAAAGACTACTCCATCTCATTTTGCAATCTAAGATTAACTTCAGCTCTTTATTATGTTCAATTGGTGATTTTTAGAACATTCTAACAATTTTTCTAACCTAAAAAACTTACAAAAGAAATCCCGGGATTGGTAGCACTAATCCCGGGATTTTCGGGACTGCAAAAAGGCTCGAATCCCGGGATCCCGGGATCCCGGAATCCCGGGACTGAAATCCCTAGTTTAGATTGATATGAGACTGGGTTGTGTCACATACACATTAAATGTATGGTTTTGTAATATTTTTTTTATGTTACCTTAGTTTTTGTGAAAAAGATGTTAAAAGTGTGTTTTAAAATTTAACACACTTTATACAATTCTTGGCTAAAATGCTCAAATAATTTGTATTTTTAATTGTCGTCTTGGTCTGATCCAACTCTAAGTCGAAGTCTGAATCTAAATCTAAGTCTAACTCTAAGTCTAAAGGTATTTCTAAGTATAAGTCAAAGTCAAAGTCTAAGTCTAAGTCTAAGTCTAAGTCTAAGTCTAAGTCTAAGTCTAAGTCTAAGTCTAAGTCTAAGTCTAAGTCTAAGTCTAAGTCTAAGTCTAAGTCTAAGTCTAAGTCTAAGTCTCAGTCTAAGTCTAAGTCTAAGTCTAAGTCTAAGTCTAAGTCTAAGTCTAAGTCTAAGTCTAAGTCTAAGTCCAAGTCCAAGTCCAAGTCCAAGTCCAAGTCCAAGTCCAAGTCCAAGTCCAAGTCCAAGTCCAAGTCTAAGTCTAAGTCTAAGTCTAAGTCTAAGTCTAAGTCTAAGTCTAAGTCTAAGTCTAAGTCTAAGTCTAAGTCTAAGTCTAAGTCTAAGTCTAAGTCTAAGTCTAAGTCTAAGTCTAAGTCTAAGTCTAAGACTAAGTCTAAGTCTAAGTCTAAGTCTAAGTCAAAGACTAAGACTAAGTCTAAGTCTAAGTCTAAGTCTTAGTCTAAGTCTAAGTCTAAGTCTAAGTCTTAGTCTAAGTCTAAGTCTAAGTCTAAATCTAAGTCTAAGTCTAAGACTAAGTCTAAGTCTAATTTTAAGTCTACGTCAAAGTCTAAGTATAATTCCCAGAAAAAAAACGGACATAGTCCCCATAATGATATTTCCTACAGCAGCTCAGGATTTAAAACTCCCAAAATTCCAACACCGGCTATGCGCATCAGCCTATAATATCCAATACTTATTATTGTAATATGTTTCAGTTGTCTTTATTAACTAACTTTGCTACAATGTCAAAAGTACAAAAGAACTTAACACCTGCTTATGTAGTTTAAACATTAGAAAGAGAGAGTTGACCGTTATACGTTTACGCTAAATACATAGTTAATGTTATGAAAATGAGAGCACTTAAATAAGGTGGTTTGCATATTCTTACAATTATATACATTTTTTAAATGGATTATTGCAAAAATTTTGTTCAATCTTAATAAAATTTGTCGGATATAACAATCATTGGGATTATGTTCGAAAAATTTGCGGACATAGCCCCCAATACCAAAATGGGGATTATGACCGAAGTGGGGATTATGTCCGTTGGGATTATGTCCGGTATCCGAGAAACTCTATGATTTTACTTAGAAAATCTTCTTGAAATTTCAAAAAGATTTTCGTATCATTTCTGATGTAAGTAACGTGAGAAACTTATTATTTTCTATTTTTAAGGAGAAAATCATATACATATTTATGTATTAATCTATATTTTGCATAGAGAAGGACATCGGGATTGAAACATTTAAGAAAAGACAGCGTAAGTCATTTAATTTTTGTATATGAATCATCTTTATCATCAATTTATTCTAACAGAATGATATTTGATAGGTCGTCATTGTAAAACTCCAATTGTACATTTAAAATACGCGTATAGGAAGCCTGGTGGCCGAACTACGATCTCATAAAATAGAACAAAAGTATGAAGATTCCTCTATGGTTTTCATCCAAAAAGAAGTCACATCGAAACCATATAGGATTTTTCTTAAAACAAACTTTTCTATGAAAATTTTATAATATTAAGAAGAAATCTTATTATTTTTCAAGAAGATTTTTCATAAAATTAAAATGATTTTCACATAATTTTCAAAAGGGTGAAAACATTGTTTCAAGAAGAAATCGTATTGAAAACGATGAGATTTCTCCTTAATATAGTATTACGAAGTTTTCATATAAGTGTCAGCTGTCAAATGTTGTTCAGCAAGTTCGCTTAAACTGTAATTTAATATCATTTCATGACTTGATCGCTTTCATTACTTCGTCAATTGAAGTAGACTCCTTCGAGCCTTCGCGGTTAAAGATTTTGGTAATTTTGAGGGGGAGACTCAAATTTTTGACAATAATTTTCCTTACATGGCATTAGTTGCTTTTATTGGCTTTTGAAAGTTTTCCAATTTTGCTTGGACGGTTCGGCAAGTCATTTTTTTGCCCGTAAATTTGCAATATCGTAAGTTTTCTTAAGTTTTTTGCTTTTGCGAGATCTTCCACATCACTTTCGACATAATTCCTTATCGCCTTGCCTGGCACGTTCGCCTGACTTCATTACTAAGGGAATTTAAGATAATGTTGGCATCGCTTCTCTTGCGCTTTGCTAATCCGGAACCGGTTTCTTGTGTTAAATCGATGAATTTAACTATATGATCATTACATCTGAGGTGTATCATGTTTTCAGCAAACTTATGCAGGATATTAAATTCTTTAACCCATAAAAACAGGATATAATAGGATAATGTGTCCTAGGAAAATGAACTTATGAACTTGTGAGAACGAGTTTGGTCCAAACTGTAGTTTTAGAGTTTTACAGTGGGGTGAAATTTGGAAAATATTGATTGTTAGAAATACTTACTGATTTTAACGATTTTTTCGCTTTCGGGATGAAATTTGGCTTTCTAAGTGTTCAGCGACTAGTAGCGAAATTGTATAGAAAATATTTCTTTAGTGCATACTGACTTAATGTTCCCATGTTTTATGTGTCATTTTTGTACCTTTTTAAGAAAAGCGGAAAAATTACTACCACCCTAACCATTATTGAAATATTTACAAAATATTGGTTTTTGTGACTTTAAACCTGGAATACCTTTTCTAGCTCACATAGCATTAATGGGGACATTTTGTTATTTTATTTGTAATGAGATATCTTAGGCCTATGGCGATTTTCAGGTTCACCCTTATAACTGCAATTTTAATCGCTGAACTTTTAACGATGTACATGAACAGACTTGTATGCACATTGATAATTTTTCCATACAAATGTATTCAAATTGAGCATGATTATGCGAAATAGAAAATCCAATAAATTATTTGAATTTTTCCGGTCATTGCTGCTAATTAACAAAATTTAAGCTGATTGATAATTGAGAGCTAACAATATTACTCATTTCAAAATTCTTAACCAACTGTTCATATTTCAATATGCGACAAATCGTTAAAGAAGTCACTTGAATTCAGAGAGACATAGGTAATACATTACAATATACATTTTGTTGCAAAAAAATGCAATTTAATTATTGTTAAATTCTTCTTTACTTCAACAGAGTTCTAAGAATGTTTACAAAATATTTAATTAAAATTCGGATCATACTAATTATGATGCAAGTCGTCTACTATACCAATGCAATGAACTCAACTGCTGTGTTGGACAAAATTTGTGTACTCAATAAATTAGCAGATATAGAAACAAATATATTCATAAACCTTGAAATTGAATCGGAGGATAATTTAACGCCAGCAACACAGTTACCACAATTCATTGTAACTGGCAATATAACCAGCTATCGTCTAATATACGTACTAAAGAAACAGCTGATGACAGTAGTTTACCTCAAGAACGCCGCAGCAGGAGACATGGAACAGCTGAAACTACTCAATCAAGTGCTGCATCGAATGCATGAAACAAAGGTGCTTTTCATTGTGCAGCAGCCCATACAGGATTTACAGCAGCTACAATGGCTTTTCTACTGGTGTTGGTCTCAAGGTTATACGCGCGTCATGGCACTTTTCACTTTTGAAACGATCGCCCAGCACCAATTGCAATTTGCCAGTTATCGTCCTTTTCCCAAAGTGCATGCCATTATGGTGCATAGTACATTGGATTATTTTCGTTTAGTGCTGCCTAGCGACTTTTTGGGACAACCCATACGTACACCTTTAGGTATGAATCCACCTGCAATATTTCAATATGTAAATCGTAAGGGATGCTTAGTACATACGGGACAATCAATGAAGATTTTTATGTTTTTTATCACGCACTATAATGCAAGCGTTGAAGAAGTTATGCTGCCACCACCTTATCCCGAAGGCATCGAACATGAGGAAATGTTTAGAGCATTCAATGGAGGTCGCATTGATATATTAGCGCATACTTTTTTTATTGACTATGAACATTGGCAAACTACTACACCTTTTTGTTTGATAAAACTGTATCTGCAGGTACCGCATGCCAAACCAATAAATACATCGGATTATCTTTTGGCACCATTTAGTATAACTTTGTGGATAACTTTAGCTTTTTATGTATTAACTGTGGCATTTTTGTATTATATGGGCGTTTATTTGGGGAAAAATATGCAAAACACCATTAAGTATGAACAAAGTGCTGGAAGGAACAGCCTAAGACTACATGCAGCTCAGCTGATTCGAAAAATTTTGGCTTCTGTCGGAAGCAAAGATGAAAATAGCATAAAAGTGAATGAAGAAAAAAATGCAAAATTTCTTTCTGGCTGCGGGAAAGTTGTGACCATTGATAATATCCGTGAAAAGGAAAGTATTGTTTCCAATAAAAATATAAATTTTGTTCACCAGAAAACTTCAAAAGTTAATTTTAATATCGTTCCAAATACAAAAAAACCATCAATACTGAGTTACCTTCAACATGAGTTTAATGCATTCATGTATTCTCTAGTACAATCTCTAGTGCTAATAATGTTTTCTCAAAACGCTATACAACCCAAATCACATCAACACAAAAAACAATTAATATTGATACATCTGCTGCAAGTTTTGTTCGGATTTCTTGTGGCAAATATATATACAACACTCTTGACCAGTTTCTTAACAGCCACGATTTACGAATCACAACTTAATAGCTACGCTGATGTCATCGCTTCTCAATATTCCATTGAAATTGTTGAATATTTTTTACCACTTCTTCCTGATGATCCACTTTTACGTACTAAAATGATCCTTGTCGATTATAATACTCTGCAGCAACATAATCTTCAACTAAACACGTCAACTGTACGTGTACAAACACAATGGAGATATGAATTTTATGCTTCTCAGCAATTTTTCCTGCGTACTCCACGAGTACGTTTGTTGCATGTAGAGTTCTGGAGCGTTTTTCAAGTTTTCATTATGCCACTTACTTCACCATATCAGGAAGTGATGAATACTGTTATTTTAAACGCATTTCAGGCGGGTTTGATGGAGAAAGCTTTTAATGACATTACTTGGCATGGTATTGAGGCGGGAATTTTGCAGTATTTATATGATCCTGAGCAGTTGTTCATTGCACTGGACTTATCGTATTTCAGTTTTGGCTGGGCTATACTTGGCATTGGATTTATATTTGCTGGTATCGTTTTTTCATTAGAATTGATTGTGTGCAAAATTTTTGAGAAATAAGAACAAAACACTATAAATACAATATAAGTAAAGACATACAATACAAAGTTTAGATCAATTTCATTGATTCGTATCATTTGTTTTACTTGGAAAAATTATTATGGAAATGCCAAAGACCGTTAGAATATCTTGAATATATTATTTGAGAAAATACCAAGAATAAAATAAATATGGTTTGATGGAATGGGATTTTCTAAGCACAAAAAAATTTTTTTTTTCACAGTGGTCAATTTTACCTGGAGACCATTTTATGTTTTTTAGAGATAGCTTCACTGAAATCCTTATGAAATCTAAACAAAAAGCCTGATCAAAATCGTATATCGTTGAAAAGATAATTAAATAACCTTTCCAACGATATATAACGATTGATTGTAATTGGGCAACAAATGGCTGAGTTATGATTCCTTAAAGTTGAAAAATTTGATTTATTTCTGTTTTTCGGAACTTTTTCATTTTCATTTTTATGTTTTTTTCAATAAAAATTAGCATTCAAGTGATTTTTATTGGATAGTGTATTCAATAACAAAACTTTTGAATCATAAATTAACAAAATCGGATTAAAACTAATATTTTTAAATAATTAAAAAAAAATCCAATTCGTTGGAAAGCTTATTCAATAACCTTTTCAGCGATATACATATGCTTTACCTCCATCAGACTCTTTGTTTGGATTTCATAAGGATTTCAGTGAAACCATCTCTGAAAAACATAAAATGGTCTCCAGGTAAAATTTACAACTCCTATCAACTATAAATAAACAATACCTAGACTGATTTTGTTCATCTTTATCCGCAACAGTATTTCCGATATAAAATTTCTAAATAGATTTGAGGTAAATTCAAAAAAATTCTGATGGCAAGTAGTTTCAACCGTTTAAGTTTTTTAAAGTACACGGTGTTATTGCTGATTGTCGAAAAACAATTTCGTAATAATTTTTCTAGTTTCCAAGAAAATGTAAAAATTATGCAGAAAAATGAAACGTGTTTTGTTACTTACTCACTTTATGTGTTGCACGAGATAATCATCTGTATCAAGGATACGAATGACAAATAAATTGAAACAAATTACGCAAGTTAAAAAAATATGGGAGTTTTTTTCTGTTTTGTTTTTTTGGCTAGCATTTTATTAAAAGCCAATTTTATTTATCGCGGTAAAAAAATTGCGTTAATGGAAATTGATTTTTTTTTTTCAATTCATTTCGTATGAGCTCCTTAAATAACAGTTAGATGGAGCAAACCAGGTTGCTACTAGTGTTTTTTTTTTCTCTTTTTTTTTTTGGCTTAAATTAACAATTTATTAGTTTAGAATGATATGAGACTGGCTTGTGTCATATACACATTAAATGTATGGTTTTGTAATATTTTTTTTATGTTACCTTAGTTTTTGTGAAAAAGATGTTAAAAGTGTATTTTAAAAGTTAACACACTTTATACAATTCTTGGCTAAAATGCTCAAATAATTTGTATTTTTAATTGTCGTCTTGGTCTGATCCAACTCTAAGTCGAAGTCTGAATCTAAATCTAAGTCTTAGTCTAACTCTAAGTCTAAAGGTATTTCTAAGTATAAGTCAAAGTCAAAGTCTAAGTCTAAGTCTAAGTCTAAGTCTAAGTCTAAGTCTAAGTCTAAGTCTAAGTCTAAGTCTAAGTCTAAGTCTAAGTCTAAGTCTAGGTCTAAGTCTAAGTCTAAGTCTAAGTCTAAGCCTAAGCCTAAGTCTAAGTCTAAGTTTAAGTCTAAGTCTAAGTCTAAATCTAAATCGAAGTCTAAATCTAAGTCTAAGTCTTAGACTAAGTCCAAGTCTAATTTTAAGTCTACGTCAAAGTCTAAGTATAATTCCCAGAAAAAAACGGACATAGTCCCCATAATGATATTTCCTACAGCAGCTCAGGATTTAAAACTCCCAAAAATCCAACACCGGCTTTGCGCATCAGCCTATAATATCCAATACTTATTATTGTAATATATTTCAGTTGTCTTTATTAACTAACTTTGCTACAATGTCAAAAGTGCAAAAGAACTTTAACACCTGCTTATGTAGTTTAAACATTAGAAAGAGAGAGTTGACCGTTATATGTTTACGCTAAATACATAGTTAATGTTATGAAGATGAGAGCACTAAAATAGGGTGGTTTACATATTCTTACAATTATATACATTTTTTAAATGGATTATTGCAAAAATTTTGTTCAATCTTAATAAAATTTATCGGATATAACCCTCATTGGGATTATGTTCGAAAAATTTGCGGACATAGCCCCCAATACCAAAATGGGGATTATGACCGAAGTGGGGATTATGTCCGGTATCCGAGAAACTCTATGATTTTACTTAGAAAATCTTCTTGAAATTTCAAAAAGATTTTCGTATCATTTCTGATGTAAGTAACGTGAGAAACTTATTATTTTCTATTTTTAAGGAGAAAATCATATACATATTTATGTATTAATCTATATTTTGCATAGAGAAGGACATCGGTATTGAAACATTTATGAATCATCTTTATAATCAATTTATTCCTACAGAATGATATTTGATAGGTCGTCATTGTAAAACTCCAATTGTACATTTAAAATACGCGTATAGAAAGCCTGGTGGCCGAACTACGAACTCATAAAATAGAACAAAAGTATGAAGATTCCTCTATGGTTTTCATCCAAAAAGAAAGTCACATCGAAACCATATGGGATTTTTCATAAAACAAACTTTTCTATGAAAATCTTATAATATTAAGAAGAAATCTTATTGTTTTTCAAGAAGATTTTTCATAAAATTAAAACGATTTTCACATAATTTTCAAAAGGGTGGAAACATTGTTTCAAGAAGAAATCGTATTGAAAACGATGAGATTTCTTCTTAATATAGTATTACGAAGTTTTCATATAAGTCTCAGCTGTCAAATGTTGTTCAGCAAGTTCGCTTGAACTGTAATTTAATATCATTTCATGACTTGATCGCTTCGTCAATTGAAGTAGACTCCTTAGAGCCTTCGCAGTAAAAGATTTTGGTAATTTTGAGGGGGAGACTCAAATTTTTGACAATAATTTTCCTTACATGGCATTAGTTGCTTTTATTGGCTTTTGAAAGTTTTCCACTTTTGCTTGGACGGTTCGGCAAGTCATTTTTTTGCCCGTAAATTTGCAATATCGTAAGTTTTCTTAAGTTTTTTGCTTTTGCGAGATCTTCCACATCACTTTCGACATAATTCCTTATCGCCTTGCCTGGCACGTTCGCCTGACTTCATACCTAAGGGAATTTAAGATAATGTTGGCATCGCTTCTCTTGCGCTTTGCTAATCCGGAACCGGTTTCTTGTGTTAAATCGATGAATTTAACTATATGATCCTTACATCTGAGGTGTATCATGTTTTCAGCAAACTTATGCAGGATATTAAATCCTTTAACCCATAAAAACAGAATATAATAGGATAATGTGTCCTAGGAAAATGATCTTTGTGTGAACTTATGAACTTGTGAGAACGAGTTTGGTCCAAAATGTAGTTTTAGAGTTTTACAGTGGGGTGAAATTTGGAAAATATTGATTGTTAGAAATACTTACTGATTTTAACGATTTTTTCGCTTTCGGGATGAAATTTGGCTTTTTAAAAGTTCAGCGACTAGTAGTGAAATTGTATAGCAAATATTTCTTTAGTGCATACTGACTTAATGTTCCCATGTTTTATGTGTCATTTTTGTACCTTTTTAAGAAAAGCGCAAAAATGACTACCACCTTAACCATTAGCGAAATATTTACAAAATATTGGTTTTTGTGACTTTAAACCTTGAATACCTTTTCTAGCTCACATAGCATTAATGGGGACATTTTGTTATTTTATTTGTAATGAGATATCTTAGGCCTATGCCGATTTTCAGGTTCCCCCTTATAACTGTAATTTTAATCGCTGAACTTTTAACGATGTACATGAACAGACTTGTATGCACATTGATAATTTTTCCATACAAATGTATTCAAATTGAGCATGATTATGCGAAATAGAAAATCCAATAAATTAGTTGAATTTTTTCGGTCATTGCTGCTAATTAACAAAATTTAAGCTGATTAATAATTGAGAGATAACAATATTACTCATTTCAAAATTCTAAACCAACTGTTCATATTTCAATATGCGACAAATCGTTAAAGAAGTCACTTGAATTCAGAGAGACATAGGTAATACATTACAATATACATTTTGTTGCAAAAAAAGGCAATTTAATTATTGTTAAATTCTTCTTTACTTCAACAGAGTTCTAAGAATGTTTACAAAATATTTAATTAAAATTCGGATCATTCTAATTATGATGCAAGTCGTCTACTATACCAATGCAATGAACTCAACTGCTGTGTTGGACAAAATTTGTGTACTCAATAAATTAGCAGATATAGAAACAAATATATTCATAAACCTTGAAATTGAATCGGAGGATAATTTAACGCCAGCAACACAGTTACCACAATTCATTGTAACTGGCAATATAACCAGCTATCGTCTAATATACGTACTGAAGAAACAGCTGATGACAGTAGTTTACCTCAAGAACGCCGCAGCAGGAGACATGGAACAGCTGAAACTACTCAATCAAGTGCTGCATCGAATGCATGAAACAAAGGTGCTTTTCATTGTGCAGCAGCCCATACAGGATTTTCAGCAGCTACAATGGCTTTTCTACTGGTGTTGGTCTCAAGGTTATACGCGCGTCATGGCACTTTTCACTTTTGAAACGATCGCCAAGCACCAATTGCAGTTTGCCAGCTATCGTCCTTTTCCCAAAGTGCATGCCATTATGATACATAGTACATTGGATTATTTCCGTTTAGTGCTGCCTAGTGACTTTTTGGGACAACCCATACGTACACCATTAGGTATGAGTCCACCTGCAATATTTCAATTTGTAAATCGCAAGGGACGCTTAGAACATACGGGACAATCAATGAAGCTTTTTATGTTTTTTATTACGCACTATAATGCAAGCGTTGAAGAAGTTATGCTGCCACCACCTTATCCCAAAAGCATCGAACATGTGGAAATGCTTAGAGCATTCAATGAAGGTCGCGTTGATATATCAGCGCATACTTTTTTTATTGACTATGACCATTGGCAGACTACCTCACCTTTCTTTTTGATACAATTGTATCTGCAAGTACCGCAAGCCAAACCAATAAATGCATCGGATTATCTTCTGGCACCATTTAGTATAACTTTGTGGATAACTTTAGCTTTTTATGTATTAACTATGGCATTTTTGTATTATATGGGCGTTTATTTGGGGAAAAATATGCAAAACACCATTCAATATGAACAAAGTGCTGGAAGGAACAGTCGAATTATTGCTACAAATCACTTAAGGCTACATGTAGCTCAGTTAATTCGAAAAATTTCAAATTCTGTCGGAAGCAAAGATGAAAACAGCATAAAAGTTTTGAGAAGAAAATCAATTAAATATATGAAAACTATAGAAAACTGCGGAAAAATTGAGACCATTGATAATATCCGACAAAAGGAAAGCATTGTTTCCGATAAAAATATAAATATTGTTAACCAGAAAACTTTAGAAGTTGATTTTAATATTGTTGCAAATACAAAAGACCAATCTGCACTGAGTTACCTTCAACATGAGTTTAATGCATTCATGTATTCTCTAGTACAATCTCTAGCGCTAATAATGTTTTCTCAAAACGCTATACAACCCAAATCACATCAACACAAAAAACAATTAATATTGATACATCTGCTGCAAGTTTTGTTCGGATTTCTTGTGGCGAATATATATACAACACTCTTGACCAGTTTCTTAACAGCCACGATTTACGAATCACAACTTAATAGCTACGCTGATGTCATCGCTTCTCAATATTCCATTGAAATTGTTGAATATTTTTTACCACTTCTTCCTGATGATCCTCTTTTACGTACTAAAATGATCCTTGTCGATTATAATACTCTGCAGCAACATAATCTTCAACTAAACACGTCAACTGTACGTGTACAAACACAATGGAGATATGAATTTTATGCTTCTCAGCAATTTTTCCTGCGTACTCCACGAGTACGTTTGTTGCATGTAGAGTTCTGGAGCGTTTTTCAAGTTTTCATTATGCCACTTACTTCACCATATCAGGAAGTGATGAATACTGTTATTTTAAACGCCTTTCAGGCGGGTTTGATGGAGAAAGCTTTTAATGACATTACTTGGCATGGTATTGAGGCGGGAATTTTGCAGTATTTATATGATCCTGAGCAGTTGTTCATTGCACTGGACTTATCGTATTTTAGTTTTGGCTGGGCTATACTTGGAATTGGATTTATATTTGCTGGTGTCGTTTTTTCATTAGAATTGATTGTGTGCAAAATTTTTGAGAAATGAGAGTTGTGAACAAAACACTATAAATATAATATAAGTATATATATATACAATACAAAGTTTAGATTATTTTCATTAATTCGTATCATTTTGTTTTAGTTGGAAAAATTATTATGGAAATGCCAAAGATCGTTAGAATATATTGATGATTTCAATTATTTATTTAAAAAAAAAGTTTTACTCTGAGCTTTTTCTATAAGATGATTGTTAGCGACTTGATTTGAGGAGTTATTTTTCAAAAGGGCGTAAAACCATGTTAAACAAATTTTCAGTAATGAGAAAAAACTCTTATGGGCTGTTTACAATAACAAATTTTTTTTTAATGTCTCCTGTATTATAGTGATTTGACCAAAGATTCTAATCCCCTTAACATTTTTGTTGTAACATATTTGCTGTAATTGCAAAAAGTAAAAAACATTTGGAAATAAGCCCTTTTGTTCTGAAACGTTTGGAAACAAGCCCTTTTGTTTCAAAATCACTCTTATTTCACCATTTGGAAGTTTATTTTGATGTCTATAGGCATGGTATGTAAGCACCTATATAGCCTGGTGCATATAAAAAATATAAAAAGTTTTTTTGGCCACTATTCAAAATACGTCTTTTTGTATCAAACTCTAAAAATTTCTATCAAATTATATGGAAATAAGCTCTTTTGTTCTGAAATGCGACTTTTGATCACGATTTTATCTGAGAAAAATGCATTTTTTGTGATGAATTTTGGACTAGAGGATGCATTTTAGCATGGTAATGGCGATGGCATCCTTAGGTTTGTTCGAGGTTGGTAGTGGTTTTACGCCCTTTTGAAAGATCACTCCTTTTTTGTAATGAAATAAAAAATTCGAAACGATAAAGAAGCCATAAAAATTTGAAAAATCAAAAAATGTGAAAAAAGTCGAGAAAAATTTAAGATGACGACAAAACATTTTGTTATCGTCAAAACACGTTTTCGATTTCAAAAAAGTTTAAAAAATCTAAAAGTTTTTGAAAACTCGAAAAAGGTTTAAGAAGTCAAAATTTGTTTATGAAGTCCAAACACGCTGATTAAGGAATAATGTGAAATGGAAAAGTTTAAATAAGCTCCAGACCAAAAACATTTTGAAACATTAATTTTTTAGCTATTTATGTAATCTAGAAATCTAGTTTAGGTAGAGCTTTTCTTCATTCGGTTTCAGGGGGCAAGGTTCAAATGGCTTTGAGTTCATCAGCCAAAAAGCGAACGTTTAAGAAATGTTTAGGTCGTAAAATGTAAACTGCTCTGCGGAGCAAACCAAGAAAAAGACGAAAGCACTCTTTGTCTTGGTAATGCTTGTCATGCTTATGGTCTTGGTCCAAAAATTACAAAGAAAGAATTTCCGAATTTCATTTTTTCAAAGCTGTTGGGTTTTTAATATGCCAAATTCCGTGTCGAGAGATGATTTCGTGTTGGAAAGGGTCTTTGTACGCCTATCAACTATAAATAAACAATACCTAGACTGATTTTATTCATCTTTATCCGCAACAGAATTTCCGATTTAAAATTTCTAAATAGATTTGAGGTAAATTCAAAAGAATTCTGATGGCAAGTGGTTTCAACCGTTTAAGTTTTTCAAGTACACGGTGATTGTCGAAAAATAATTTCGTTATAATTTTTTCTAGTTTCCAAGAAAATGTAAAAATTATGCAGAAAAATTAAACGTGTTTTGTTACTTACTCACTTTATGTTTTGCACGAGATAATCATCTGCATCAAGGATACGAATGACAAATAAATTGGAAAAAATTACGCAAGTTAAAACAAATATGGTGGTTTTTTCTCTGTTTTCTTTTTTTGGCTAGCATTTTATTAAAAGCCAATTTTGTTTATCGCTAACAACATGGGCGGTAAAAAAATTGCGTTAATGGAAATGGGTTTTTTTTTTTTCAATTCATATCGTATGAGCTCCTTAAATAACTGTTAGATGGAGCAACGCGGGTTGCTACTAGTGTTTTTTTTTTTCTCTTTTTTTTTTTGACTTAAATTAGCAATTTATTAGTTTAGATTGATATGAGACTGGGTTGTGTCACATACACATTAAATGTATGGTTTTGTATCGTTGTTACCTTAGTTTTTGTGAAAAAGATGTTTAAAGTGTATTTTTAAATTTAACACACTTTATACAATTATTGGGTAAAATACTAAATAATTTGTCTTCGTCTTGGTCTGATCTAACTCTAACTCTAAGTATAAGTCCAAGCCCAGGTCGAAGTCGAAATCTTAGTCTTAGTCTAACTCTATGTCAAAAGGTAATTCTAAGTCTAGGTCTTAGTCTAAGTCTTAGTCTAAGTCTAAGTCTAAGCCTTAGCCTAAATCGAACTCTAAGTCTAAGTATAAGACTAAGACAGTCTAAGTCCACACAGAGCAAATAATGAACCCTTTAAACAAGTACATTGTCGTATTTATTTATTCCTATTACAAATAGAAAACAATATGATTTTTCCATAGCGAAATTCGGTGCCATGACATAATAATCGAAAAATTTGCGGACATAACCCCCAATACCAAAATAGAGATTATGACCGAAGTGGGGATTATGTCCGTCGGGATTGTGTCCGGTATCCGAGAAACTCTATGAGTTTACATAGAAAATCTTCCTGAAATTTCAAACAAATTTTCGCATCATTTCTTTATGGCACATAACATGGAATGATGTAAGTAACGTTAGAAACTTATTAATTTCTAGTTTTAAGGAAAAAATCGTATAATATGTTTTTTTCATTTTTTGCATAGAGAATGACGTCAGGATTGAAACATTTAAGAAAAGACTGCGTAAGTCATTTAATTTTTTTAGTACCTGGAGACCGATCCCTGCTCGGTAAAAAATCTGATCTGATAATTTTTTATTCATATTTTGTGAAAAAATTCGTATGTTTTCGCCTCTAATTTTCATGCTTTCAATATGATAAATTTGCCGATGAGAAGAATAGTAAGAAAAAAACTCGGAAAGTAACAAATAGTATAGAAAAATATCATAAACTCAAAATTTTTTTCGGTGAAATAGAATGCCCTAAAATAAATAAATGGAATCTGCCACACACCCAAAATATTTCGTCTTTTGAATGGAGGCTGAAATATCTTATCTTCAAAGGATCATAACTCAGAAAAAAGTCTCATTGGAAAAATTCGAAAGGATATTTTAATAATTAAGAGAGTGGCTATTTCCTGCCATTGATAAAAAAGAATTTCACCTTTTCTTGTAGCTATGCTAAAAGACTAAACACAGCGTTTTCTTCAACTTCAAGCAAGGATATTTCAAAATTCTGCAGGTATAATGACAGTTCTGCTGATGAAGACGGATTCAGCGTCAAAAAGTACATAAGTCTGCCTGAGTTATTAACTAAAATTTTTATTTTGGTAAAAAGTGGGAGTGGCAATTATTGAACAAAGCCCACTTTTCGTTATGCTTTAGATACTTATGATCCAAATTTTATCAAAATATATTGTACTATTTGCGAGAAATAGCATTTAATGTGTTTTACTTGTATGGGAGGTTCCACGCGCACAGGCGATATTTTGCCCACTTTCAGGTCGGATGTGTCTAATAGCAAGCAGACTCCCTATAGTTAAATTCAGAAAGATTGCTTTAGTAGTTTTCTTTTTAAAGCGCATTATATTTTTGTGGGCAGTACCACGCCCTTCACCGAGTTTTTCCAATGTAACAGCATATCACATATTAGCACTTGTTTCCAAAAGTACAGTCTCTTAAATTTTCAATAAAATTGTAGAATTCATTTTCGAGTATTATTGAATCAAAATTTTCAACGGTTAAAAAGGGCACTTCTTCGATACCGCCCACTTTTCAGTTATTACAAGGCATTAATGAGCAGTACCTACATACCAAATTTCATTAAAATATCTTGTTACAGTTGCGAGAAATAGCATTTAACGTATTTTGCTTGTATGGAAGGCTCCATGCGCAACAGCAATATTTCGCCCACTTTCAGAACAGAGATGCCTTTTAGCAATTACGCACATCACAATTTCAGAATGTTTGCTTTATTAGTTTTCTTTTTATACCGTTTTATATTTTTGTTGGCGGTGCCACGCCCTTCATCGAGTTTTCCCAATATTACGGCGTATTATTTATTAATCCTTGTTTGCAGAGGTAACATCTCCTAAATTTTCATGAAAATTGTTGAAGTCGTTTTCGAGTAATATTGAATCAAAATTTTTAAGGGCTGAAAAGTGGGCGTGGAACTTCTTCGATCCCGCCCACTTTTTGTCTGTTACAAGATATTATTAATCCGTACCCGCTCACCAAATTTCATTTAAATACCTTGAATGGTTTGCGAGTTATGACTAAATCAAATTTAAAGTTTAAGGCTGTGCCACGCCCTCTGGTGAGTATCTACAAAGTTCAAACCTAGCTCATTCTTCATTGTATGCTAGTATCTAACACTATTTCAAGTTTCATTAAAATCGCTGTAGCCGTTTTCGAGAAAAAATATTGGCACAGAAATAAGTACAAAGGAACAAAAAAACAAAAAAACAAACATACAATTTTAGCTCGTATAAGAAGAGAAGATATGAATCATCTTTACCATCAATTTATTCTTACAGAATTGAAAAACTCCAATTGTACATTTAAAATAAGCGTATGGAAAGCCTGGTAGCCGAATTACGTCAACGTTAAAAAGAATAAAAGTAAGAAGATTCATCTATGGTTTTCATCCAAAAAGAAAGTCACATCGAAACCATATAGGAATCTTCTTAAAACAAACTTTTCTATGAAAGCTTATAATATTAAGAAGAAATTTTATTGTTTTTCAAAAAGATTTCTCATAACATTTAGACGATTTTCGCATAATTTTCAAAAGAGTTTAAACATTGTTGCAAGAAGAAATCGTATTGAAAACGATGAGATATCTCCGTGATATAGTACTACGAAGTTTTCATATAAATATCAACAAAATTTTTAAGAAGATTTTCACTATGGTTTTGATGTGACCTTCTTGGATGAAAACCATAGAGGAAACTTAAGATAATGTTGGCGTCACTTCTCTTGCGCTTTTCTGTTCCGGAACTGGTTTCGTTTTATAAAGAAGGGCTTAATCTGATTCCTCGCAATATTGTCAAGAGATTCGCAAATAACTTTGTATTGAAATGATAAATTCGGCAGGTGTTTATTAAGAGCTTACCATGCCATAATGTGTTAAGCTGACCAAGTCCACCTGACAAATCTACCAACAGTGACAAGCTAGTTGTGCAACAAATTCATAGTTGACACTTTTTTATTTTTTTAAATTTTTGGTGATACGAAATATTTTTGGTTTCACTTCAGTTCGACATACTCTCGTACCGTTAAGTGATATTACAATTATTAATTTACCTTTCAATTTGGGTTTTTGGTTACAAACAGTTAAGACTTAAACCATATAGCATATAGTCTATATAGTATAGCAACAGCTGCTGTATATAACATGATTTACAGAAAATCATAGGTAAATGACGGCAATAATAATAGTGGCAAAATCTCCTCCGTTGCCGTTGCCAAACGTACGCTCGAACACTTTTAAAAATGATAAATGTTCACACTTGAGTTGCAATAATTATTAATTAATCGTCGCATTTTGAGTATTTAATCTTGTGTAGAGTAGTGCAGCGTAATTGCAGCACCAGGAATGAAAAAAAGCAGAGATTATAAATTAAGAAAATAATAAGAAAAATGGCAAATTTATACTGGGGATTTTTTGTATTTGAATAAAATTGAATACTCTATACATAGTGTCCATTTGTATTTACACAAGCAGAACGGGCTTTTAAAAATTTTTTATTTATTTGCTATTTAGAAGGATTTTGATTATGACAATTTATTTGGCGCACTTTTAATTTATTTTACAAACTCTTGATTATGTCGATCGAGTCTGGCGTCTAGACACCACACGTTGCTCATAATATGCATACGAGTGAATTACTTAGGAAGTCATATGAATATCTTTTGACGTGCAGTTTGATTCTAATGTATGTATGGGTTAATTATTTTAATTGACAATTATTTTGTAGGTTTTACATTTAACGAAATAACTTTTAAATCATAGAAGAAATAATATAGTCATTGAAGTAAACAAACATCTTTCAAAATGGGCTTGAGTAAGCACATCTGCCAGATATTAATGAATTAATTAAATTTTTTTCTCAATATTCAGGGAATCGTATATGCCATGTTGCCCTTTTTTTGAATTCTAAACGTACATCTAACAGGTACAGCGCATTTTTCACACCTTACTTGACCTTAATTGAGTTAAGTTTTCATGCAGATCCCACTGTTCTAGTTTTTGGGAATTTTTGCTTGGTCTGACGGGAAATTGGACATTCTTACCTACTTCGACTGCTGGAAATTTAATGGAGCTAACCGTTTACTGGATTGTACCTCATACAAAATGTTCAAATACAAATTTCATCTACATAGAAATGGGTGTTTGTCATAAAGAATCTCTTCTTAACTTCTGATAAATCAATGATTCCTCATCAAAAGTATACTCCCCCTTTCAATATTTATTAATAGGCATACGAGTTGCTGATTTTTTATTGAATGTACTGGATATTTGTATACTCTACAGCCAGAGTATATTTACTTTGTCCTTCTTTTTGTAACGCAGAGAAGTGGGCATGGCAGGTTTGGAAAAGTATATATATTCTTAATCAGTGCCACCTCCTGAGTCGATATAGTCATGTTCGTTTAGCTGGCTTACTGGCTGTCTGTGAAAATATTTTGCACGGGAAAACCAAGCAAAATAATTCTATGAAATTTGGCATACTGCCTCCGTTGTCAAAGTTAGCACGACTTATTGAAAATAAGCAAAATCGGTCAACGGACACGCCTACCGTCAATACAAAAAATATATTCAAAATTAAATTTAAGAAGTATTTTTCACGACAATGCAACTATACGTATAATACACGTAAATACTAAAGACGGTAGCCGTAAGCGCAAGCTCTGAGCAAAAACTAGTCGAAATCGGAAAAGCGTGCGCGGCATCTCCCATATAAGCAAAAGCAACAAAGAGCTATACTGAAAACATTTTTTGAAATAATCCAACTAGTTTTCACTCTGGCAGTAAAAACAGTTTTACGCATTTTACATATTCACGTTCGTCCGGCGTCCATTCTATCAGAAAATTTGGTTAAAATCAACGTTTAAATGTATAAATATCCGATTAATTGATTTAAAAACTATCAACTCGATTGCCATTGATTTAAAGGATTGAGGACAATTAATTAAGTTATTTATTTTTATACACTGTGTGTTCAGATAGGACATAACAAAAAGTTTTTTGAATAGATTGAAAATCAAAAACTGGAAAAACGAAGAACAGTTCGGAGAGACCCTTATAGGGATTTGAACGTTCTACAAAATCCGAGAAAATGTTCTTTTCTAGAACTAACCGTTTTGTAGCTATTTTGAAAAAACTTTTTTTTCGAAATTTCAGGTTTGTTATAAAAATATCTCCTAAACTATAAGTCATCTAAAAAAAATCATATGTAGATTGTGTTGCAAGTAATTCCCTATAAACAGATTTTTTTTCTTTTAAACGTGTGACTCACCGTTCATGAGTTATCATAATTTTAAGCTCAACACATCAATGTGCCTACTCATAAGCGGCATGTACAATTTACAAATTTTTTTTAAATTTTGAATTAGGATATCTAATGAGTTATAAGTCGTACGAAAACTATTAAATGGTCGTTTTTATAGCAAATTTTATAAGCTAAAATCTTGCTCCACAATATTTTTCTCTAATGTAACCGTTAAAGAGACATTTTGATTTTGGGCGCCATTTTTCCAATATGGCGGCGCGAGCGAACACGATTCGAGGTAGCAAAGTTGAAATTCTGAATGAGCACATCGAAATCTATAAAATAACTCATTTGCAAAAATCCCGTGAAACTTTCCAGGTAAAACCACCAAATGACTGTACTATTTATTTTATTTAAAATGTTGACTTATAAAATATGTTATCTTCTAGGACTATATGCAAATTATTATAAATATAATAAATGTAATGAATGAATGAATGAAATCTCCTGATTATATAGTAATCATGATAATTATCACTTAAAATATGCTGCTGAAGGTAGGTATGAATATAAATAATTTGAAAAAAGTATCGCAAATCATTTTGAAGTCGAAAATCATCTAAGTAACCATAACAGTGAAGAATCTGTTGTAATTTACAAAATTATCGTATTGAAATATGAATGGATTTTTTTTTAAAGTAGAGTAAGTCCATTTTTTCATAAACTGAGATATTTAAGGGTTTGCGTACGAGTCAATTTAAAAATATTGGTAAGCGTGACTAAACTGGCGTGGATTGTATACCACTGTGAATTTATCAGATTTTATTATGCTGTAAAAATTTTTACAAGTGTAATGAAAAATAGTCGAACCTTTACCTCTGAATGGACTTATTTCACTTTCAAAAAAAGCATTTTTGTAAAAATGTTTTTCATGAAAAATTCTTTTGAGTAATTTATTATGAAATTGTGGTCTAACGAGTCTGTAATTTTGAATATAAAAAGAGGACATATATAGCTAACTATAACTACCATAAAATCAAATTTTCCGAAATTGGACTTATTCCACTTTCAAATAAACCCACCCATTCATATATTAAAAAGACAAAATTAAAATGTACTATTATTGAAGAAAACCATCATCGAAATGAGCTGATTTTTATTTGAAAACATAGATATTGAAAAGGCCTAAAGATTTAAGAAAAAAATAATCAAGAATATTAAAAAATTTTAAAAGATTCGCATAGGTATCGATATATTTCAGCGATATTGACTTCTATAAATGTCAAATGATAAAGAGGATATATCTTTTATTTTTAGTTTCAAAACTCGCCAATAGCTTGTCTTGTACTAGGTGTACAAATATGAAACCGGTAATGACATCTAGCGGTCGATAGCCGTATATGTATGAGCTTCCGAACCGTACCAAATGTCTTAATTGTTCATTCTGTCATCTGTCAACAATATTCAGTTCACAATTTGTCAAGTTTCATACAACAACGCATTTTTTCCGCTCGTAAAGATGTCGAATTTTGTGCCTGAAAACTCTCATTTGCGGGAAGCATTGATTTTCTGTTTCCATTTAAAGAAAAACGCTTTTGAATCGCATCGAATCATCACTGGCGATGAAAAGTGGATTTATTTCAACAATCCCAACCGAAAAAAATCATATTTGAGCCCTGGCCAACGACCCAAATCAACGCCAAGACCAAATCGCTTCGGCCGAAAGACAATGCTGTGTATTTTCTGGGATCAGCGTGGTGTTATTTGGTATGAGCTACTAAAACCAGGTGAAACAGTTACTGGTGCACGCTACCATCAACAATTGATCGCTTTGAACCGTCAGAAGAGGCCCGAATTTCAACTTCGCCATGACAAAATTGTATTCCAAGATGATAACGCATCGCCACATCGAGCAGCGGTCAATAAAAACTTGGTAGAATCGTACAACTGGTAGCCCCTGCCCCACCCCACCCGCCGATGGGACACGCACTCAACGATTCGCACTTCAATTCTCACGAGGAAGTGCAAAAATGGCTCGATGAATGGATAGCCTCAAAAAACGAAAAATTTTTTTGGCGAGGAATCCATTAATTCCCTGAAAGATGGGAAAGATGTGTAGCAAGCGAGGGGAAGTACTTTGAGGATTAAATTTGGAACCATTTTCGCAAAATAAACGTGTTTTTTTCAAATAAAAATTACCGGTTTCATATTTGTACACCTAGTAAAATATCAAAAAAGTCGAAAAACTCTATAAGAACTTTGATCAAATATAAGTTTATTAAATAGTTTTTAAAGGTTATACAAAATAAAACAACAAATTAAAAAAATGGAAAATATAGTGGGCGTTTATTACAACTAATGCCAATTTTTACTGAACTATATCTCATAAGCTAAATATAATTCGTACAAAAACAACTTTCGCGACTTTTGTATGGAAAGTTCCCTAAGCAAAAAAAATGTAGACCATTATTATAAAATTAGGTTCTGAGAATTCAAAAGTTTAGTCAAATTTGCATTTTCCAATTGAGAAACGGACATCTGGAATCCATGTTGGCATTGATCACTGCTTAGATTTCCTGTTTCTTTTTTCTAAAACTCTTTCATTCAAAACAAATTCTCAACTAATTAAGCAATTAAATTACAACAGAATTACGTACGTATACACCAACGATCAGCAACAAGTCGCCACTGAAATCTTTTAAGATCTGTCGACAACTCAATGTTTAATTTATCAGCAGCAGCAGCAACTACCAGTTGTAGCATTAAATTGCAGAAGCAAAATACAAATCGGAATAAAACGAATCACAACGATATATTTCTGCACAACAACAACAACAATGCATTTGCAATTAAGTTAAAATTCGATGTCTTTTTCTTCATTGCTGGATAGGAGGTCTTTCTATGTTGCAGTTTTCAACTACGAGTACATCATGTCAGCCATGAGACCATGGAGGATCACAGCATAACATTGCCATTTTGTCCGCCGCACACCACTCGAGTGTGGTACTGTGTATGGAATCGTAGACAACAATTAATCCAATTTCAAATAGTGAAGTGATTGCAATTAATCTTCATTAGAGTTGGTGTATAAAATTTAGTCATTGCGGAAAGATGCAAAACCAAAAATAAATGAAATTTTTTCGCAGTGTAATGCGATACTATTTATGCAAATATGCTGAGAAATAATTCAATATTAAAAATGAGCATATTCAAAGATTTTTGAATTAAAACCATGACCTATGTTTTAATGAAAAAAAAAAAAAAAATGTATGATACACCAAATACGTCTACCAATATTTAAAACTTTTATGATATGTACCAAGAAAATTATAATTTTTACTTTGTTTAGTTAAACAAAATCTGGGTGAATGAAAAATTTCTTCAACTTAAAAAAAAAAATATATGTTTCCAATTTTAGTATCATTTGATAGAAAATATTTTTATTGTATAAATTCTGTTTAACGAGGTAGAGGGCTTTAAAAATTGGACTAATCGGCAGGTATGCGGTGCTTCAAATTCCATTAAGGGCCGTTCTCATATTACGTAACGCGATTTTCACCCAATTTTGACCCCCCATCCCCTCTCCCCTCTAGTAACGTAACAAATCTTAATTTTGGTAATTTGAATTTGAATTTTTTGTCGCATAAAATTATAAAATCGACGTTACGTAACGTAGTTGAAAACCCCTCCCACTCCCTTTTCCCATTTCGTAACATATCGTCCGAACCACTCCCCCCCCCCTCTCCCCTGGCGCGTTACATAAAATGTGAACGGCCTAGTGATCAGCAAACCAAGACCAAGACCAAGACTGTTATGGTCTTGCACATTGAGTCTTGGTCTTGGTCTTGGTTTTGATATTGGGTCTTGGTCATTAAGTCTTGGTCTCGGTCTTGGCCTTGAACAAATTTCTAAAGATTGTTGAGTATTCAAAATTTCCAAACCTTATTTTTACAAAACAGTTAAGTTTTTAAGATGCCAAATTTCGAATTGAGGCATGATTTTATGCTTAAAAGGGGCGTGACTCACCTATAAACTTTAAATTCACTAGACTTTAAAGCAGTCTTAAGCCTGATGATCATCGTGAGCAAGACCAAGACCAAGACCAAGACCAAGACCAAGACCAAGACCAAGACCAAGACCAAGACCAAGACCAAGACCAAGACCAAGACCAAGACCAAGACCAAGACCAAGACCAAGACCAAGACCAAGACCAAGACCAAGACCAAGACCAAGACCAAGACCAAGACCAAGACCAAGACCAAGACCAAGACCAAGACCAAGACCAAGACCAAGACCAAGACCAAGACCAAGACCAAGACCAAGACCAAGACCAAGAACAAGACCAAGACCAAGACCAAGACCAAGATTTTTTGGCTTTCTGATTAGAATTTGGATTTTTTGGTTTTCAGCAATTAGTGTGAAATTTTATAGCAAATTTTTGTGTAGTACCTACATACAGACTTAGTATTCCCGTCTAAGGTGTTATTTGTAAAATTTATCCATATGTGGGAGATGTAGAGGGTAAAAAGTTTTACAAAAATATTCCTCGTAATATTCTGAATAAGTTAGGTGTTCACATTATGTACCTCAGATTTAAGGACCATATAGTTATTCTATATATCGATTTAACAGAAGAATGCGTAATTTTGCTTATTTTATGGGCAGTGGTTTTAAAAACTTCAAAAATCGATTAAAAAAATCTGTCGTGCTGGAAAAACATCACTAGACACGGGTATTTTTTTAACGTCTATTTCAAAACTTTTTTGGATTTTCTCATGTATAAAAAACTGTGTCGGACCGTGTTTTTTAAAACTCTCTTATTTTATCTAAATTTGCACATAGTCACATTGCGTTTAAGTTTCTTAAACTGGCGTCCAAGTAAACGATTGCTGCTGCTCTGTATCTAAGCTACTGCTTTGGTCTCAGGCTCAGTCTCAGCCTAGACGTGACACTAATTAAATGACATCAATAAAGCGCTTCATTAATGACTGTGAAATCGCGCAAATTAAGCGCAGTGCACAGTGCACACACATAGCGCGTATGAGATTGAAGCTGTTTCCGCTCGATTAGGGTCGTTCTCATGCATACACTCAAGCAAAAAATGTTTGTATTAAACTTTTAACTTAAACTATTGAGTGTTCACGATAATTAGTATATTTTTCGAGCAAAAACTTTTTTTCATAGTGTTCATAGTTCTAAGTACTTTAATTACCATTCAAAATTGGTCACAAACCTTCAGAAAATTGCTTATAAGTTTAAAGGAACTTATATAAAATGTCTTTTAAGAAATTCCAGGAATACACAGCGATGTTATGAGAAAAATTAAATATCTCTTAAAGAAAAGTCATTAATAATTTCGTATATTCTACAAAATATTTCGTCGGCTGAATATTGTTTTGCCGTAAAAGCCTTTGAACTATTGAAGTTATTTGTGTGATGAATTACTGCTAAGTACGCTCTTTATAAATCTTTTATTCATTTTTCTTGTCTTTTTCCAGTCCTGAGTTTTACAGTATTCTTTAGCCAAGTCGTAATTTTAAAAATGCCATTTCCCAGAAATTCAAAATATGCGTGTACAACAAACAATACTAAGCCGACTATTTATGTAGCTTTTATCAAAGGTAGTGTTCGGATGGTCTTCTTGAAGTTGAAACTTTTGTATGAAAATACACGTACTGTAAAGGTTAAAGTGCAAACTGTCCGCTCTTAAGCGGAGTTTTTTGAAGAATTAAAAATCTATATATTAATACGCAAGACAAAAATTTGTCCTACCTTTTTTACTATGCTAAAAATAGAGCAAGACTTTGAATTAAACACTATAAGAAAGGTATTTGTGTGTAGATGTGCACAACGCTAAAACTATTTTAATATTTTGACATTAAGCCAGGTAAAATTAAATGCAAATTATTCAATATTAACAACGACAAAATACCCGGTCACACAGCGCTGAAAAGAGGATACAGCACAATGAGAAACACAACAAGTAAGGGTGTAAAATTTGGCCAAACATTAAATACCCTACACTGCAGTATTTTTCAAATTTTGCTCATATGGGAGCTGCTACACCCTCTTGTCCGAGTTCACCCAGTTTTTGTTCAGAGCTTGCATTTATAGTTTTAGTGTCTGAGTGAAAAACTTTTTCAGTAATGCGTTTTGAAGCTTTTGCTTGTATAGGAGGTGCCACGCCCTCTTGTCCGCGTTCGTCTAGTTTAAGCTTAGAGACTGCATTTATAGTATTTAGTATTTGAGTGATGTTTGGTTGGATTATCTCAAAAAACTCTTGTCCGAATTCGCTCAGTTTTTTCTCAGAGCTTGCGCTTACAATTTTCAGCAGTTATGCCTATTTTGGTTGCATTATCGTGAAAAATACTCCTAAAATTGCATTTTGAATATGTTTTTTGTATGGGCGGTAGGCGTGTCCGTTGACCGATTTTGCTCATTTTCAATCCCCCGACGGAGGCAGTGTACCAAATTTCATTGAATTATCTTGCTCAGTTTTCCCAAAAAGTGTATTTCACACAGCCAGCCACCCAGCCAGCCAGCCACCCAGCCAGCCAGCCACCCAGCCAGACAGACGGACATGGCTATATCGACTCAGGAGGTGACGCTGATCAAGAATATATACACTTTTCTATATCTGCCACGCCTCCTTCTCTGCGTTACAAACGGAAGGACAAAGTGAATATACCCTAGGTGTAGGGTATAAAAAGCTGACTGACATTTGTCAGTATTTTGAGATGATAATTTTGAAAACGTTCTGAACTTTTTCCGCTGAGTATTTATTTGTAATTTCAAAGCTGAAATTTTTTGTCTTTCAGTCTTATGTATCATATTTGGGGTCATTTCCTGACTAATTGCTTATTATTTCTTATATATTCTTGACTGTTTTTTATTTTTTTTGTCCTACGATATGATCTCACTTGCAGAAACAATAAGTAATTTAAAACGCTATAGACATTAAATTTACTCAAATTAAAGAAGAAAAAAATAACGATTAAAGTTTTATTTTCCCAGTAATTGTGAGTTTTGATGAGCTTCAATTGAGTTAACAACTTTTTGCTACTTTTAATGTTGTTGTTGCTGTTGTTGTGGTTATTGTGATTTTGATTGTCAATCTGTTTTAGTCCTTTGACATTTACGAACTTTTTTTTAGAGATTTTAAAATCACTTTATTATGCACACAGCATAATTGTTGTTTTTTTTTTCTTTTTTACTCGTATTTCATCCGGAAACCACAAAGTTCAAAGTTCATGAGTTCAATGAACTGAGTTATCATGAGGAATGGTGAATCGGCATCATGTGTCAATTGTATGTTAGTTATCTCAAATCGTGGTTTACATAAGACTCTCAAAAAAAAAAAATAAAAAATTTTTTCTCAATTCAATTTCACAATTTAAAGTTCAGAGTTCGATAATTGACATTTGATGTCAAAAGCGTAAATATTAAACATCGATTAAAATTTTGATAAAAATTACCAAATGTTTTAGAGTTACAAAATGCCAAAATTTTTTAGCATAAACGTACTCACAACGTTTTGATGTACAAGTGATATTTGTTTTGTTTACAGTGAGTTAAGAGAGTAGTCAGGTAGAATTTAAAAAAAAAAAAAATTTTTTTTTTTCCGTTTCGGATACTTTAAACCCTCAAGAATAATGTAGAAACCTTCTTTTCCCTCAGATATTATCGGAAAGTAATTAAAAACTAGTTTCGCCGCACGGCGTCGAGCGCTCGAGTTACACACCTGACGCGTTCAGTTGATTATTTTGTTGTCGCTTTCGTTCCCACTCTAACCTTGTCTAAGTGTACATTTGTTGACGAATCGTGCTCTTCTGTCGTAAAAACACGCGTTTTGCAAAAGTCCTATTACTTCCCGACTCGTGCATTATTGTGTCGATAATATTGATAATTTGTTGCGAAATCTTTAAACGCGTTTTTCTCAGAACAGTGTTTTTTGAACTGGTACCCACGATTCCGGCTGATCTACTGTACCGATTTACTTAAATTTTTTTTTAAATATTGGAATAGATTTGGCTATCTTGGGTACTAGAATCAATACTGTCAATAAATATTTAACAATATTATGAACAAAAAACGAGGTTGAAAAAGACCAAGAAATTGAAAATTGCACTACTTGTTTATTTATCAATATTTTTTTCCAGTTCTAGTACCCAAGATAGCCATTCATATGTACTTTAAAATGCAATTTGTTTTTTGTGTTTCAGATGATCTGAAATCGAGAAATCGTGGGTACCACATCAAAACCGGCCGGTCAACGGTCAACGAAAATTGAAAATTTTTTTTTTTTTTGCTACTTCAAAATATGTACAATAACATATAAAAACATCAAAAATGTTGAATTAAAATTTATATGAAAAAAAAATTGTTTCGCAAAAATGCTACTTCTACCTGACTACTCCCTTAAGAAAATCAATTTGGTGACCCTTTTTTTGATTGATTGATAGGGCTCGAATGGTAATGGAATCTCATTCCCCTGAGTCCAATATTTCCAGAGATACAAGAATTTTGTGTCGAGGGGGCGTGGCATCACCCATTTTTTTATTGAATGCAATTTATTCAAGCATTGTTCATATACATACCAAATCTCATTCACTTATGTCAAATAGTTTCAAAGATAGTACTGATTCATGCGATTAAAGCCCCATTTTGCCATATAAATAGCGTTTTTCCGACCTTCAACGGCCTTGCGACACTTTTACAACGAACCCTCTGTGCAAAATTTCGGCGAATTATCTTAGTTTTCCCGTGAAAAATATTTCCACGGACACACAAGCATACATCCAAACAGATGGCTATACCAACCAAAGAAAAATTTTGACGAATAATATTTATACTTTTAAATACCTGCCACGCCTCCTTCTCTGGTTTTTGAGGTGCTTACGTTCGTTTTGCGGTCAACAAAAAACATATGTGGCTCTGACGACATAATTTAAAGTGCGATATCTTTGTAAATATACATAATTCAGTTTTAATATTTGGCATATAGATGTGAACGGCATTTTAGAACATATTAGCATCAAAAAAAAATTTCGAAAAAATGTCTCATACGTTACTGTTGCGGTTTGGGCTCGATATGTTAGGTCTGATACATCCCCTTACCTATATAAAAACTTTTTAGTATTAAAATAAACTATTATTTCAACTGTGCATTTGCATAAAATACCCAATATCCATTGATCAATAAAATACAATCGATCAATGGACCGCCCAGACAGTGCCGCCATTATCCACCTCATTTCATGAAGTGCACAAACATGGATGGCGTTACGATAAAAAACCAAAAAAACTAAAGCAACAGCGACAACAACAACCACAGAATCGACATCGACAACACTCAATAAACATGTTGTCAAGTAATCACGCAAAATCAGCGCAACAAATAAATAAATTTCAACTATTATCACAAGACAGAATTGTTTCTGGCCCCGGTCAATAACATGTTGGCCTGTCGTCTATCGTTCACTTAAACCATCTCCCCTCCCGCCCGTTCCAACTCTTTTTTTTAGACGCTGTGCGATTTTATACACTTTGGGGTCCTTCATTGTGTATTGGAACATTTCTTCACAATGTTTTTTTTTTTTTTTTTTCGTTTGTAGTGTCTTCCAGAGCAATTTCATTCGCTTGACAATTGCTGTGTTGTTGGTCATTTGCTGTTTATTGTACTCAAACTGGTGGCGTTGGCAACACTTTTGGCATTTTTAATGCGATTGTCATTTGACAGCTAACACAATTCGCAATAACAACAACAACAACAAAAATAACAACAACACTAGCAAGTGACAATACTACATACAACAACAATAAAGCGACAACAAGTGTGACATACGTAAAGATATCAACACGCATGTCAAAGATAAAAGAATGAAGTTGCCAAAATGACAGGCCAAGTGGTGGTGTACAACCAGAGTAAGAGAGTAGAGTGTCGACAGGACAGAAGACTAAGGTGTCGTCTTGCATGGAATTTTGTATATTTTTACCATAAATTTTTTGGAATATGTACATACCTATGCATTGAAATATGGTATTCCACTTGAAACAAACAAGATATGTTAAACATTTCATTGTAAGACAAAGGATCAAAGCAACAAATAACGTTCTGCAACTTCTGTGCAAGATCTGAAAGTTGTACCATAAGTGGAGCAATTGGAAAACAGTGAAAGCACTTTCCCTTGACATCTACTTGGACAGTAAATACTTTTCACCCTTTAAACTATGCTGTAGGAATGAATGAAAAAGATTGCGAGAACTATTACACCTAGAAGACCCGATTATTTTGATGATCCTTAACTTTAGTGTTTATTATTTAATAATTGAAACTTAATGAATTCTGAATTTCAAAAGACCAAGACCAAGACCAAGACCAAGACCAAGACCAAGACCAAGACCAAGACCAAGACCAAGACCAAGACCAAAACCAAGACCAAGACCAAGACCAAGACCAAGACCAAGACCAAGACCAAGACCAAGACCAAGACCAAGACCAAGACCAAGACCAAGACCAAGACCAAGACCAAGACCAAGACCAAGACCAAGACCAAGACCAAGACCAAGACCAAGACCAAGACCAAGACCAAGACCAAGACCAAGACCAAGACCAAGACCAAGACCAAGACCAAGACCAAGACCAAGACCAAGACCAAGACCAAGACCAAGACCAAGACCAAGACCAAGACCAAGACAAAGACCAAGACCAAGACCAAGACCAAGATCAAGACCAAGAACAAGACCAAGACTGCTATGGTTACGATAATCGTCAAAACCAAGGCTGATTTTCAGTCTTGGTAATTTATAGTTAATAGTGGTCTTGATCTTGGTTTGCTCATCACTAATCGTTTCTGTGATGCCCTAAAAAGCCGGTTCTCCTGCTACTATTTCACTTAATTGCTTGTTTCGAGAAATCTATTGGCATATGGCCTATTCATTTTTAAATGGAGATATGATTTTGTAGGTCTGGTTAGTAAGTAAGAAATTGGAGTTGGTCCTGGAACACTCGCTCTTGCGTAATCACGTTTCACAGCCGTGTAAAGAAGGTCTAGAAGAACAAACGACTCAAAAGGTTTTGAGTTTAATTTTCATTGATAGAAATGAAGGTTTCTGAATGGATACAACTTTCACTTTGGTAATTCTATTATGGATATTTTTATTAGCACTATCGTTTACTTCAATAGCGCTGCCCAACCTCTTCTGATGTAGACCTGATGTCTGTCAGCTTGCACGCATAGAATGTTTGGAGGGAGGAAGACATATGTCTGCTAAGAATATCGTTCAGCACTAATAGGAAGAGGATTGGTCACAGCAGACAACCTGATCTGCAGTAAAAGTATCTAAAGCCTGCGTGCGAAACTCAAACTCGCTGAAAAACTTCTTTCGTCTGGTGGGATTGCTTCTCCTGGAACTAACGTCAAGTATTACGTCAGAAGGTGGTGTAGAGCATTACTGCTCAATTATCTGTCAGTTGGTCAGTCTAATCCGTACTTGCCCTCGATGTGGTGAAATCGCTGGTACTTTCACTTTGGAAGTGTCTGCGTACCACGGCTTTTCAACGTTCAATAAACCGATGTTCTTTCGTCATTCTTTCTGGAAATGATAGAACCGCCAACCATTTTATTGGATTTTCGCACATACTTATAAAGTCTGAGGTTTAGTTTGGGATTACAGAAAATGTCCATGTCCACCTATTCGATATACCGGCGCAGCGTGGAGGATGAATGTGCTTGTAACCCTGGTTTGTAACCTTCGCCTGCTTGCACGTGGTCTACCAACATTTGCCATGATTAGCAATATAACTCTATTGACTTTTACTGGTTTATCACCAACAGCAGCCAGGCACTTTATGCGTGATTGAGAATTTAGACCTCACTCACTTAAGAAATGCTCAGCAATACCGCCTCCGAAGCAGCTTACTCTGCTTCACTGCAATACACCTGTAGGTTTTCTGTAATTTTATCAATCACAACTAGCGCAATATTGTCCGCGTACTATTTCGAAGTACTTCTTCTTTCCATCTTTATCCGCTCGTTGCTTGCGTACGATGTTTTTAACAGCTTCCATATGATCAACAGTCGATTTTCCACGTCGGAAACTGAATTAAACATAAAATAGGCATGAGCTTTCAATGGTCTCCTATAGTCAGTTAACGATGATTTTTTCTAACACTTTCGCCAGCGAGTCCAGGATGCGTAGTGGCTGACTCACAGATGGCTGTTCAGGCTGCTTAACAGGCTTAAGTATAAGAACTAGCCTTTGCCGTTTCCAGAGCTTTCCGCTATGTAATACTCCAAATTTGAAGACCTCGCATTGAAGTCTTGATGAGATTAGCGATTGTGGGTGCCACTCATGTATCTGTACGTTGATAAGCCAGTTTGTTGTTTCCCAACAATATGCTCTAATTTCTCACTCACTCTGATGAGAAGGGCTTATGTTTTTTGGATATACAAAACCATAATGCTTCTATAGTTTTTTTATTGCCGGGAATCAGTATTTTGGAATTTTATTTAATGTTCTTATGGGGCAGTCTTCGGGTGTGCTTTTTTTCTTAGAGTTAGCAACGGATGTAAAAATTTAGCGAGGAGTTCCAAGGATGTTTGTAACGTTAGTTTTCTCATTTAACGACGACAGGCTGGAGGTCAACCGCTGAGCTTTCTTCTGGGGGAATGATGTAATGCAAGTACAAACAAGTGAACAGCTAAGGGCTTCCAAAAATGCTTTTTCTTGCAAACTAGCTGATCATCTGTTGTAGTTCGTGAGTTGCCAGTTTTGTTTTGATTAGTTGATAAGGGTCAAATGTAGCGAAACCTGCCGGTGATGAATCTGTAAGACAAGAAAACAAAGAACACAAGAAGAAACAGCAATTTCAATAGTAAAGATTATGAATGTCGTTTTAGTGACAGGAGCAAAGTTTTTTCATAACCATAGATACGTATTTCGGCCATCGTTCTCAAACAAAACAGAACGTTGATAAGTCTCAAAACTTCTCATTAAGTTACTTCTGTCCAGAAAATAAAAAATATAGGTCAAATGACTACAATTTGATTGGATAAAATTTATGCCACAAAAAAACAACAAGTTCTTCACATTAACATGCAAAACAGAAACGAAAGATACATCCACATGTATGTATTTTAAGCACGATCAGCAATAACAACAACAATTAAATGTTAAATGTTAAACGCTTTATTGATTTATACACAATCAAATAATGAGAAGTAGGTGCAAAAAGAACTGTTTCCACGCGTCTATCTTTGGTTTTGTGTTGCACGAATCAAAAACAACACCATGACATGCACCAAAATCGAATTCACTTTTCTTGGCCATAAAATGAATGACACACTTTGGGTGGTCATGATGAGGGTTTTTCGTTGTTTCTGACACAACGCAAAGGACAATGCTCAAAGAGAACACATTGACGACGACGGCACAACAATGTGCGATGTGACGCGTCACTTGAACAACAACCGCATCGCGCATACAAAATAATCGATTGTACGTGTTCAACGTCATCGAAATTGGGGTAAGAAGGGGGGATACAAAAACAAAAGAAAACAAAAGCCAAAAACAACAAAAAACCACCTGTTGAATGATTTGTTGTTGTGTGCTGAGTCAAACTGTGAATGAGGCGCCCATGTCTGTTTCAGAACAAAAACAACAACAATAATAGTAATAACAACAAGCAATCGGTCTCTCAACAATAAGAGCAACATTTTAAATGTTGCTGCCGCTGCTACAAAATTGCAATGTTGTCTTTATGCCAAAAATAAACCCATCAACTTTACGAAATTTTTTTGTTTCGTCTTTTTTGAGTATTTTTGGGAAAAAAAATATTTATTAAAATGTAAGAGCTATAATAACAACAACAACAACATGAACAACTCATGGCCGTTGACGACATCGTTTACAGCGCCGCCTGGCGTTGATCGTGGCGACATCATGAACCATAATTAAAACGCCAACTCATTTTGACGCGTCACAGCTTGCAACTAGAAAGCACGAATACGAAAAAAAAATAAAAATGCAAATACGCACAATGAAATTTCATTAGTAAAAGTTATATGGGTATTTCCACGATATCATACCCTTCCCATTTTTAGTCGATTTTCTAAGGGTGCCTACAACCGTACCCACATTTTTTTTTTTTTTTTTTTTTGTCAAAAATGATCAGTTCACTATTTTTTTGATATAATTTTTCCAACTGACGATATCAATTTACTTTCTTCACTAGTAGTTAGCTAAGGTCTCTAGCATTCCATTGATACTTATATGTCTTTATGAGTCGAAAACAAAACGGTGCCCACACCCGGTACTCTTCCCCTACTATTTATGACCACCGTTCCATACAAACCCGTCCACTGTGCGACGTCAATGTTCTTAAAGCTTTTCATTTTACTTTTGTTTTTATTATAATTATATTAAACCTGACTAAGATTTTGTGAAGTGATTATTCCCTGAAAGATTTTCCATTTCATTTGTGATGATTTTTACGTATCGCGCCAAAAATAAAAACATCAGAAATTTTGACGCTACTCAAATGCAGTACAAGTATTACATGTGACAGCGTGAATTCCCTAAAAGTATGCAATGCAGAAAATGTAGCAACAACGCTAGTGTGGAATAAACTGAGTACATAATCAAATTGTGCTCGAAATGTAGTTTAGTTTGCGCCAACAGCGTGAAATTTCGCTAATGAGTTTGAAAACTTTGTGATTTATTTATTTCTGCATATCATTACGTTTGGCAATTTGTTAATTTTTATTGTATATTTTCTCAATTTCCATATAAGTCTTGCACTTTTCATTTCCCCACTTATTTCCAACACCCATTCATTCACGATGACGCAAAGCATTTTGACGAATATTTTTAAATTTATTTCTTTTTAACCCGTTGATAATCTTTTGTCTCCTCATTTGCCAAAAATAAACTACTCACATATTTTCCTTTTGACTTTTTGTTTTCTGTTGCTATTTTTGGGTTTATAAATAAAAATCTTGTGTGAGTGGTCTCTTTTATTTTTGACATGTTCTAAATTTAAATATGGAATTCGTGAAGGAAATTAAAAAGTTATGCATCTTCTATGATTAATGACAAAATGCTCGCAGAAAGACTTTAATAAGCTCTTATGAGCTGTTTGCGATATTTATACTCGTTAGCATTATGAAATGCAATTATGTGGTTCCATGGACTCAGATGATTTCGAAAAAACAAAAACAATTTAAGATAGTTGCCCTCTTAGGGGATGAGTGATTTTTAGTTAATTGATGAGCAGAAATTCGAATAGTTTATTTTTATGGGATAGTTTCAAAGTTGCGACGCTAAAAAAATTTCAAATAAAAAAAAAAAAAATAAAATTGCAAACTTTTTCTGCCACTTGTTAATTCTTTAATTCCTCTTCATCTCGGGGCTTGACACCCACGAAATCAGCAAAAATTTTCAAATCTGTTACTTACTATATGTACAGATGACCGTAAGACCAACCATCAGGATCAAACTCCTAATAATTTAATTTGAATATTTCACTTCATCACTCTTCCAGTAGTAAGCAAATAATTGCAACACCCCATTGAAAAGTCAATGATAATGAAGAAGATGTTCTTCAACATTTCAAAATCATAATGAAATGCAGTAACATTTGAACGCCAACATAAAATTGATTTCATTGCAAACAACATGTTTGTGGCACGCGCCTGTCAATCAATAACTAAATCAACAATATACAAGTACATACAACAAACAAATAAACAACAACAGCACCAACTTACACGCAAGTAGGTGTTACAACTTTACAATAAAATGTTGCAGTCCGCACACAAAAGACACAGAGCAACCTTAACAGCAACTGTAACAAACAGAAAACAAAAACGATTTAATTCATGAATGAAAATTATGTTTAGATACAATACAAGGTGTAGTATATGGGCAAATCCGAAAATAATCTCCTCTTATATGACCCAGTTTTTAAAAAAAAAAATTTTTCATGTACAATAACCAAATGTGGTGGAATTTATTCCTAGACGCATAAGCTGAAATTTCCAATAGGGGAACAAAAAAATTTCGACCTGAGGGGGTGTCAGGAGGTCGTTTTATCTGAAAATTTTGAGAAAATCGAGATTTTCGATAATATACGGGAGAGCACATATTTCGGAAGTAGTAGATATGTTACGGGGCACCTTTCCAAATATTCTGAAGTAAAATTCAAAAACATCGTATGTGGGTCGTGGCGACAGAATGGGTTAAAAAGTCTAAATCACTCATTACGGCCACATAACAGGTCCTAAAATTCTGAAAAAAATCAAGCAAGTTCCTTGATAAAAAATAAATCGACTTTGCTCATGATATTTTTTAATCTAAGCGCCCCCTGCCGAGTAAAAAATGAAAAATGCAAAATTTTGGGTAAAAAATGCGATTATTGTCGATATGCGATTGAGCACACCATAGCGACACATAGGGAAAGATAGCGGGATATCTAACAAATATTCTGGAGTAAAATTCAGAAAAATCGTATGTGGGTCGTGGCGTCAGAATGGGTTCAAAAGTTTAAATCGCTCATTACGGCCACGTAACAGGTCCTAAAATTCTGAAAAAAATCAAGCAAATTCCTTGATTGAAAATAAAGCGAATTTGTTTACGATGTTTTTTTAATTTAAGCGCCTCCTGCCGAGTAAAAAATTAAAAACGCTAATTTTTGGGTAAAAAACGTGATTTTTGGCGAAAAGCGAAATTTTGAGTTTTTTAATTTTTTGCTCCAAATGAGGGGCTCAAATTAAAAAAACATCATGTAGTATATATACATATGTATGCATGTAGTTATATTTATAAAACAACAATCGAAAACTTATGAATGAACTATTGATGCATTCAGTAGTAATCAGTGGGGCGAATAAATCAAAATGAAGTTAACAATTTCGATTATTTAATTGAAGTGTATTTCTATTGTATTTTTGATGCTGCTCAGCGCTTGGCAACATCTTAGATCCGATGGGAATATTTTGAATAATCAAAGGATATTGATAATTAGATACACTTAATAAACAAGAAAACCATGTAGAGAAACTGATAAATCAAGTATCACCGGAAAACTATCACTGGAAAAATAAATTTAAGAATCAGGCAGAACCTGTAGATAAATATTTTTTAACCTTAAAAAGCTGTTGACTGACGAAAGTGCTGCAATAGCACCCGACACTTACCATAAATATGAAGTTGAAAAAAAGGCCAGCAATTGGATGTATGTATGTATTCTCCTTTAACTCCTAGGAGGAGCATAGGGCCAATATGAAATCTCTCCATTTGTCACGATCCCTTGCGATGACTTTGATCTCTTGCCACGATTTTCCCGATTCTTGGATTTCCTTTTCCAACGACCTTTTCCAGTTGGTTTTGGGTCTACCACGTCCTCTACTGCCTTGTGGATTCCACTCAAGGGCCTGGCGACAAACTTTAAGCTTATAACTTACTGCGTGGGGCGTTGCCGAGAAGATTATACTAATGAAGCATGGATCGAAAAACGATGGGAAATAACTCTCCAAGTGGTACCCACCAGAGTGTGGTTAATCCACCTGCCTCGGCAGCATGCACATCGGATTTGGAGGTGCAAGAAACATGCATAGTTAGGAATGATTCTCCTATAACTGGAACCAATATGGTTTCTCAAAATTTTAAAATCCTTTCGATGAAAACTCGAACACGCATCGGCTCTTGGAATGTCCGAACTCTAAATGAACCAGGCAAAATACACCAAACCGTTAGAGAACTCCACAAAAAAAAAGCAATTGGATAGGTTTATCATAAAAAGATAGATTTTCCTCATCAAAAGATATTCTGTATTGAGACATTGATTGTGTTTTTCGTGGGAGTAACTTCAGACGATAATTCAATTATTTTCTCACAGTCTCGAAGATCAAGCATTTATGCATTTAATTATTTACTATTTACTCATTTATTCATTTATTCATTTATTCATTTATTCATTTATTCATTTATTCATTTATTCATTTATTCATTTATTCATTTATTCATTTATTCATTTATTCATTTATTCATTTATTCATTAATTCATTTATTCATTTATTCATTTATTCATTTATTCATTTATTCATTTATTCATTTATTCATTTATTCATTTATTCATTTATTCATTTATTCATTTATTCATTTATTCATTTATTCATTTATTCATTTATTCATTTATTCATTTATTCATTTATTCATTTATTCATTTATTCATTTATTCATTTATTCATTTATTCATTTATTCATTTATTCATTTATTCATTTATTCATTTATTCATTTATTCATTTATTCATTTATTCATTTATTCATTTATTCATTTATTCATTTATTCATTTATTCATTTATTCATTTATTCATTTATTCAGTTATTAATTTATTAATTTATTCATTTATTCATTTATTCATTTATTCATTTATTCATTTATTCATTTATTCATTTATTCATTTATTCATTTATTCATTTATTCATTTATTCATTTATTCATTTATTCATTTATTCATTTATTCATTTATTCATTTATTCATTTATTCATTTATTCATTTATTCATTTATTCATTTATTCATTTATTCATTTATTCATTTATTCATTTATTCATTTATTCATTTATTCATTTATTCATTTATTCATTTATTCATTTATTCATTTATTCATTTATTCATTTATTCATTTATTCATTTATTCATTTATTCATTTATTCATTTATTCATTTATTCATTTATTCATTTATTCATTTATTCATTTATTCATTTATTCATTTATTCATTTATTCATTTATTCATTTATTCATTTATTCATTTATTCATTTATTCATTTATTCATTTATTCATTTATTCATTTATTCATTTATTCATTTATTCATTTATTCATTTATTCATTTATTCATTTATTCATTTATTCATTTATTCATTTATTCATTTATTCATTTATTCATTTATTCATTTATTCATTTATTCATTTATTCATTTATTCATTTATTCATTTATTCATTTATTCATTTATTCATTTATTCATTTATTCATTTATTCATTTATTCATTTATTCATTTATTCATTTATTCATTTATTCATTTATTCATTTATTCATTTATTCATTTATTCATTTATTCATTTATTCATTTATTCATTTATTCATTTATTCATTCATTTATTCATTTGTCCACATTAGCCCCCAGTTAAATCACGGGTCGTTCACACTTTTTAAAATAATTTAATAACTATCATAACTATTGATGCAATTATGAAGGCAAGAGGTACAAGTAATCGCTAAAAATTACTTTTTTACAAAAATGATATATTTACATATATAATTTTGTAATTATATAAAAATTGTCCACACTAGCCCCCCCTCCCCTACATACAATTGCATAAGGTTACAAAGCTTCTGGGAGGTGGTAGAGGAGGCCTAGGCTAACAAAAAAATGGAATCCGGAGGGGGGTCTAAAATGGATTTCGTTAAAAACAGATTCTGAATCAGCAAAAAAAAAAAATTTTTCATCGAAACCGATTTTAGCGACACTTTTACACGTAAATAATTTGCTTCCGGATCACCGTATATGGATTAAACTTCTTTCGTGGGAAACGTAACTTTTTTGCTTACTTTGCTCCACTGTATGTTACGCTCTAAAATAAAATTTGTTTATGTTTATTCAAAACAACCTAACATTTTGACATTTTGAATGTTTTATGCAAATTGGCCGATTCAAAAATTAGACGCTGCCTGACTCCTTATGAATGAACGATAGTGATCACTGATTTGTTGTGTGTCCTCTGCGGTAATTCTACGAAAAAGTAAGCAATTTCAAATGAAAAACAAAGGCGCTGAATCAGACTGAATTTGGACTTTAAATCATTTGCGGTTTATTGATTATGATTTTAAGTTAAAAGTTTGTTACTTTTTGCGTAGGTTTACCTGACTGCCCCTGGCTAACTACTAGCTACCAAAAAAAAAAAAACAGAACCATACCAAACACTTGGCTGACAAACAGGTTCACAAATTGTGGCCAAAATGCGATCCGATAGAGTTGATGAGGAAACCTAAAAAGAAAAAACCGCAACAAACGAAAAAAAATAAAATTTAAATTTAGAGTGTAGGCTGCTGCGTATGTTACGATATTGACTTGATCGGTCCAAAGCGAAATGTGGTTGCAACTTCACAACAACAGAAACAACAACATCGAATGAAAAAGACATTAAATCTTTTTAATAAAAACTGAAAATTATAAATTTAGTGTAAATTATAAAAGAAATAAATGTGAGCACGTCGTCATCGCCGTTGTTTATTTTTATGCCAATGATGCAATGATCTTGTTTTTGTTGTTTTGGTTATATTTTTATTAACAATTTTACGCAAGTTGGTCAAATCAACAACGACACCAACAAAAACAAAGAAAAACATAAAAACCACAAAATTCGACACTCTTTGATTAATGGAAAACTAACTAATAAAAAAATAAACAGAAGAACTTCCTACGGATTTTTTGTGGTTTTATATTGTTGGCGCCATACTGACCCGTGCCTAGCAGTGGATATATTATCTATCAATGTATACCATACACATGAATGGCGACAATTGGTGATAATGATTTCTTTCTACCATTGTGTGGTTACACTCAAATCAAAATGTTGTCAACATTTGGAAAAATCATTCAGTGTATACTATGCTATGCTAATTTTCATACCCTTTACCCTTAGCTAAGATCATACCATTTTTCTGGTATAAGTAATTTTCATCATTTAATATGGAAAACGCCACATAATCACAAGTCCCGTGAAGGGAAGTCGACCGGAAAGTCTTGTTGCTAGAGTTTACTAGATAGACCTAAACAAAATCAATAAAAATAATTGTGAAATCTTAATTCGCTCGCAGAATTGCCTTATCACAAGAGAATTTTGTGAATTCTTAACTTAAACGTGTAAAAAATCTTGGCATTTTGCTATTTTTGAAGTTAAGTAACTGTTCAGAATTAACTTTTCTATGTGAAAATCTCCACTGAGCCGCAGTCTTTAAATCAATTTTCCCAGTTAAAGCTTATCTTTTTATTGATATATATTTTCTTCAAGCATTGCCTATATGAATGGATATACCATCATTGTATTAAGCATTAAATTTAATTTGTATACTAACATTTTGCACTGTACATTCGGTAGCATAAATTTAAACAAAATTAAAACACTTTTTTTTCGTATTTTATATATCATATCAATATAATTTAAAGAGAAAAGCTAATTTTATGGCACGCTTTTGGTCACCTAATTTAATGCTCATAATAAAAGAGGCAACCTACGCACTTTAAATTCACTAGATATTTTAATTTTATATCATTAATACGATGAATTTTTATATACATATATTATTTTTCGAACCGAAAATAACTATGATTATATACCATGATAATATAATTTTTGTTGAGCTAAATCTTAATCAGATACATATGTATATGTAATCTTAGTTACTTCAATTCGAAAAATAATATACCTAAAAAATAATAATAAGAAGGTTGTTCAAAAAATACGTAAACTGCTTGAACTGTGCGGGCCCAATTGGTTCCAGAGAAATCCGCTTGGTGTTGCCTTCTTCCTTCTTCGTCTATAGGAAGAAGGCGACACCGGGCTCGCACAATTCAAGCAGTCTGCGTATTTTTTGAACAAAAACTGTAGCTTACAATTGATTAAAAAATGTTTCTCCATTGAATGCCATTATTCATTTTATATGTAAAATCGGCTTGTGATTCCGAAAATCCCATTATTTTTTTATACCCTACACCCAGGGTATATTCACTTTGTCCTTCCGTTTGCAACGCAGAGAAGGAGGCGTGGCAGATATAGTAAAGTATATATATTCTTGATCAGCGTCACCTCCTAAATTGATATAGCCATGTCCGTCTGTCTGGCTGGCTGGGTGGCTGGGTGTGTGTGGAAATACATTTTTTGGGAAAACTGAGCAAGATAATTAAATTAAATTTAGTACACTGCCTCCGTTGTCGAGTTTTTTCACGACAATGCAACCAAAATACACATAAATACTACGAATTGTAAGCGCAAGCTTTGAAAGAAAAAACTGGGCAAATTCGGACAAGAGGACGCGTCACCTCCCATATAAGCAAAAGCTTGCAAACGCTGAAAGCGGGTTTTGAGATAATAACTAAATTTTACTCAAACACTAAGAACTATAAATGCAAGCTTTGAGCAAAAACTGGGTGAAATCGAACAAGAGGGCGTGGCACCTCCCATATAAGCAAAAGTTTCAAAATGCTGTAATGCAAGAGTTTTTTGAGATAATCCAACTAACTTCCACTCAAATACTGCTGACTATAAATGCATGCTCTGAGCTAAAACTAGATGAAACGGACAAGAGGGCGTGGCACCACCCATATCAGCAAAAGTTTCAAAACGCTATACTGAAAAGGTTTTTTAAGATAATCCAACTAAATTTCACTCAGGCACTAAAGACTATAAATGCAAACTCTGAGTAAAAACTGGATGAACTCGGATAAGAGAGCGTCGCATCTCCCATTTAAGAAAAATTTTCAAAATACTGCAGTGTATGGTATTTAATGTTTAACCAGACCAAAGGTTATACCCTTACTAATTTTTTTTTCTTTCATGTCGTTTTTGAGCTTTCTTTTTTATGTCCTGTGGATAACACTTAATAAAACGACAGTTTTAGATAGAAAACATGTTCTGTTTAAAATTTCCTTGTACTTACTAAAATAAGAGCTCTTTATGTCTGTTTCGAAAGCGTTTTAGATGTTTGATGACTTAAAGTACCTTAGTTATATATACTTAATGTCATATTCCATAGGAAAATGTCACTTAAGTCACAATGGAATGCCCCATATATCTACACAGAGTTCGTCCAATGTTATCCGAGATATAATTATACATTTTCTACTGCTTTCAATAAACGTTCCATTGATCGTTTCCACTATGTTCTTGGATTGCCATCTTTCCTACTGTTACTAAGGTTCCTCTTGAGCACTTGACGGTAGAAGAAAATTGAATATTGTCGGCTTCTGTGTAGCAATTTGAAATTGGAGATGATCCTGCAGGCCTGAGCCAACAATTTTTAGAAGGTAATTACTGGTGAATACTAATCCAAAGTTGTTTTCATTAATGAAATATATAAAAAAAAAAATATTGTCATTTTATCTTTTTATTTTCATTATCTACTCAACTCAAATTCATTTAATAAAAAGTGATATTAAACATGACAACCAATGAAAACTGCTTTGAGGCAGAAATCACTTTAAAGCCTGACATTCGCCATTCTCTTGTTGTGTATCTAACACATGTCTAACATGAATTCAACAGCAACAATCCAACAATCTTATGAATGAACTCCAATAAAATGACAATAAAAATAAAAAATACGAAAAAAAATTAAATAAAATTCATAGTGAAACTAAAGGTACGCTGATTGCTGGCTGGCTGGCGGTTCCATTCAGTAGTTCTTAAAATGGTAAAAGCGAGTGGGCTAAGATCGCCTCCTCAAAAATCAAATGCAAACAGCTACAAATCTCAAAGATTTACAACACAACGAAGTAGAAATAAATAAGAGCAGAGCAAATCACATTTATACACTGTTTGAAGGCCTTAGAAATTAAACAAAGAAAATGAATCAAATACTAAGCCTGGACTTAAAAATATATACATTATATGTACCTAACATAACTTAACTGGAAACCATATGATTTTCCCTTATAATCTCTGATTTTGGGAACAGTAAAATAAGCAGCACTTATACCAACGTTGAGAAACAACTGAAAAGATGGGCAGAACATTATAATAATATGCTAAACAATCCACTGAACCTAAGGCCAAGTGTCACTATTCCGTATAATTAAAAAAAAAAACTAATATTGCAATTTTAGCTGGGCCAAGTCAGACTTGCGCACGCGGGCTTTAAAATGATAATCACATAGTTTCGCGGGCCAATGTGAAACCAAATTATTGAAAATTAAAATAGGCTTATTTAAGTAACGGTGATAAATCCGAAAAATTCAATGTTCTGAAAAGTAGAAAATCTCTACTCGGAGAGCTCTGGCCCCTTCTAAAATTAACAATTATCTTGAAAAATGACATACGAGTAATGTTTATTTCGTAATTTTGTATAATAAAATAAAAATTTTGTCATTTCGGGCGAACAACACAAATTGACACTTGAAAAGCTGTTTGAGATAATCACATAGGTGCCTCAGAAAAGTTCGTGTCAAACAAAAAATGCTAAAAAGTGTCCCTCAAATATATGTTAGAAAAGGTTTTTATTTCCTAAGAAAAGAAAAAATCTAGGCGGAACCTCGCGGAACATATTAGTTCTGCTATTATTACACAAAAATTGTTTCAATGATTTTGTGAAATAATTTGGTTTGAAGTTAATCACAATTATCAAAAAAAGTATGACTTATTGAGTATCAATAGTACTCTCTTTAATGAAGAGATTTCATATTGAAAAATCAAATCGGTTCAGTTTTACAGTAGCCAAAAAATGTTTGCAGTGAACACTTCATTTTCACTTTAAACTAACTGAATGTTCCGTATGAGAACCGTTCTTTTGGGAGAGATTCCAAGAGCGCAAAAGCGTTGTAAAATATGTTGATTTTTTGTACAGATTTTTGAGGTCTATGAATATCAGTTAGACTAAAGATGTTAATAATTAAAAAAACTTTTGTTTTCGAATTTTGAGCTGCTTTTAAGGATTTTGAACTAGGTTGCTACGCCCCTGTTAGTTCAATTTACTTTTTTTGGTCAATATTTTCATTAGTGTCCCAGTGATGCTTAAATATACAATTTCTTAACTTAACTGACAGTAAATGCTTGACATTTCATTTCAAATGTCAAACATTCAAATTCATGTTGATTCCATATTTGCCCATTCATTTGTATAATAAAATCAAAAATACTTACTTCATGCCTAAATACAATTTTGTTGTTGTTGTAAAACATTACTAACCAAGTATTATTGTTGTAGCTGTCAAGTTGTATGATTCGTTGTTCGAGTGTTGCAGTGTCATTGTCATTTGTCATTTTTATTACTTTCTTGTTTACCATTTAGCATTTAAGAGAAAAGAGAGAATGCCATTTTAATCTTATGATCAATCGAATTGGAACAAAAAAAAATCTCTTAAATCTGATTTTCACCTTTCTTTTTTTTTTTTGTCAAAACAATGAAAGTTTATTGTTGGTCAATTTGTTTTTGAACAAAAATTACTTTTGTGCATATAATTTGAAGTAACTTTCTATGATTTTTGACAACATAATTATGTTTCAAATATTACTTGCGTGTGGTGATCCCTGGTGATATTTTTCGTAGAATATTTTTGTAGTGTACCTAGGCCCATTATATAAGTTTTTAGAGAAGAAGGTGATATATCAAATGTAGCTTCAGAGTATTACAGCAGGGTAAACTTTCGAATATACGGTAGTTGAATAATTTTCTGATGTTAAGTTTCAGATGTTATTTTTTCCATACACTCTGAATCCAGAAGAAAAATTTGAGATATCATATGTTTAATTTCTAGCGTTCGCAATGAAATAGAAAAGGGTTTTTGCGATCTGATATGTGAGCCATAAAATGGGGTAAATCGATGAATATGAATATCAACCCCATTTCCACCCCCTGCTAAAATAATGATTTTATGAAATTTTTTCTCCTGTTTCATCGAAAATACTTGACCACTGCTCCACTGCTCTCCTGCAAAAAATACGTTTTTATAAAATTGAATCCACTAATTTCCATGGTAAAATTTGAGACCAATCACCATCATATTTTTCCACTAAACAGTTTCCACGAGCATACTTACCGTCTATCCTCAGTCCATTGAGGAGTTGCCTTGCAAAAATTGTGTTTTGTTGAAACCGAATCCCTCACTTTCAGGATCCATTACTAATGTAAGTATGTCCTTGAGCATTTTCTCCGAACATACTTACCCTTATCCACACCCTATAGGAGTGGTTTTATTTCTCGGTTTGAGAGCCTCGAAAGCGTTGATGTGTGGGAAATTATTGAAAGGGGATAATTAATGGAGGTCCGTCAGACGTTTTACCCGCACCGAGGACAACATAGAAAAAGGCGCAGTCAATTTCACAAAAGCTTAATTTTTGGAGGGTAGACCCTCTAAGTGTTGAAGATATATAGGATAGTACCTATGTTCGAAAAAAATGCTGAGGGGAAAAAAATAACGAAGATAGATTTTAAATTGTTCCCCACCTGAAGCACTCTAGAGGTTGGTTTAACACTCTACCCTGCCAGGGTAAAGTGGAAGTAGTCAATTTCATAAATTTCATAAAAGTTTAATTTTAATGGCGAAGCCTCCCTTAGGGGTAGAGTTAAGAGACAGATATGTTCGGAGAAAATATTAAAAGGCAAAAAATAATGTGTGTCCGTCTTAGATTTTACTTCCTTAAGGGCAGCTTCTCCTGG